>OU342738.1:323151897-323842204 GCA_910589765.1 Avena atlantica
GGAATAAAGCGTAGCCCCGTACGGAGGCCGGCTGGTTTTTCCAGTTCAGGGCCCAGTCGGCGACTGAGCCCCATCTCTAGGACGTCGCGTGCCCAATACACGGACGGCTTCTTCGTCGTTGAGGCCGCAGCTGGAGCCTCTGGGATATCTTCGGCAGGAGCCTCCTTACGAGGCGAAGCCGCTGCAGCCGGAGCATCCCCCAGCCCAGAGACTGGGGCGAATGGCGGAGGCATTGAAGCCAGCGGCACTTCCACGGTCGCCGTGTCCAGCACGGCTGCCATTGGTGGCGCATCGTCCTTGGCCGGGCTGGGAGCGTCAGAGCTGCTCGCCGAGTGCGGCGGCGAGGCCGGCCTCGAGGGCTTTGTCTTATTCTTCGGAGGGGCGCTTGCCTCCTTCTCTTTCTTCTTCTTCTTCGACGGAGTGGCCTGACGGCGCGAGGTGGTCTCTGGAAGTTCGTCGTCGTCATCGTGACGCTCGAGGCTTCTGCTCGCCTCGAGCTCGCGCTGTCGTTGTCCGCGGGTCTTGCGAACCAGTGGGGCGACCTCCTCCTCGGACTCGTCGTCGTCGTCCTCGTCGCCCTTAGAACCACCTTTGGCGGGTGGCGACTCGCCTATGTCCTGGACGGACGAGCTCAAGTTCTCATCGTCCGAAGGTGGGAGCCATCCTTCCACCACTTGGAATAGCTGCAATAAATACAAGATGAAATTAGAATTACCGCGACTGCATAAACTGCGACTGCAAGCGAAGTGAAGCGATTACCGTTGGAGCTGGACGCTTTGCAGTGTTGGGGGCGACCCCAGCCTGCGCGTCCAGGTACGCCGCCTAGGTAATTTTCTTCAGTGCTGGGAGATAGTCCTCCAGCTTCCACTCGTCGAGGCAGGCCTTCGTCGAGTCTCCCCGGCCCGTGTACTGGTACATGTAGTGCTCGCGCTGAGCGAGCGGGACGAGCCGCCGCCCGAGCCAGCAGTTGTACAGGTTTATCGTCTGGAGGCCCTTCTTTTTCAGACCGCGGATGGTCTGGAGCATCTCGTCGACGACCATCCGCTGATCGTTGGGGAGCTTGCCGACTTGGAGATGGCGCGGCTCGGACCGATAGGCGGAATACCTCGGGATCGCCGCCTCGCCCTCCGGGGTCGCCTCGGCCACGTAAAACCACGACTTCTTCCAGTTGCTCGCTGCCTTGGCGGGCAGCATCAGATCGAAGAATGAAGCCTTTGACTTGAGCTGGAAGGTTAGGCCGCCCGCGGCTAGCATTGGGCCGCCTGCTTCCTCGTGGCTGATCCGTCCGTGGAACAGATCTTGCCATAAGGGGAAGTAGGGCCGGCAGCCCAAGTAGCATTCGCAGAACGCCACGAAGATGGCGAGCTGCTCGATGCTATGGGGACCCAGATCCGAAGGCTGGATCCCGTAGTAGGTGCAGAAGCGCCGGAAGAACAGGGACGTGGGGAACCCTAGCCCCCGTTCGAGATGGCTGGTGAAGCAGATGAACTCCCTCTCTCGCGGATTCGGGGTCGTCTCTCCGGCTACAGGAATGCGCCAACAGCCGGCTCGCAAGATCCCGGCCTCCTCGAAGGAAGCCAGTTGCGCCCTCGTGCACTTAGATCTACCCCACGGCTCGGTGGAAAGGGCAATGGCCAAGAGGTTTGCTGGAGGTCGAGGGGTTTCGGGTCAGCTGGATCGCGATGCGAAGGGAGGCGGAAGGTGCGCGCAGTCGGAGGAAATGGAGCCCGCCGACGATTCAACTGGATGTCTACTCTGAAGCCGTATACTCCGACTGCCAGCAGCCACCAACGCCTAATCGACGGCGGCCTCGGGGACTACTGATGGGGATATGCCTACCGGGGTATACCCAGCAGGACGTTTCCGACTGGCCCAAAGAACTGGTGAGTGGGCCTGCAAAACAGCGACTGGATTAAAGCCCAGCAAGGAGCCAAGCGACTGGAAGCTGAAGGCCCAGGCGAGTGGATAGGCCCAGTCGGATTAGGTTAAACGAGTACTGAATCCCTAACTGAATCGGTTGAGATATGTAAACCCTAGGGGAGGTGAGCCTATATAAACCTCCCTATAGGGCGAGTAGAGATACGTTCCATCATACACCCAAGCGACTCGCCGCCTAGCCGCCGAGCTCGCCCATTGTACCTCCTCCATAATACAATCTAGCAGGAGTAGGTCTTTACCCTCCGGGGGCCCGAACCTGGGTAAACCCTATGTCTTCGCCCACATCTCGCACCGCAGATGGCTGGCCGCCCTTGCCCCTCGTTCTACTACTCGCTGCCAATTGCAGCATCTGCCGTGACCATTCCCACGACAATAACATACCACCAACTAGAGTAGGAACTATTTTTGTGTGTGTTTTTGAATAAAGAAAGAAAACCAAACATAAGCGTAAAGCTTGAACATTATAGAAAATTCCCTAAACGCTCCACCCTAAACAAACCCTAAAACTTAAACCCTTAACCCACATACACCCTAACCAAGAAGGTATCATGCACTTATAGATCCAAATTTGAGATACTTCCATTAAATTACGGCAACGCTATTTTATTCCACGAATATAACATTTAGCTTGAACATTATTGAAAATTCCCTAAACCATAAACCCCTAAAACCTAAACCATAAGCCCATATCTTATCTTACCACTATATAGTGTACGAATAACTTTGAATATTGACCATTGGATCAACACTCGTGAATCCCAACATCGCCAGCCGTCGGATCTTCTTTACCATTCTATTAGCATTTGATGCTAGAAGATAATATCGATATAGTCTTTAACACAATAAACGATTTGCACAAACCTCAAAACATACTTCTCCATCGTTCTAGAGTCTTCTCTATCATTTCTCTAGACCAAGTTACCAAAATTGACATGTTTTTAGTAAATTGCCATATTCTCAATTTATTGCAAGAATTTAGAAAGTAAGATTGAATGGGTTTATCCATTAAACAGGTTACTTTGTGTGACAATTGGCAAGATTTTATATTGAGCCATAATCTTTGAAGTTTCTTCACAACCAAAAACATTATTGTCACTTGGAAAAAAAATTCAAATTTGGATTTTCCCTTTGTAAGCCAAGCTTCATTTGCCAAGATGCATCTAATGTACGGAGTACAAAACATGGACACGGTATCAACAACTATGGCTATGCAAATCAAAAAGAAAATATGGTTTTGACCTTGGTCATCTTGTTAGAAAGACGATAAATGTCTATCAACTCATTAAATGCTTGTAAGCGTATAGGCGTCTGGGTCTATCTGACGGGGATAGCATCCCTAAGTGGGAGTGGGAGTAGCGTACCTTTAAAAGCTTCAACTTCAAAATTTTGAGAGAGCGCCGAAATATCCCGCCCATCCATTCAAACACCCCGCCCATTCATTCAAACATCCAACCCCAAAAATCAATTTATTGCACAAAATTTAGTCTAGAAGCTTGAAAGGGTGTATACATTTAAAGGTTATACTTTGTTTATAAAAAAGGGGCGGTGGCATTTTGAGCTATCATCTTTGTAGTTGCTTCACAATAAAAACATGTTAGAATCTTTGACCTCAACATTTGTGTACGGCGCCCAAACATCACACACACATCCATCCAAATATACTTCACCTTTTCTTGGAATGCAAAATTACTCTTCTATCCCTGCTCTGGAAACAAGAACCCGAGGAGCACTGCAATAATACTGGGATGTAGGTGGTAATTTTGCATTCTCCCACATGCATCACCCCATCGACGTGGTTCCCTGACCTTCTTCAATAAGTATTTACCAGCCCTCCCACTCCGGCCTTACACTGACTTCGTGGACCCACAGTTCAAGTGACCCGCATGTCAGTGACCCAGAATTACGGAAAGTAGAGACTCCCATTGCTTTTTTGACCATAAACAGTAGGAGAGGATCCTACTATGGTACTATATATATCAGATAAAAGTTACATACATACAGTGAACTGCCTTGGCAGTAAAAGAAAATAAAGAGAAAAGAGATCAAAATACTAAATTGTATTAATAAAAAAAATCTATAGTTTGTTCCAGGTTTTGGTTAACCCTGAACCTAAGCAATTGTAAGTCTGACTTCACTCTAGATCTCCAGGCTTGAATGGATGGGGTGATTCCGTGAAATATAAGATTGTTCCTTTCTTTCCAAATCCCCCAGGCCGAAATAACAAACACTTCAAAGAAAAGATGTTCCTGAAAATGTGCTTAAGCTTGATTTAGTAATTGGAATCTGCACAAAGAGCCCACCCAAGTGATATTAAATCCAAGCCAGCAAGCTGTATTGAATGGGCAGAAAAAGAATAAATGTTCAAGAGTTTCTTCAGTAGAAAGGTTGCATAAAGTGCAGTTGTGATTTTATCCCTGTCCCACATTGAAATTCCTTCTGCGAAGCATGTTCTTGGTATTTAATCTGTTTGAGACTCCCATTGCTTGCAGTTCGAAATTTGATTTTTTTTGCTAAACCAAGATAAACTCGTTAAACTCGACAAAATTGTCTCGGAAACTTGAAAAAATTGCGAAACTTGGGCATTATTCGTCAAATAATTCATACTTTGTGATAAAATTGGTGTGGTGAGACTTTGAACCATATATAGTCTTTGAACCATAAATTTTGTAACGCCAATGTATTCCACTAATATAACCATAAAGTTTGAACATTATTGAAAACTCCCGAAACACTAAACCCCTAAACTATAAAACCCTAAACACTAATAAACCCCTAAACCCTGACCAAGAAGGTATCATGCACTTGTATACCAAATTTGAGATACTTCCATTGAATATATGCATAAAGCTTCAACATTATTGAAAATTCCCTAAACCCTAAATAACCCCTAAAAACCTAAACCCTCAACCCCTAAATACTAAAACCCTAAACCTTAAACCCCTCAACCCATAATTAAACCCTAACCAAGTAGGTATCATGCACTTATACATAAAAATTTGAGATACTTTCACAAAATTGCGGTAACGCCATTCTGTTCCACAAATATAAGCATAAAGCTTGAACATTATTGAAAATTCCCTAAACCCTAAAACCCTTAACACTAATAAACCCCTAAACCCTGACCAAGCAAGTATCATGCACTTGAAGATCAAATTTGAGATACTTCCATTGAATTAGGCAACACCATTCTATTCGACTAATATATGCATAGAGGTTGAACACAATTGAACATTCCATAAACCCTAAACAACCCCTAAAACCTAAACCCTCAACCCCTAAATACTAAAACCCTAAACCCCACAACCCATAATAAACCCTAACCAAATAGGTATCACACAATTATAGATCAAAATTTGAGATACTTTCATTAAATGGCGGTAACGCCATAATGTTCCACAAATATATAAGCATAAAGCTTGAACATCATTAAAAATTCGCTAAACCCTAAACCCCTAAATGACCCTGACCAACCAGGTATATCATCCACTTATAGATCAACATTTGAGATATACTTTCATTAAATTACGCTAACGCCATTCCATTCCACGAATCTAACATAAAGCTTGAACATTATTGAAAATGCCCTAAAACCTAAACCTTAAACCCTGTAACCCTAAACCCCTAAACGACCCTAACCAAGTAGGTATATATCATCCACTTATAGATTAACATTTGAGATGTGCTTCCATTAAAGTATGCTAAAGCCATCCCATTCCATGAATCTAAGCATAAAGCTTGAACATTATGGGAAATGCCCTAAAACCTAAACCTTAAACCCATAAACCCTAAATCCTTTGAACCTAACCCCTAACCAAGCAGGTATCATGCACTTATAGATCAAAATTTGAGATACTTCCATTAAGTTGCGCTAATGCCTTTCTATTTCATGAATATAGGAATATAGCTCAAACATTATTGAAAAATCACTAAACCCTAACCCCGTAAACCCTAAACCCTAAGCCCTATCTCCCTAAACCCTAAAAACCCTCATCCCCTAACCCTGACCAAGTAGGTATCATGCACTTATAGATCAAAATTTGAGACACTTCCATTAAATTGCGGTGACGCCTTTCTATTTCACGAATATAGGCATATAGATCAAACATTATTGAAAAATCACTAAACCCTAACCCCGTAAACCCTAAGCCATATTGATACGTTGTAAACGTATCTATAATTTTTGATGCTCCATGATTATTTTATATCATTTGTCTTATGCTTTGTCTACACTTTGAGGTATTTTTATACACTTTCTGGAACTAACCTATTGACAAGATGCCAAAGTGACAGTTGCCTGTTTTCTGCTGTTTTTGGTTTCAGAAAAGCTACAAATGAATATTCTCGGAATTATACAGGACAAAAGCCAATCTTCTTATTTCCCCTGGATTGATACGGAAAATCGAAGTAGAGATAGAGTAGGGCACCAGGGTGGGCACACCCTAGGGTGGTGCGGGCCTACCTAGGCCGCGCCACCAGGGGTGTGGCCCCCTTGCTGCCTCCTCGCCTTTCCCCTTCGCCTATAATAAGCCCCTAGGGAGAAAACCCTAGATAGTCAATCATACATCCACGAAAAGTTCCCCAGCGCCGCCGCCACCGAAGGGGAGATTCGAGGGACATAAGTCTCTATCCGTCACCTTGCCAGACGGGGAAGTGCCCCCGGAGCCATCTCCATCGATCTCCACCACCATCTCCATCGCTGTTGCTGATTCCCATGATGAGGAGGGAGTAGTTCTCCCCCGAGGCTAAGGTCTCTACCAGTATCTATGTGTTCATCTCTCTCTATGCATGATCATATTGTGATAATAAGCTTTGTAATCAAGTAGATCTCCTCTGCTACTCAAGTGCTTTAATATATCTCTGCTCTCCCCACGTGTGTGAAAGTGACAGCGTGCATGCCGTGGTGGCACTTAGGCTAGAGTCTACATAAATACTCAAGTGCTTCAATAGATATCTGCTCTCCCCACGTATGTGAAAGTGACAGCGTGCACGCCGTGGTGGAACTTAGGCTAGAGTTCATAAATCCTTATCATGAGTATGTTTTGAGTTGGTTGTCTCTATGAAATTGTGGTGTTTGTTGGAACCATCTAGCGCTCAAGGTGACAGTGTGGGGTTATCTATATGGGGAAGGCGGACTTTGAGGAGTGCTGTTATAGCCCTACCATGGATTAGAGTGTCCAACCGGAGAGTAGTTCAGGGTAGTATCATGAAGATAATATATTTATTGAGAGTGTTCACTAGTGAAAGTATGATCCCTAGGCCTTGTTTCTAAGCATTGAAAACTGTTTGCAACTAGATCTGTTACATGTTTGCTTGCTTCCATCTTTTTTCCTTTAGTATTTTCCTCCCCGTCAGAAGCTCTTTTCTGGCACCGTTACCACTTATAATCATCCATACCACTTGTATTTCACTATATATTTGCCGAACTAGTGCACCTATACACCTGACAAGTGTATTGGGTGTGTTGGGGACACAAGAGACTTCTTGTATCATGATTGCAGGGTTGCTTGAGAGGGATACCTTTGAACACTTCCTCCCTGAGTTCGATAAACCTTAGGTAATCCACTTAAGGGAAACTTGCTGTTGTTCTACAAACCTCTGCACTTGGAGGCCCAACAACTGTCTACAAGAATAGAAGTGTGTAGACATCACATATCTCCCTAAATCCTAAAAACCCTAAACCCTCATCCCCTAACCTTGACCAAGTAGGTATCATGAACTTATAGATCAAAATTTGAGATACATTCATTGTTAAATTGTTGCTAAATCACTCTATCCACGAATATAAGCATAAATCTCGAACTTTATTGAAATCCCGAAACCCTAAATCCCTAAAACCTAGATAAACCCTAAAACCCGAAACACAAAACCCCTAAACCCTAAACATTAAACCCCTAAACCCTGACCAAGAAGCTATCATATGCACACTTATAGATCGAATTTTAGATACTTTTATTAATTTGGGTAACGCCAATCTATTCAACAAACATAAGCATAAATCTTGAACATTATTAAAAATTCCATAAACCCTCAACCCTAAACAACCCCTAAAACTTAAACCCTCAACCCACATAGACCCTAACCAAGAAGGTATCATGCACTTATAGATCCAAATTTGAGATACTTTCATTAAATTGCGGTAGCGCTATTCTATTCCACGAATATAGCACTTAGCTTGAACATTATTGAAAATTCCCTAAACCATAAACCCCTAAAACCTAAACCATAATCCCCTATCTTATCTTATCTTACCAGTATATAGTGTACGTTAACTTTGAATATTGACTGTTGGATCAAGACTCGCGAATCCAAAAATTGCCAGCCATCGGATCTTCTTTTCCATTCTATTAACATCTGATGCTAGAAGATACTATTAAGAACAATAAATGCTATGCACAAACCTCAAAACACAATTATCCATCGTTCTAGAGTCTTCTCCATCATTTATCTAGACCATGTTACCAAAATTGACATTTTTTAGTAAATTGCCATATTGTCAATTTATTGCAAGAATTTAGCCAGTAAGATTGAATGGGTGTATCCATTAAACATGTTACTTTGTGTGACAATTGGCATGATGTCATATTGAGACATAATCTTTGAAGTCACTTCATAACAAAAAACAATGTTGTCACCTGAAAAAAAATTGGATTCGCCCTTTGTAAAGCAAAGCTTGATTGGCCAAGATGCATCCAATGTACGTAGTGCAAAACATGGACATGGTATCAACAACTATGGTTGTGCAAGTCAAAAAAAGCAACTACTACTATGACCTTGGTAATCTTGTTTTGAAAGACAGCAAATGTCTATCAACTCATTAAATGCTCGAAAGCGTACAGGCGTATGGGTCTATCTGACGGGGATAGCATCCCCAAGTGGGAGTGAGAGTAGCGTACCTTAGAAGCTTCAGCTTCAGAATTTTGGGAGAGCGCTGAAATATCTTGCCCATCCAATCAAACACCCCGCCCATTCATACAAATATCCAGTCCCAAACATACTTCACCTTTTTATAAAATGCAAAATTCCTCTTCTATGTCTGCTCTAGAAACAAGAACCCAAGGAGCACTGCAATAATAGAGAGATATAGGTGGTAATTTTGCGTTCTCCCATGTGCATCACCCCATCGACGTTGTTCCCTGCCCTTCTTCAATAAGTATTTACCTGCCCGCCCACTCTAGCCTTATACTGACTTTGTGGACCCACAAAGCAAATGACTCGCATGTTAGTGACTCAGATTTACGGGAAGTAGAGATTCCCATCATTTGCAGTTCAAAATTCAAACATTTTTCGCTAAACCGAGATAAACTCGTTAAACTCAGCGAAACTGGCTCAGAAACTTGAAAAATTTATGAAACTTGGGCATTATTTGTCAAATAATTTAAACTTTGTGATAAAATTGGTGCCATGAGACTTTGAACCATAAAATTGGTAACGCCATTGTATTCCACCAATATAACTATAAAGTTTAAACATTATTGACAATTTCCGAAACACTAAATCCCTAAACCCTAAAACCCTTAACACTAATAAACCCCTAAACCCCGACCAAGCAGGTATCATGCACTTATAGAACAAATTTGAGATAATTTCATTAAATTGGGCAACACCATTCTATTAGACTAATATATGCATAAAGCTTGAACATTATTAAATATTCCCTAAGCCCTAAATAACCCCTAAAACCTAAACCCCCAACCCCTAAATACTAAAATCCTAAACCCCTCAACCCATAATTAAACCGTAACCAAGTAGGTATCACACACTTATAGATCAAAATTTGAGATACTTTCATTAAATTGCAGTAACTCCATACTGTTACACAAGTATATAAGCTTAAAGATTGAAAATTATTGAAAATTCCCTAAACTCTAAACCCCTAAGTAACCCTGACCAAGCAGGTATATCATCCACTTATAGATCAACATTTGAGATATACTTTCATTAAATTATGCTAACACCATTACATTCCACGAATCTAACATAAATCTAGAATATTATTGAAAATGTCATAAAACCTAAACCTTAAACCCTATAACCCAAAACCCCTAAACGACCCTGACCAAGTAGGTATATATCATCCACTTATAGATCAACATTTGAGATATACTTTCATATTAAATTCTGCTAAAGTCATTCCAGTCCATGAATAGCATAAAGCTTGAACATTATTGAAAATGCCCTAAAAACTAAACCTTAAAACCTATATCCCTAAACCCTTTGAACCTAAACCCTGACCAAGCAGGTATCATACAATTATAAATCAAAATTTGAGATACTTCCATTAAATTGTGCTAACGCCTTTCTATTTCACGAATATAGGCATATAGCTCGAACATTATTGAAAAAACACTAAAGCCTAACCCCCTAAACCTTAAGGCATATCCCCCTAAACCCTAAAAACCCTAACCCCCTAAACCTGACCAAGTAGGTATCATGCACTTATAGATCAAAATTTGAGATAATTTCATTGTTAAATTGTTGCCTAGTCACTCTATCCACGAATATAAGCATAAAGCTCTAACTTTATTAAAAATTCCCGAAACCCTAAACCCCTAAATCCCTAAAACCAAGCTAAACCCTTGATGGCTTAGTTGATGAGGAGCCTGTTGGGAACCCCAAGAGCAAGGTGTGAAGCAACAAGCAACAAGTCTTCCCTCTGTAAGAAACTGAGGTTATCGAACCAGTAGGAGGAAGGAAACGTCACACAGGTGTTGCAAGCAACGCAGAGACCTACACACAACACAAACTCAAGACTTTGCCCCAACTAACAGTGAGGTTGTCAATCTCACCGGTTGCCGTAACAAAGGATTAAATGTATGGTGTGGAAGGTAATGGTGGTTTGCAGTAAGTTAACAAATAACAGTGGGAGATGTATCAATGGTAAAGATTGGACCGGGGTCCATAGTTCACTAGAGGTGCTCTCCTTAGATAAACAACATGGCATGAAGGGTAAACAAATTATAGCAGGGCAATTGACAGGAACTAAGCAAGGCATAACAATGCAATTACTAGTCAAAAAGATCCTATGAGATTCGGTTGTGCAATACAACAAGATACATAGACCTCCATCCAACTACATTTATGACTAGAAGTCCACCTTCAGGTTATCATCCGAAGCCCCTCCAGTATTAAGTTGCAAGCAACAGACAACTGCTTTAAGCAAAGTGTGTAAGGTAAACAGTCCACATGTTCGATGAACAAGAGACCGTTGTTTTCTCCCTAGTAGTAACAACACATCTACAACCGAAGATATTATTGTCACTTCCCTTGGAAACTATAGGCATGAACCCACTATCGAACATAAATACCCCCTCTTGGGATCACTAGCAACTACTTGGCCAAGATAGCTACTAACAACGGAGAGCATGCAATATTACAAACAACACAAACATGATAGAATCATAAAGACAAAGCCATTAATCAAACCAACATAATAATCTCAATATCCATCGGATCCCCGCAATAACAACAACATGCATGATTACAAATAGATTAGATCTTAATCATGAATGGAGCTCACAAGATCTATACATGAAAGCACAAGGAGGAGATACAACCATCTAGCTACTACATGGACCCATAGTACAAGGTGGAACTACTCACGCATCATACTGGAGAGAAGACCTCCGGGATGATCTCCCCTCCGGCAGGGTGCCGGGAAGAACTTCATATCCCCCCGATCTAGGGACGATGGTGGCGGCGACTACAGAAGGTTTCGTGGAATATTGATCGGGTACTTAGGGTTTCTGCATCGGGGGCTTCTTATAGGCCAAGGAGGCGTCCAGGGGCCCCACACCCTACCTAGGCGCGGGGCAGGGCCCACCCACGCCTAGGGGGTGCGGCTGCCCTGGCACGCCTCTCCGTCTCTCCTCTGGACTTCTTGTTCCCCACGGAAAGTTATTGACTTTGACGTTTGTCCCGTCCAATTCCGAGAATATTTCCTTACTAGCATTTCTGGAACCAAAAACAGCAGAAAACAGGCAAGTGGCACCGTGGCAACTTGTTAATAGGTTAGTACCAGAAAACATGTAAAAGCACCTCAAATTGTAGACAAATCAAAGCAAAGTAGATACTAAACAAGCATGGAGCATCAAAATTTATAGATACATTTCCGACATATCAAACCTCAAACCCGAAACGCAAAACCCCTAAACCCTAAACACTAAACCCCTAAACCCTAACCAAGCAGCTATCATATGCACAATTTTAGATCAAATTTTAGATACTTCTATTAATTTGGGTAACACCATTCTATTCGACGAACATTAGCATACAGCTTGAACATTATTGAAAATTCTCTAAACCTAAACCCTAAACAATCCCTAAAACGTAAACCCTCAACCCACATACATCCAAATTTGAGATACTTTTATTAAATTGCGGCAGTGCTATTCTATTCCACGAATATAAGCATTTAGCTTGAAAATTCCCTAATCCATAAACCCCTAAAACCTAAACCATAATCTCCTATCTTATCTTATCTTACCACTATATAGTGTATGTTAACTTTGAATATTGATCGTTGGATCAAGGCTCGCAGATACCAACATTGCCAGTCGTCGGATCTTCTTTTCCATTCTATTAGCATCTGATTCTAGAAGATACTATTGATATATCTTTAACAAAATAAACGCTACGTACAAACCTGAAAACACACTTCTCCATCGTTCTAGAGTCTTATCCATCATTTCTCTAGACCATGTTACCAAAATTGACATGTTTTTAGTAAATTTCCATATTGTCAATTTATTGCAAGAATTTAGCTAGTAAGATTGAATGGGTTTATCCATTAAACATTTTACTTTGTGTGATAATTGGCATGATGTCATATTGAGCCATAATATTTGAAGTTGCTTCACAACCAAAAACAATGTTGTCACTTGGAAAAATAAACAGAAAATTTTTTTGGATTCTCCCTTTGTAAAGAAAAGCTTGATTGGCCAAGATGCATCCAATATACGGAGTACAAAACATGGACACGGTATCAGTAACTATGGTTGTGCAAGTCAAAAAGAGCAACTACGGCTATGACCTTGGTCATCTTGTTTGAAAGACGGCATATGTATACCAACTCATTAAATGATTGAGAGCGTACAGACGTCTGGGTCTATCTGACGGGGATAGCATCCCCAAGTGGGAGTGGGATTAGCGTACCTTAGAAGCTTCATCTTTAGAATTTCGAGAGAGCACCGAAATATCCCGCCCATCCATTCAAACACCCCGCCCATTCATACAAACATCCAGCCCCAAATGTAGTTCACCTTTTTATAGAATGCAAAATCCCTCTTCTATCCCTGCTCCGGAAACAAGCACCCGAGGAGCACTACAATAATAGAGGGATATAGGTGGTAATATTGTGTTCTACCATGTGCATCACCCTATCGATGTGGTTCCCTGCTTTTCTTCAATAAGTATTTACCTGCCCGCCCACTCCGGCCTTACACTAACTTTGTGGACCCACAAAGCAAGTGACTCGCATGTCAATGACCCAAAATTACGGGAAGTATAGATTCCCATCGTTTGCAGCTCAAAATTTGAACATTTTCGCCAAACCAAGATAAACTCGTTAAACTCGGCGAAACTGGCTTAGAAACTTGAAATATTTACGAAACTTGGGCATTATTTGTTAAATAATTCAGACTTTGTGATAAAATTGGCGCGAGGAGACTTTGAACCATAAAATTGGTAACGCCATTGTATTCCACGAATATAACCATAAAGTTTTGAACATTATTGAAAATTCCCGAAACACTAAATCCCTAAACCCTAAAACCCTAAACACTAATAAACCCTAAACCCTGACCAAGCTGGTATCATGCACTTGTAGATCAAATTTGAGATAATTTCATTAAATTGGGTAACACCATTCTATTCTACGAATATATGCATAAAGCTTGAACATTATTGAAAATTCCATAAACCCTAAATAAGCACTAAAACCTAAACCCTTAACCCCTAAATTCTAAAACCCTAAACCCTAAACCCCTTAACCCATAATTAAACCCTAACCAAGTAGTTATCATGCACTTATAGATCAAAATTTGAGATACTTTAATTAAATTGCGGTAACACCATTCCGTTTCCCAAATATAAGAATAAAGCTTAAACATTATTGAAAATTCCTAAACCCTAAAACCCTAAACCCTTAAACGAACCTGACCAAGTAGGTATGTCATCGACTTATAGATCAAAATTTGAGATATACTTTCATTAAATTACACTAAAGCCATTCCATTCCACGAATGTAAGCATAAAGGTGAACATTATTGAAAATGCTCTATAACCTAAACCTTAAACCCTATAACCCTAAACCATAAACCCTTAAACGACCCTGACCAAGCCGGTATATGTCATCCACTTATAGATCAACATTTGAGATATTCTTTTATTAAATGTTGCTAAAGCCATTCCTTTCCACGCATCTAAGCATAAAGCTTGAACATTATTGAAAATGCCATAAAACCTAAACCTTAAACCCCTAAACCTTTAACCCTAAATCCTGACCAAGCAGGCTAGGTATCATCCACTTATAGATCAAAATTTGAGATACTTTCATTAAATTGCGCTAACACCTTTCTATTTCACGAATATAGGAATATAGCTCGATCATTATTGAAAGCTCACTAAACCCTAACCCCCTAAAACCTAAAACCTAAGCCTAAGCCCTAAACCCTTAAACACCCCAAACCCTAAACCTTCAACCCTGACCCTGACCAAGCAGGTATCATGCATTTATAGATCAAAATTTGAGATACTTTCATTATTAAGTTGTTGCTATTAAGTAATTCTATTCCACGAATATAAGCATAAAGCTCGAACTTTATTAAAATTCTCGAAACCCTAAACAACCCCAACCTAAAACCTTAACCCCTAAATTCCCTAAATCCTAAACAACCCATAAGACCTAAACCCTCAACCCCTAAATAATAAAACCCTAAACCCCTCAACCCATAATTAAACTCTAACCAAGTAGGTATCATGCACTTATATGTAGAGGTCCCAACCTGATAAGGTAGAGATCCCTGTGTTTACAATTCTAGTCCCTAGATCAATAGCTAGCATCCACAGTTTAAGATGTAATATCAAGAAACAAAGGTCATATTACAACTTTATAACCAGGAATAAAATATTTCATTACATCTTACATAGCTCATTTGGCTATCACATTACAATGCAGCAGAATATCTATATATCATGGAGTCCTTCATCTTCAAAGTGCCACAAGCAGTCGTGTTGGTTGTAGACTTGTAATCCTAATCAAAACACTTCACTGACATCAAACAAACCTGCAACATAATAAGTTACAGCCACAAGGGTCAATACAATGGATTTGTATTGGCAAGTGATACTATGGTATTATAGTGGAGTCTATCATCTGTATGCATTTGGCTAAGTGGATCTTAGGCTTGCTTGCTCAAAATAAGGTTTTCCTTATAAGTTGAAAACACTAAGTTTTTTTTTGACAAAAATCCCAAGGAACCACCATAGACATTGGTGAACCGTTACCCTTGTTCAACCACAAGTTTTAACTTAGAAATTGGGATGAGGAGATCCTTGATAGCTTCCATGTCTTGATGCTCAAATTGTCCATTGCCGGGGACACAACTAAGTACTTAGATTTTACACTCTCGAGAGGTGGTGCACTTTCCCCACAAGACTCGACATGCATCGAGACAAGATCTTTTAGAAGACTTCCCATATACCAAAATGGACGTGCTCCAAACCTATCACCCCTACCACCAACTGTCCATCTGGCTAAGTTATTGCAACCTATATGATCCAGGCAGAGCCATAATGCCATATGGCTGCACTTGAAGCTTCTCAACATTTGACATCTCAAATATCTTTGTTCCTGGGTGGCTTTCCACAAGTGAGATACACTAGGGTAGGCCATAAATATGGGGCCCTGTGTAACCACTCAACATAATCCATTCACACCATTCCACCTAGGTGATTCATTTACATAGTTTTTTTTAAAAAAAAAACACAAGTCATTGACTTAGAAATATTTCATAGCATGAATATAATCCACCCTTGTTTACTACTAGCTAAGCTAAGCATGATAGTAGTAGGGATCTTAACTTAGGAAAATTCTACTAAGGCATCATCTACTAGGATTTCCCAAGGCATAGCATACTTAGTAAAAATTCCATGCAAGTCCTACTCAAAATATCACTAGTGCATAGTGAAAAATATGGACAAAATGTATGAAGCACCACTTGCCTTTTTGGTAGAGATACAGATTCACTCCTTGATCTTTAAATGGTCACACTCTTCCAAGTTCACTACAAATTCAATCAAGCAAGCAAATATTCAAACTAGCATTCAAACAATTCACCACATAAAATAAAGAAAACAAAACAATGCATGGAAGCATGCAAAAGATTGTTTTATTTGGAAAGGTGGTTTCTAATAGGCTATAAACATTTTAAAACACCCATTGGTCATTTATAAAAGTGGCAAAACCATTTAAAATTAAGTTAGTGAAAATGGCCATTTAAATCATTTTGTTTTTTCTAGAAATGATTTAAATCAAAGTAATAATTTCTAGTGTTTGCCAAATATATTTTTGAACACAAATGTTAGTGTTTTTAAGGTCAAAGTGATTAAGAATAATCCATTTAAGGTTTCACCCAAATCCATTTCTAAACCAAAGCAACATTTTTATTCTACTAAAATGCCTTTAATCAAAGTAATAATTTTCTAGGGTTTACTTAAATACATTTTTAAATCCAAAACTTAGTGTTTAGGGTCAGAGAGTTTAAATCAAATCATTTTCCAAAGGTTTTACTAAAAAAGTATTTTTAAACCATAATCAACATTTTTATTTAACTAGAAATACTTTTTTCAAAGATTTATTCCTTAGTATCACAAAATATACCTTTAAATCTACAAGTTGGTTTTTATGGCCAGTAGGTTCAAAACAATCTATTTACAAAAGATTTTGCCCTAAAAACATTTTTTTGAATAACTTTTATAATCAAAATAGGCATAATAATGTTTCTGCAAACACATCTACTTTTACAGAAACAAACACTAAACAAAGGGCATGGTTGCAAATGTTTCATTTTTCTGAATCCAGTGATATAAAATTTGCAAAATTTGGATGTCTAGATCTAAAGTTATGATTTTTTGCAAAATCTAACAACTAATAGAAATGTTTCTGGTTTTTATAACACAGACTGGGCCACGTGGCTGTTTCTGATTCGCTGGTACCGGTTCGCGTGGATTGCGTAGCTACAGCCGTTGGATCTAAAGATATCTGTGCGTTCAGATGAAATCATACCCCTTCGGTTAAGTTCTAATCATAATCCTTCGATCAAGATCCAACAGACCACAACATCCTGACCATGGACTGGCGGCCTGGTGCAACGGCGAGCGGTGGCGCGCTCTGTTCACAGTGGTTCCGGCCAAACATGAAGCAAGGGAGAGGGGGAAGTTTCTCACCAGGTTCGCCGTGGAGTGCTGATACTCGACGTGGTATCCGCAGTGACAGGGGAACACAGTGGCGTCGGGGATTGCTGCCGCAGAAGTTCCTACTGGCGACGCTACGCGCACTGCCGTGGACGGAGGCGATGTTACGGTCCAAGCTAAGGCAAGCAAACAGTGGCGTTAGATGCGCACGGGATCGTGAACCTACGCGTATCAACGAGAGGGAGAGGGGAGTCATACAATACCAGGGGCGTCGTCGGAGCGGATGCAGACGATGGCGGCGTTCAGTGTTGTGCTTGCCGATGTTTCGGAGCGCGCGCGAGTGAGCTCGTGCTACGGGGAGGTGCGCAAGGAGATGGGAGTGAGCTTGCATGCACTAGGGGTAAGGGGAGGGTCAAGATCTCCGGAATTGGCTGGGTAAGTTCGTCGGGACAGTGGGCGTGCTAGCTAGAAATTGGGGCAGCCCGGTGGCAGAGAGGGATGGGCAAGTGAGGGAAAGGGAGAGGGGGACTAGGCGCTTATGATGGCATGGTCACGACGAGGAATTATCGCGGCATTGATGCGAATTAAGGGCGCAGAATCAAAGCAGAAACGGCAAGAGAGGGGGAAGGAATTGGACGCGGGTTGAAGACGATGTCCAGCTAGCTGGGGGTCACGCTATCAGCGAGGTGAGAGTTACAAGTGGGGTCCCGCGTTCAGTGACTGAGTGGGTTTATCTGGGGTGAGAAAACATTTTGGTGGGGGAGAGGGAGGTGGGCTTCGCTGGGTAGCTGGGCTGGACTGGGCTTGGTTGCTGGGCTGGGCTGCTTCTTTTCCATTTTATTGTTCCTTTTTCCTTTTTCTTTTTTCCTTTTCTAATTTCTGTTTTGATTTTATTTAAATGTTTTCAAACCCTATTTGAATTCAACTTTCCCCAACTTTCAGTAATCTTTTAATAATGTTTATTAATAAAGTCCATTTTAGAATATTTCTTTTATTCTCATATGGTTTGTTATTTATTTTAATAGACATTTTGTCTTTATTAAATAGGATTTTAAATATGGTTCTAATCCATATTATTTATTCAAATGATTTAACCTTCTGTTTTAAATTCAAATGTTTATCAAACCCTTTTCAGTAGGTTTTTTTATTCCATGTGTGTTAAATAATTCATTTTCATTTATTTAAAATATGATTTATTAATCATTTAAATTGGGCAATTGTCTTTATTCAAATAAATCAAATATGGTCTTAATCCCATATAAATTTATTCAAATAATTCTTGATTCCATTTAAGTTAATTAATTAACTTTTATTCCACTTGGCCAAATTCCAGTTTATTATTTTCTCACGATTTAATTAATCATTTTCATTAGGGATTTTGTCTTTATTTAAATATAATTGAATTATGGTTTTAATCCCGTATAATTTTATTGGAATAATCTTTATCCCTTTATTTATTTGGATTATCTTTATTTCATTTACTTATGGATTTAACTCAAGATTTAAATTGTCTTCTAAATAATTTTTTCTTATTATAGTTTAGAAATTTGTCTTTATTTAAATAAAATTGGATATTGTTCAATCCTTAGATCTTATTTAATAATCCTTTTCTATTTTATTATTCAATAACTTTTATTTGTTTATGGATTTGGACAAGATTTAATTTGGCTTTTAATATACCTTATTTATTTATTTTTGCCTTATAAAATCCATATTTTTTTTTTTTATAGATCCAAAATTGGTGATTCCAATTTGTATACTTTATTTTTAATATTTGTTTATCTTTTTAATCCTTTTAGGATAATTTCTCACAATTTGGTATGGATTTTAGTTAGGAGCTTTATTAGCTTTGGAAATTATTTCCTTTTATCTTATTATATTCCATAAGTTTTTATCCATAGTTCCAAATTAAATGAAACCAATTCTATGGTTTTATTATATCTTTATTTATCACTCTTGATCATTTATAAATGTTTGTTGCTGAATTTTATATGGATCAAATCCATAGTCTTAGGGAGATCTTGGAAATGGTTTTTCCATTAGGTTTTTAGGGTTTGGTTTAACTTTTCCAAGTTTAAATTTCAAGGTACATTCATTGATGAATGCATTTCACTTGATTGAAATTTGTTGGATTCCATTTTATTCAAATTTTGTTCAAGGAGGGTTTTGATGTTTCCATTTAGAAGCAAAAGTTTCTTTTCACCCCCTAAATTTCAACAATTATTATTTTTGTTTTGTTATTTTTCACACTTTAAAAATTTGGAAAATTTTGGGATGTGACATTATAGATCCAAATTTGAGATAGTTTCATTAAATTACAGTAAAGCCATTTTGTTCCACAAATATAAGCATAAAGCTTCAACATTATTGAATATTCCTAAACCCCTAGACCCCTAAATGACCGTGACTAACAAGCAGGTATATCATCCACTTATAGATCAACATTTGAGATATACTTTTATTAAATTACGCTAACACCATTACTTTCCACAAATCTAAGCACAAAGCTTGAACATTATTATTGAAAATGTCGTAAAACCTAACCTTAAACCCTATAACCCTGAACCATGACAAGCAGGTATCATGCGCTTATAGATCAAAATTTGATATACTTCCATTAAATTGCACTAAAGCCATTCTAATTCATGACATCACAAACATTATTGAAAAATCTATAAACCTAACCCCCTAAACCCTAAAACCCTAAGCCATATACACCTAAAAATCCTAAACCCTCAACCCTAAGCTCGGACATAACCCTAAATGCTAAATTACCCCTAAAAACCAAAACCATAAACCCTTGCTAAAACCCTAAACCCTCGACCCATAAACCCTAATCAACCAGGTATCATGCACTTATAAATCAAAATTTGAGATACTTTCATTACTAAATTGTTGTTAAGTCATTCTATTCCATGAATATATGCATAAATATGAAACTTTAAACCTTAAACCTCAAACCCTAAACAACCCTGACCAGGCAGGGTATAATCATAAACAAAAGCTTGAACATTATTGAAAATTCCCTAACCTTAAACCATAAACCCCTAAAGGACCCTGACCAGGCAGAGGTATGACCCACTTGTAGATCAACATTTGAGATATACATTCATTAAATTATGATAACCACCATTCTATTCCACGAATATAAGCCTAAAGCTTGAAATTATTGAAAATGCCCAAAACCTAAAACCTAAACCCCTAAACCCTATAACCATAAAAAACTAAACCCTAAACACAGACCAAGAAGGTATCATGGAGTTATAGATCAAAATTTTGAGATACGTTCATTAAATGTTGCTAAGTCATTTTCAACAGACATTTGAAAAATCCCTAAAACTAAACCCTTAAACTTTAACCACCCCTAAACCCTGACCAAGGAGTTATCATGCACATAGATCAAAAATTTGAATACTTTCATTTAAATTGGGTAAGGCCATTCTATTTGAGGAATATAAGCATACAACTCGGACATTATAGAAAATTTCCTAACCATAAACCCTAAACTACCCCTAAAAACCAAAACCCTAACCCCTCAATACTAAACCCTAAACCCTCAACCCATAAACCCTATAACCAAGCACGTATCATGGACTTATAGATCAAAATTTGAGATACTTACATTAAATTGCGATAACGCTATTCTATTCCACGAATATAAGAATAAAGCCGAACATTATTGAAAATACCCTAAACCCTAAATCCCTAAATGAGTTGACCGACCAAGTAGGGCATTATGTATCAATCAATCCGGAATCTCCTTTTGTAAACATTGCTTGAAATACCAAGATGCACCGATCTACCAAATATGGACCACATTATTATAAATTATGTCCAAGATATGGACATGACCTTGGTAATCTTGTTTGAAAGCTTTCAAAATATAATGGACGGGAGCATCTTCACCACCGGCATTCTCTTCTACACGGGAGCATCTTCACCGGCGGGCTCTCTTCCCACACCGGATGTCCTTCCCCGCCGATGCTCTCTTCCACTTGGGAACATAAGCAACCGCCCAATGCACTAGATCCACTTTGAAATGCCCAGCTGACACCCCCACTGCCCTCTTGCATGTCCCACACCTGCCCCTGCCGCACAACGATAATTTCTCTTGCCCGTTTTGCTATTTTTTGGGTACTCGTAAGCTACAACATCGTTAGAATGTTGCTCAATATCCTGGATGTTATTTGCCATTTCGTTTGCACCCACATCTGGTAGTTCTTATCCACATCATAAGCTTGGCCATTATTTCCTTTCTTACATTCTCACACTATCGGTGTAATCCTGCAACACTAACTCGTAGTTCTATTCTTTCCGAGTGCTCAAATGGGTCATGGGAACAGCTCATAAAGGATCCACACTGAAAATCTAACGCCAAGTAAGGCTAAAGTCCGAGGTTTCTATGTATTACTTAGGCCAGTTTCTTGTCATGTTAATAAGTTATATTACCTATATGCATATTAAGTTAATAAGTCATTCTACCAAAAAAAATCTGCCATGACATTTCCATTCATCTTTTATTGTGTTTCTATATGCGAATTTTTAATTCAGAAAATGTCCATCTAGTCATTTTTAATGATATCTTTTGGTATTTTCAACTGCTTTCATTCTTCCAAACTAGCGAGCTAGTTGTGAATCATACATCTTGCACTCATTTTTAATGCAAACTTTTGGTACGTTTTTTCAAGTGCTTTCATCCTTCCAACCAGCTAACTCAGTTTTAAAGTGCTATGAATTAATGCATAGAATTGACAATCGTACAAGGACCAAAGTTCCGTCATCCTGCTCGACTCAGATACTACTGGCATATTGACTAGGAAAGTGTCGGCTTGAGAATCTTCAACTATCAGCCTTGATGAACAAGGTTTTGTTAGCAAGGTTGAGGAATGAACTTATCATACTTAAGGAGCTTATGGATCACCTTTACTCAGCTTGTCTTAACCCTTATTTGGTTTAGGTGTAGGCATGGAGATAAGGGGAGTGCGATCTTAATACATTGGACTATCTCTCCCCCCATAATGCCAACATTAATGAAATTCAATTCTCTTAATATCGTTTTGTGATATGTGAGCTTTATTGATGAGTAGTGGCTATGAACCCAAGGATAATTCTTCGTGGTGTCATGCCACAAACTCTTATATGGTGGCATCGGCCACCTCCCTCTTCTTAGTGAAGAGTTTGTTCTTGGATTGTTTTGTTTGGATTTAACTTTGTCATCTTTTTAGATATTTTTCAACTCATTGGTTTTTCATAGTACATCCTCCAATCCCAGGCCTACTCTCACCTACAAACATGCTCCGCTTGCCACACATTTGTCCAAACACTTGAAACTGGGGTTTCTGGTCGAAGGGGGACGAAGTGTGCGCCCTGTACCAACCGGAGTGTCTGGCCTAGCCGGACTCTCCACTTGATACAGACCAGACATTCCGGCAAGGCCGGACTATCCGGCACATATGGCCCAGACTGTTCGCCCCCGACGGGTTCATTCTGATATCAAGGGTCGGGGAGAAGTGGATGATTCAGTCCTCCTTCTTATCCCCAACTCTCTCTTCCTCTCAGACCGCTGCCCCCGACCAGGAGCTTCACCGGAGGGCTCCTCCACCCCGGATCTTGCCGTAGCCGCCGTCCTTTTGCCTCCCTTTGCCATTGGGATATGTTCCCCTCCAGTGAAGGTCCCCATGGATGCTGTATGATGCCCCCTTTCTTATCCATCTCTAGGGTTGTCCTAGATGAGTTTTTTCAGGGCAATGTCTTACCTAGATCCATGTATACATCACTCATGTGTGCAATCTTCATCCTTGTAGTAGTTTTAGCAATCCCAGTCTGTCCCGATTGAACTCACCCGTGCAGCCCGCAAATCGCCCAGGACACAGCCGGACTATCCGGCGTGTACGGGCCTGACACTCCGGTCCAGCCGGAATGTCCGGTCGATACACAACGGACTGTCCGGGACAGATTTTCCAGACTGTCCGGGGTTTTCAATTAGTACAGCTCTAGATTTCTTTGACTACTATTTTTTGTTTAAATCTCCAGGACAAATGTTCTTACCCCATATGTTATCCCTCTATTCTGATTCCATAGGTTGTTCTCATCCTAGTCATCCTGAGCTGCTAAGAAGGTGCTTGGTCGCAGGTTCCGGTATGATCCAGAGCATGACATTCATGTTGATCCCTCTGTGGTCAGATAGGCTGCTCGAGATCGTGCCGCAACAAAGCACGAGAAGATGAGCCAGCTAGAAAGAGATGAAGCCAAGCAGATGAAGTTTGAAACATTGACTACTCTAGCTAATTTGGGTACCGAGAAGTTTGTGGAGATGAGACTCCAACTATTCTACTCCCTGCCTCGCACCTCGACTGATGAGCGCTTTTGGAGGACTGAGCAAGCCCTGTTGTTTTCTGAGCTATACAGTGGCTTCAAGACTCCTACTTGTCCCATGCAGTGGTTGGATATTGAGAAGTTGCGTTCTCACAAGTACTTTGAGGATGCTCTTTGGGTGACTGAGAAGATGGGGCTGCACACCATATTTCTGGCAAAAGAAGACTTCAATGTTGAGTTGGTCCAGCAGTTCTATGCCACTGTGGTCTTTGGGGAGACTACTAGCATTCCTCTTGAGTGGATGTCTGGTACTACCAGAGTTCGCTCCAACATGGTTCAGTTTTCTCACATTCTTGGATTGCGTTTCAATCCCAATGGTCCGAGTGGTGTCCGGATGCACGTACATGGATAGGCGTATGACAAGAACCAGTTGGTCCCAATTTACTCTTAGAATGGTGCGGTTGGACAAACTACCAATATCAAGCTCATCTACAACATTTTGCTCCGCATGTTCCGCCACACTCTCACTCCCAAGTCTGGCAAACAAGGATGAGATGAGAGGCGTTGAGATCAACCCGATGGCTCATGCTCACACTATGTACATTAATGGTCCAGCTCATCCAGGTGGTGCTATTGATGTTATGGACTTTATCTATCAGGATTTGTACAAGTGCATCACTGACAAGAAGTGCCCTCTGTATGCCCTTATGTGATGAAGCTCATTGCTGCTCACACTCTAGTCACTCCCCTGCTCTATCAGGAGCTTGTTCCTCACACTACTGCCAAGCTTCAGAGGAAGGGCACCCCTACCACCAAGACTCCTCGAGGCTACCCTCCAGCTCAGGACATTTTTGAGGATGATGAGATAGATGCTGATGACTCTGACAGTGACAGTTCTGAGGAGGTGCAGGCACCGATGTCTCGTGGACCTAGGATGAAGCATGCTAGCAATGCATATCGCTTCAACACCTCCAAGGATGAAGTGCACAAGAAGGTGAAGAAGGCTTCCTGGTGGAAGAAGCTCCTACTATGCCAGAACAATGACAATCACCATGGACAGTATGATGCATACAAGGCAAACATTGATCCTTATCAGTAGCATGCGTCTGATGGCACTCTCTCCTATGTACACTGGAGTCAGGGACATGTGGACTGGTCCATGTTTGAGGATGTGTCCTCTTCTTCTCGCCCTCACGGTCAGAGCTCGTCTCGGGATTACTATGATGATGAGGATGGTGACGAGGATGAGGACGAGGATGAGGATGAGGATGACGATGAGGATGAGGATGACGACTTTAATGGCTAGAGTCTGTCTTGGGGCGTTTTAGTAGTGCTCTTTTCCCTTTTTGGCGTCTCGATGCCAAAGGGGGAGAAGTATCCCCATATTAGGTTGCTACCGGGATTTGCATGGGTACACCAGGCTTCACGTTATTTGATTTGCCTCTTTGAAGTTCCGTGTCTTTATCTTATTGGTTTGAGAACTATGTTGTGTTGGATTTCGTTTTCTGTGTTATGACATGTGTACCCGGTAATGTTTAAGACTATGTTATATCTAACTTATCTACCTAGTCTTTATCATATCTTGTCATAACTTGTTTTACAAATCTAGTGAGGATGTGATCCTAGGATATGTGATCTTGTATTCAAATGCAAAGCTAAATTGGTCACACATCTAGGGGGAGCCTTACTATTTTGTGTAAAATAATGTATTGTGAAATTTTTATCTATCCCATATGCAAATCCTTGTGTTGTCATCAAACACCAAAAAGGGGGAGATTGAAAGGGAATTTATGCCTGTCATATTATTTTGATGTTTGTTGACAACACTTGGATTGGTTTAATGCATTGCTAAATGTTTCAGGAGATATTAGATTCATTGTGGGTAATTTACACACATGGGAAAAAGGGGTTGACAGGAAAAAAAAGAGGGGGCAGAACTAATATCTGGCTGGACTGTCCGGCTGATGTGCGCCGGACTGTCCGGCCGAACCGGAGTTTCCGCCCCAAAGAAGCCGGATTGTCCGGCCGTGGAATTTCGCCAGTTTTTCTCCCCAGGTGTGGACGTCCTGTGAGGCACATCGGACACTACACGGACACTGGTCGGACTCTGGCCGAAAACTTGGCTAGTCCGGAGTGTCCGGCTTATGCTCACCGTAACGTTCGGCTGGACCGGACTATCCGGCTCATACGGGCTGGACTGTCCGGGTTAAGTGGCTCCAACGGCTCTAATTTTTTGGGCCCTATAAAAGGACTCCTTCTTCTACCTCGGAACCTGCTCGTCTAGTTCAAGAACATCAGCACATTTTGAGCCCCCAAATCCACAAGATCTCTTCACTCACCCATCATAAGTCCTTGATCTTTGGAGAATCGAAGGAGGAGGCCTTGATCTATAGCTTCACCAAGAGAGATCTTCATTTCCCCCTCATTCACTTGAGGGCCCCTTGCTCTAGTGTTTCTTTGGAAATCCTAGCTCTTGATTTGGTTCTTACAAGCTTGTCTTTGATTGTTTGACAGCTTGCTTTTATTTGGGATCCTCCAATTAGATTGTGTATGTGTGACCCAAACTTGTTGTAAAGGTGTCAGCTTCCAGCTCGAAGGTTGCCGACATAGTCGAAGAGGTGAGTCGAACCCTTTCGGGTGAGGTTCATCGGAGAACAAGGGAGGCCTCTCGTGGCGTTGGTGGTTTGAAACCACCCCCTCTCCAAATGTATACGTACTTCTCCTCAAAAGTAAGGAACTACAGGAAACAAATCCTTGTGTCTTCGTGTCCACCACTTTGGTTACTTCTATCCTTTACCGCACTTTACCTTACTTGTTCTTGCTTAGTATTGTGCTAGTTGATGCTAGTTTTACGTATAGGTAGATTCACCTTAGTTGCATAATCTAGAGAATTTATCTTTCTTGTCAAACCCTAATTTGAAAAACAAGAAAATTTGAAGTAGCACCTTTTCAACCCCCCTCTAGGTGCCCATACGATCCTTTCAACCGGGACGTCGGGATCCACGGACCAACCGGAGTGCAACCCAGCTCCTTCAGAGCCGACACTTTCAATGAGGGGCTCATAGTATCAGCCGGTCACTCACATGGGTGATCCTGCTTCCTTTAGGTGATTGCCTCGTAGTTGACCCTTTTCATAAAGGAAGCCCCAAATTAGAGGGAGAAGATCCCTTATAAGTAGTTTTGCGGATACCCATATCGAAGTGAACTAACTTTGGGTTAAGCCCCGTCCCACTTCAGGGTAATGTGGTTGCACGGGTTAATTGTTCTAGCAAAACTGGAAAGAACCGGGTGCATTTTAGTAAACATTTTTCCTCCTTCTCCACATCAACATCATTTTGTAAAACAAAACCTTTTTATTTATCAACTCTCTTGGCAGGCCAAACCTCGCCAATGTTTTATCATAAAACATTTTCATAAAACCTTTCTTGGGGTCTTCCCATCCTATACTTTTACTTTGGCTAAAACGGGGTCTCCAAGGGGTTATGGTGTTAAACACCATCTATCATATTAGGGGAAAGTAGGTGTCACCAAAAAGGGGTGTACCTATTGGTACTAAAATAGAAATGGCTTGGTGGGGCCAAGCTTTCCCACATATAAAACATGGCTTGGTAAACAATGCAGTTTGCATAAATAAATAAATAAATATATAATACATGCATAAATAAAGTAGTAGGACAAGGGCTTATGAGCAAGAAGGTGGCTTGCCTGATGATCAGTAATATGGGAATATGTCCCTAGACTTCTTCTTTAGATAACCAAGAATACCAATATATATAAATAAGATAATAATCCGCTGCTTCCTTCTTCTCGACGTCACACAGTCGCAACTACCGCTGACGAGGTTCGATCTCATCAATGCCCATTATTATGGACTTGGGTTTTGGAGAAGATGGGGATGCTGTAGATCGCGGAATGGTTAACAAATAAGCAACGCGGGGACATGAGGTTTCCCCAGTTCAGGCCCCCGGAGGGAAACCCTACTCCTGCTTGTCTGCTCTTGATTACGAAGGAACCTAGGATTACAGGGGTGCGCAGATGCAATCTGGCGTCAGGTGCGTATGAGGTGAGTTCAGATCCTCCTCGCTGTGCCCTCCTAGCCTTTATATAGATAGGCAGGTCCCGGGCAGGTCAAGTCGGTTACAAATTAGGGTTTGTACCCTTTGAAATTCTATCTACTATAGTCTTGTTCTCCAAGGATCCGAAGGCATTATGGGCTTGGGCCACCCGAAATCTCCACAGGCCGTGTATCTTGTCGTGGGCCTTCCTTGGGCTGGACTAGGTATGCCAATGTTTTGAACCCGTGAGGTATAACCATGTCAGTAGCCCCCGAGTGTTCAGTCGAATCATAGATTCGGCGAGAGACTCTTTAATCTTTCGGGTGCTATGTAGTCGAACCCCGTGAGGTATAACCATGTCAGTAGCCCCCGAGTGTTCAGTCGAATCATAGATTCGGCGAGAGACTCTTTAATCTTTCGGGTGCTATGTAGTCGAACCTGTTTGACAAGGAGAAATGTTTTAGTTCATAGGGATTGTTGATGCGTGTGTCTGACTCTTTTGACGGATCAGGGCCAGTTAACTGTCATAGGACAAACAACACGATCTTCTTCAGACTCGAGTCCCTAGACTCGAATACGGAACGAATGCTGGCATAATTCGACTCAGGACGTTCAGGTCTTACAGGAGTCGAATCCTAGTGGTTTCCAAGTGATGTACCCAACGCGTCCGTCGGTATTTTTCGTCGTTCTTGTTGACACGGGATTTTACTGGCAGAGCGCAGTAAGGTGCGTTACCTGGCCATTAGATGATATCTATAGGGCTTAACTTTGCATCGCAGACACAGCATCCGAAATTTTATCACCACGGAGGTGTTTCGGGTGGCCAAGGAGAATGCTTCTCACTTAGCGTTGGTTTGGGCAAAGTTTCCAAAAAGATTTTGTCGTATTTGATCCGAAGGATCGCAGTCGAAGAATTCATAGGGTGCGCAGCCAGGGCTCCCTATGGGAGTAGCCCCCGAGTGTCTGTTTGAGTCGTACACTCGAGCAGAAAATTTAACTCAGTTGTTTTCAGCTTAGGTCCATAGGACACAATTTTTTCGGATGCTCAACCAATCCTCCCTATGGGAGTAGCCCCCGAGTTCGTAGTGGAGTCGTAGCCTCGACGTAGGACTTGAAGAAAGTTGAGAGGTGTAATACCTTAATCATTTCTCAGGTGCACGGCCAGCGCTCCTGATAGGAGTAGCCCCCGAGTGTCTAGTCGAGTCGCATACTCGAGTGGAGACTCATACGAGGAGAAACCATTGACCCGAAAGTACATCGAGTCAGCGTCTCATGCATAAGAAGACAAGAATCGACGATGCGGTCGGAGTTGATGTGGCGGAGTCGTGCGGCGTTTAGCCAGAAGGACTTGACGTTGCGGATGAAGTAGACACCGATGCTTTTGTCAGGTGCGTAGCCAGCGTCACGTTTGTGTAGAATCGAGCTATGCAACCATCCGAAGAGGGGATCAACTTGGGTCTTGAGCTTATGGAGTGGCCAGTTGTTTTGTCGACTCCTGTTGGAGGACCCAATAGAATAGCTCGAGACAGTCGACGTCCTTGTATGCTGTAGAAAATGCAAAAAATTGTGAAGTATTTGTATCTTTTAAATAAATATTTGCCTGTCAACTTGTAAGGTAAAATTCTGGTGTCGATCGAGTTGACACTTTTATACTGTATGCTAGGCCTTTTCGTTAGCCTGATTACCCTTAGTCTCAGTACCTTGCCGAGGCACTCGGAGTTCAAGGATTCGATGATCAGGCAGAATCAGCTACTTGGGCTGTTGTGTATAAGGTGCTCGAGTGCGTGGAGCCGATATCACATTAGGTTAATCGAAGAGGGCGCAGCCCCCAAGTGTTTCGAGTGCGAGTTAA
Organism: Avena atlantica; assembly: GCA_910589765.1. NCBI lineage: Eukaryota > Viridiplantae > Streptophyta > Magnoliopsida > Poales > Poaceae > Avena > Avena atlantica. The sequence continues at coordinate 323,181,469 of OU342738.1, forward strand.
AATAAACAAAATAATCAACTCTAAGTAGAGGGGAACTTAGCTTTATCATTTGTCGACGAGGTAGATCCGGTCGGGACATAGTCGACGCGGCAGTGGGCGAAATAGATGCGGACACAGGGTGCCGAAGCCAAGGGAGGCCCGAGTCATGCGGCATACGTAGTTGACACAGCGGACCGCAGTCGTAGTAGCGACCAGTTCCTGGGGTCGATGGCGGCAGCGAGTTCCGCATCCGAAGATTATTTCAATCTAAGACCATAGTGGTCGTCTCATTGACGAGGTTCGAACAATGAAGCGGGTCACCACATTCGAAGAATGCAGCGGGTGACCGCAGCCAAAGGCCACACAGTTTGCCAGTGTCGAAGACCGCGGTGGGTTGCTTGAGCCGAAGGCCACGGCTGGTCGCCAAAGTGGAGGGAGCCCCCAAGCCCATGAGTCGTTGAAGTCGAAGATCGTAGAGGATCACCGGAGTTAAAAACTGCAACAGGTCGATGGTCATGAGTCGTGTGGCCAAGTGGGCGCAACCCCCGAGCATGGAGTTTATGTGGTCGAGGCGGCATCCGAGAACCGATGCAGCGGACCGGAGTCAACACGGCGGCGGGTCGCCGAGGCCGATGGTTGTGGCAGTTTGCGGAGTCGAAGACCATAGCGGGTCAGCGAAGCCAAAATAACTCCCAGGTCGCTAGAGCTGAAGACCACAGCAGGTCGCCGAAGCGGAGGGAGCCCCCAAATCGCTGGAGCGGAAGATCGTATCGAGTCGCCACAGTCGAAAACCGCAGCAGGTCGCTGGAGACGAATGAGCCCCCGAGTGTAGATTTAATGTGGTGGACGTATATCCAACACAACACACGAGTAGCCTACATGGCAAACTGGAGTCGACGCGGCATGGTCAGGGCAGTCCGAAAAACTATGTATGTACGTCGTTAGCCTCCTATATAATCTTGCTCATGTGGTGACGTTGCAATCTCTTGTCTAAAAGTTGTTTGATAAGTTGGACACGTCTTGGTCGAGTCATGCATGTACAAGCATGTATCCATCCGGAATTGACGTGAACTCACAACTTGAGCCTAATACTGAACCACACGTAGCTGACATGTAGCTATAAAGTCACGTCACATCCAAATTTTTGCATCTTGATCTTGGCTTGATCCAAATCCAATTCTTTATGGCAGATCAACGCTGGTCGATACATCCAGCTATACTGCTCCAGTCGTCTGGCTTCGTGCGTATTTTTTTCACTCAATTGCCTCGAACTCGATCATACACATGTCCAATTTGATCTCAGCTAGCTGCAGCACTAATCTGAATCTGGTGATTCCGAGTGACGATCGATGCATCTGGCCACACGTATACCCGTTCAGTCACCGGTGGCTAACCAACCGGACAGAATAGATCTGTGTGTTCGTGCTGATGAAGAGAAAGTGGCCGCCGCGCACGTGTTGATGATGAAATCCAGTGCACCGATGAGTAGATGATCTGACCAGATGCGATCTGGACGTTGTTCATGATGAAATCCCGCCTGGAAGACGAGTCGTAGATCGCAAATGATGGGACCGTCACGATCGCACAATCAGCATCCCCGATTCCACAGACAGCGCCAATTGACGAGGTTCAATCTCATCAATGTCCATTGTTATGGACTTGGTTTTGGAGAAGATTGGGATGCTGGAGATCGCAGAACGGTTAACAGACAAGAAACACGGGGACACGAGGTTTACCCAGGTTCAGGTCCTCAGAGGGAAAAAACCTACTCCTGCTTGTCTGGTCTTGATTACGGCGGAACCGAGGGTTACAGAGGTGCGCAGATGCAATCTGGTGTGAGGTGTGTATGAGGTGAGTTCAGATCCTCCTCGCCATGCCGTCCTAGCCTTTATATAGATAGGCAGGTCCCGGACGCAGGTCGAGCCGGTTACATATTAGGGTTTGTACCCTTTGAAATTCTATCTACTATAGTCTTGTTCTCCAAGGATCCGAAGGAATCATGGGCTTGGGCCACCCGAAATCTTCACAGGTCATGTATCTTGTCGTGGGCCTTCCTTGGGCTAGACTAGGTATGCCAATGTTGTGTACCCGTGAGGTATAACCATGTCAACCGCTGTTATCGAGCAAACATGCATAACCATGTCTACAAGAATAGAAGTGTGTAGACATCACATATCTCCCTAAATCCTAAAAACCCTAAACCCTCATCCCCTAACCTTGACCAAGTAGGTATCATGAACTTATAGATCAAAATTTGAGATACATTCATTGTTAAATTGTTGCTAAATCACTCTATCCACGAATATAAGCATAAATCTCGAACTTTATTGAAATCCCGAAACCCTAAATCCCTAAAACCTAGATAAACCCTAAAACCCGAAACACAAAACCCCTAAACCCTAAACATTAAACCCCTAAACCCTGACCAAGAAGCTATCATATGCACACTTATAGATCGAATTTTAGATACTTTTATTAATTTGGGTAACGCCAATCTATTCAACAAACATAAGCATAAATCTTGAACATTATTAAAAATTCCATAAACCCTCAACCCTAAACAACCCCTAAAACTTAAACCCTCAACCCACATAGACCCTAACCAAGAAGGTATCATGCACTTATAGATCCAAATTTGAGATACTTTCATTAAATTGCGGTAGCGCTATTCTATTCCACGAATATAGCACTTAGCTTGAACATTATTGAAAATTCCCTAAACCATAAACCCCTAAAACCTAAACCATAATCCCCTATCTTATCTTATCTTACCAGTATATAGTGTACGTTAACTTTGAATATTGACTGTTGGATCAAGACTCGCGAATCCAAAAATTGCCAGCCGTCGGATCTTCTTTTCCATTCTATTAACATCTGATGCTAGAAGATACTATTAAGAACAATAAATGCTATGCACAAACCTCAAAACACAATTATCCATCGTTCTAGAGTCTTCTCCATCATTTATCTAGACCATGTTACCAAAATTGACATTTTTTAGTAAATTGCCATATTGTCAATTTATTGCAAGAATTTAGCCAGTAAGATTGAATGGGTGTATCCATTAAACATGTTACTTTGTGTGACAATTGGCATGATGTCATATTGAGACATAATCTTTGAAGTCACTTCATAACAAAAAACAATGTTGTCACCTGAAAAAAATTTGGATTCGCCCTTTGTAAAGCAAAGCTTGATTGGCCAAGATGCATCCAATGTACGTAGTGCAAAACATGGACATGGTATCAACAACTATGGTTGTGCAAGTCAAAAAAAGCAACTACTACTATGACCTTGGTAATCTTGTTTTGAAAGACAGCAAATGTCTATCAACTCATTAAATGCTCGAAAGCGTACAGGCGTATGGGTCTATCTGACGGGGATAGCATCCCCAAGTGGGAGTGAGAGTAGCGTACCTTAGAAGCTTCAGCTTCAGAATTTTGGGAGAGCGCTGAAATATCTTGCCCATCCAATCAAACACCCCGCCCATTCATACAAATATCCAGTCCCAAACATACTTCACCTTTTTATAAAATGCAAAATTCCTCTTCTATGTCTGCTCTAGAAACAAGAACCCAAGGAGCACTGCAATAATAGAGAGATATAGGTGGTAATTTTGCGTTCTCCCATGTGCATCACCCCATCGACGTTGTTCCCTGCCCTTCTTCAATAAGTATTTACCTGCCCGCCCACTCTAGCCTTATACTGACTTTGTGGACCCACAAAGCAAATGACTCGCATGTTAGTGACTCAGATTTACGGGAAGTAGAGATTCCCATCATTTGCAGTTCAAAATTCAAACATTTTTCGCTAAACCGAGATAAACTCGTTAAACTCAGCGAAACTGGCTCAGAAACTTGAAAAATTTATGAAACTTGGGCATTATTTGTCAAATAATTTGAACTTTGTGATAAAATTGGTGCCATGAGACTTTGAACCATAAAATTGGTAACGCCATTGTATTCCACCAATATAACTATAAAGTTTAAACATTATTGACAATTTCCGAAACACTAAATCCCTAAACCCTAAAACCCTTAACACTAATAAACCCCTAAACCCCGACCAAGCAGGTATCATGCACTTATAGAACAAATTTGAGATAATTTCATTAAATTGGGAAACACCATTCTATTAGACTAATATATGCATAAAGCTTGAACATTATTAAATATTCCCTAAGCCCTAAATAACCCCTAAAACCTAAACCCCCAACCCCTAAATACTAAAATCCTAAACCCCTCAACCCATAATTAAACCGTAACCAAGTAGGTATCACACACTTATAGATCAAAATTTGAGATACTTTCATTAAATTGCAGTAACTCCATACTGTTACACAAGTATATAAGCTTAAAGATTGAAAATTATTGAAAATTCCCTAAACTCTAAACCCCTAAGTAACCCTGACCAAGCAGGTATATCATCCACTTATAGATCAACATTTGAGATATACTTTCATTAAATTATGCTAACACCATTACATTCCACGAATCTAACATAAATCTAGAATATTATTGAAAATGTCATAAAACCTAAACCTTAAACCCTATAACCCAAAACCCCTAAACGACCCTGACCAAGTAGGTATATATCATCCAGTTATAGATCAACATTTGAGATATACTTTCATATTAAATTCTGCTAAAGTCATTCCAGTCCATGAATAGCATAAAGCTTGAACATTATTGAAAATGCCCTAAAAACTAAACCTTAAAACCTATATCCCTAAACCCTTTGAACCTAAACCCTGACCAAGCAGGTATCATACAATTATAAATCAAAATTTGAGATACTTCCATTAAATTGTGCTAACGCCTTTCTATTTCACGAATATAGGCATATAGCTCGAACATTATTGAAAAAACACTAAAGCCTAACCCCCTAAACCTTAAGGCATATCCCCCTAAACCCTAAAAACCCTAACCCCCTAAACCTGACCAAGTAGGTATCATGCACTTATAGATCAAAATTTGAGATAATTTCATTGTTAAATTGTTGCCTAGTCACTCTATCCACGAATATAAGCATAAAGCTCTAACTTTATTAAAAATTCCCGAAACCCTAAACCCCTAAATCCCTAAAACCAAGCTAAACCCTTGATGGCTTAGTTGATGAGGAGCCTGTTGGGAACCCCAAGAGCAAGGTGTGAAGCAACAAGCAACAAGTCTTCCCTCTGTAAGAAACTGAGGTTATCGAACCAGTAGGAGGAAGGAAACGTCACACAGGTGTTGCAAGCAACGCAGAGACCTACACACAACACAAACTCAAGACTTTGCCCCAACTAACAGTGAGGTTGTCAATCTCACCGGTTGCCGTAACAAAGGATTAAATGTATGGTGTGGAAGGTAATGGTGGTTTGCAGTAAGTTAACAAATAACAGTGGGAGATGTATCAATGGTAAAGATTGGACCGGGGTCCATAGTTCACTAGAGGTGCTCTCCTTAGATAAACAACATGGCATGAAGGGTAAACAAATTATAGCAGGGCAATTGACAGGAACTAAGCAAGGCATAACAATGCAATTACTAGTCAAAAAGATCCTATGAGATTCGGTTGTGCAATACAACAAGATACATAGACCTCCATCCAACTACATTTATGACTAGAAGTCCACCTTCAGGTTATCATCCGAAGCCCCTCCAGTATTAAGTTGCAAGCAACAGACAACTGCTTTAAGCAAAGTGTGTAAGGTAAACAGTCCACATGTTCGATGAACAAGAGACCGTTGTTTTCTCCCTAGTAGTAACAACACATCTACAACCGAAGATATTATTGTCACTTCCCTTGGAAACTATAGGCATGAACCCACTATCGAACATAAATACCCCCTCTTGGGATCACTAGCAACTACTTGGCCAAGATAGCTACTAACAACGGAGAGCATGCAATATTACAAACAACACAAACATGATAGAATCATAAAGACAAAGCCATTAATCAAACCAACATAATAATCTCAATATCCATCGGATCCCCGCAATAACAACAACATGCATGATTACAAATAGATTAGATCTTAATCATGAATGGAGCTCACAAGATCTATACATGAAAGCACAAGGAGGAGATACAACCATCTAGCTACTACATGGACCCATAGTACAAGGTGGAACTACTCACGCATCATACTGGAGAGAAGACCTCCGGGATGATCTCCCCTCCGGCAGGGTGCCGGGAAGAACTTCATATCCCCCCGATCTAGGGACGATGGTGGCGGCGACTACAGAAGGTTTCGTGGAATATTGATCGGGTACTTAGGGTTTCTGCATCGGGGGCTTCTTATAGGCCAAGGAGGCGTCCAGGGGCCCCACACCCTACCTAGGCGCGGGGCAGGGCCCACCCACGCCTAGGGGGTGCGGCTGCCCTGGCACGCCTCTCCGTCTCTCCTCTGGACTTCTTGTTCCCCACGGAAAGTTATTGACTTTGACGTTTGTCCCGTCCAATTCCGAGAATATTTCCTTACTAGCATTTCTGGAACCAAAAACAGCAGAAAACAGGCAAGTGGCACCGTGGCAACTTGTTAATAGGTTAGTACCAGAAAACATGTAAAAGCACCTCAAATTGTAGACAAATCAAAGCAAAGTAGATACTAAACAAGCATGGAGCATCAAAATTTATAGATACATTTCCGACATATCAAACCTCAAACCCGAAACGCAAAACCCCTAAACCCTAAACACTAAACCCCTAAACCCTAACCAAGCAGCTATCATATGCACAATTTTAGATCAAATTTTAGATACTTCTATTAATTTGGGTAACACCATTCTATTCGACGAACATTAGCATACAGCTTGAACATTATTGAAAATTCTCTAAACCTAAACCCTAAACAATCCCTAAAACGTAAACCCTCAACCCACATACATCCAAATTTGAGATACTTTTATTAAATTGCGGCAGTGCTATTCTATTCCACGAATATAAGCATTTAGCTTGAAAATTCCCTAATCCATAAACCCCTAAAACCTAAACCATAATCTCCTATCTTATCTTATCTTACCACTATATAGTGTATGTTAACTTTGAATATTGATCGTTGGATCAAGGCTCGCAGATACCAACATTGCCAGTCGTCGGATCTTCTTTTCCATTCTATTAGCATCTGATTCTAGAAGATACTATTGATATATCTTTAACAAAATAAACGCTACGTACAAACCTGAAAACACACTTCTCCATCGTTCTAGAGTCTTATCCATCATTTCTCTAGACCATGTTACCAAAATTGACATGTTTTTAGTAAATTTCCATATTGTCAATTTATTGCAAGAATTTAGCTAGTAAGATTGAATGGGTTTATCCATTAAACATTTTACTTTGTGTGATAATTGGCATGATGTCATATTGAGCCATAATATTGGAAGTTGCTTCACAACCAAAAACAATGTTGTCACTTGGAAAAATAAACAGAAAAAAATTTTGGATTCTCCCTTTGTAAAGAAAAGCTTGATTGGCCAAGATGCATCCAATATACGGAGTACAAAACATGGACACGGTATCAGTAACTATGGTTGTGCAAGTCAAAAAGAGCAACTACGGCTATGACCTTGGTCATCTTGTTTGAAAGACGGCATATGTATACCAACTCATTAAATGATTGAGAGCGTACAGACGTCTGGGTCTATCTGACGGGGATAGCATCCCCAAGTGGGAGTGGGATTAGCGTACCTTAGAAGCTTCATCTTTAGAATTTCGAGAGAGCACCGAAATATCCCGCCCATCCATTCAAACACCCCGCCCATTCATACAAACATCCAGCCCCAAATGTAGTTCACCTTTTTATAGAATGCAAAATCCCTCTTCTATCCCTGCTCCGGAAACAAGCACCCGAGGAGCACTACAATAATAGAGGGATATAGGTGGTAATATTGTGTTCTACCATGTGCATCACCCTATCGATGTGGTTCCCTGCTTTTCTTCAATAAGTATTTACCTGCCCGCCCACTCCGGCCTTACACTAACTTTGTGGACCCACAAAGCAAGTGACTCGCATGTCAATGACCCAAAATTACGGGAAGTATAGATTCCCATCGTTTGCAGCTCAAAATTTGAACATTTTCGCCAAACCAAGATAAACTCGTTAAACTCGGCGAAACTGGCTTAGAAACTTGAAATATTTACGAAACTTGGGCATTATTTGTTAAATAATTCAGACTTTGTGATAAAATTGGCGCGAGGAGACTTTGAACCATAAAATTGGTAACGCCATTGTATTCCACGAATATAACCATAAAGTTTGAACATTATTGAAAATTCCCGAAACACTAAATCCCTAAACCCTAAAACCCTAAACACTAATAAACCCCTAAACCCTGACCAAGCTGGTATCATGCACTTGTAGATCAAATTTGAGATAATTTCATTAAATTGGGTAACACCATTCTATTCTACGAATATATGCATAAAGCTTGAACATTATTGAAAATTCCATAAACCCTAAATAAGCACTAAAACCTAAACCCTTAACCCCTAAATTCTAAAACCCTAAACCCTAAACCCCTTAACCCATAATTAAACCCTAACCAAGTAGTTATCATGCACTTATAGATCAAAATTTGAGATACTTTAATTAAATTGCGGTAACACCATTCCGTTTCCCAAATATAAGAATAAAGCTTAAACATTATTGAAAATTCCTAAACCCTAAAACCCTAAACCCTTAAACGAACCTGACCAAGTAGGTATGTCATCGACTTATAGATCAAAATTTGAGATATACTTTCATTAAATTACACTAAAGCCATTCCATTCCACGAATGTAAGCATAAAGGTGAACATTATTGAAAATGCTCTATAACCTAAACCTTAAACCCTATAACCCTAAACCATAAACCCTTAAACGACCCTGACCAAGCCGGTATATGTCATCCACTTATAGATCAACATTTGAGATATTCTTTTATTAAATGTTGCTAAAGCCATTCCTTTCCACGCATCTAAGCATAAAGCTTGAACATTATTGAAAATGCCATAAAACCTAAACCTTAAACCCCTAAACCCTTTAACCCTAAATCCTGACCAAGCAGGCTAGGTATCATCCACTTATAGATCAAAATTTGAGATACTTTCATTAAATTGCGCTAACACCTTTCTATTTCACGAATATAGGAATATAGCTCGATCATTATTGAAAGCTCACTAAACCCTAACCCCCTAAAACCTAAAACCTAAGCCCTAAACCCTTAAACACCCCAAACCCTAAACCTTCAACCCTGACCCTGACCAAGCAGGTATCATGCATTTATAGATCAAAATTTGAGATACTTTCATTATTAAGTTGTTGCTATTAAGTAATTCTATTCCACGAATATAAGCATAAAGCTCGAACTTTATTAAAAATTCTCGAAACCCTAAACAACCCCAAACCTAAAACCTTAACCCCTAAATTCCCTAAATCCTAAACAACCCATAAGACCTAAACCCTCAACCCCTAAATAATAAAACCCTAAACCCCTCAACCCATAATTAAACTCTAACCAAGTAGGTATCATGCACTTATATGTAGAGGTCCCAACCTTATAAGGTAGAGATCCCTGTGTTTACAATTCTAGTCCCTAGATCAATAGCTAGCATCCACAGTTTAAGATGTAATATCAAGAAACAAAGGTCATATTACAACTTTATAACCAGGAATAAAATATTTCATTACATCTTACATAGCTCATTTGGCTATCACATTACAATGCAGCAGAATATCTATATATCATGGAGTCCTTCATCTTCAAAGTGCCACAAGCAGTCGTGTTGGTTGTAGACTTGTAATCCTAATCAAAACACTTCACTGACATCAAACAAACCTGCAACATAATAAGTTACAGCCACAAGGGTCAATACAATGGATTTGTATTGGCAAGTGATACTATGGTATTATAGTGGAGTCTATCATCTATATGCATTTGGCTAAGTGGATCTTAGGCTTGCTTGCTCAAAATAAGGTTTTCCTTATAAGTTGAAAACACTAAGTTTTTGTTTGACAAAAATCCCAAGGAACCACCAATAGACATTGGTGAACCGTTACCCTTGTTCAACCACAAGTTTTAACTTAGAAATTGGGATGAGGAGATCCTTGATAGCTTCCATGTCTTGATGCTCAAATTGTCCATTGCTGGGGACACAACTAAGTACTTAGATTTTACACTCTCGAGAGGTGGTGCACTTTCCCCACAAGACTCGACATGCATCGAGACAAGATCTTTTAGAAGACTTCCCATATACCAAAATGGACGTGCTCCAAACCTATCACCCCTACCACCAACTGTCCATCTGGCTAAGTTATTGCAACCTATATGATCCAGGCAGAGCCCATAATGCCATATGGCTGCACTTGAAGCTTCTCAACATTTGACATCTCAAATATCTTTGTTCCTGGGTGGCTTTCCACAAGTGAGATACACTAGGGTAGGCCATAAATATGGGGCCCTGTGTAACCACTCAACATAATCCATTCACACCATTCCACCTAGGTGATTCATTTACATAGTTGTTTTATTAAACAAAACACAAGTCATTGACTTAGAAATATTTCATAGCATGAATATAATCCACCCTTGTTTACTACTAGCTAAGCTAAGCATGATAGTAGTAGGGATCTTAACTTAGGAAAATTCTACTAAGGCATCATCTACTAGGATTTCCCAAGGCATAGCATACTTAGTAAAAATTCCATGCAAGTCCTACTCAAAATATCACTAATGCATAGTGAAAATATTAGGACAAAATGTATGAAGCACCACTTGCCTTTTTGGTAGAGAATACAGATTCACTCCTTGATCTTTAAATGGTCACACTCTTCCAAGTTCACTACAATTCAATCAAGCAAGCAAATATTCAAACTAGCATTCAAACAATTCACCACATAAAATAAAGAAAACAAAACAATGCATGGAAGCATGCAAAAGATTGTTTTATTTGGAAAGGTGGTTTCTAATAGGCTATAAACATTTTAAAACACCCATTGGTCATTTATAAAAGTGGCAAAACCATTTAAAATTAAGTTAGTGAAAATGGCCATTTAAATCATTTTTGTTTTTCTAGAAATGATTTAAATCAAAGTAATAATTTCTAGTGTTTGCCAAATATATTTTTGAACACAAATGTTAGTGTTTTAAGGTCAAAGTGATTAAGAATAATCCATTTAAGGTTTCACCCAAATCCATTTCTAAACCAAAGCAACATTTTTATTCTACTAAAAATGCCTTTAATCAAAGTAATAATTTTCTAGGGTTTACTTAAATACATTTTTAAATCCAAAACTTAGTGTTTAGGGTCAGAGAGTTTAAATCAAATCATTTTCCAAAGGTTTTACTAAAAAAGTATTTTTAAACCATAATCAACATTTTTATTTAACTAGAAATACTTTTATTCAAAGATTTATTCCTTAGTATCACAAAATATACCTTTAAATCTACAAGTTGGTTTTTATGGCCAGTAGGTTCAAAACAATCTATTTACAAAAGATTTTGCCCTAAAAACATTTTTTTGAATAACTTTTATAATCAAAATAGGCATAATAATGTTTCTGCAAACACATCTACTTTTACAGAAACAAAACACTAAACAAAGGGCATGGTTGCAAATGTTTCATTTTTCTGAATCCAGTGATATAAAATTTGCAAAATTTGGATGTCTAGATCTAAAGTTATGATTTTTGCAAAATCTAACAACTAATAGAAATGTTTCTGGTTTTTATAACACAGACTGGGCCACGTGGCTGTTTCTGATTCGCTGGTACCGGTTCGCGTGGATTGCGTAGCTACAGCCGTTGGATCTAAAGATATCTGTGCGGTTCAGATGAAATCATACCCCTTCGGTTAAGTTCTAATCATAATCCTTCGATCAAGATCCAACAGACCACAACATCCTGACCATGGGCTGGCGGCGCTGGTGCAACGGCGAGCGGTGGCGCGCTCTGTTCACAGTGGTTCCGGCCAAAACATGAAGCAAGGGAGAGGGGGAAGTTTCTCACCAGGTTCGCCGTGGAGTGCTGATACTCGACGTGGTATCCGCAGTGACAGGGGAACACAGTGGCGTCGGGGATTGCTCGCCGAAGTTCCTACTGGCGACGCTACGCACTGCCGTGGACGGAGGCGATGTTACGGTCCAAGCTAAGGCAAGCAAACAGTGGCGTTAGATGCGCACGGGATCGTGAACCTACGCGTATCAACTAGAGGGAGAGGGGAGGTCATACAATACCAGGGGCGTCGTCGGAGCGGATGCAGACGATGGCGGCGTTCAGGTGTTGTGCTTGCCGATGTTTCGGAGCGCGCGCGAGTGAGCTCGTGCTACGGGGAGGTGCGCAAGGAGATGGGGAGTGAGCTTGCATGCACTAGGGGTAAGGGGAGGGTCAAGATCTCCGGAATTGGCTGGGTAAGTTCGTCGGGACAGTGGCGTGCTAGCTAGAAATTGGGGCAGCCCGGTGGCAGAGAGGGATGGGCAAGTGAGGGGAAAGGGAGAGGGGGACTAGGCGCTTATGATGGCATGGTCACGACGAGGAATTATCGCGGCATTGATGCGAATTAAGGGCGCAGAATCAAAGCAGAAACGGCAAGAGAGGGGGAAGGAATTGGACGCGGGTTGAAGACGATGTCCAGCTAGCTGTGGGGTCACGCTATCAGCGAGGTGGAGAGTTACAAGTGGGGTCCCGTGTTCAGTGACTGAGTGGGTTTATCTGGGGGTGAGAAAACATTTTGGTGGGGGAGAGGGAGGTGGGCTTCGCTGGGTAGCTGGGCTGGACTGGGCTTGGTTGCTGGGCTGGTCTGCTTCTTTTCCATTTTTTATTCTGTTTCCTTTTTCTTTTTTCCTTTTCTAATTTCTGTTTTGATTTTATTTAAATGTTTTCAAACCCTTATTTGAATTCAAACTTTCCCAACTTTCAGTAATCTTTTAATAATGTTTATTAATAAAGTCCATTTTAGAATATTTCTTTTATTCTCATATGGTTTGTTATTTATTTTAAATAGACATTTTGTCTTTATTAAATAGGATTTTAAATATGGTTCTAATCCATATTATTTATTCAAATGATTTAACCTTCTGTTTTAAATTCAAATGTTTATCAAACCCTTTTCAGTAGGTTTTATTTATTCCATAGTGTGTTAAATAATTCATTTTCATTTATTTAAAATATGATTTATTAATCATTTAAATTGGGCAATTGTCTTTATTCAAATAAAATCAAATATGGTCTTAATCCCATATAAATTTTATTCAAATAATTCTTGATTCCATTTAAGTTAATTAATTAACTTTTATTCCACTTGGCCAAATTCCAGTTTATTATTTTCTCACGATTTAATTAATCATTTTCATTAGGGATTTTGTCTTTATTTAAATATAATTGAATTATGGTTTAATCTCGTATAATTTTATTGGAATAATCTTTATCCCTTTATTTTATTTGGATTATCTTTATTTCATTTACTTATGGATTTAACTCAAGATTTAAATTGTCTTCGAAATAATTTTCTTATTATTTAGTTTAGGAAATTTGTCTTTATTTAAATAAAATTGGATATTGTTCAATCCTTATGATCTTATTTAAATAATCCTTTTCTATTTTATTATTCAATAACTTTTATTTGTTTATGGATTTGGACAAGATTTAATTTGGCTTTTAAATATACCTTATTTATTTATTTTTGCCTTATAAAATCCATATTTTTTTATTTATAGATCCAAAATTGGTGATTCCAATTTGTATACTTTTATTTAATATTTGTTTATCTTTTTAAATCCTTTTAGGATTAATTTTCTCACAATTTGGTATGGATTTTAGTTAGGAGCTTTATTAGCTTTGGAAATTATTTCCTTTTATCTTATTATATTCATAAGTTTTTATCCATAGTTCCAAATTAAATGAAACCAAATTCTATGGTTTTATTATATCTTTATTTATCACTCTTGATCATTTATAAATGTTTGTTGCTGAATTTTATATGGATCAAATCCATAGTCTTAGGGAGATCTTGGAAATGGTTTATTCCATTAGGGTTTTAGGGTTTTGGTTTAACTTTTCCAAGTGTTTAAATTTCAAGGTACATTCATTGATGAATGCATTTCACTTGATTGAAATTTGTTGGATTCCATTTTATTCAAATTTTGTTCAAGGAGGGTTTTGATGTTTCCATTTAGAAGCAAAAAGTTTCTTTTCACCCTAAATTTCAACAATTATTTATTTTGTTTGTTTATTTTTCACATTTAAAAATTTGGAAAATTTTGGGATGTGACATTATAGATCCAAATTTGAGATAGTTTCATTAAATTACAGTAAAGCCATTTTGTTCCACAAATATAAGCATAAAGCTTCAACATTATTGAATATTCCCTAAACCCCTAGACCCCTAAATGACCGTGACTAAGCAGGTATATCATCCACTTATAGATCAACATTTGAGATATACTTTTATTAAATTACGCTAACACCATTACTTTCCACAAATCTAAGCACAAAGCTTGAACATTATTATTGAAAATGTCGTAAAACCTAAACCTTAAACCCTATAACCCTGAACCATGACAAAGCAGGTATCATGCGCTTATAGATCAAAATTTGATATACTTCCATTAAATTGCACTAAAGCCATTCTAATTCATGACATCACAAACATTATTGAAAAATCTATAAACCCTAACCCCCTAAACCCTAAACCCTAAGCCATATACACCTAAAAATCCTAAACCCTCAACCCTAAGCTCGGACATAACCCTAAATGCTAAATTACCCCTAAAAACCAAAACCATAAACCCTTGATACTAAAACCCTAAACCCTCGACCCATAAACCCTAATCAACCAGGTATCATGCACTTATAAATCAAAATTTGAGATACTTTCATTACTAAATTGTTGTTAAGTCATTCTATTCCATGAATATATGCATAAATATGAAACTTTAAACCTTAAACCTCAAACCCTAAACAACCCTGACCAGGCAGGGGTATATCATAAACATAAAGCTTGAACATTATTGAAAATTCCCTAAACCTTAAACCATAAACCCCTAAAGGACCCTGACCAGGCAGAGGTATGACCCACTTGTAGATCAACATTTGAGATATACATTCATTAAATTATGATAACACCATTCTATTCCACGAATATAAGCCTAAAGCTTGAAAATTATTGAAAATGCTCCAAAACCTAAAACCTAAACCCCTAAACCCTATAACCATAAAAAACTAAACCCTAAACACAGACCAAGAAGGTATCATGGAGTTATAGATCAAAATTTTGAGATACTTTCATTAAATTGTTGCTAAGTCATTTTATTCAACAGACATTATTGAAAAATCCCTAAAAACTAAACCCTTAAACTTTAACCACCCCTAAACCCTGACCAAGGAGTTATCATGCACATATAGATCAAAATTTGAGATACTTTCATTTAAATTGGGTAAGGCCATTCTATTTGAGGAATATAAGCATACAACTCGGACATTATAGAAAATTTCCTAAACCATAAACCCTAAACTACCCCTAAAACCAAAACCCTAAACCCCTCAATACTAAAACCCTAAACCCTCAACCCATAAACCCTATAACCAAGCACGTATCATGGACTTATAGATCAAAATTTGAGATACTTACATTAAATTGCGATAACGCTATTCTATTCCACGAATATAAGAATAAAGCTCGAACATTATTGAAAATACCCTAAACCCTAAATCCCTAAATGACGTTGACCAAGTAGGGCATTATGTATCAATCAAATCCGGAATCTCCTTTTGTAAACATTGCTTGAAATACCAAGATGCACCGATCTACCAAATATGGACACATTATTATAAATTATGTCCAAGATATGGACATGACCTTGGTAATCTTGTTTGAAAGCTTTCAAAATATAATGGACGGGAGCATCTTCACCACCGGCATTCTCTTCTACACGGGAGCATCTTCACCGGCGGCGCTCTCTTCCACACCGGAACTCCTTCCCCGCCGATGCTCTCTTCCACTTGGGAACATAAGCACCGCCCAATGCACTAGATCCACTTTGAAATGCCCAGCTGACACCCCCACTGCCCTCTTGCATGTCCCACCTGCCCCTGCCACACAACGATAATTTCTCTTGCCCGTTTGCTATTTTTTTGGTACTCGTAAGCTACAACATCGTTAGAATGTTGCTCAATATCCTGGATGTTATTGCCATTTCGTTTGCACCCACATCTGGTAGTTCTTATCCACATCATAAGCTTGGCGCAATTATTTCCTTTCTTACATTCTCACACTATCGGTGTAATCCTGCAACACTAACTCGTAGATTCTATTCTTTCCGAGTGCTCAAATGGGTCATGGGAACAGCTCATAAAGGATCCAACACTGAAAATCTAACGCCAAGTAAGGCTAAAGTCCGAGGTTTCTATGTATTACTTAGGCCAGTTTCTTGTCATGTTAATAAGTTATATTACCTATATGCATATTAAGTTAATAAGTCATTCTACCAAAAAAATCTGCCATGACATTTCCATTCATCTTTTATTGTGTTTCTATATGCGAATTTTTAATTCAGAAAATGTCCATCTAGTCATTTTTAATGATATCTTTTTGGTATTTTCAACTGCTTTCATTCTTCCAAACTAGCTAGCTAGTTTGAATCATACATCTGGTCATTTTTAATGCAATCTTTTTGGTGTTTTTCAAGTGCTTTCATCCTTCCAAACCAGCTAACTCAGTTTTAAATGTTATGAATTAATGCATAGAAAGGACAATGGAGTACAAGGACCAAAGTTCCAGCTGCTCGACTCAGATACTACTGGCAGATTGACTAGGAGTCGTACCGGCTTGAGAAGGAGCAACTATCAGCCTAAACAAGCTACTATAAGTTCATACTTACTTAAAGCTTATGGGTGACCCTTAAGCTTTTTGGCTTGTGGACAAGGTCCACTATGTTTATAGATAGATCTTAAGTTGCACTTTTTGGCTTATGGTGTGGTTTATTCATACATAGTGGATGCCCAGCATGTGCAGCGTTGGAAATTAGTGGTGTTTAGAGAGTTTTTTCACTGGTGAGGGTGAGTCTGGAAAGTTTTTGTGGACCCTGGGTCTAGTAGAAGACCCTTGCATTTATTGTTTCCTTCTAATCGGATGAGTGGGTCCCATATTTGGTGTAGACGATGGAGCAGATTTTATTTTCTTAGATGCGAGGCTAGTAAATTTCTTAGCAATGTCTAGTATGCTTGCTTAAATGATCTCTAATTTATACAATACTACTTTTCCCCCTTGTTCTTTGTTTTAGTCCCTTTCACCATATTGTATGAGGCTGTTGTTAAAACGAAGTAGGAGTCCTTGGAAGGCATTACTGAAAGTTGTGATCCCTCTTCTCATTCATCCTCATATTGCATTTATGAAGCAAACAACTTACTTACCAGTCCACCTAGAATAGCTCCTATAGGTGATATATATATACGAAGGCTGTGTTGCATGCAAAAATAATGGGTGTACTACTCTTAGATCTATAGCTAAAATGTTGAAGAAGAGGACAAATTATACATTGAAGCGAATTGCCATGTACCGATATCTTATTGAGGATACCAATACTCTATAATTTTTTTCATGCATATCTTGTTTAATGATGTGTTGTAATAAACTTTTATTTTTGTGTAATAAGTAGTTTAAATTTTTGCATGTGTATTAATTAGCATCTTGGCATTCGTGTGGTGTTCTGCATAATAAGTCGGCGGTTCCAAAAAAAGCCAAGACAGTAACATGCTAGAACATAACGGTCAATGAAACAACGCATGGACGTGAACATGAATAGTAAAATACCAAAACATTAAGGGGCCAAACATTAAAAGGCCAGAACAACGAAGGGCCATAACAGTAAATGGCCATAATAGTGAATGGCCATAACAGTGAATGGACAAAAAAGTAACAAGCCTGAACAGTACCCGGCCAAAATCCTCATGGGCTGGAATAGTAACATGCTTGAATACTAATAGACGCAAACAGTAAAAGGCTAGATAGGCAGCAGTCTGGAATAGTAAAAGGCTAGATAGATAGCAGGCCGGAACAGTAAAAGGCTAGATAAGAAGGTTGGAATAGTAAAAATCCATAATCACAACTGGCTAGAACAATAAAAGGCTAGATAGTTAGCATGCCAAAACAATAAATGGCCAGACTTACAGCAAGCCAGAACACTAAACAGCCAAATTCAGAGCAGGCCAAAATAGTAAAATGCTAGATAGTCAGCAGGCTGGAACAATAAAATGCCAGAATCACAGTAGGCTAGAACAGTAAAAGGCTAGATTGTTAGTAGGCTAGAATAATAAATGGCCAGATTTATAGCAGACCGGAACAGTGAATGGCCAGATTCACAGTAGGTCAGAACAGTAAAAGGCTAGATTGTTAGAAGGTAGGAATAGTAAAAAACCAGATTTATAGTAGGCTGGAATAATAAACAACAAGATTCACAGCAGACTGGAACAGTAGAAGCCAGATACATAGCAGGCCGGAACAGTAGGAGGCAGATTCAAAGCAGGCCAGAATAGTAGAAGGCTTGAATAACAGCAGGCCGGAATAGTAAATGGCCAGAAACTCAGTAGACTGGAACAGTGGGAAGCCAGATTGATAGCAGGCCGGAACTGTACTAGGCCGGTATGGAGCAGGTCGCACAGTGTTTGGTTACCCTAGGACTTATGTAGGATGAAACAGAGGCATGCCTGAGAGTATACGGGCCCAACTTATGGGTCCATTTCAAACAGTACATGGCGACATAGTAACATGCCAACTTACTATTGGGCTCGCCTAATGGGCCAGGCCACCTAATTTCTTGTCAGGCCTTGGCTGAGTCTGTCTTCTACCACGGTTCCATTGATAGTTAACGGTGCTAACTGGCCGTTAACAGTGTTCGCCACATGGCAGTTTGCATGACGTCAGTAGTCAACGCGGTTGGCGAACAGATCTACAACAGAATGATTTTTCATGGCTAAAGGGTGCAATCCGCCACGGTCGAAAAAATCCATGGTAGATTCATTTGTGACGGGGCTTCTACCACGAAGGGTATCGGTCATAGAAGGCATTTCAACCATGAAAAACGAGCCTTCAACCACGAAAATTGTCCGTTATAAAAGGACATTTTCCTTGTAGTGCACCTAGATGGACAAATCACACTCTTGATACACGAGCCTCAACTAAAACTTTCCAAGTACCCGACGATACCTTTATAATCACCCTGTTACGGTGTGACGTTTGATGAAATCAAAGCACCTTTTCGGTGAAAGTGATTGACGTGATCTCATGGTCCAAGTACATTGAGTTACTACGAATGTGATAGCAATATAAACTCGAGGACATGATCGTATTGCTACATCTACTTTGGGTGATTTTTCATCATATCATTCTCCAATGATATTACCCTGTTATTAACAACATCGAATGTTCATGATCAGGAAACCTTTGATCATTTGTTAATCAACAAGCTAGTATTAAGAGAGGCATTACTAGGAACCTTATCTGTTTATAAATCACACATGTATTAATGTTTTCTTTTTAATACAATTATAGCATGAAAAATAAACATATATTATAAACCTGGAATAGCATAAAACCACTTTATTATTGCCTCTTAGGCATATTCCTTTTAGTATCCCACTTGCACTAGAGTCAATAATCTAGTTTCATAGTCATAAATCTAACACCCATATAATTCTGGTCTTGATCATGTTTTTCTCTTGGGAGAGATTTAGTCAATGAATATGCAACATTTAGATCCATATCTACTTTGCAAATATCTACATCGCCATCCTGAACATGTTTCCGGATGGAGTTAAACCAACGCTTTATATGCTTGGAATTCTTGTGAGACCTTGGTTCCTTAGCATTGGCTATGGCACCATTGTTGTCACAATACATCACCATTAGATCCAAAGCACTTGGAACCACACCCAGTTTAGAAAGGAACTCCTTCATCTAAAATGCTTCCGCCTTTTCTTCTAAATCAGAGATATATTCTACCTCCATTGTAGATCTCGCAATCACTGGTTGCTTGGATCGCCTCCAACTCATTGCTGCTCCATTCATCAAAAATACATATCCGGATTGTGACTTAGAGTCATCCAGATCGGTGTTAAAGCTAGCATCAATGTAACACCTTGCGACGATCTCTTCTTCACTGCCATATACGAGAAACATGTATGTAGTTCTTCTCAAGTACTTAAAGACATTCTTAACTTCCTTCTAGTGTTCTAAACCTGGATTATATTGGTACCTGCTAGTCAAAATAATAGCATGTGCCACATCTGGCCTTCTACATAGCATAGCATACATAAGAGAACCTATGGCTGAGGAATAGGGGACATGGTCCAACATTTCTCTATGTGTTGTTGTAGCTATACTTTGAGTCTACTCAAAACCTTCCCTTGCAACATCGGTAAGAACCCCTTCTTACTTCCGTCCATTTTGAACTTCTTCAAAATCTTGTCAAGGTATGTACTCTGCAACAATCCTATTAAGTGTCTTGATCTATGGGACCCCGGATTTACGGTCCGAGAATCCCCATTATGCCTGCAATTCACGTCCCCATGATCAGTGAGCTGTGAGCATAACCGACTAGTATCATTACATCATCCATAAATTAATGATTACAAAGCTTACAATGTTGCCATTATGGCGATTACAACATCAAACAGTGGAAGTCTTCCAGCGCAGAGCCCATGTCATGTCTTAACCTACAGGCGGCTGACTAGGGAGATGGCCTAGCTCGCATAGACGTCAGCTTCTTCATCGTTCCTCATTCTTCTAAAAATTTGGCCAAGTAAATAGCCAGGGACAAAGCCAGTGAGTACTTTGAATGTACTCACAAACCACCTCAAGAGAATAATAACAAAAAGATATGCAATATCGCTGTGGTAATAGGAGAGCTCCATGAGAGTTTATTTTCCAAAATAGTTTCTCTTGTATATATAACATCTACAAGGTTTTACTGAAATCTTTTGTAAAAAATTTTGCAAGACTTTTTGAAAAGCTTTGGAAAACACTAGGATTGGGTCACCCTATATTATCTCCATGGTCCTCAACTGACTGGGTTATCCTCTTCCTTCTCTGATGTCCCACGGACCACTAGGTTTTAGAAAGCACTTTCTTTTATGAAAACCTTTTTGAAGATAAAACTATCACCGCTCTATAGCAACATTACCAACCGTCCATGACCGAGGACTTGGCTATTCGAATAGATTTACACTCTGCAGAGGTTATACACTTTACCCACATGATTTCATACATCCGCCGGGATCAGCCCCGGGTCGTCATACTAAAGTATGTGGGTCTCGGATAATCAAACATAACCTTAGGGAAGTCCACTCCAACACAGGCCCTACCCTATGAGTTTTTTCCCTCAACACCAGGGCATTTATGCCTTTCATATTATTTTGATGTTTGTTGACAACAGTTGGATTGGTTTAAAGCATTGCTGAATGTTTCAGGAGATATCATATTCATTGTGGGTAATTTACACACATGGGAAAAAGGGGTTGGCAGGAACAAAAAGAGGGGGCAGAACTAATATCTGGCCGGACTGTCCGGCTGATGTGCGTCGGACTGTCCGGCCGAACCAGAGTTTCCGCCCCAAAGCAGTCGGAGTGTCCGGCCATGGAATTTCACAAGTTTTTCTCCCCAGGTGTGGATGTTCTGTGAGGCACATCGTACACTAAACGGACACTAGCCGGACTATGGCTGGAAACTTGGCCAGGCCGGAGTGTCCGGCTTATGCTCACTGGAATGTCTGGATGGACCGGACTGTCTGGCTCATACATGCCGGACTATCCGGGTTAAGTGGCTCCAACGGCTCTAATTTCCGGGGCCCTATAAAAGGACCCCTTCTTCTACCTTGGAACCTGCTCGTCTAGTTCAAGAACAACAACACATTTTGAGCCACCAAATCCATAAGATCTCTTCACTCACCCATCCAAAGTCCTTGATCTTTGGCGAATCGAAGGAGGAGGCCTTGATCTATAGCTTCACCAAGAGATATCTTCATTTCCCCCTCATTCACTTGAGGTCCCCTTGCTCTAGTGTTTCTTTGGAAACCCTAGCTCTTGATTTGGTTCTTAGAAGCTTGTCTTCGATTGTTTAATAGCTTGCTTGTATTTGGGAGCCTCCAATTAGGTTGTGGATGTTTGCCCCGAACTTGTTGTAAAGGTGCCGGCTTCCACCTCGAAGGTTGCCGATATAGTGGAAGAGGTGAATCGAACCCTTTGGGGTGAGGTTCATCGGAGAACAAGGGAGGCCTCTCGTGGCGTTGGTGGTTTGAAACCACCCCCTCTCCAAATGTAGACGTACTTCCCCTCAAAAGGAAGGAACTACGGGAAACAAATCCTTGTGTCTCTGTGTCCACCACTTTGGTTACTTCTATTCTTTACCGCACTTTACCTTACTTGTTCTTGATTAGTATTGTGCTAGTTGGTGCTAGTTTGACATATTGGTAAATTCACCTTAGTTGCATAATCTAGAGAATTTACCTTTCTTGTCAAACCCTAATTTGAAAAAGAAGAAAATTTGAAGTAGCACCTATTCACCCCCACTCTAGGTGCCCATACGATCCTTTCAATTGGTATTAGAGCCTCGGCTCTTTATTCGGGCTTTACCGCCTAATAGTATATGGGTAGACATGATGGGGAAGATGATGGTGAGCCTACCACCTCGGTGACCATGGAGGATCTCAATAACTTATAAACAAGATTGAGATCCACCTTGGGCAACGAGATCAAACAATTGCACAAGCTACTTGAGCAACTTGTGAAAGATAAAGGTAGCTCATCATCCCCTTCTCCTCAAGAGGAACCTCCATCATTACCTAAGGTGAATGCTCCGGTATCACCCACGGGTATGGTGGGGGGGGGGGGGTAATCAAGACAACACTAATTCCACAACGAAAAGGGATGGTGGGAAGGGAGAGCACCATGACTCTCATAGATGGTACACTCCCGAACCTCCAATTCCTCACCCTCATATAAACAATAGAGGAGACCCACCAAAGCTAGCTGCATCCAGTTTTTCTCAATGGAAATCTCTAATGAAATCTCATGTGCGCATCTCTTGTATTGAGTTATGGAAAATCATTGAAGAAGGACTCTATATTGGGGATCCATCCAACTTGACTAGAAGAGAAGTTGTCAATAGCCAACTCAATGCCACTGCTTTGCACATGATAGAACAAGGAATGAGTACAAAAGATTATCCTCACATTGAGCACCTCAACACCACAAAGGAAGCTTGGGATGATCTCACGGAGTTGTATGTTGGAAATGAGAGCATGAGAAGGAACCAGTATGATGCACTAAGCAATGAAGTCGAAGGCTTGTATATGAAGGAAGGTGAAGATCATGAAGACATGTATCGTAGGCTCAATACCACCGATACCTCTTTTAGGAATGTGGGCGCTTCACATGTGGATGATTCTTGGATAAAAAAAATGTGAGTGCACTCATGCCCTTTGAGCCCACCGACTTGAAGAGCCTACAAGGAAGACACAACTACCACCTCATGACCTCCAATGAAGTTATGCAAGAGATGGCCTCTTTCAAGGTTGCCGTAAAGAATGCTAAAGATGCCCGTGCTCGTGCACTTGGAATGAACAATGTTGTCAACCTGGCATTAAAGGCCAAAGTTGTGGATCATGAGGATGAAGATGATAGTGATGAAGGTCTATCCTTGAGCCACACCAATGATGTCAAGATTTCTCATGGTGAATATATGGCCTTCTATGCAAAGAACTTTTGGAAAAAAAACCGCTAAGGCCAAGATGGAAATGCAACGAAGAAGCAACCCAAATGGAAGAAGAGAAACTGTCACTAAATTGAGAACTTGCTTCAGTTGTGGTGACCGCTATCACTTTGTAGCGGGTTGTCCCTATGAGAAGAGAGAAGATCATGGGGGTAAACTTGTGTTGAAGAAAACTTCCAAAGCTCCTTACAAGAAACCCTTCATCAAGAATAATCCCATCAACAAGAAGTCGGGTGAAATTGTGTTGATCACTCATGAAGAATTCTCCTCCGACAAAGAAGATGATGAAGAGGAAACATCAAGTAGTGTGGATGCTCTTGCCACTACTTCTACTCCCACATTCTCCCTCTTTGACTCTCCAAATGAGAATATCTCCAACAAGAACGTCACTTGCCTTATGGCAAGAGGAACGGAGATATCTTCATCATCTAACCCCACCCTCTTGAGTAATGATGAAATTGATGATGAAATGTCTCTTGAGGTCAAAAAGGAAATAATTGCTTTTTATGAGTTCATGAATAACTTGCAAGGGGAACACAAGAGACATTTTGTGGACCTCTTATATCAACTTTATCACACCCAAGAGCTTCTTGATGAAAGATGTAAACTAGGAAGAGAACACATGATTGAGGTAGAAGCCCTAAATAATGCTCTAGAAGAACAACAAGAGACTAGGATGTCCCTTGAACTAAAACTTGAAGGGATTGATGGGGCTAATGATTTAATTGTGAATAGACTCGTTAAGGAACGATACCATGCTATTGCTAAATATAAAAGGGCTAAAATGGACAAGATTGAGTTTGGTGTGGTTCATGAAAAACTTGCCGAGGACTTTAGTTTGCTTGACAAGGCTTTGGAATGTGAACTCTTGTCACTCACAAAGTCCCATGAAAATCTTCAAACTCAATTGACCAATATTCCTTCACCTAGTAATTTCATTTCCTCTAGTAGTACAACTATCCTTGAAGAAAATGCTAGGTTGAAGGGGAGCTAGCTAAGGCCACCTTTCCAATAGGAAACAAGTCCATTGATGACCTCTTGAGTAAGCAAAGGTCAAATGGTGAGAAAGGGGGCATTGGTTTTGTCTCCAAAGCCAAGAATAAGAACAACAACAAGAAGAAGAAGGCCAAGCCCGCACAAGATAAAGACAAGGCCATTGTGGGTAGTAAGACCACAAGTGGCAAAACTATGTCTCATGATGATTTTGCGGGAAGTGCTAACCCTCACTATGTTTTAATGCGTGATTATTATGGTGATGCGTACGCACAATACGTAGGACCATTTGATGGTTATATTTCTTGGTCTATTTGGGTCCCCAAGACCCTTGTTGCTAACAAAAGAGGACCAATTAAAAAATGGGTACCTAAAAACTAGCTTGATCTTTTGTAGACATATGCTTCCGGAGGGTCAAAGTGGGTGCTTGATAGTGGTTGCACAAGTCATATGACCGGAAGCTCTTCTATTGTCAAGGAATTAAGGCCAAATGATGATCAAATATCCATGACATATGCCGACAAGTCAAAGTCTAAGGTAATGGGTTTTGGCAAGGTAGTTGTTGCCTATGATATTACACTCGTGGACGTCATCCTTGTTGAGACCCTTGGTTACAATTTACTTTCAATCCGTGCTCTTGGAAAGATGGGATTTGCCGTCTTTATTGATGATGATATTGTGGTCCTCATGTGGAGCAAGTCTCGCAAGTTCGCTTTGCTGGGTACGTCTAAAATGACTTGTATGTGGTGGAATTTTTGGGGCAAACCACTACAAGTGTGATGTGCTTATTCGAAAAGGCCGATGTTGGTTGGTTATGGCATCGCCGCCTAGCCCATGTCAATATGAGAACTTTGCAAAGTCTCCACAAGGATGGCCACATTGTTGGACTAAAAGAAAATGTTTCCTTTGCCAAAGATCGTGTTTGCAGGGCTTGTGTTCAAGGAAAGATGCATGATGCTCCCCACAAGCCAAAGAACCGCATCAAGTCAACGAGGATCTTGGAGCTCCTTCATGTGGATCTCTTTGGTCCTCCATCTCATGCAAGTCTTGGTGGGAAGAAATATTGTTTGGTGATTGTTGATGACTATTCAAGATACTCACGGGTATATTTCTTCAAGTTGAAAAGTGATACCCAAAAGACCTTCATCGACTTCATCAACTTGGTTCAACGTCAATACAATGTCCCCGTGTTGATAATAAGAAGTGACAATGGCACCGAATTCAAGAACTACACCTTGAATGGATTTCTTAGTGATGAGGGGATAAAACACAAATATTACGCTGCATATACCCCTCAACAAAATGGTGTAGCCGAGAGGAAGAACCGGACTCGTATTGAGATGGCAAGTACCATTTTGGCGGAGTTTAAATCTCCATACAACTTTTGGGCCGAAGCCATCTCCACCGCTTTCCATGTATCAAACCGGCTCCTACCTCTGCAAATAATTGATCAAGACTCCATATGAAATACTTACCGATAACAAGCCCAACGTATCTTATTTTGGGGTGTTCGGTTGTAAGTGTTTCTATCTCATAAAGGGTGTTCGTTTGTCCAAATTTGAGTCTAAAGCATTAGAGGATATTTTTGTTGGCTATGGTCTCGAAAATCACACTTATAGAATCTATGATAAGCTCTCTGGAGCTGTCTTAGAATCTTGTAGTGTGACTTTCGGAGAATATGATGGTCCCCAAGGGGGCGTGTTGATGCTTGTGATGCAGATAGGAATAATGGGTGTGGGATATATCCGCCCTGTTGAGGAACCCCTTAAGGCGGATCAATAAGAACTATGATCTACTCAAGTGGAGCCCTCATCTTCACAGCAACAACAAGCTCCATCTATCGAGGAGGACAATGACCCAAGCCAAAGACAAGATATGGACCCTCAACATGTTTATCAAGGTGATATCTCTAGTGAGGAGGAGCTTGAGTCACCATTCTCCAGAATGACAAGTGTTGCTCAGTCTATTACACAAGGAAGATCTATACAATTTTTCGTGAGAGCATCTCAACTCCAATCTAGTAATATACCGGATCAATACCAAGGTCAACCTTTGCCTCTTAATGAAGAGAATGATTCCGATGATGATCAAGGTCAAGTTGATGGTCAATATGAGGACCAAAATGATGAATAGGTCCCCCCAAGAAACAACAAGGAGATCCATACTCGTCGCGAAGCTAGAATGGATAGGATGTTGGAATTAAGAGACCACTCTCTAGAGAATGGGGTTGGAGACCTAAGGAGAGGAATATCCACAAGAGCACAATTGAAGAGGTTTAGTGAACACCAAACCCACATATCCATGATTGAACCAAAGAAAGTGTGGAAGCTCTTGAAGATTCGGATTGGTTGGAAGCAATGCACAAAGAGATCAACAACTTTGAGAGAAATAAAGTATGGAAGTTAGTTGAGAAGCCAATGGATTTCCGAAATGTTATAGGCACCAAGTGGATATTCAAGAACAAGCAATATGAGCATGGAATTGTAGTAAGGAACAAGGCAAGGTTGGTTGCACAAGGGTTCTCTCAAATTGAAGGCATTGATTATGGAGAGACATATGCACTCGTGGCTCGCCTTGAGTCCATACGTATCCTTCTTGCTTATGCGGCACATCATAACTTTAAGTTGCAACAAATGGATGTAGAAAGTGCATTTCTTAATGGTCCATTGAATGGGTTGGTATATGTAAAGCAACCCCACGGGATTTGAGGATCCCAACTTCCCAAACCATGTCTACAAACTTGATAAGGATCTCTATGGGCTCAAACAAGCCCCACACACGTGGTATGAGCACCTTAGAGAGTTGTTGTTTGACCAAGCGGCTCCTAAAGAAATCCATTTGATGGCGGTCAAGAGAATCTTTCGATATTTAGTTCACACCCCACACTATGGTCTTTGGTATACTCGAGGGTCAACATTTTATCTTTGTGGGTACACGGACTCGGATTGGCCTGGTGATAAGGATGATAGAAAATCAACAACCGGGGCTTGCCAATTCCTTGGTAGGTCATTGGTATGTTGGTCTTCTAAGAAGCAAAATCGTATATCTCTCTCCACCACCGAAGCCGAGTATGTGAGAGCTGCTAGTGCTTGCACTCAATTGCTATGGATGAGGCAAACTTTAAAGGAATACGATGTCCATTGTGACAAAGTGCCTCTTCTATGTGACAATGAAAGTGCTATCAATATTGCCTACAACCCGGTGGATCACACAAGGACAAAGCATATTGATATTCGTCATCACTTCATTAGGGATCATGTTGCTCGAGGTGATATTGAGCTATCATATGTGTCAACCAAAGACCAACTTGCCGACATCTTCACAAAGCCACTTGATGAAGCAAGGTTTTGTTATTTGAGGAATGAACTAAATATCATAGATTCAAGGAGCTTGACTTGATCACCTTGCATACTCACCTATGTCTTAACCCTTATTTGGTTTAGGTGTAGGCATGGAGATAAGGGGAGTGCGATCTTAATACATTGGACTATCTCTCCCCCCATAATGCCAACATTAATGAAATTCAATTCTCTTAATATCGTTTTGTGATATGTGAGCTTTATTGATGAGTAGTGGCTATGAACCCAAGGATAATTCTTCGTGGTGTCATGCCACAAACTCTTATATGGTGGCATCGGCCACCTCCCTCTTCTTAGTGAAGAGTTTGTTCTTGGATTGTTTTGTTTGGATTTAACTTTGTCATCTTTTTAGATATTTTTCAACTCATTGGTTTTTCATAGTACATCCTCCAATCCCAGGCCTACTCTCACCTACAAACATGCTCCGCTTGCCACACATTTGTCCAAACACTTGAAACTGGGGTTTCTGGTCGAAGGGGGACGAAGTGTGCGCCCTGTACCAACCGGAGTGTCTGGCCTAGCCGGACTCTCCACTTGATACAGACCAGACATTCCGGCAAGGCCGGACTATCCGGCACATATGGCCCAGACTGTTCGCCCCCGACGGGTTCATTCTGATATCAAGGGTCGGGGAGAAGTGGATGATTCAGTCCTCCTTCTTATCCCCAACTCTCTCTTCCTCTCAGACCGCTGCCCCCGACCAGGAGCTTCACCGGGAGGGCTCCTCCACCCCGGATCTTGCCGTAGCCGCCGTCCTTTTGCCTCCCTTTGCCATTGGGATATGTTCCCCTCCAGTGAAGGTCCCCATGGATGCTGTATGATGCCCCCTTTCTTATCCATCTCTAGGGTTGTCCTAGATGAGTTTTTTCAGGGCAATGTCTTACCTAGATCCATGTATACATCACTCATGTGTGCAATCTTCATCCTTGTAGTAGTTTTAGCAATCCCAGTCTGTCCCGATTGAACTCACCCGTGCAGCCCGCAAATCGCCCAGGACACAGCCGGACTATCCGGCGTGTACGGGCCTGACACTCCGGTCCAGCCGGAATGTCCGGTCGATACACAACGGACTGTCCGGGACAGATTTTCCAGACTGTCCGGGGTTTTCAATTAGTACAGCTCTAGATTTCTTTGACTACTATTTTTTGTTTAAATCTCCAGGACAAATGTTCTTACCCCATATGTTATCCCTCTATTCTGATTCCATAGGTTGTTCTCATCCTAGTCATCCTTGAGCTGCTAAGAAGGTGCTTGGTCGCAGGTTCCGGTATGATCCAGAGCATGACATTCATGTTGATCCCTCTGTGGTCAGATAGGCTGCTCGAGATCGTGCCGCAACAAAGCACGAGAAGATGAGCCAGCTAGAAAGAGATGAAGCCAAGCAGATGAAGTTTGAAACATTGACTACTCTAGCTAATTTGGGTACCGAGAAGTTTGTGGAGATGAGACTCCAACTATTCTACTCCCTGCCTCGCACCTCGACTGATGAGCGCTTTTGGAGGACTGAGCAAGCCCTGTTGTTTTCTGAGCTATAAAGTGGCTTCAAGACTCCTACTTGTCCCATGCAGTGGTTGGATATTGAGAAGTTGCGTTCTCACAAGTACTTTGAGGATGCTCTTTGGGTGACTGAGAAGATGGGGCTGCACACCATATTTCTGGCAAAAGAAGACTTCAATGTTGAGTTGGTCCAGCAGTTCTATGCCACTGTGGTCTTTGGGGAGACTACTAGCATTCCTCTTGAGTGGATGTCTGGTACTACCAGAGTTCGCTCCAACATGGTTCAGTTTTCTCACATTCTTGGATTGCGTTTCAATCCCAATGGTCCGAGTGGTGTCCGGATGCACGTACATGGATAGGCGTATGACAAGAACCAGTTGGTCCCAATTTACTCTTAGAATGGTGCGGTTGGACAAACTACCAATATCAAGCTCATCTACAACATTTTGCTCCGCATGTTCCGCCACACTCTCACTCCCAAGTCTGGCAAACAAGGATGAGATGAGAGGCGTTGAGATCAACCCGATGGCTCATGCTCACACTATGTACATTAATGGTCCAGCTCATCCAGGTGGTGCTATTGATGTTATGGACTTTATCTATCAGGATTTGTACAAGTGCATCACTGACAAGAAGTGCCCTCTGTATGCCCTTATGTGATGAAGCTCATTGCTGCTCACACTCTAGTCACTCCCCTGCTCTATCAGGAGCTTGTTCCTCACACTACTGCCAAGCTTCAGAGGAAGGGCACCCCTACCACCAAGACTCCTCGAGGCTACCCTCCAGCTCAGGACATTTTTGAGGATGATGAGATAGATGCTGATGACTCTGACAGTGACAGTTCTGAGGAGGTGCAGGCACCGATGTCTCGTGGACCTAGGATGAAGCATGCTAGCAATGCATATCGCTTCAACACCTCCAAGGATGAAGTGCACAAGAAGGTGAAGAAGGCTTCCTGGTGGAAGAAGCTCCTACTATGCCAGAACAATGACAATCACCATGGACAGTATGATGCATACAAGGCAAACATTGATCCTTATCAGTAGCATGCGTCTGATGGCACTCTCTCCTATGTACACTGGAGTCAGGGACATGTGGACTGGTCCATGTTTGAGGATGTGTCCTCTTCTTCTCGCCCTCACGGTCAGAGCTCGTCTCGGGATTACTATGATGATGAGGATGGTGACGAGGATGAGGACGAGGATGAGGATGAGGATGACGATGAGGATGAGGATGATGACTTTAATGGCTAGAGTCTGTCTTGGGGCGTTTTAGTAGTGCTCTTTTCCCTTTTTGGCGTCTCGATGCCAAAGGGGGAGAAGTATCCCCATATTAGGTTGCTACCGGGATTTGCATGGGTACACCGGGCTTCACGTTATTTGATTTGCCTCTTTGAAGTTCCGTGTCTTTATCTTATTGGTTTGAGAACTATGTTGTGTTGGATTTCGTTTTCTGTGTTATGACATGTGTACCCGGTAATGTTTAAGACTATGTTATATCTAACTTATCTACCTAGTCTTTATCATATCTTGTCATAACTTGTTTTACAAATCTAGTGAGGATGTGATCCTAGGATATGTGATCTTGTATTCAAATGCAAAGCTAAATTGGTCACACATCTAGGGGGAGCCTTACTATTTTGTGTAAAATAATGTATTGTGAAATTTTTATCTATCCCATATGCAAATCCTTGTGTTGTCATCAAACACCAAAAAGGGGGAGATTGAAAGGGAATTTATGCCTGTCATATTATTTTGATGTTTGTTGACAACACTTGGATTGGTTTAATGCATTGCTAAATGTTTCAGGAGATATTAGATTCATTGTGGGTAATTTACACACATGGGAAAAAGGGGTTGACAGGAAAAAAAAGAGGGGGCAGAACTAATATCTGGCTGGACTGTCCGGCTGATGTGCGCCGGACTGTCCGGCCGAACCGGAGTTTCCGCCCCAAAGAAGCCGGATTGTCCGGCCGTGGAATTTCGCCAGTTTTTCTCCCCAGGTGTGGACGTCCTGTGAGGCACATCGGACACTACACGGACACTGGTCGGACTCTGGCCGAAAACTTGGCTAGTCCGGAGTGTCCGGCTTATGCTCACCGTAACGTTCGGCTGGACCGGACTATCCGGCTCATACGGGCTGGACTGTCCGGGTTAAGTGGCTCCAACGGCTCTAATTTTTTGGGCCCTATAAAAGGACTCCTTCTTCTACCTCGGAACCTGCTCGTCTAGTTCAAGAACATCAGCACATTTTGAGCCCCCAAATCCACAAGATCTCTTCACTCACCCATCATAAGTCCTTGATCTTTGGAGAATCGAAGGAGGAGGCCTTGATCTATAGCTTCACCAAGAGAGATCTTCATTTCCCCCTCATTCACTTGAGGGCCCCTTGCTCTAGTGTTTCTTTGGAAATCCTAGCTCTTGATTTGGTTCTTACAAGCTTGTCTTTGATTGTTTGACAGCTTGCTTTTATTTGGGATCCTCCAATTAGATTGTGTATGTGTGACCCAAACTTGTTGTAAAGGTGTCAGCTTCCAGCTCGAAGGTTGCCGACATAGTCAAAGAGGTGAGTCGAACCCTTTCGGGTGAGGTTCATCGGAGAACAAGGGAGGCCTCTCGTGGCGTTGGTGGTTTGAAACCACCCCCTCTCCAAATGTATACGTACTTCTCCTCAAAAGTAAGGAACTACAGGAAACAAATCCTTGTGTCTTCGTGTCCACCACTTTGGTTACTTCTATCCTTTACCGCACTTTACCTTACTTGTTCTTGCTTAGTATTGTGCTAGTTGATGCTAGTTTTACGTATAGGTAGATTCACCTTAGTTGCATAATCTAGAGAATTTATCTTTCTTGTCAAACCCTAATTTGAAAAACAAGAAAATTTGAAGTAGCACCTTTTCAACCCCCCTCTAGGTGCCCATACGATCCTTTCAACCGGGACGTCGGGATCCACGGACCAACCGGAGTGCAACCCAGCTCCTTCAGAGCCGACACTTTCAATGAGGGGCTCATAGTATCAGCCGGTCACTCACATGGGTGATCCTGCTTCCTTTAGGTGATTGCCTCGTAGTTGACCCTTTTCATAAAGGAAGCCCCAAATTAGAGGGAGAAGATCCCTTATAAGTAGTTTTGCGGATACCCATATCGAAGTGAACTAACTTTGGGTTAAGCCCCGTCCCACTTCAGGGTAATGTGGTTGCACGGGTTAATTGTTCTAGCAAAACTGGAAAGAACCGGGTGCATTTTAGTAAACATTTTTCCTCCTTCTCCACATCAACATCATTTTGTAAAACAAAACCTTTTTATTTATCAACTCTCTTGGCAGGCCAAACCTCGCCAATGTTTTATCATAAAACATTTTCATAAAACCTTTCTTGGGGTCTTCCCATCCTATACTTTTACTTTGGCTAAAACGGGGTCTCCAAGGGGTTATGGTGTTAAACACCATCTATCATATTAGGGGAAAGTAGGTGTCACCAAAAAGGGGTGTACCTATTGGTACTAAAATAGAAATGGCTTGGTGGGGCCAAGCTTTCCCACATATAAAACATGGCTTGGTAAACAATGCAGTTTGCATAAATAAATAAATATATAATACATGCATAAATAAAGTAGTAGGACAAGGGCTTATGAGCAAGAAGGTGGCTTGCCTGATGATCAGTAATATGGGAATATGTCCCTAGACTTCTTCTTTAGATAACCAAGAATACCAATATATATAAATAAGATAATAATCCGCTGCTTCCTTCTTCTCGACGTCACACAGTCGCAACTACCGCTGACGAGGTTCGATCTCATCAATGCCCATTATTATGGACTTGGGTTTTGGAGAAGATGGGGATGCTGTAGATCGCGGAATGGTTAACAAATAAGCAACGCGGGGACATGAGGTTTCCCCAGTTCAGGCCCCCGGAGGGAAAACCCTACTCCTGCTTGTCTGCTCTTGATTACGAAGGAACCTAGGATTACAGGGGTGCGCAGATGCAATCTGGCGTCAGGTGCGTATGAGGTGAGTTCAGATCCTCCTCGCTGTGCCCTCCTAGCCTTTATATAGATAGGCAGGTCCCGGGCAGGTCAAGTCGGTTACAAATTAGGGTTTGTACCCTTTGAAATTCTATCTACTATAGTCTTGTTCTCCAAGGATCCGAAGGCATTATGGGCTTGGGCCACCCGAAATCTCCACAGGCCGTGTATCTTGTCGTGGGCCTTCCTTGGGCTGGACTAGGTATGCCAATGTTTTGAACCCGTGAGGTATAACCATGTCAGTAGCCCCCGAGTGTTCAGTCGAATCATAGATTCGGCGAGAGACTCTTTAATCTTTCGGGTGCTATGTAGTCGAACCCCGTGAGGTATAACCATGTCAGTAGCCCCCGAGTGTTCAGTCGAATCATAGATTCGGCGAGAGACTCTTTAATCTTTCGGGTGCTATGTAGTCGAACCTGTTTGACAAGGAGAAATGTTTTAGTTCATAGGGATTGTTGATGCGTGTGTCTGACTCTTTTGACGGATCAGGGCCAGTTAACTGTCATAGGACAAACAACACGATCTTCTTCAGACTCGAGTCCCTAGACTCGAATACGGAACGAATGCTGGCATAATTTGACTCAGGACGTTCAGGTCTTACAGGAGTCGAATCCTAGTGGTTTCCAAGTGATGTACCCAACGCGTCCGTCGGTATTTTTCGTCGTTCTTGTTGACACGGGATTTTACTGGCAGAGCGCAGTAAGGTGCGTTACCTGGCCATTAGATGATATCTATAGGGCTTAACTTTGCATCGCAGACACAGCATCCGAAATTTTATCACCACGGAGGTGTTTCGGGTGGCCAAGGAGAATGCTTCTCACTTAGCGTTGGTTTGGGCAAAGTTTCCAAAAAGATTTTGTCGTATTTGATCCGAAGGATCGCAGTCGAAGAATTCATAGGGTGCGCAGCCAGGGCTCCCTATGGGAGTAGCCCCCGAGTGTCTGTTTGAGTCGTACACTCGAGCAGAAAATTTAACTCAGTTGTTTTCAGCTTAGGTCCATAGGACACAATTTTTTCGGATGCTCAACCAATCCTCCCTATGGGAGTAGCCCCCGAGTTCGTAGTGGAGTCGTAGCCTCGACGTAGGACTTGAAGAAAGTTGAGAGGTGTAATACCTTAATCATTTCTCAGGTGCACGGCCAGCGCTCCTGATAGGAGTAGCCCCCGAGTGTCTAGTCGAGTCGCATACTCGAGTGGAGACTCATACGAGGAGAAACCATTGACCCGAAAGTACATCGAGTCAGCGTCTCATGCATAAGAAGACAAGAATCGACGATGCGGTCGGAGTTGATGTGGCGGAGTCGTGCGGCGTTTAGCCAGAAGGACTTGACGTTGCGGATGAAGTAGACACCGATGCTTTTGTCAGGTGCGTAGCCAGCGTCACGTTTGTGTAGAATCGAGCTATGCAACCATCCGAAGAGGGGATCAACTTGGGTCTTGAGCTTATGGAGTGGCCAGTTGTTTTGTCGACTCCTGTTGGAGGACCCAATAGAATAGCTCGAGACAGTCGACGTCCTTGTATGCTGTAGAAAATGCAAAAAATTGTGAAGTATTTGTATCTTTTAAATAAATATTTGCCTGTCAACTTGTAAGGTAAAATTCTGGTGTCGATCGAGTTGACACTTTTATACTGTATGCTAGGCCTTTTCGTTAGCCTGATTACCCTTAGTCTCAGTACCTTGCCGAGGCACTCGGAGTTCAAGGATTCGATGATCAGGCAGAATCAGCTACTTGGGCTGTTGTGTATAAGGTGCTCGAGTGCGTGGAGCCGATATCACATTAGGTTAATCGAAGAGGGCGCAGCCCCCAAGTGTTTCGAGTGCGAGTTAAAATAAACAAAATAATCAACTCTAAGTAGAGGGGAACTTAGCTTTATCATTTGTCGACGAGGTAGATCCGGTCGGGACATAGTCGACGCGGCAGTGGGCGAAATAGATGCGGACACAGGGTGCCGAAGCCAAGGGAGGCCCCGAGTCATGCGGCATACGTAGTTGACACAGCGGACCGCAGTCGTAGTAGCGACCAGTTCCTGGGGTCGATGGCGGCAGCGAGTTCCGCATCCGAAGATTATTTCAATCTAAGACCATAGTGGTCGTCTCATTGACGAGGTTCGAACAATGAAGCGGGTCACCACATTCGAAGAATGCAGCGGGTGACCGCAGCCAAAGGCCACACAGTTTGCCAGTGTCGAAGACCGCGGTGGGTTGCTTGAGCCGAAGGCCACGGCTGGTCGCCAAAGTGGAGGGAGCCCCCAAGCCCATGAGTCGTTGAAGTCGAAGATCGTAGAGGATCACCGGAGTTAAAAACTGCAACAGGTCGATGGTCATGAGTCGTGTGGCCAAGTGGGCGCAACCCCCGAGCATGGAGTTTATGTGGTCGAGGCGGCATCCGAGAACCGATGCAGCGGACCGGAGTCAACACGGCGGCGGGTCGCCGAGGCCGATGGTTGTGGCAGTTTGCGGAGTCGAAGACCATAGCGGGTCAGCGAAGCCAAAATAACTCCCAGGTCGCTAGAGCTGAAGACCACAGCAGGTCGCCGAAGATGAGGGAGCCCCCAAATCGCTGGAGCGGAAGATCGTATCGAGTCGCCACAGTCGAAAACCGCAGCAGGTCGCTGGAGACGAATGAGCCCCCGAGTGTAGATTTAATGTGGTGGACGTATATCCAACACAACACACGAGTAGCCTACATGGCAAACTGGAGTCGACGCGGCATGGTCAGGGCAGTCCGAAAAACTATGTATGTACGTCGTTAGCCTCCTATATAATCTTGCTCATGTGGTGACGTTGCAATCTCTTGTCTAAAAGTTGTTTGATAAGTTGGACACGTCTTGGTCGAGTCATGCATGTACAAGCATGTATCCATCCGGAATTGACGTGAACTCACAACTTGAGCCTAATACTGAACCACACGTAGCTGACATGTAGCTATAAAGTCACGTCACATCCAAATTTTTGCATCTTGATCTTGGCTTGATCCAAATCCAATTCTTTATGGCAGATCAACGCTGGTCGATACATCCAGCTATACTGCTCCAGTCGTCTGGCTTCGTGCGTATTTTTTTCACTCAATTGCCTCGAACTCGATCATACACATGTCCAATTTGAACTCAGCTAGCTGCAGCACTAATCTGAATCTGGTGATTCCGAGTGACGATCGATGCATCTGGCCACACGTATACCCGTTCAGTCACCGGTGGCTAACCAACCGGACAGAATAGATCTGTGTGTTCGTGCTGATGAAGAGAAAGTGGCCGCCGCGCACGTGTTGATGATGAAATCCAGTGCACCGATGAGTAGATGATCTGACCAGATGCGATCTGGACGTTGTTCATGATGAAATCCCGCCTGGAAGACGAGTCGTAGATCGCAAATGATGGGACCGTCACGATCGCACAATCAGCATCCCCGATTCCACAGACAGCGCCAATTGACGAGGTTCAATCTCATCAATGTCCATTGTTATGGACTTGGTTTTGGAGAAGATTGGGATGCTGGAGATCGCAGAACGGTTAACAGACAAGAAACACGGGGACACGAGGTTTACCCAGGTTCAGGTCCTCAGAGGGAAAAAACCTACTCCTGCTTGTCTGGTCTTGATTACGGCGGAACCGAGGGTTACAGAGGTGCGCAGATGCAATCTGGTGTGAGGTGTGTATGAGGTGAGTTCAGATCCTCCTCGCCATGCCGTCCTAGCCTTTATATAGATAGGCAGGTCCCGGACGCAGGTCGAGTCGGTTACATATTAGAGTTTGTACCCTTTGAAATTCTATCTACTATAGTCTTGTTCTCCAAGGATCCGAAGGAATCATGGGCTTGGGCCACCCGAAATCTTCACAGGTCGTGTATCTTGTCGTGGGCCTTCCTTGGGCTAGACTAGGTATGCCAATGTTGTGTACCCGTGAGGTATAACCATGTCAACCGCTGTTATCGAGCAAACATGCATAAAAACAGAGCACCAATCAAGACAAGACAAACAAGCACCAATACATACAACAAACAAGAGATAATCACTAAATATAGGGCAGTAGGGTGCTAGATGATTGGTTTGATAAGATTGGTAAATATCTTGTAACATTGGAAGGAATTTCAATATGAGTTATAGTTTAAAAACTATTTAGAAAGGTTTTTTTAGACCAAGTCCATCTTCTGTATGATAACATTGTATAAAAATAATATCATCATATTGGTATTGATAAAATGAAACCAACACAAGTGGTTTCATTATTTTATCAATTACCATTGGTTTATAATAAGTTTTCTAGTGAATAAAACTCTAGTTTTAGGAAATAATTCACTAGAATGGTTCTGGAGTTCCAACAATTATTTCATTGGATGATTATCTAGTGTTTGGTGTACTGAATCAAGGGGAGTTGGAATCAATTCAAAATAATTACCAGAACGCCCTCAGGAAATTCCCAAAGGCAGTAATGGATGATATTTGTCGTTTTAATCAGATTAAACCTACATGAGCTTTTGATATGATTCCAATGATACATGTTAGGTATTTAGGATAACTTTCTGTAGAAATTGGAATCACCCGATATGCAGAACTAAAGTGGTGAATTTATTAGTGAATAAACTATGCACATAAATGTTTAATTCACAATAAATCAAGATGAGCTCAATACATATTGGGCTCCTGGGTTTGAAGGATATGTGCATGCATGTGTACTGGGAGTTGTAATTAGGTCAATATTCATATTGGTTTGACCCATGGAAATTCCTAAAGTCTAATATGTGTTGATTTTGTTATTTTTAGTATAGGCAAACTAGGAAGCAAAATAGGTTGGGTCCAGGGTGTCATGCAAGGTATGATTAATACCTTGCAGTTCCAAAAGGATTCATGTCAAATTGAATTGAAAAATTATCTGTATGAATTTATTAGTAAAAAGGATACCTTGTGGTATTAATATTCCTATAGTTATTCTAGGCAGTAAAATACTCAATCTCTAGTAGGGGGTGTTGAATAAAACATGTATGCATATAAATTTTTTTTAGATCTGGACACATATAGGTAATTTCCATTTTTTTGAATTAAACTGATTGGTAAAAATATGGACAAAATGATTTGATCAAAATAATAAGGGGGAGAACCCTCGTGGGCCAGATCTGGCGATTCAGGCCCGGGGCAGAGCCGGGCCTGCCCAGCACGCGACTGAGGTGCACGGGCTGCTCCCGCCAGACGCGGCCCGGGGCGACAAAGCGGTAGGTGAACTCCCTGGCCGTTCGATCTCCCCTAGATCGATGACGAGGGGTCGTCTTCCTCCCCGGGAGATGCACGCGAGGGAGGAAACCCTAGGGGGATAGTGGCGACGCGGGGAAGCTCACTAGGGGCTTGATGGCGAGAGGGAGACACGGCGTTGAGCGACGACTCTAGGGATGGGCTGCACCGGCAGGTTCGGCGATGGAGTATGGTTTGCGCAGTGACACTGGCAACTGCATCTCCGGCTTCGTCGGTGAATCATCTCAGGGCGGTCCTAGGCCAAACAAAAGGCAGTGGGAGAGTCAGGGGAGGTAGAAGAGCAAGGTAGTGGGACATGCAGGAGGGGAGGCATAGAGGGGAGAGAGCTAAGCTCAACTTTTGAGCAATGGCCGAGAGGACATTTTCTTTCTCTCTCGACTGAGCCAGAGCACGAACAATGGAGTGGAGCTCGAGGGGAGTGAGTGAGAGCCAGAGGGGGAAAATGAGGGGCAAAGGGAGAGGGTTGAGGGTCCCAAGCCCTTTTATTGCTAGAGATATGTCTAATGGTGGAAATGTCCATTTTGGACATGGGAGTGGGGTAGGTCTTGCTTGGGCTGCTGCTAGGTGGAGTAGAGGAGGGGTATGGGGTGCCCTGGTCGAGTGGGGGCAGAGAGGGGGTGGGGTGCTGCTTCACACTGATTTCAAGGAGGTGGGCATATTGTTGGGGGGATAACCCCCGGTAGGGTCACGAGGGATAAAACATAGCGTAGCTGAGTAAGCTCCGAGTGAAGAAAGAACCAGGCCGGGTAAGGATGGCCGGGAAAGAGAAGCGTGTGCGGCCGACATATGAACTATGTCGGCCCGCATAAGACAAAGTTCTTATTCTTGCAGGAACCAACGAGCCGAGTCTACCGAGGAAGGGCCGAGTCTAATAAGGACGTGTGTCACCTTTCCGAGTAAGGTTTAGGAGGGACCATGGTAAAGCATGGTCAAAATAGAAGGGCGACACCGGGTGACACAAAAGGAGCCGGGTGACGCCGAAATCAAGGGCTGACGTACAAAGATACTTCGTGACGCCAAAAGGAACAGGAGGCGACGTACCAGAAGACCGTTAGCTGTCAAGCTTTATGGACTGGGCCATTGGGCGTAGGGAAAGCCCATGACCTGGCCCGCATAGTAGGGACTAGGATCCAAACAGTAAACCCTAGAACCCAAAGGGGTATAAGCTAGCCTGTGTTACCTATATAGGAGGGGGCATAGTTGTAGTAGAGGGAGGTTGGACCAAGTAGGGAACTAGTGCACTGAACTCTAGTTCATACATCTCAAGGATCACTTGTAATCCTCGGGTTTCAATCAAATCGCTAAGTGTGGAAAGTTCTTCTTGTTCTTCGTGCATGGCTTGACCGTGCACTCCCTCCCCGGTGACCACAAGCACCCATTCGGCCCCCAACTTAAGCCTACATATGGCATCTGTCGTGTCACCACCACGACAGTTGGCGCCCACCTTGGGGCAGAAGAAGGTGCTTGATGGAGTCTTCATCCGGACGAGAAACATCATCGCCAAGACCGGCGAGCGCGTCTACTCCGGCCTCATCCAGAGGTTTGGAGCGCTCAAATTCGTCAGCGACAACGCGGGCTGCTTCGGGACCAAGCTGTTCCCTAGGGGCGGTCGCTTCATCAAGTTCGGCGAGCACCAGGTCTATGTTGCAGTGCGCGTGGAGCACGCATATCCGGAGCGCGTTGTCCTGGCGCTGGATCCGCCAGCGATTCCTGTCACTCGGAAGCTTCACCAACTCGTCTCCATGGAGGTAATGATGACAGCCCCAAACCTCGCAGCTCCACCGATAGTTCCAGTAGTGAATGAGAATGTTGAGGGAGGAAATCATGAGGAAACACCAAGGGCTGCAAGAACAACGAAGACACCACTGGAAAAACCAGAAAACATATCTAGGAGTAAAAGGGCTAAGGAACTGCAGGAAGCGATAGACAAGTTGGTAGAGCCAGTGGCACAGGCAACTGACCCGGCACGTGTGCAAGCCGAGTTGGAGGAGGCAAGGATAAAAGTTTTGGAGAAAACCAAGGAATTAGCGTAGTTACATCAAGATGTGGATATCACTATCCGAGAGCTCAACTCGGCAAATCGAGTCAAGGGCGCGAAGACCCGGCTTGATGCAACGAGGTTGAGAGGAAGAAACCTCAATGAAGAGTTGGCAGATGCGACGTAAAAAATAACGCCAGAGAACAGCAACGAAACAGCTATGCGGCCAACATATAACACAATAGCTAATCTGCGAGCAACAGAAGCAGCAATGGCAGAGTTACCCCATTTGGAGGGAGAAGCAAAGAAAAGACAACAAGAATGAGTAAATGAACTAGTAATAGTAGCTAGCATGCTGAATGAAGCGTATTACAAAGAAAATCCGGGTATAGAAGGAAGGTCACAGCTGGTTCACTTGGCGACTCCTGTTCCGGCAAGATCTGCAGGGCATACGGCATCCTCACCCGGAGCAGCGTAAAGACCGAGAAAGGAAAAAAGTGTGGATTCTAGAAGAAACAAGCAGATGATCGCCTATGATCCGGCGATGGCTCAAGGAAACCCGGCACATGCGCAGGGGGCAAGAAGTAATAATGCCCAAGGAAATGAAAACCAGGAGAATGCAGGACGAGAAAGGCAAGCAGGGCAAAGAAACGACAACGGAGGGCAAAATTTTGCGCCTCAAGCTAGGCGTGGAACTCACTCGGCAGGAGGAGGAAATCCAGTGCCGAATAATGCACCAGCTCAACCCGAAAGAAGACAGCAAAGTGCGGGAAAGGCAGCTCAACAGCCTGCTGACCCGAACACAAATAAGTACAATGATGGTTACTCAGCTCTGGTGAATGACGGATATGAATTGTCGGATCACGCATATCAAGCAATGAGAGCTAGACTCGGAGGTTGGAACCTTCAGCCGGATGATGCAAGGATGAAGCTTGATCGAATAAAGTTGGCAGAGCTGATCGAATCGCAAGGTCCACAGGGTCCACCATGCTTTGGCCCAAGGATCATGAAGGAGCCACCCATACCAAATTCCAGCTGGCCAGAGGGACAAAAACGTATGATGGAAACACAAAGCCAGAGGACTAGCTCATAGATTATGGAACTGCTGTGAAAATCGCGCAGGGAAATTTGAGATGGGCAGTACGTTATGTACCGCAAATGCTGGAAGGACCAGCTCGGGTATGGCTGAACAATTTGCCACCCGGAACCATTAACAGCTGGATCAATTTTCAAGACGCTTTGTGAGCAATTTCACGAACACTTACAAGAGGCCGAATCGCCCACAACAACTGGCAATGTGCAAGCAAAGACCGAATGAGACAGACAGGGAATTCCTCACAAAGTGGTGTACGATGCGCAACTCCTGTGAAGGGGTAATCGAGTCACAGGTAATCGCTTGGTTCGCACAAGGATGCAGACATGGAAGTGTGCTGTGGAAAAGGTTACAGAGAGATATGCCGGCAAGTAAGAATTGCTGATTCGTATGCGTTAGGAGATCCGACTTAGCCGCTGCTTATGTCGGCAGACGGGATGACTGAGACACAGATCTATGACGCGGCCAGGTCGCAAAGGCGTCAGGAAAGATCCAAATACAGAAGCAAGAGAAGAGACGAAAGGCCAGACTACAGATATGGTTTG
This sequence comes from Avena atlantica, assembly GCA_910589765.1. Lineage (NCBI taxonomy): Eukaryota > Viridiplantae > Streptophyta > Magnoliopsida > Poales > Poaceae > Avena > Avena atlantica. The sequence goes on from OU342738.1 coordinate 323,223,901, forward strand.
ACTCAGGTTGCGGCCGTAATTCAAGATCATCCAGATGCTAGAAGTATCCAACGTCAAAGGACAAGTGGACAATAACAGTGGGTGCCAAAGAATGATGGCAAAAAGCCATACGGACAAAGGAAGCAATATCAGGACCGACAGAAATATACCTATGCGATGATGCTGGACCAGCCGTGTAAGTTTCACACACCTAGTCCGAGTAAACCGGCCAATCACACAACAAGGCAATGTACTTGGTTTCATAAAGGAGATAGAGTGGATTCGCCGAATAAGAAGCTTCCACCACCTCCCCCTCCACCACTTACAGGAGGAAATGCTCAAACAGTGGGAACAGATAACAGATACGAAAACATGCAGCCGAGGTAGCATAATGAAGAAAGAAGAAAAACTATGCACCAGGTGCACAATCCAAGAGGTGACGACGCTCATGTCAGCCACGAAACTAGAAATGAGTACATAGAACATCACCAGAGCTATGTTGTCTTTGTCACAGAGCCGAATGAAAAAAAGATCCAGCAGCGACGGATGATGGAGGTGAATGCCACAATGCTGACAATTCCCAAGTACATGCATTGGTATGAGCAAGAGATAACTTGGAGCATAAAAGATCACCCCAAGATCATGCCAACCCCAGGATGATATTCTCTAGTTTTGGATCCAATGTTCATGGGCCCAGATATCAATGTCAAGTTTTCAACAGTACTGATCGATGATGGCAGTAGCATCAACATCATGTACAAGGATACTATGCTCAAGTTAGGCATTACCATGAACATGCTAGAGCCGACTAAGACCACTTTCCACGGTATTGTGCCGGGACTGTCCTGTGAGCCAAATTGGAAATATCTGGGTCGACGTCTTATTCGGCAATAGAGAGAACTGTCGCACTGAAGCCATAGAGTTTGTGGTAGTGGATTTGGTCAGCTCATATCACGCCTTACTCGGCAGGCCGGCTATGGCAAGGTTTATGGTTACTCCCCACATTGCCTACTTAAAGATGAAGCTGCCAGGCCCATGTGGGGTGATTACAGTTGAAGGGGACTACAAAAGATCCATTGCTTGTGCCTCGGCCAGATCTTCACTGTCCGAGTCACTCGTCATAGCACAAGAAAAGAATCAAATGTTGGAAGTGGCAGCATTGTCCAAAGCAGCACAAATGTCCATGTCGGCACTCACCAATCCACATGGCAATGTGTCATTTCAAGCTACCAAAGAAACCAAGAAGGTACAGGTAGATGAGACTTTCCCAGAGCGCACAGTTACCGTTGGGGATGGCCTCACTGACAAATAGGAAAGCGAGCTCAGCAGCTTCCTCCGTGAGAATCGGGATATCTTTGCATGGTCCACTCAGGATCTGCAAGGAGTTCCGAGGGAGCTGGCTGAGAACTCTCTTCATGTAAGACCAGATGCCAAGCCGGTGAAGCAAACCCTCCGCCGCTTCTCCAAAGATAGGAGGAAAGTAATAGCTGCCGAGATTGCCAGACTCTTAGCTGTTGGATTCATCATGGAAGTACTGCACCCGGATTGGTTGTCAAATCCAGTCTTGGTCGAGAAGAAAAAAGATGACCCGAATGTGGCAGTGGTATGGCGCATGTGTATTGATTACACGAACCTCAATAAGGCGTGTCCAAAAGATCCATTTCCCCTGCCACGGATCGATCAAGTCATAGATTCTACTGCTGGATGTGAGTTGTTGTCATTTGTGGATGCGTATTCTAGATTCCATCAGATACCACTGAATCCGGATGATCAAATAAAGACACCCTTTATCACCCCGTATGGGGCTTATTGCTATCGTACCATGCCATTTGGGTTGAGAAATGCAGGTGCAACATATCAAAGATGCATGCAAAAATGCTTGCAAGACCAATTGGACAAAAACGTTCAAGTATACGTCGATGACGTGGTAATAAAAACCAAGCAAAGTCATACTCTAGTTGACGACTTGCGTCAAACATTCGCAAATTTGAGAAGATTCCGGATGAAGCTTAACCCGGAAAAATACACATTTGGTGTCCCGGCTGGCAAGTTACTCGGATTCCTTGTATCCAGCCAAGGAATTGAAGCTAACCCGACAAAAATCAGGGCCATCGAGAGAATAGAATTGCCAAAAACCCTCAACGATGTCCAGAATTTTACTGGATCCTGGCCTCGTTGAGCAGGTTTGTTAGTCGGCTAGGTGAAAAAGCTCTACCACTATATCAACTGATGAAGAAATCAGACAAATTCACATGGACACAGCAAGCTGATAGCTCTTTCCATGAATTAAATAAAATGTTGGAAACATAACCAATATTAGCATCACCACTATCCAAAGAGCCAATGTTGCTCTATGTCGCCACAACCAACAGAGTTGTAAGTGCGGTAATAGCGGTTGAACATGAAGAAGGGGCAAATCGGTCCAAAGACCAGTTTATTACTTGAGCGAAGTGCTCTCTGTTTTGAAATAGAATCACCCGCATTATCAGAAGATGACATATGGGGTATATATGGCAGCAAAGAAGTTGAAACATTACTTTCAAGAACACCCAATCCAGGTAATATGCGAGGCACCTATCTCGGATATATTGGGCAGCAAAGATGCCAGCGGCCGAGTCGCAAAATGGGCCATAGAACTAGCACCATACACTCCACAATATGATAGGCGAGATGCAATCAAATCTCAAGCCATTGCAGATTCCTTTGTAGACTGGATGGAAATGCAGTACGAACCACCACTGCTAGATCCGAACTACTGGAAAATGCATTTTGACGGGTCCAAGACGAAAATGGGTCTGGGCGCCGAGATAGTGATCACATCTCCAAAGAGGGATCAACTCAAGTATGTGTTACAGATTCATTTTGCTGCTTACAACAACGTTGCCGAGTATGAAGCACTGGTCCACGGCATCAAAGTGGCCAAGGAGATTGGCATCAAAAGGATCATGTGTTTTGGTGATTCAGCAAGTGTCTAGATAGTGGGATGCGTTGGACGCAAACATGGCATTATATCGTTTCCATGTGCAACAAATTTCGGGATACTTTGACGGATGCGAATTCCATCACGTCCCTAGAGCAGAAAATGAGGCAGCAGATGTACTATCCAAACTAGGGTCATCTCGGCAAGCAATACCACCAGGAGCAGCGCTGGAGCACCTTAGGAAACCATCGATCAAGCCGTCACCAGAATCCGAATCGATCAGGTTCACCCCAGCGAATCAGGAGTTAGGCGTGGTACCAATGGATATCGACTCAGGGGCAGGTTCGACTCACTCGGGGACTGGTCCGCTCAACTCAGGGGCTGGCTAATCACACTCGGGGACTTCTCAGGTCATGTCGGCAAAGCATATGTCGGCGGAGCCAATAGACATTGATGCTGAAGCAGACCCAGAACCATTGATACCAACATGGGCACAGCCGATATTCGATTACTTAAAAGATGGGACCTTGCCGAATGATGAAACATTGGCAAGGAAAATAGCAAGAAGAGTTAAAGCATACACCATAATCAACAAGTAACTATACAAGCGAAGTGTGACGAGCATACTGCAGCGTTGTATCAGCTCAGAGAAAGGCCAGGAGATCTTGTTGGATATTCATCAAGGAGAATGTGGGCACCATGCGTCATCAAGAGCGTTGGTGGCCAAGGCATTCCGACATGGATTTTATTGGCCAAGCGCATTGGCACAGGTGCAAGATTTAGTCGGAAAATGCAGTGGTTGTCAACACTATGCATCCAAGTCACATCTACCAGCGTCTGAATTAAATACTATACCAATCACTTGGCCTTTTGCAGTATGGTGCCTAGATATGGTAGGACCATTCAAACCAGCAAGGGGAGGCCTGACTCATATTTTGGTGATGATTGATAAGTTCACCAAATGGATAGAAGTGAAACCAATAAAAAAATTGGATGGTAAAACAACTGTCACATTCTTAAAGGATATAATCCTAAGATACGGTTACCCACACAGTGTAATCACTGATAATGGCACGAACTTTGCTGATGGAGCTTTTGCTCGTTTCTGCGGGAAACACCGAATAAGACTCGATGTAGCATCAGTCGCTCATCCAGAATCAAACGGACAAGTTGAACGGGCTAATGGCTTAGTTATGTCAGGGATAAAACCCAGCTTAATGGAACCACTCCACAGGTCACCTGGTTGTTGGATAGAGGAACTATCCTCAGTGTTATGGAGCCTAAGAACAACTCCGAATCGATCAACGGGATATACGCCATTTTTCCTCGTGTATGGGGCAGAAGAAGTTTTGCCAGCCGACATAGAGTATGACTCACCAAGGATAAGAAAATACTCGGAAGCCGAGGTAAAAGAGGCCCGAGAAGATGGAGTATACTTACTCAAAGAAGCAAGGGAACTAGCATTATCCAGATCCTCTATATATCAACAGAATCTCCGACGCTACCATAGCCGGAAAGTGCAACCTCGTGTTTTTCAAGAAGGAGATATGGTGCTAAGGCTGGTGCAGCGCACAGCGGGAATGCATAAATTATCACCCCCATGGGAAGGTCCATTCATTGTAAGCAAAGCATTGCACAATGATTCATATTATCTCATAGATGCTCGTGAAGCGCAAAAGAACAAGGCGGACAGGTCAGGAGATGAGACCAAAAGGCCATGGAATGTGGCACTACTTTGTCCCTTTTATACTTAGGAGAAGCAATGCATGTATCACTTGAACTCTCATATGTTGGACGTGTATGTCGGCTATGTTCTGATAATAAAATGGTATGACTCGAAAAAACTGACTCGAGGACTACCCCTTAAGTTTCCCTCTAAATTATTTTATGTCGACTGGCGTGACACCCGAAATTTATCTCGGAACAAGTAGTGTTTACTCGGAAAAAATCAACTCTTCGACTATGCTGTTGTCCGAAAACACGGCTTCATGGCAAGAAAGAGTAAAGGATGTATGACGGGTAAACACGAACGCCGGATAAGTACAAAGGAGAAACGCGAGTCGGCTTTATGTCTTTGCCTAACCCACTGCAGGTCATGTTATAATGCGTGCTGAATAATCTCGGCCAAGTGATCCAAGTTTCATATCCGCTAACTATATCCTTAGTACTTTGAGACTCTAATGTCGAACACCAAAAAAGGTAAACAGGGGCCAAAGTCGAGGAAAGGTGAAACGGCAAAATGAGACTCGGGGACTTGCCCTTGAATGATTCACGCTCAGAACATAACGAAAATATATAAAACCTTATCAAAAGGCGCATAATCAAACTTAAAGTGCAATATACGTTACATATGTACCCGACATACCGGGGATCTAATCAAAAGTTCAAGTACTTGTTAGCTAAGAAGCAGCAGGACTCGGAGGAGCACCCTTGGAGCTAGGAGCGTCGCTTGGAGCATCTGCCGAGTCAGGGGCATCAGTGGCCCGGTCATCCGGACCATCTGACTCGGTTGCTTCATTGTCGCCACCCTCTTCATCAGCAACTTCGACAAGAGGGTCGCCAAGGTCGAGGAAGCTGGGGCGATCGCACCAAGCGTGCACCATGGTATACTCGATCATGGCGTAAGCTCACTCCTGGCGTTTCTTGATCAGCTCCGGGTCATTTAGCCATTTGCCATCTCCTCTTATACGAGCAAGAACATCAAGATTGATGTCCTCGTACCATGAGAGCACAAAGGAGAGAGCCTTGTCCGCTGCAGCTCGGCCGGCCGACTCACGCCACTGATCCAGCCGGTCCTCAGTAAGGAGCAGTCTCTCAGCAAGTGGCTCGATGAGTTCAGGTGCATCTTCATCCGTCCAGAGCATGCGAAACGCATGAATAGCCGACTTGAGCAGGTTCACACCACAAGACTTGAGGGTCTTGACCCGTTCTGACACTACTTCCAGAAGCTCGTCCATGGTCACCTCGCCATCAGCCGGAGCGCCAGATTCGGCCCTCACTTTCTTCATGCTTCGGATGGCAAACATGTTAGCCTCAGGAAAATTCTCTGCAAGCAAAAAGAGAAAGTTAGCAAAATGACAAAAGTAGAGGGAAGAAGTCCAGAGCGACCTATACAGTGCAAAAAGAGTAAGAACTCACTACCAAGAAAGGAGTTGATAGCATCGAGCTTGCTCTGCCAAATCTTGGCCTTGGCTTGAAGTGCGTCAAGGTTCAGGTTTGCCGACTCAACCGATGACTCGGCCTCGTCAAGCAGCCTTCTGGTATTTTCGGCGCTGGCGGCCTGCTTCTCATTCTTCTCGGCAAGCTCTTCCTTCAGCCCCTTCACCTTGGCCAAGTGCTTATGCTCCATCTTGGCCATCGGCTTCTTCAACCGAGTCACCTTGTCTCGCTCCTTCTGGAGTTCGGCTTGGAGCTTCTCTGCTTATTCGGAACAAACTACTTGTCAACACCAAAAGAAATATCTTCAGCTATCAGATTAATGAGGCAAGAAACTTACTCTCTGCCTCGCTGATCTGCGAGTGAAGATCCTCGATGGTGGACTGAGAAGAGGCTGTGAGAAAAGAGCAAGAAGAGATTGAGAAAATGAACCGAAGAAAAATACACCGAATAAAGAAAGGACGAGTAAGGATATTACCTTGGCCTTGGGTGTCAGTCTGTAGCTTCTCATACGCAAGTTCGAGCTTGCGATGCGCCAAAACGAGAGCTTGGTGCACCTTGGTGTGCTTGTTATGCGTGAGCTGTACAAAGCAAACAGACAGTAAGTAAAGGACAGGTCAAGCAGTCGGCCGGATAAAAACTGCCTCCTATCTAAGAGCTTACAGCCGAGTAAGTTACTCACTCGGCAGTAACCTCGAGGGCTAGGGATCGAATCTCTAACATATGAGTTTGGCATAAGGAAATAAAAAGGCTTGAGAGCTTACAGCCGAGTAAATTCCTCACTCGACAGTAACCTCGAGGGCTAGGGATCGAAGCTCTAACATATGAGTTTGGCACAAGGAAATAAAAAGGCTTAAGAGCTTACAGCCGAATAAGTTCTTAATTTTATAGTAACCTCGAGGGCTAGGGATCGAAGCTCTAACATACAATCTTGGCATGAAAATTTAAAGACTAATTGATTATTGAGATCTTACAGCCGAATAAGTTCTTCATTCGGCAGTAAACTCGGGGACTAGGTGATATGTATAAAAGAAATACTCAACAAGACAAAAGACTAAGAAGCTACTTTACCTCGTTCACTTCGTCGGCACGGGTCATTAGGGAAATGGCCTGCTGGTTCATGTCAGAGACGGCCTTGGGGCCCAGCTTTAGTTTTTGCCAGCGCGGGTACTGACCTCCTGCTCGCCAGCTGCATTCCATGCCAAAGCATAAGGCTCAGCCGAACCAAGGCTTTTCCCGCTGAGCGTCCAAGTGAGAACTTGACCCATTTTTAGGGTAGTTCCCACGTTGGCATGGGTCGCAGCAGCACTAGTATGGAGGGCAACAACCTTAGATCCATCACCTGACCCGGCAGCCGCAGACTCGCCTGCTTTGCCTGTTGAAGCAAGAATTGTTGCCAACATCAGGGGCCGGATCTGAGGAGCAGTACCCGGAGCGCAGACAAACGTTTTCTGCTTGGTGGAGGTGGACTTGCCAGATAACGGGCGAGCCGAGCCAGAGGCCTTGGGCTGGGTCTGGCCCTTTGACAGAATAGGGGAGCGAGCAGGAGGATTTGGAGAAGAAAGTGGAGCCGACTGACTGGGCTCAGCAGTTTTGCTGGCTCCAAGATCAGGAAGTTGTTCATTCGCACCATCTTGGGCCGATGCCAGAGGAACTGGTGGCGGAAGGTTTCTTGGCGCCAGAGTCACTGGCACCAAGATCAGAAAATTGTTCCTGGCCAGCACCAGGGGCGCTAGCCGAGTGATCCACCGGGTCTGACTAACACTGAGAGGCGTGAGCCTCAATAGTGGGAGCCTCGACTCGGACGGGACTCGACACTGTCGAATCAGCTGGAGGAGGCGCAGGCCTTAGCGGCGAGGCGATGCTGGAAGTAGTCTGGTTCGCCGACAAAGGTGCGGCGCTGAAAACAACAAGACATGTATAAGAGAACAACAATGACGAAAAATAAAGAACAATATAAAAACTTACCGGGTGACGACCAGGTCACGGGTGACTCGGCGTGTTACTCGGCGCCCAGCGGCTTGGCGAGTCTCAGCCAGCGTAGCAGCAGCAGAGGTAGCAGGAGCTGCTGGAGTGGGCTTGCTCTTCTTGGCCGACTGAGTGCTGGAGGAGGCTCCGCGTCGCTTCGGCTTGGCGACGGGGATCTTACCGACTCCGCCCACGGCGAGAGGAGGAGTGTCATGTACCTGGCCAGCTACATAAGTAAATAACAGGCTTACTCGGATAAGTTGGGAGAATAAGTTCACAAGGCATGTACCTCCAAAAGCGTACAATCATCATCGTTAGACCAATCTTGTAAGGGATTGCGAGATCGACTCTTACCCGAAGTTGAAGCAGCTACAGCGTGCGGGATGGGCATGAAGCACTCCAGGTCATACTCAACTTCATCGGAGTCGGAGCGATCCCCGTTATAACTGCAGGGAGGGACAGTACTGTCATCAACCTGGTGAACAAGATTCTGCGAAAGACAAACATAATGAGTAAGCAAAAACTAGACTGAGAGTGGCAAAAGAGCTAAAGCCGACTCATCAAGGAAAACGACTCAGAAAACTTACCCAGGGGACAGGCCTGACCCGGCTAAACGGAGGGCAACTCCAAGCCCAATCATCCGCCAAGTTCAGTTTAAAGATTAAGCTTACTCGGCGAGCTATGGATTCATGGGTGAGCTCCTTAGTAGAGTGCCGAGTGGGATCATGGGAGCCACTCATGAAGCACATCTTGTGGCTCCTTGCTTGGATGGGGCTTACCCGGCGTGAGATGAAGGCGCACATGAGGTCAGTGTCGGAAAGATGAAAGTGTTCATCTACCGACAACAACCTTTCCAAGATCGCATTAGCCTCGTTCACCGCAGTGTCTTGGTCGCGCGGGTCAAGATGCCAGAGCTTCTTGCTGGGGACCTCGTCCGAGAAAGGGGGAGCTGGATGTTATCGGTGGACCCGTTGTTTTTGACATAGAAAAAGGTCCTATGCCACTTCTTGCAAGAATCAAGCCCAGCAACCCGAGGAAAGATGGAGTCTCTCATGGGCGTGATGCTAGCGGCACCGCACCGAGTCGGCTTCTTCTCGGCTCGAGGAGCACCAGGCTAGGGAACAACCTGAACCATAAATCTAAAATATTTGGCCCACAGAAGAACTGTATGCCAAATCCCGAGGTAAGCCTCGCAAGCAGAGATAAAGCAGGAAAGAGAGTCAATCGCATTGGCAGGAAGATGATGAGTTTGCAGGTGGAAGGTAGAGAGAAACAAGGAGAAGAAGGTGCTCACTGGAAGAGCGAAACCGCGCTCAAAGTGAGAAAGGAAAACCACCCGCTCATTAGCATCGGGTTTGGGAGAGATCTCACCGGATGGAAGACGGCAATCCACTTGCAGCGGAATGCACCTGGTGGAGCAGAGCCATTCCACCTCCTCGGTGGAGACCTCCGAGCCTTCCCAACCGCCGCGATCGCCGGCGGGAACTTCCTGCTCCTCTGCTCCATCAGCACCATCGCTTGCGTCCATGATCCTCACAGATTCGATCTCCTCCGCCGTCGGGAGTGGCTTGGAAGAACGCGGACCCATGGTGGAATGGAAAGAGAAGTGAAGCAATTGCAGGGCAAGAGCAGGAGGAAGAATAAACCGCAAAGGGGGCAGTTTGATCTTGCATGCGCAAGGAAGAAGAAGAGGCAAGGGAAAACTGAACGGGCGTGGGGGAAGTGGAAACCCCCCAACCCCTACTTAAGGGAAGTAAAAACCCTGGTCATGGGATCCATCTGTGTCGTGCGTCCAGCATGTGGCCGTGTACCAGGCCAGGTAAGCCAATCAGCGGGCGCCACGTAGCCAGAGATACACGAAAAATCTCGTGCCACGTCATGAAAGGAACGACAAGGGGCGCAGGCCGATGGGACTGCCACAGTGACGGGGAATAACTGCGCAGCCGTCACTGTGCCGCTAGAGCATGGAACTAAATTTGAGGCAAGTAATCATGATTACCAGTTGTCAGTGACTGAAGCACACCGAAAATGACCCGGAATTGGCCAAAGTGATTCGGCACGAGGCAAAAACGAGCCAGGAAGTCAAACTGTGGATCCGAAAACTGTCAGACGCCTAACAGCTTGAACTTCTAAACCTCACCAGCTACGGGGACTAATGTCGGGGGAATAACCCCCGGTAGGGTCACGAGGGATAAAACATATTGTAGCTGAGTAAGCTCCAAGTGAAGAAAGAACCAGGCCGGGTAAGGACGACCGGGAAAGAGAACCGTGTGCGGCCGAAATATGAACTATGTCAGACCGCATAAGACAAACTTGTTATTCTTGCAGGAACCAACGAGCCGAGTCTACCGAGGAAGGGCCGAGTCTAATAAGGACGCGTGGCACCTTTCTGAGTAAGGTTCAGGAGGGACCATGGTAAAGCATGGTCAAAAGAGAAGGGCGACGCCGGGTGACACAAAAGGAGCCGGGTGACGCCCAAAGCAAGGGATGACGTACAAAGTTACTGCGTGACGCCAAAAGGAACAGGAGGCGACGTACTAGAAGACCGTTAGCTGTCAAGCTTTATGGACTGGGCCATTGGTCTTAGGGCAAGCCCATGACCTAGCCTGCATAGTAGGGACCAGGATCCAAACAGTAAACCCTAGAACCCAAAGGGGTATAAGCTAGCCAGTGCTTCCTATATAAGAGGGGGCATAGTTGTAGTAGAGGGAGGTTGGACCAAGTAGGGAACTAGTGCACTGAACTCTAGTTCATACAGCTCAAGGAGCACTTGTAATCCCCGGGTATCAATCAAATCGCTAAGTGTGGAGAGTTCTTTTTGTTCTTCGTGCATGGCTCGGCCGTGCACTCCCTCCCCAGTGACCACAAGCACCCATTCGGCCCCCAACTTAAGCCTACCTATGGCATCTGCCGTGCCACCACCACGACACATATCTCTCTCTCTCACTCTCCAAGCACAAGGGGACAAGGTGAATAGTGATATGCTAGAGGGATTTCGTCCAGAGGGGTGGGGGTTGTGCTATGCAAGTTTGGTTGACCATGTTTGGTGAAGGTTGGTTGTGTTTAAACCAAGGTTTGATTGATGTTGCAAAATTGATCAATTTGGGGCTTGTGAAGGATCTTGAATATTTTGCATTGGGCAAGGTGGGTAAATGGTACTTGTAGATGATTATGTTCAAACCATGGTCATAGGAATTGTTTGGGATTTTCAAATGATTAAAAGTCCACTTAATCACATTTATTCAAAAAGTGCAAAAATGATATATAGAAGCTAATGTGATATTTTTATATTAGGCAGGGTGGAATTTTGGTGTGATATGGTCCTAAATAAGATATCACACATTGGGTAATTTTATTGGAATTTATTTATAATGGAAAGTATTTTTAAGTTATTATTTCATATTTCTACCATTTAAAAAAAATGGCCAAAAGAAATAATAAAGGATCTCAAAAATATTTATTTTTTAGTTGGGATTATAGGATAATACATAGAGGCATCAATTGTGCCTTGATTTGGCCAAGTGGTTTGGAGAATAGCAAATTTGTCTTTATAGAGAAGGTTTTGAGGATTTGGCCAATAAAAGAATTTAAATAGTTTTAGGCTCCAAATAATTATGGGAATTGTTTGGAAAAGGTTTATATCCAAGGTGGATGATGTAAAATTGAATTATATATCATAACCAACCTTGGGTATTGCAAAACCATATGGATTTTGGACGAACACAAAGATTGGAGGATCTAGGGTATTAATATTTTCATGCCCTCTAAACATGGTTGGATTAGGGAGCTCAGAGCTCACCTTGGTACAAGGGATAGATGCATAGATAGACCAAGTTATATATGATCATGGAGTCAAGAGTTAGACTTGGTTGTATTTGTGGTGGTCTAGAAGTGATGGCAAACTTTGTTGAAAACAAGACTGCCTTAACAGATGAGTCATGATGCCTTATAAACCATGTGGGTTTAAGAAGCAGAATGCTCCAATGGAAACAAGTGAAGGATGGGTTGATAGACCATGGTTATTAGTTCAAAACCATGCAAAGATTAGGTAAAGGGGAGATAGCATAAGGATGTGAGCTTCTGTCAAAGTAGGCACGATGATAAGACTTGTAGAAAAGATTATTATCTTGGCTACAAAACCATCAAGGATGAGTGGGGCTGATACATTGGAAATGTATCTATAATTTTTGATGCTCCATGCTTGTTTAGTATCCACTTTGCTTTACTTGTCCACACTTTGAGGTGATTTTTACATGTTTTCTGGTACTAACCTATTAACAAGTTGCAACAGTGCCAGATGCCTGTTTTCTGCTATTTTTGGTTTCAGAAAAGTTAGTAAAGAAATATTCTCGGAATTGGACGGGACAAAGGACAAAGTCAATTAATTTCCGTGGGGAACAAGAAGTCTAGAGGAGAGCCGGAGGGGCCAGACCCACCCCAGGCGCGGGTGGGCCCAGCCCCACTCCTAGCTAGGGTTTTCCACCCCTAGCAGCCTCCTCGGTCTCCCCCTTCGCATATAAGAAGCCCCCGATCCAGAAACCCTGAGTACCCGATCAAATATCCACGAAACTATTTGTAGCCGCCGCCACCATCGTCCTTAGATCGGGGGGATCTGAAGTTCTTCCTGGCACCCTGCCGGAGGGGAGATCATCCCGGAGGCATTCTCTCCGTTATGATGCGTGAGTAGTTCTACCTTGGACTATGGGTCCATGTAGTATCTAGATGGTTGTATCTCCTCCTTTGTGGTTTCATGTATAGATCGTGTGAGCTCCATTCATGATCAAGATCTAATCTATTTGTAATCATGCATGTTGTGTTTATGGGGATCCAATGGATATTGAGATTATTATGTTGGTTTGATTAATGGTTTTGTCTTTATGATTCTATCATGTATGTGTTGTTTGTGATCTTGCATGCTCTCTGTCTTTAGTAGCTATCTTAGCCATGTAGTTGCTAGTGACTCCAAGAGGGGGTATTTATGCTCGATAGTGGGTTCATGCCTCTAGTTTCCAAGGGAAGTGACAATAATCTCTTCGGTTGTAGATGTGTTGTTGCCACTAGGGAGAAAACAACGGTCTCTTGTTCATGGAACATGTGGACTATTTACCTTACACACTTTGCTTAAAGCAGTTGTCTGTTGCTTGCAACTTAATACTGGAGGGGGTTCAGATGATAACCTGAAGGTGGACTTCTAGTCATAGATGCAGTTGTATGGCAGTCTATGTATCTTGCTGTATTGCCCAATCAACCTCATAGGATCTTTCTGACTAGTAATTGCATTGTTATGCCTTGCTTAGTTCCTGCCAATTGCCCTGCTGTAATTTGTTTACCCTTCATGGCATGTTGTTTATCTAAGGAGAGCACCTCTAGTGAACTATGAACCCCGGTCCAATATTTACCATTGATACATCTTCCAATGTTACTTGTTTACTTGCTGCAAACCATTACCTTCCACACAATACGTTTAATCCTTTGTTACAGCAAACCGGTGGGCTTGACAACCTCACTGTTCGTTGGGGCAAAGTCTTGAATTTGTGTTGTGCAGGTCTTCGCGTTGCTTGCAACACCTGTGTGATGTTTCCTTCCTCCTTCTGGTTCGATAACCTCGGTCTCAACTGAGGGAAAACATGTTGCTTGCTGCTTCACACCTTGCTCTTGGGGTTCCCAATAGGCTATGCATAGACAGTTGTCAAGCTTTTCTAGCGCCGTTGCCGGGGAGGCTAAGGACGTCTTCACTAGGGGAGTCCTCCACTTCCTTTCTCTTTACTTTGTTTTTAGTTTGCTTTCTTTCTTCTGCTTGGTTTTGTTTGCCTCTTTTCAAAAAACCCCAAAAAAATTAGTCTAGTTTGGTTTGCTTCCTTTATTCAAAAACACAAAAAAATTAGTTCCTGCTCTAGCTGCTGCTGCTGTTTTTTGCTTGCCCACCTTTGCCAAAATGAACTCCACTGAGAACACTAAGTTGTGTGACTTCACTAGCACCAACAACAATGATTTCCTTAGCACTCCTATTGCTCCACCTGCTCCAGATGCTACCTTTTATTAAATTAAGCCTGCTTTGTTGAATCTTGTGATGAGAGAGCAATTTTCTGGTGCTGGTTCTGATGATCTTGCTGCCCATCTTAATAGCTTTGTTGAACTTTGTGATATGCAGAAGTATAAGGATGTAGATGAAGATATTATTAAGCTCAAGCTTTTTCATTTCTCCTTGAGGGGAAAAGCTAAAGAATGGTTGCTTTCTTTGCCTAAAAATAGTATTGATTCTTGGACTAAGTGCAAAGATGGTTTTATTGGAAACTAATATCCTCCTACTAAGATTATATCTATGAGAAGTGACATTATGAAATTTAAACAACATGATAGTGAACATGTTGATCCAGCTTGGGAAAGAATGAAATATTTGGTTAAGAATTGCCCTACTCATGGACTCACTGCTTGGATGATTATCCAGACTTTTTATGTAGGTTTGAACTTCTCCTCAAGAAATCTGTTGGATTTAGCTATTGGAGGTACTTTTATGGGTGTCACCTTGGGTGCTGCAACAAGGCTTCTTGATAATATGATGGTTAACTACTCTTAATGGAATGTCGAGAGAGCTCCACATGGTAATAAGATAAATTCTATTGAGGAAACTTCCTCTTTGAGTGAAAAGATTGATGTTATTATGGCTATGCTTGTTAATGGGAAAGCTCCTCTAGATCCTAATAGTGTTCCCTTAGCCTCTTTGGTTGCTCAAGAAGAGCAAGTTGATGTGAACTTCATTAGAAACAACAATTTCAACAATAATGCCTATAGGAATAATTTTGGTAGCAACAACAATTATAGGCCTTATCCTCCTAATAATGGCAATTCCTTTTGAAGCTCTTACTATAATGCTAGAAGTGCCCCCTCTTAACTTGAAGTCATGCTCAAGGACTTTATTAGTAAACAAACCTCTTTCAATAAGATTATAGAGGAAAAGATTTTGACTGTTGAGAATAATATATCCTCTTTGTCTGAAGCTCGGTCTTCCTTGATTAATAAAATAGCTGCTAAACCTGAAACTATGGAAAACAACTTTGCAACTGCTCATGCCATACAAGTTACTATTGATGAAAATTTTAGGCTGTTAGCTCAACTTCATGCTAAGTGGGAAAGGGAAGCTGAAATTGATAGAAACAATAGTGTGTGCACTATCACCACTAAACCACAAGTATTCCCTATTACTACTACAACTATGCCTAAGCCTATTGAGCCTACTACTAGTGATGCCAAGTTTGACTTTGATATTGATGGTTGCAATATTTCTGAAGTAATTATGTTCTTGCAAAAGCTTGCTAGAAGTCATGATGCTAGTGATATGCATGTTGCCTTTACCAAACACATCACAGATGCTCTTGTGAAAATTAAGGAAGAGAAGCTAAAACACAAAGCTTATATTCCTAGGAAAGTAGAAGATGGTTGGGAACCCATTACTAATATGCAAGTGAATGACTTTGATCTCAAAGCTTCATGTGATCTTGGTTCTAGTGTCTCTATTATGCCTAGGAAGATTTATAAAATGCTTGATTTACCACCTTTGGAAGATTGTTATTTGGATGTCCCACTCAATAATACTAAGAATAAACTCATGGGGAGTATTAATGATGTTGCTTTCTATGTTTTGGATGTTGAATACAATGCTTCTTGTCCTATTACTTTGGGAAGACCTTTTCTTAGAACAGTTGGTGTCATCATTGATATGAAAGAAGGCACCATGAAAGAACACTTCCCTATGAGGATAGAGAAGGTGCTTTTTTCTCCTCCTTTGAAAGCAAGATTTGATGTTAATGCTTCTTCATTTGAAAATACTTGATTCTTCTTGCTTCTTGTGCCTAACTTAAAGGCGTTAAATAAAAGTACTTGTTGGGAGATAACCCAAGAGTTTCCTTGAGTCTTAGAAGTTATTACTTCAGTAATGACCTCTCCTTATCCTTTTTGTTTGCTTTTTGTGCCAAGAATGACCTCTAATGAGAGGGAAGTAAGATTTGGGGAGTTGCTGTCCCGAAACAGATTTCTGTCCTCCACCAAAAAAATTCGTGAGGAGGATCTGTAACTCGTACTGAGCTCAAAACTTACGAATAAATCCCCCAGTATATTAGCTAACTTTTGTTTGTTCAACACTTTTTGATTTGAGAAACATAAGATGTTCAGAAAAATCGGTTTCTACCTGCTGGTCTGTTCTTACAGATTTCTGGCATTATTTGCATTTACTTATTGATTCCTTTTTGAGTTCTCTTCAGGTAAATTGAGATTTTTGAAGGAGTTACTTAAGTAGCTTGTGTTTTTAGTGAAAAGCCTTGATGTTTCAAAGCTTTGCCAGTGGTCTAATATCTTTTGAATACACTAATGTTGCTAATGAAGATTGTGTGAAGTTTTGTATAAAGGAAAAATTTCAGGTGTAGAGGGAGAATTGTCGTGGGAATGGTCACGGCAGATGCTGCAATTGGCAGCGAGTAGTAGAACGAGGGGCAAGGGCGGCCAGCCATCTGCGGTGCGAGATGAGGGCAAAGACACAGGGTTTACCCAGGTTCGGCCCCCCGGAGGGTAAAGACCTACTCCTGCTAGATTGTATTATGGAGGAGGTACAATGGGCGAGCTCGGCGGCTGGGCGGCGAGTTGCTTGGGTGTATGATGGAACGTCCCTCTACTCGCCCTATAGGGAGGTTTATATAGGCTCACCTCCCCTAGGGTTTACATATCCCAACCGATTCAGTTAGAGCTTCGGTACTCGTTTAACCTAATCTGACTGGGCCTATCCACTCGCCTGGGCCTTCAGCTTCCAGTCGCTTGGCTCCTTGCTAGGATTTAATCCAGTCGCCGTTTTGTAGGCCCACTCGCCAGTTCTTTGGGCCAGTCGGAAACGTCCTGCTGGGTATACCCCGATAGGCATATCCCCATCAGTAGTCCTCGAGGCCGCCGTCTATTAGGCGTAGGTGGCTACTGGCAGTCGGAGTATACGGCTTCAGAGTAGGCATCCAGTCGAATCGTCGGCGGGCTCCTGTATAAAGGAGAAAACTAGTCATCCTGATCGCAGCTTTGGCGAGTCGAGTCGGCGAAACACTGTCATAGTGATTGGGTCGGCGAGTCGAGTGGCCGAAGTTGGACCGTTAACCGTGGTCAAACTAGCCGTTGGGGTAATCCAACGGTAACTTTTGGTGTAATCACCGCGTAGTAACGGCTCCCTGATTTGGCGGGTAACAACCGCTATATAAGAGGAATGGCAGGCGATCAGAGAACCATCCTCTCACCATTTCCTCCGACTGCGTGCACCTTCCGCCTTCCTTCGCATCGCGATCCAGCCGACCCGAAATCCCCCGACCCCCAGCAAACCTCTCGGCCATGGCCCTTTCCACCGAGACGTGGGGTGGATCTAAGTGCACGAGGGTGCAACTGGCTTCCTTAGAGGAGGCCGGGATCTTGCGAGCCGGCTGTTGGCGTATTCCTGCAGCCGGAGAGACGACCCCGAATCCGCGAGAGAGGGAGTTCATCTGCTTCACCAGCCATCTCGAACGGGGGCTAGGGTTCCCCACGTCCCTGTTCTTCCGGCGCTTCTGCGCCTACTACGGGATCCAGCCTTCGGATCTGGGTCCCCACAGCATCGAGCAGGTCGCCATCTTCGTGGCGTTCTGTGAATGCTACTTGGGCTGCCGGCCCTACTTCCCCTTGTGGCAAGATCTGTTCCACGGACGGATCAGCCGCGAGGAAGCAGGCGGCCCAATGCTAGCCGCGGGCGGCCTAACCTTCCAGCTCAAGTCAAAGGCTTCATTCTTTGATCTGATGCTGCCCGCCAAGGCAGCGAGCGACTGGAAGAAGTCGTGGTTTTACGTGGCCGAGGCGACAACGGAGGGCGAGGCGGCAATCCCGCGGTATTCCGCCAATCAGTCCGAGCCGCGCCATCTCCAAGTCGGCAAGCTCCCCAATGACCAGCGGATGGTCGTCGACGAGATGCTCCAGACCATCCGCGGTCTAAAAAAGAAGGGCCTCCAAACGATAAACCTGTACAATTGCTGGCTCGGGCGGTGGCTCGTCCCGCTCGCTTAGCGCGAGCACTACATGTACCAATACACGGGCCGAGGAGACTTGATGAAGGCCTGCCTCGATGAATGGAAGCTGGAGGACTACCTCCCAGCACTGAAGAAAATTACCCAGGCGGCGTATCTGGACGCACAGGCTGGGGTCGCCCCCTATACCTTAAAGCGTCCAGCTCCAACGGTAATCGCTTCACTTCGCTCGCAGTCGCAGTTTATGCAGTCGCGGTAATTCTAATTTCATCTTGTATTTATTGCAGCTATTCCAAGTGGTGGAAGGATGGCTCCCACCTTCGGACGATGAGAACTCGAGCTCGTCCGTCCAGGACGTAGGCGAGTCGCCACCCGCCAAAGGTGGTTCTAAGGGCGATGAGGACGACGACGACGAGTCCGAAGAGGAGGTTGCCCCACTGGTTCGCAAGACCCGCGGACAACGACAGCACGAGCTCGAGGCAAGCAGAAGCCTCGAGCGTCACGATGACGACGACGAACTACCAGAGACCACCTCGCGCCGTCAGGCCACTCCGTCGAAGAGGAAGAAGAAAGAGAAGGAGGCAAGGGCCCCTCCGAAGAAGAAGACAAAGCCATCGAGGCCGGTCTCGCCGCCGCACTCGGCGAGCAGCTCTGACGCTCCCAGCCCGGCCAAGGACTATGCGCCACCAGTGACAGCTGTGCTGGACACGGCGACCGTGGAAGTGCCGCTGGCTTCAATGCCTCCGCCATTCGCCCCAGTCTCTGGGCTGGGGGATGCTCCGGCTGCAGCGGCTTCGCCTCGCAAGGAGGCTCCTGTCGAAGATATCCCAGAGGCTCCAGCTGCGGCCTCAACGACGAAGAAGCCATCCGTGTCTTGGGCACGCGACGTCCTGGAGATGGGGCTCAGTCGCCGACTGGGCCCTGAACTGGAAAAACCAGCCGGCCTCCGTACGGGGCTACGCTTTATTCCAGTCGCCAAGTGAGTACACTCACCCTTCTTTGTCTTTCATAATTACTTGAATTATTTTTGCTTATACGATTGATGCACAGGACCGGAGTGAAGAGGATGGGCCATCCGACCGTGGCTAAGGTGCCACCCGTCGTTAGCGAGGAGTATCCTTCCCGCAAGAGGAAGGCGGACGAGGTCGTCGTCTCTGCGGATGGCAGCAAGAAGGCCAAAGGTGACGACGTCGTCACTATTTCTGACGACACGGCGGTTGCGCCAGCCGGACCCGTGACGGAGGTAGCCGCATCTACGAAGGAGGGCGCTCCCTTGCCTGGAACGGCCGAGCCGACCTCTTTTGGAGCGGGTGCCTCTATCGCTACCTTCCCACGCTTCATGACCAAGGCGGCCGCGGCGAGTGGGACTTCACCCTCAAGCCACGCTCCTGGGACCGCCGATGCTGAAGTCGACCAACGTCGTGGGCATACGCCGGCTCTCCTCGCGTCCGTGGACGCGATACAACTCCACGGCATGCTTGGCGCAGCCATCCAGGTACATCCAGTCCCCGAGGATCAGGTCGGTGCTTTGCAGTGGCCTGATTCTTATAATATCTTAACTTTATTTTTCGCATCCAGTCCCCGAGTGCGCACGCACTAAATTTCAGCGGGTGGGCACTTAGGAATTTCTTTGACTACCAGTCCCCGAGTGCGTACTCGCTGAATTTCAGCGGGTGGGCATTTAGGAATTTTTTTGATTGCCAGACCCCGAGTTCGCACTCGCTGAATTTCAGCGGGTGGGCACTTAGGAATTTTGCTTTGATTTAACCTTTTTGATGATATGCAGGGTCTACAGCTTGAATCGGCTGACCGATTGGCCGCGAAGCAGCGCGCGGAGAAAGAATTGGCCATCGTCCAGGAGGCGAACAAAGGGCTTCAGGCTGTTGCCGTGAAGGCAGAGGAAGCTCGCCAGGGGCTTGTCCCTGCTGGTGATTTGGTGGTGGCGCAATCAGCTTTGAGTGCGGCTGAACAGTGGGTCGCCAACCTCGAGCGCGAGCTGCGGGAGGCAAAAGAAGAAGCGAGCTCGGCTGACGGGCGAGCCAAGGCCGCCATTGCAGCCACCGAAGAGGATCGCAAAGTGTCCGATGCCCTTGTTGCTGGGCTTCAGGACGACCATACGTCCCTTCAAAGCTTCATCACGGAACTCGCCCGCCCGTTGATTGGTA
Source organism: Avena atlantica (assembly GCA_910589765.1). Taxonomy (NCBI): domain Eukaryota; kingdom Viridiplantae; phylum Streptophyta; class Magnoliopsida; order Poales; family Poaceae; genus Avena; species Avena atlantica. The sequence goes on from OU342738.1 coordinate 323,244,108, forward strand.
AGTGCATCTGCCCCTTCTGGTGGTTGTGTCTTTTGTGGTGTCCGTCGTATTCATTATTGTCTTCTACTCGCAGGTCGCATCATCGATAGCGAGGAAGAGGCGAGCTCGTTCGACGTGAGGCAGTGTGTAAGCATGCTTGTCGACTCGGCAACGTTGTCGGTGACGTGCATCCGCGCCTATCTCCAAGAGATATCGCCCACGGAGGTGATTCCCAGCGACCTCGTTGAGGTGTGGAAGTATTTGGAGAAGGCACCCGCGGTCGTAGAGTTCATGACGCGGTCGGCGTTTCGGCACGGAGCGTCGACGGCACTTAGTCTTGGGCTTGCCCACTTCCCCGAGGACTTCGACATCGACGATGTGACGAGTGGACACCGATCGTCAACTGGCGCGGTGGAGCTGTCCGAGGTTCTCAAGTTGCAGGACCGCGCCGCCACGTACTCGGAATGTGTCTGGGCAATGGGCGATCTCCTTCCGTACCAGGAGACGGTCATCGTGCCGAACGACCCCGAGCCGCCGCATCGTGACTTCAAGGTTGAGCAACCTTTTCGCGCGGCGATGGCGGGTGAACTGACGACGTATCCGTCGAACCCGTACACGCCGTTCATCTGTAATCGCCGAGATGTTGGCGAGTCGTCATCAAAGCCTGCAGAGTAGGATAGTTTGCCTTGTGGCGTTAGCAGCACGTCTGCCATGCAGGCATATTTTATAACATGAGACAATGCGATATGCAATTGAATGAGACATCGTGTCTATTTTGGTATTTGTCATGTGTTTGTGATTGATGTTTGAACGAGTCCCCGAGCGCGTCCGCCCTTTTTGTGGGGTTTACCTCGTATGTGATGTATTTGTTGTTGTTATGTGTTTTGTTATTGTGGTCGACTCGCCCGAGCTCGGAGAGCCAGTCGCCAGGCGACTCCCTTGAGTGCTCTGTACTTTACCATTTTCCCTTGCGCGAGCGAGGTCGGGTGGCCGAGTCCCCGAGCGTGGTACTTGGTTGTTCTAGGCGCGACTCGAGGGTGGTTGAGGACTTAGCGCGTTGGTTTGAGCGCGTCACTCCTGCCTGGCCCGTGGGGTCAGTCGCGTGGCGAGTCCTGGGCATGCTCTCCTACTTGGCATTTTCCCCGACTGCTCGCGATGAACTGGTCTTCAGTCCCCGTGTGTGGTACTTAGCCGTTCGAGTCGCTATGCCGAGGATGCGGAGGACCACGGTCGCTGTGAGAAGCGAAGGCAGTTGTCTTGGTTCGTAGAACCAGTCGAGCTAGGCGACTCCAATGGGGCTCCAGGTAGGCGTTTTTCATGGACGATGCAAGACCTGAGGTGAATCAGTGCTCTTGCACCGCACTACTTAGCCGTGCTGATCGCTGTACAAACGGTTGACTTCTGCGGTTAGCTTGACGTTGTTATTACGAGTGCGAGTGGCACAAGTCATGGAGAGTAGGCGCAATTTGCGGTAACCATTTCTTTTTATTTCATAGCGACTGGAGAGTACATGTGTGGGGTTCTAGGAGTAGAACTTCCGTAGGAGGTTTACATTCCATGGTCGCTTGACGTCGAGTTCGCCGTCCCCGCGGACGTTGATGAGGTAGTAGTCGTCGTTGCCGAGTACGCGCCCGATGGCGAATGGCCCTTCCCACGGAGGGGAGATCTTGTGCATGCCCTTCTTGTCCTGGATGAGGCGTAACACCAGGTCGCCTTCTTGGAAGGTGCGAGTTTTCACCCCCGGCTGTGGTAGCGGCGGAGTCCCTGCTGGTAGATGGCGGTGCGTGATCGAGAGAGGTCACGTGCTTCATCGAGTTGGTCGATCCCGTCTTGGCGGGCGAACTCGTTCGCAGCCTCCATGTAGTGGACGACCCGCAGCGAGTCATGCTCGAGGTCGGTGGGCATGACTGCCTCGGCGCCGTAGACCATGAAGAAGGGGGTGAACCCTGTCGACCTGTTGACTGAGGTGCGGATCCCCCAGATGACAGAGGGCAACTCCTCGACCCAGCACCCGGCGGTGCGCTCAAGTGGTACTTGGAGTCGCGGCTTCAGGCCGTGGAGGATGCTTTGGTTGGCCCGTTCTGCCTGACCGTTGGATTCCGGGTGGGCGACTGACGCGAGGTCGAGCCGAATGTGGTGCTCTTCGCAGAATTCGGCCATGGCTCCCTTGGCGAAGTTGGTGCCGTTGTCCGTGATGATGCTGTTTGGGAACCCGTAGCGATGTATGAGCTCGCGTAGGAATTTAGTGGCGGTCTTCCCGTCGCATTTCCGAACTGGCTTGGCCTCCACCCACTTTGTGAATTTGTCGACTGCGACTAGCAGGTGGGTGTAGCCGGAGGGGGCCTTCTTGAAGGGGCCTACCATATCCATGCCCCACACAGCGAATGGCCAGGTGATGGGGATTGTCTTGAGCGCTGAGCTCGTCACGTGCGTCTGGTTGGCGTACTTCTGGCACCCGGCGCACCGCTGGACAACATCGACGGCATCGGCATGTGCGATGGGCCAGTAGAAGCCATGTCGCATAGCCTTGGCGACCAGGGAGCGGGGGCCTGCGTGGTGGCCGCAGTCGCCGGAGTGGATATCGTGGAGGATCTTGCGTCCTTCAGCGGGTTGGACGCAGCGTTGAAACACGCCGGTGACACTGCGCTTGTGGATCTCGCCGTCGATGATGGTGTAGGACTTGCAGCGGCGGGCGATCATCCGGGCGTCTATCTCGTTTGCTGGCAAGGTGCCGGCTTCCAGGTAGGCGTTGTAGGGCTTGGTCCAATCGTCTGGCTCGTTGACGAGTGCGACCAAGGCTGCCTCTGGTTGGAGCGGGACTCCGATGTCGATCTCCCTTGGGGGAGAGACTGATGGTTTGGTGATCGTGTCGAGGAAGACGCCGGCGGGTGGGGTGAGTCGAGCTGACCCGATGCGAGAGAGTGCGTCGGCCTCCTCGTTCTTCCACCTGTCGATCCACTCGACGGAGTAGCCTGTAAAGTGTCCGCCTAACTTGTCCACTTCTTGGCGGTACGCCGCCATGGTGGGGGAGACGGCGTCGCAGGTGCCAGCGACTTGCCCCGCGACGAGGTCGAAATCTCCATAGCAGCGGAGGCGATTGACGTTCATCTCCTTGGCAGCTCGCATGCCGTGGAGTAGGGCCTCATACTCAGCCATGTTGTTGGTGCAGGGTGTGAAGTCGAGGCAGAGGATGTAGCGGAGCTTGTCGCCCTTTGGTGAAGTTAGCACGATCCCTGCGCCTGCGCCGTCCGCGTTCTTGGAGCCGTCGAAGTGCAGGCTCCAGTAATGGAGGTACGGCAGCTTCTCTGGCTGCTGGGCCTCTTCCTAGTCGGCGATGAAGTCTGCCAGTGCCTGCGACCTGATCGCTTTTCGTGGCTCGTATTTGATGTTGTGGACGCCGATCTCGACGGCCCACTTGGCGACCCGCCCGGTCGCCTCACGGTTGCGGATGATGTCCTGCAGCGGTGCCGAGGAAACGACCGTGATCGGGTGCTCCTGGAAGTAGTGCGGCAGGCGCCGCTGAGCTCTGAAGACCGCGTATACCAGCTTTTGGTACTGGGGGTACCGCTGGCGCGACTCGGTGAGGACCTCGCTGATTTAGTAGACCGGTCGCTGCACTGGGCGCTCCTTTCCTTCTTCCGGTCGTTCTACGACCATCACGGCGCTAACGACGCGCTCGGAAGCCGCGACGTAGACCAGCATGGGTTCTTTGTTGGCGGGGGCGGCGAGTAGCACCTTTTTGAGATCGCGGAGTGCGTCGTCCGCCTCCTTGTCCCACTGGAAGGTGGGGTTCTTGCACATCAGGCGATATAGGGGCATCGCCTTTTCGCCCAGACGGGGGATGAAGCGACTGAGAGCCGCTACTCACCCGGCCAGTTTCTGGACGTCGCGCAGGCACTCGGGTTTGCCGAGCCGGGCGATCGTGTCGATCTTCGTGGGGTTCGCTTCGATCCCTCATTTGGAGACGACGTACCCCAGTAGTTGACCTGCAGGGACACCGAAGGTTCATTTTCCCGGGTTGAGCTTTATCTTGTATTTTCGCAGGTTGGCGAATGTTTCCGCCAGGTCGGCGAGTAGATCGCCCTGGCGAGCGGATTTTACGACCACGTCGTCGATGTAGACGTGGATGTTGCGGCCAATTTGGCTCGCGAGGCATTCTTGCATGCACCGCTGGTAGGTCACCCCGGCGTTTTTGAGGCCGAAGGTCATGGCGGTGTAGCAGAAGGCTCCGAATGGCGTGATGAACGTCGTCTTCTCCTTGTCTTTGACAACCATTTTGATCTGGTTGTATCCAGAGTAGGCGTCGAGGAAACATAGCGACTCCGAGCCCGCGGTTGAATCGATTATCTGGTCGATCCGCGGGAGGACGAACTGCTCCTTTGGGCAAGCGCTGTTCAGGTTTGTGTAGTCGATACACATCCTCCAGGTCCCGTTCTTCTTCTCGACCAGGACTGGGTTTGCCAGCCACTTGGAGTACTTGATTGGCCGGATGAAGCCGGCAGCGAGTAGACGCTGCACCTCCTCGGGGATTGCTCGACGGCGTTCTTCATTGAAGGGCCACAGCGACTGCTTGACAGGTCGCACTTTGGGGTCGGCGTTTAGCTTGTGCTCAGCGAGCTCCCTAGGGACACCGGGCATGTCGGAGGGTTTCCATGCGAAGATGTCCCTGTTCTCACGGAGGAACTCGATGAGCGTGCATTCCTATGCTGGGCTCATGCCTGTCCCGATCGTCACCGTCTGGCTGGAGTCGCCTGGGACCAGCTCGACGGTGCGGGTGTACGTCGTGGCCTCAAAGGTTGAGGTGTTTGCGCCCTTTGAGTTGGGCTTCTTGAGTATGGTGGGGTCGTCGTTGTTGACCCCGCTCGCATACTTGGCGAGCTCATCGGCGTGGTTGGTCTCCACCGCGATGACGGCGTCAGTAAGCTCGGCTCCTTTGGCCTCGCACTCGGCGGCCATGTCGGGGTCGCCGTTGATGGTGATGACGCCGCACGGCCCAGGGAGCTTCATCGCGTTGTACGCGTAGTGGGGCGCTGCCATGAACTTAGCGAACGCCTGGCGCCCCAGGACGCAGTGGTAGGGGTTGTCGAAGGGCACCAGCTCAAAGACGATCCGCTCGGTGCGGAAGTTTGCCGGTGTGCCGAAAGTGACTGGCAGCATGACCTTGCCGATCGGGTACGCCTTCCGACCGGGGACGATGCCGTGGAATGTGGTGTGGGTCGTCTCGACCATCGACTGCGGGAGCCGCAGCCGCCTGAAGGTGTCGAGGTACAGGATGTTGATGGAGCTGCCGCCGTCCATCAATGTCTTGGGGAGCCAGTAGTCGCCGACCTTGGGCTTGACCACCAGGGCGACTCGTCCTGGGTACTCGATGCGTGGTGAGTGGTCTTGGCGGCTCCAGGTGATGGGCTGCTCTGACCAGTTTAGGAACTGGGGAACGTCCACCTGGGCCACCGCGTTGACGGCGACGGCGCGGGCGATGACCTTCTTCTCGCGCTTCGTGTTGAAGCCTGTGAAGGTATGGAGCGAGCCGGCCACTTTGCCGAATTTTACGCCGTTTGGCGGGTCATTGTCGGGGTCCTCCTGCGCTCGCCGTGCCTTCTCGATTTCCCTGAGGGTGTGGCAGTCGATGGTGGTGTGCGTTGCGGGCTTCCCTTCCCTGCTATGAAACGCACATGGTTGGTTAAGGAGAGCCGCGGGGTCGAACCTTGGCTTGGCCTTGTAGTTGTCGCCGTCGCGGCGTTGTCCTCCGTCGCGGCGGAAGCTCTTGGGCTCGCATTGCACGTGCCCGGCGTTGGCGACGAAGTCGACTCGCCCGTCACTGTGGCGCTTGCCGGTGAGGCAAGTGTTGCTGTAGCGTAGGTCGGACCGTCGTCCGCTATCGTTGGCGCTCGTGCGGCGTTGACCTCCTGACTCGTCGTCAGTTTCCTGGTTTGGATCTTCCTCCGCGTACCGTTTGGCGATTTCGAGGAGGTCGGGGATGTTGTCGAGTGTGCGAGAGTGTCGCTTGAGCTTGGCGACCAAGGGCTCGTAGCGGCACGAGGTCTTGAAGCAATGGATCGCGGTGTCCGGGTGGATGCCGACCGCGTTGTACTAGAGTTCTTGCCACCGTTGGACCCAATTGCGGGTCGACTCGCGGGGTCCCTGGACGCATCGCTCTAGGTCCTCGATAGTGGTGGCGCGGGTGTAGGAGCACTCGAAGTGCCTGACGAAGGCGTCGCGCATCTCCTCCCAGGAGTCGATACTGTCCTGGGGGAGGGTGTTGATCCACTGCCTGCACGTCCCCTCCATCATCAGGGGGAGGTAACGGGCGGCTAGCAGGTCGGTGTGGCCTGCGATCCCCATCGCCATGAGGTATGTGTCGATCCAGACGGCGGGGTCGTACGAGGAGTCATACTTTTCTATCTCCTTTGGCGCCTTGAAGTTTGGCGGGTACTTCTCGCCTCGGATCATTGGTCTAAAGCACTTGGGTCCGAGTCGACTGAGCGACCCCATGGGCTCGCCGTCGCGGCGATTGGTTAGGGTATGTCGCAGGTCGTCGGGCTGGCGTGCGCGCCAACTTTGGTTGTTGATGATGTGGGTGTGGGCGTCGATGGGTTGCCCGTTGGCGGCGACGAAGTTGGTCGCCGGCCTGGGGTCGTTGGTGGAGAGTGCCGCGTTCGCGGGTCGGTGTTGGAGCTGCAGTGGCTCTGGTGGCGGGCAGTTGAGGGTGTTTGCCGCCGCTGGGCGGCCGCTGGAGGCCGCTCTGCTTCCCGAGGAACGCGAGTATACTCGACCTTGCGAGTCGGCGCCCGCTCTTTGCTGCTCGACGGCCTTCGCGAGCAGGGCCCTGATGTATTGGATCTGTAGGGCGCCGTCGCCGGTGGCTGTGATGTTGTCGGCTGCTGCTCGGCCTTCCACGAGGTTGTCCATCGGGGTGGAGAACAGTGGGAGGCCGTTTGCGTTTCGCTCCCGTGAGGAGACTACTATCCGCGGCTGGTCCCTGGGAGGGGTGCGGTTGGGTGGAGGTGGGGCGCCCATCGCCGTTGATCCTGGCGGGGGCCGGGCGCTTCCTCCTGGTGGCGCGTTTTCGCAGATCGCGCGCTCGGCCACGCGGGCCGGGTCGTTTTCGTCGTCGAAGTTCAGGGCACGCCCCTGAACGGTGAGGTTCAGGCGCGACCTGATCCGCTGCTGGTGGTAGCGTGATAGTTCCTGCGCCGTCACCTGCTCGAGGCGAAATTTTTCGCGCTCGGCTTGCTCCTTGCGCACCGCCTCCGCCAGTTTCAGGCGGAGTTCCTCGACCTCCGTTGCTGTGGCGTTAGGAGGGATTGGGGTGGAGAATGGATCCTCCGGCGGATCGGTGCCGGTCGCCATGTAGTTCGTAGCGTGGCGACCGGTTCCGTCGCGGAGGTCGGCGGAGTACTCCAACCCGGAGTCGAATTCGAAGATCCCGAGGATGGAGGGGTCCTCGAAGTCTCCCATGTTGGAGACCTGAGTGATGGAGCCCGTCGGTGAAGCCGCGGTGATGGACCCGGCGAGTGACGCCGGGGTCGCCGAGTCGGCGTCGTCGTCAAGGGCCGCGTCTCCCGCGGCCGCTGAGTTTTCGGCCACGTCGCTGTGGGCCGAGTTGTACTCGGAGGCGAGGCGATGGATCGTGCGGATCTGGCTCTCGGAGAGCCGATCGCGCGGCAGCGACTCGAGGGTGCGAGCCGAATCCTCCGAGACGATGTCGTCGGTGAGGCCGACGAAGAGGTTGATCGTGCCGATCGGCAGGATCACGCTGTCCGTGACGGGCCGTGCCGCCGGGACGTAGCTGCTCGGCAAGATTTGGAGCATCTCGCCGATCGCTATCATACGGCCGGTGGCGACCGTCTCGTTGATGGGCAGATTGGATCTCTCCGCAGAACACCGGCCAGACCGGCCAGGCCCCACGGTGGGCGCCACTGTCGTGGGAATGGTCACGGCAGATGCTGCAATTGGCAGCGAGTAGTAGAACGAGGGGCAAGGGCGGCCAGCCATCTGCGGTGCGAGATGAGGGCAAAGACACAGGGTTTACCCAGGTTCGGCCCCCCGGAGGGTAAAGACCTACTCCTGCTAGATTGTATTATGGAGGAGGTACAATGGGCGAGCTCGGCGGCTGGGCGGCGAGTCGCTTGGGTGTATGATGGAACGTCCCTCTACTCGCCCTAGAGGGAGGTTTATATAGGCTCACCTCCCCTAGGGTTTTCATATCCCAACCGATTCAGTTAGAGCTTCGGTACTCGTTTAACCTAATCCGACTAGGCCTATCCACTCGCCTGGGCCTTCAGCTTCCAGTCGCTTGGCTCCTTGCTGGGCTTTAATCCAGTCGCCGTTTTGTAGGCCCACTCGCCAGTTCTTTGGGCCAGTCGGAAATGTCCTGCTGGGTATACCCCGGTAGGCATATCCCCATCAAGAATGATGCAATGAGATGAAGAATGGACAAAATCTCAATCTTGGGGATGCCACCATGATGTCACCCCAAGAAATATCCAAGAGGTACAAGCGTCAAAGCTTGGGGATGCCCAAGGCATCCCCTTATTCATCAATAAAAAGCTCAGGTCTGTCTAGACACTTCGTTTTTATTGTTTCATGCACAATTGTGTTGTTCTTGGAGCGTCTTAGTTTTCGTTTGATTTGCTTAGTTTGCTAGAGTAGTTTGGACTCCCGCTCTCACTGTGTTGTTTTGCAAATAAGTTTGCTTGGTGTTTGGAAAGGAGTAGTAAGTTCTTGCTTGAAGTGCAAGAGGAGCTTGCATTGACTGTGACTTAGACTTTAGCATGACATGCTAAGTGTTGTTTTGACCTTATGCTTAGTGACTACTATTGTAGCATGTCTTGCTCCAAACAATTGGGATTTTTTAGTGTGCCTTGAAGAAATTATGCGTTGTTTTAGCATGAAAAAGCATAGTATTGTGGTTTTATCGTCTAATGTTTTGCTTGGGTTTGACTTGGCACATGCTCACACCATGTTATGACTATGATCATTAGTCCTTGACTAGTATAAGGTCCTTGACTTGTAGTACCACTCTTTTATTTGATTAGTATGCTTTGTTGCACTGCATGATTTTGGCCATTATTGCTCTCTTAGTTGGTTGCTCCCAGTCTTTTGCTAGCCTCCACTTGTATGAGTAAGTTCTACCCATGCCTTCAACTCCCAAGAAACCAAGTTATTCCGAAGTGTCCACTATAAATTCCTATGCATGGTGTGTTACACCATTCCAAGTATATTCTTGTTTTCAACTATCTTCCAATTTAAAACTATTTTGTTATGTGAAAACTTAGTGATTAAAGCCCTCACGAACTTGATGGCACACTTTATTCTTTGCCCCTAATAAACTTGAACCATTATGACAACTTTGGTGTATATGCTTTCACTTATAAGTTGGAATTAGCAGAACTGTGCTGTCACGGGGAACGTTTTCAACATTGCACTTATACCTTGTTGTACTCAGTTGATATCATGTTCTTTTGTCTATGGATGTCATAGGTGTGAAATAAGGAGGGAACTTGTAAGTCCATGGAGTTTGTATCCTGTGTTAGAGAAACGCCTGGGCCGCTAGCCTAATCCATGCCTAATCATGGTGGAAACTTGCAGCATCACCATAATGAGCTATCTATGAAGCATCCTCAATAAAAAGCTATGCATATGGTAAATAAAAAGATTGCCAAGATGCTCATTGTCTGCTTGCCTTGTCATTTTGGACTTACCTGGACCCAAAGTTCAGTATGCATGAGGTGTGGCCCTCGTATTCAAGGGACTTGAGATTGCCAACTTATACTTCGTCAAGCATATACTCCAGCTTTGCCACTATCAACACCCAGATTTTTAATCACAGATGCCTGTTATGCCATACATCGCAATCCCAGGATTACCATTTTTGCGAGACATAATAGATTTGATATCAGAATACATCATCCATTACAAACCATACATAAGGTCTTACACAAATAAGGATCTCATGATCCAGTTCTTAATATAATTCAAGCAGCGAATAACGTAATAGTAACGATAGCATAAGCGAAGCTCCATCTTCAGGGTCACATGCAATGCTGACGATGGGAGATGATCCTAGTTGTCGTAACCTTCCTACGGTCCGTCATCCTGATACTCCTCTTCATAGTCTAGCCACGGGAATAGACAGGGACAAAGACATGAGTACTCTTTAAGTACTCGCAAACTAATACTAACAAGTGAAGGGGTTTCGAATAGGATATACTAAGCTCTAGGGTTGTTTTGCAAAAAGCCAGATTTACCTCTACTAAGTTCAAAAGCAAAGAAAGATAGTTGAAAGTTTTATAACGCCTAAGTGGAAACTTGAGTTTCATATCACAACCCTATTGTGGTCAAGTCAAAGTCATGATTCATTTCACAAGTCATTTTGAAAACATCTGACGACGGAACAGTATGGCCACTCCAACTGTCCATAATCGCGGACGCGGCTATTCGAATAGTTTGACACTCTGCAGAGATTGTACACTTTCACCACAACATTCGATACATCCATCACGAACAATCCTGAATTCACCATACTCAGTATGCGGATAATCAATCCCAACCTTCCATATAAGGAAATTTTGCCCTAAACGATTTGATAATTTTACTTTCTCTCCATCCTTGGGAGCCTCTGGAGGTATCATTATCCTCTGGAACTCTGCAGTTTTTATTGGTGCTTTGAAGGAAGTCCAGAGTTTTGGAGTTAGCATTGATTTTAAATCAGAACATAATAATAATAGATGGACCTTGGTCTGTGTTTATGGACCCTGCTCAGGACATGCAATATATATGTTTGTTGACTGGCTCTACAATTTACAGATTGAACCGGATGAGAATTGGCTATTATTAGGTGACTTTAACTTTATTCGATCTCCCAATAATAGGAATAGGCCTGGGGGTAATGTTAATGATATGTTCCTTTTCAATGATATTATTGGGCATCTGGATTTACTGGAATTACTGTTGAAGGGGCGCTCGTTTACTTGGTCTAATATGCAACATACTCCTTTACTTGAGCAGCTTGACTGGTTTTTTACCAGCTCAAATTGGATTAGTGATTTTCCTAACACAAAGGTTTTGCCTTTGGCTAAGACTGACTCGGATCATGTGCCATGTGTTGTTAATATTGACACTAATATTCCTAAAGAAAATTTATTCAGGTTTGAAAACCTAAGGGTGGACCTCCCTGGTTTCACTGAATGTGTCAAAAATTCTTGGAGTAAGCATTCTAAGAAGTCATATACTTCGGCAGTCCTGACTGACAAGCTAAAAACTCTTAGATATGATCTTAAAAGATGGAAAACTAGTCTGTCCAAGCTGAGATTATTAATTCAAGGGTGCAATGCTGTGATTCTATACTTTGATACATTAGAAGAGCACATACCACTTTTTCAGTCTGAAAATAATTTTAGGAGGATTGTTAAGGTTCATCTTGATGGTCTATTGAATGCCGAATGTAATTATTGGCGTAAGAGATGCACTATTAGGTGGATAAAACAAGGGGAAGACAACACAAAGTTCTTTCACGCTATGGCTACGGAAAGATTCCGTAGAAATGCTATTACTGTTCTCAGAGATGACAGTGGGATGGAATTTTGTGATCATGATTCAATGGCAGGCCTCTTATGAACTAGTTTTAAAGATAAAATGGGACGTTCAGAGGGTATCTCAATGCAATTTGATTTGTCACAAATTCTGAATAGAGTGGAGGGTCTGGATGATTTGACAAAACCATTTAGCAAAAAGGAGATGGATGAGGTGGTGGCAGCAATGCCAACGGATAGGGCTCCCGGGCCGACGGTTTTAATGGCATGTTTGTTAAGAGATGCTGGCCCTTTATTCCAAATGAGTTTTACCGCCTTGCTCATGATTTCCATTCTGGGATACTAAACTTGGAAAATATTAATGGTTCATATATTACTTTGGTTCCAAAATCTCAATCCCCCCAATCTGTAAATGATTATAGGCCTATCTCACTAACAAATGTTTGTCTCAAATTCATCACCAAGCTCATGGCAAATCAGTTGCAAGAAAAATCCTTGAATGTATTCATAAAAATCAGTATGGGTTTTTACGTTCCAGGTCTATTCAGGATTGCTTGGCCTAGTCATTTGAATATTTATTCCTATGTCAAGCTTCTAGGAAGCCCATTATTATTTCAAAGCTTGACTTTGCTAAAGGTTTTGACACCATTGAGCATGAGGCTATTTTGGAGATCATGAAGCATAAAGGTTTTAATCAGAAGTGGCTTGGTTGGGCAGTCTATTCTTTCCTCTGGCAAGTCTGTTGTACTTCTAAATGGCATTCCTGGCAAGCAGTTCCTTTGTAAGCGTGGTGTAAGGCAGGGGGATACATTGTCTCCTATTCTTTATACCTTGGGATCAGATTTGTTACAGTCTGTTGTTAATCAGTTGGTGAGGAATGGTGAGCTCATTAAGCCTATTGATATATATGGTCAGGATTTCCCAGTTATTCAGTATGCAAATGACACTCTCTTGATCATGCCTGCTGACTTGATTCAACTTCGGGCTCTTAAAAGATTGCTTCAACAGTTCTCTGAATCTACTGGGCTCAAAATAAACTACACTAAATCTCAGATGGTTCCTATTAATGTTCCTGCAGATCTTATCACGCTGCTTGCGGATGAGTTTGGTTGCCAAGTGGGTACAATGCCATTTACATACTTGGGGCTCCCGCTTGGAACAACCAGGCCTACTATAGCTGAGATGCAACCGATGGTTTGTAGGCTCGAGAGGAAACTTACTTCAAGTTCCTGTTTTCTATCGCAAGGTGCACGGCTATAGCTTATCAATTCAGCCCTTGCTTCTATGCCTCTACACTTCTTATGCTCTTTACAGTTGGCTAAGGGGCTTACATCTCAGCTTGATCGTATCCTTCGTTAGTGTCTCTGGAGGAGAAATCAGGATGTATGCACCCCAGCTCTTGCAGCCTGGGACATTGTTTGTCTACCAAAGGATAAAGGTGGGTTAGGGTGGTAGATTTTGAAAAGAAGAATGCCTCACTACTCATTAAATTCCTTGATAAATATTACAATAGTAAGGATATTCCATGGGTTCATATTGTTTAGAGTGCTTATTACTCAGATAAAGTCCCTCATGCTAAAAACCTTTGTGGTTCCTTTTGGTGGAGAGATGTGCTTAAGCAAGTGGACAATTTTAGGGGTGTTGCATCAGTAAGTCAGGGGAAAGGAGACACATTTATTTTTTGGTTGGATAATTGGTCATTACAGGGATCGACCCAACCTCTCAAAGATCGTTTCCCTCAGTTATTTTCCTATGTTCTGAATGAGAATCTCTTAGCAGCTAAGGTTTATTCGACATCTGATATTCATAGTTTATTCTACCTACCTCTATTAGTGGAAGCTTTTCAGGAACTTGGTGATATGCAGACCCTTTTGGCCAATAACCCTCTATCTAGTCAGAATGATGTATGGACCTTTTGTTGGGGGGATACTTATGCACCCAGTAAGTTTTACAGGCAGATTCATGAGCATATTCTGGTGCCTAGAGTTTATACTTGGTTATGGAAATCTTGTTGCACGATGAAGTTGAAAGTCTTTGCTTGGTTACTGCTTAAGGACAGACTTAATACTAGGGATTTGTTGAGGCGTCGACACTGGCATGTCACTTATGATTTTCATTGTGAGCTATGTCCTACTCGGGCATATGAAGACAGGAGCCATATTTTTTTCCAATGTAACTTCAGTGTGTGAATTTGGAACTACCTTCAGATCACCTAGCAATCTTTTTCGGATTTGCAGTTGATTGTTGAGAGTGCTAAGAAATCTTTTTGGCATCCTTTTTTCATGGAAGTCTTAATGACTGCATGCTGGCATATTTGGATTCTTCGGAATGACAAAATCTTCAATAATCAAAGGCCTACTTTTGCTAAATGGAGAGAGAAATTTGTATATGATGTTAGCCTTCTGCAATATAGGATGAAGAAGAAACTTAGGGCCCCCTTCCTGTCTTGGGTGGCAAGTCTTCATTAGGCTGTACTTAGTTATAGCTATAGTTGTACAGAGTTGTAAGCTTGGTTCAAGTGATAGGTAGGTAGTTCTAGGTCTCCTTTGTTGTAAGAACTTTTTTCCTGGTTTTTAATAAATGTTGTGGGGCTTTTTGCTTCACAGTCTTCAGTCAAAAAAAAATCCCAACCTTCCAATTACACGCCCTAGTATAGGCACCTCTCCTGTGAGTTTGGCCTCCCAACCATGACCAACTGTCATCTTGGGAACTGCATAGGTGGACAATCTTCACAAGGTAGCCTCAGCTCAGACCTTGGCCACAAGGGAACCCATACTAAGGTATATAAATTTCTAGTCAAGCCCTACCCAAATTTCGGGTATTGTGGTTGTACGGTAAAATTGGAATGGTATCGCATCCAGACAACCATCAGTTTTATAAAGGGCTAAGGCTCATGCCTCAACATTTTCATCATCAAAATCTGTTCAAGAACACATGTCAAAACATTTTAGTAGAATGACTCATCATTCTAAGGTTTTCATAACCATTTTCACCAAGTATTCCCATCTAAAGTTGATCAATTTTTATGCTTAGCACTAGCATCTGCAAGTGGGGTAAATACTAATGATGGGTAATAAACTAGTGGGGATTTACTAAGTTCAATCTCATGCCTTAGGATGACATCAAGATTATCTAACTTAGGCCAAATTTTATGGTCTTTATGCTACCTTCAGTTATTTTTCTAGAATCTACAAGTCACTAAGTAAACTCTAAGAGAAGCTTTGATAAAGAAAATAAAGTATTAAGCTTGCAAGTAAAACTAGGATTGGGTATCAAGTGGTGTAAGCTTGCAAGTAAAACTTGCATGGTTTAGCTTGCTAAGATAGTAGTATAAGCTTGCTAAGTTGCAAGTGTTAGCTTGCTCAGTTAATAGCTTGCATAAGTAGGGTATCTTGCAACTGTTAACTTGCCTTGTGTAGAGCAGTGGTTGAAGTTCTCCCCAGCTTCTTCCTCGTAGTATCTTCCTTCCTCCTTGTATCCTATGTCGGTACTAGCATCTATAAATAAATACGAGGTACACAATCACCAAACAATACTTAACTATTTCTAATCATCACACAAAGGTTCACACTAGGTAATCTAGCATCATCACTAACATTACAAGATTAAAGCACTTGTCCCATTTATTTTATTTTGAGAAAAGTAATTTCTACTCATTGAAAAACTACTTAAGATTTAATATTCTCCAACTCAAACATGGGATAATATTGACACATGTCATCACCACATATTTCAGTACATGGGAATGTGATTTAGAGTGGTGTCACAATTTAATAAGGTTTAAACTTTTTTATTTTATTTAATTAAAGTGACTATAAATGCCTATGTGGCATTATTTTATTACTTGATCATTATTTCTGTAAGTAAACCTATATGTTTTTATATATTCTGAAAGGTATGTTTAAGTGTGATTTTCGAGAGTTGGAATTAACTCAAAAGCTCTTATGATTTTGAAAAATGTTTGAATACAGAAAAGCTTCTGCCTTGTTATTTTTACCAAGGGTGATCTACAAATCTAAATGGTTTGAATCCAACGGTCTTGGATTAAGCAATCCAGTACCTTTCTAACAAAATTGGTTTCATGCATTTTGGTTCAGTGAATCGAGCTGGGTTGATTTTTGAATCTAGGTACAGAACTTTGTTTGAAATTAAATGAATAAAACTAAATTTGGATCAGTGGGTTGCGCAGGATGTTTAATTGGGCCGGCCCACAACACACAGCACACGCGTAGGCTGGTTAAGTGAGCAACCCCACTCATCAGTGAGACAACTAGGGGCGAAGCGGTATGGGGCGATTTGGACCATAGGATCTAACTCTAATCGAACGGCTCTGGTTCATTGTCCATGTCGGGCAGCGCCGACGAGACAGAACCCTAGCGCGGCTGGTGGGGGTCGTGGGAGGCTCACCGGGGCTCAGGCGATGGTCGGCGACGGGGGAAAACGACGAATTCGACGAGGCGATTCTCCTGGTACCGGCAGCTTCTTCTGGGGCGGCTCCAATCGACGGCGCCTCTCATCCTCTACAGCGGCGAACTCCGGTGAAATTCCGGCCACCTAGTGATCTCCTTGCTCCGAGAGTGAGTGGGTGTGATACGTGAGTGGTGGGGAGTGAACTGGTGTGAAGAAAACGAGCGGGGGAGGCCACCTTTTATAGTGGCTGAAGGGGACCGAAGGGCGCGGGTGGAGCTCGTCGGTGTCGACGACACATAGGGCTAATGGCATGGGCGACGATAGGGGGCGATGCTGTGCTCCCTGGCGAAGCTCAATGGCGTGGTTGCGAGGCGTGGGGCGATGCTGATCGGTCGAAACACGTCGACGCTCTGGGTGGCTCCGACAGAAGTCTTAATGGCGCACAGGTGCTCCTAGTCGCGCGGCGGTGAACAAGCATGTCTGGGAGGTTCCTAGTGCGGTGGTGATCACGTACGCGAGCGGCGAAGGCGGGGCGCGGTTTGTGCGAGCGTGTCAAGCGCGGCGCGTTGGCGTGCTCTCAGCATGGCCACAGAGAGAATGGTCGCGCGCGTTCTGGGTGGTCCAGTGGCTGGCTGCGCTCGGGGCTTGGACAGGGAGTGGCGATGGACGGTGGAGTGCCTGCTAGACAAGGTTGGCGAGGCTAGTCAGGCTTGTAGCTTGCTGTCGACGTTGGGGTTGGCAATTGGCTCGGCCATGGTCACCATTGATGGCATTGTCGAGTTTACAGTGAGCTACAGCTGGTTAAACTAGTTAGATGATCTACTAGGAGTGTAGTGAGAGCTAGGGAGGGGACAAGGTTGGCACAACACTGCTCACTATAGTTTTTGTTGTTTAATCTGATTTGTGCCCAGAAGGTGTTTGATGAAATGGCCGAAAGAAATTGAAATTTGAATTTTGGATCAAACTTGGTGGGTTTGCTAGGCACATACTAGGGAGTCTCTGGTTAGTTGGATTAGTCAAGGGGCACTGGTTTGGTTGGGTTTTGAAAATGTGTGATCTTCACATATGTTAAAGATTCAATTTTGAATTGTCATTTGAAAGGGGTTGCTAAATGTTTCTGCAAGTTTGAAAGGTGGGCTTTGATTCACTTTTACTTGGTCTGGTAAGGGGTAAAAAGAATTGGAAAAGTTTCTATTTGAAATCTTGGACTAGAAACACTCAGAGTGACCTAGTGAGCAAGATTGGCAAAAATCACCATTTGCTTTATTTGATTTGTTTTTGATTTTATCTTGATTTGTTTCTGCTTGGAAATGTTTTAGATGATGTTATATTCCTCTTTGAACCTTTCCTTACTATTTAGTTGAGTCACACAAGTCCATTCCTGCATTTCTCAAATCATCACATACACACATGCATTCATATGATTTGAATTAACAAAAGTTTGTTAACCCTAATTTTAGTGATTAGAGTTTGATGATCATTGTTTCATATTTTTGGGATGTTACAGCCACTTTAACCTTAACCACTTCAAGATGCTTATGATAGGGGCAATGAGGGATGAAAGCTAA
Organism: Avena atlantica; assembly: GCA_910589765.1. Lineage (NCBI taxonomy): Eukaryota > Viridiplantae > Streptophyta > Magnoliopsida > Poales > Poaceae > Avena > Avena atlantica. The sequence goes on from OU342738.1 coordinate 323,261,599, forward strand.
CAAGTACCATAACTTTTGGAAGCTCTTTTTGAAACTTGTAATCCCTGCTTCCTTTGACAAAATGGCCATTCTTCCACCACTATTGAGTCTCCACCTTCTACCTTTATGCACCATTAAGAGAGCATAGTTGTCATTCTATGTGCATTATTCCAAAGCTTATTAATTGATGCATATTGTGTTATTACTTGTTCTTGTGCTACTTGTTTCTAGTCACCCTTGTGAACTTTGTAGGTGTCCTATGCATTTAATTCCTACTCTAAGAGGGACAAGCTGATTGCCACTATGCTATGTTTTCTGTATGTGAAACAAACAAACGTTTTTCAATGCATGTTATTCATGATCTTTGTTTGTAGCTTGTCATGTTGCATGCTTAGTTACTATGTTCTATTGTTAAAACTTCATCTTTCATGCACATCTTTAGAGTTCTTTGATCCCAGCTTTCAATGCTTCCAAATGGTTGGATATTTATTGTGAGGGTGCATGTCACCTCAAAAATTATTCTGTTTATCACTTACCTACTCGAGGACGAGCAGGAGTTAAGCTTGGGATGTTCATACGTTGGAAATGTATCTATAATTTTTGATGCTCCATGCTTGTTTAGTATCTACTTTGCTTTACTTGTCGACACTTTGAGGTGCTTTTTACATGTTTTCTGGTACTAACCAATTAACAAGTTGCAACAGTGCCAGATGCCTATTTTCTGCTGTTTTTGGTTTCAGAAAAGTTAGTGAAGAAATATTCTCGTAATTGGACGGGACAAAGGACAAAGTCAGTTACTTTCCGTGGGGAACAAGAAGTCTAGATGAGAGCCGGAGGGGCCAGAGCCACCCCAGGCACGGGTGGGCCCAGCCCCGCTCCTGGCTAGGGTTTGCCACCCCTGGCCGCCTCCTCGGTCTCCCCCTTCAAATATCCACGAAACCCTGAGTACCCGATCAAATATCCACGAGTACCGTCTGTAGCCGCCGCCACCATCGTCCCTAGACCGGGGGGATCTGAAGTTCTTCCCGGCACCCTACCGGAGGAGAGATCATCCCGGAGGCCTTCTCTCCGGTATGATGCGTGAGTAGTTCCACCTTTGACTATGGTTCCATGTAGTAGCTAGATGGTTGTATCTCCTCCTTTGTGCTTTCATGTATAGATCTTGTGAGCTCCGTTCATGATCAAGATCTAATCTATTTGTAATCATGCATGTTGTGTTTGCGGGGATCCGATGGATATTGAGATTATTATGTTGGTTTGATTAATGGTTTTGTCTTTATGATTCTATCATGTATGTGTTGTTTGTGATATTGCATGCTCTCTGTCATTAGTAGCTATTGTAAGGTTCCCAACCTTTAATAAGGTAGAGATCCCTGTGTTTACAATGCTAGTCCCTGGATCAATAGCTAGCATCCACAGTTAAGATGTAATATCAAGAAACAAAGGTCATAATACAAATTTATAACCAGGAATAAAATAATTTATTACATCTTACATAGCTCATTTGGCTATCTCATTACAATGCAGCAGAATATAATAGTAGCATGGGGTCCTTCATCTTCAAAGTTCCACAGGAAGACATGTTGGTTGTAGACTTGTAATCCTAATCATTAAACTTCACTAATATCAAACAAAATCTGCAACATAACAAGTTACAGCCACAAGGGTCAATACATTTGAATTGTATTGGCAAGTGATACTATGGTAGTATAGTGGAGTCTATCATCTATATGCATTTGGCTAAGTGGAGCTTAGGCTTGCATTGCTCAAAATAGATTTTCCTTATCATTTGAAAACACTAAGTTTTTGTTTGACAAAAATCTTTCCCAAGGCATCTCCCAATAGAAATTGGTGATCCTTTCAACCCTTGTTCAACCACAAGTTTTTAACTCAGAAATTTGGATGATGAGATTCTTGATAGCTTCCATGTCTTGATGCTCAAATTGTCCTTTACCAGGGACATGGCTAAGTACTTAGATTTTACACTCTGCAGAGGTTGTGCACTTTCCCCACAAGACTTGGTTTCACCAAGACAAGATATTTCAGAAGCCTTCCCTTAGACCAAAATGGACGCGCTCCAACCTATCATTCCCCTACCACCAACTGTCCATTTGGCTAAGTTATTGCAACCTATATGATCCAGGTAGAGCCCATAATGCCAAGTGGCTACACTTGAAGCTTCTCAACATTTGACATCTCAAATCTCTTTGTTCCTGGGTGGACATCCACAAGTGAGATAGACAAGCTAAACCATACAAATGGGCCTTGTGAACCACTCAACACAAACCATTCCTTCCATTCCACCCAGGTGATTCATTCACTTAGTTGTTTTATTAAATAAAACACATGTCCTCAGACTTAGAAATTTTTCCATAGCATGAATATATATTCCACCCTTGTTTTCTACTAGCTAAGTTAAGCATGATAGTAGTAGGAATCTTAACTTAGGAAATTTCTACTAAGGTTACATCTACTAGGATTTCCCATGGCATAGTTTATACTTAGCAAAACTTCCATGCAAGTCCTACTTAGAAATATCACTAATGCATAGTGAAAATAATGGGACAAAAGTATGAAGCATCACTTGTCTTTTTGGTAGAGAGTATGAGTTCACTCCTTGATCTTTGCAATGTTCACACACTTCAAATCACTACAATTCAATCAAGCAAACAATAATTCAATCTACCATTTCAAGCAATACATTACATAAAATGATAAAAAACAAAGAAATGCATGCAAGCATGCAAAAGATTGTTTTATTTGAAAAAGTGGTTTCTAATGGGTCATAAACATTTGAAAACACCTAATGGTCATTTTATAAACTGGCAAAACCATTTACAAAAGTTTTTACTTCTTAAACCATTTTCAAACCAAATCATTATTTTATGTGGTGAAGAAATGTTTTTAATAAGGCAATCATTCTGTAGGTTTCACAAAACATGTTTCCAAAACATAAAACCTTGTGTTTAGGGTCAGAGAGTTTACTTCCAAAACATTTCTCAAAGTTTTTCTTCCACAACCATTTTTAATGATTAAACCATATTTTTATTTGACTAGAAATGGTTTAAATCCAAGATTTATTCTTTTGCTTCACCAAATACATTTTCGAAACCACCATTTGATTCCTAAGGTCAGTAGGTTAAAAACAAATCATTTGCCAAAGATTTTATCCCCAAAATCATTTTAGAACAATTTTTATATCCTAAACATGCATACACAAGTTTCTGCAAAAACAATCAATTTAACAGAAGCTTTTTACTAAAAAAGTGCATGGTTTGATAGGGCTTGTCTTGTTGAATCCATTGATATAAAATTTACATAATTTGGACGTGTGGTTTGAAAGTTATGAATTTTTCAAATTGGCATATCTAATAGAACAATTCTGTTTTAAATCAAATCAGCAGGGACACGTGGTGCTCTCCTACTGGTTGGTACCGGTTCGTCTGGATCACACATTGAGAACCGTTGGATTAAAATGAAATCGCACGATGCGGATGGCTCCATACCGCTTCAGTTAGTCGTTCTATCGCGTCTCTAGGATCTAGATCGGACGACTATCATCGACTTGCCACTAACTGGCGGCGCGACGACGGTGGCGCGCGGCGGCGGTGCTCGGCTAGTGGCGGAGCTGGCGATAGAGGAAGCAAGGAAGGTGGAGAGGTGGCTCACCGTGATCGCCGTGGCACGGGGATGCTCAACCTGCTCGCGTTGGTCGAAGGGGCGCACGAGGTTGATCGGAATTCCTCGCCGGAGATGCTCCTGGCGTCGGGTGCGATCATACATCGATGGGGACGTGGCTTCGGTGCATGCCAGAGGGAGAGGAGAGTATGGTTAGATGCGCAAGGATGTGGCGAAGATGTGTGCGTGAAAGAGAAAGAGAGGGGCAGTCTGGTTCTTACCCGAGGCTTCGCCGGAGAGGAAACAGACGGCGGCGGTGACGGTCTTGGTCGTTGCCGAGGTTCTGGGGCGCGCGGGGGCGAGCTGGTGCTACGGGGAAATGCGTCAGGAGGTGGGGAGCATGTGAGCGTGGTCGAGGAGGCAAGGGGTTGCAGGGTTCGGCCGGAATTGTCGCCGGAGTGTCGTCGGACAGAGGAGCTTCGAGGTAAAAATTCCAGCGGCCTGGTGGCTCCTGTGGGGTGAGGTCTGGGGGAGAAGGGAGAGGAGACGCAGGCGACTAAGTACGCGTGATCATGCGGTCGTTTAATGGCGTCTTTACTGTGTATTAACGCGAGAAAACGGCGACAGAACGGCCGGCGAGGAAAGAGGGGGCGTGGTCACCGCGGGGAGGAAGAAGGTGAGGTGGCAGTGGGGTCGTCTGGCAGCGAGAGAGAGTGTGTGGGGGTGGGGTCCATCGGTCAGTGTCCTCGCGGGTTTACTTCTGAGTGAGAAACGAATCGCTGCGGGGGGAAGAGGGAAGATGGTCTGGACTGGGCTTAGTTGGGCCAGGCTAGTTGGGTTGCTTTGTTTCTTATTTTTTTCTTCTCCTGTTATTTTTCTTTTTCCAAATTGATTTTTCTGTTTTGATTTCATTTAATCAATTCAAGCATCCATTTGAATTCAAAACTTTGCCAAAATTTGTGTAGGTTTAAATATTGATTAATAAAACATTCTGAAATCATTTTAGAATAATTTATTTATTCTTTTTAAGGTCTTTTAATTATTCAAAATAGGCTCTAGTTTTAAATCAAATAAGATTTAATAATATTTTCAAACACCATTTAATTTCTTAAACCTTCCAAATCTTTTCAGTAGGTTTTTATTTGTTTAATAGGGTGTCAAATAATTCATCTTGAATTATTTGGAATATGATTCATAAATCATTTGAATTGGGTATTTGTTTTAATTCCAATGGAATTAAATATAGTTTTAATTCCCTAAATTTTATTTGGAAGATTTATTTTCTTTAAGTTAATTAAACAACTTTTATTCCACTTGGGTAATTTCCAAAATACTATTTTCTCATGAATTATATAACTATTCTTATTAGAGATTTGTCTTTATTAAAATAGGGATAGAATGGTTAATGCCATTTTATTTTATTTTGGAAATTCTTTATCCTTTTATTTTATTTGAATTTGGATTATATTCATTCCATTTTCTTATGGATTTGGTCAAGATTTAATTTGGTCTTTAAATAATCTTCATTTAATATTTCTTTCTTTATCTTATAAAATCCATATCTTTTTATTTAGAGATCCAAACTTGGTGGTTCCAATTTGTAAAATCTTATTTAATATTTGTTTATACCTTTTTAAATCCCTTTAGGATCATTTGTTCACCATTTTGTATGGATGTTAGATAAGTGCTTTATTAGCTTTCGGAATTCAATTCCTTTATCTTATTAAATTCATAAGATTTTATCTATGGCTCCAAATTAAGTGAAACCAATTTATATGGCTTTATAATATTTCTATTTGTCATTCTTGATCATTTGTAAATGTTTGTTGACAGATTTTTATATGGATCAAATCCATAGACTTGGAGATAACTTGAAAATGATTTTTATTCCATTAGGGTTTAGGGTTTTGGATTTATTTTCCAAGTGTTTAAATTTCCAGATGCATTTTATGAGGAATGCATTTCTTTTGATTTGGATTTTGTTGGATTCAAACTTTAATTAAAGTTTGTTCAAGATGGGATTTTAAGTTTCCATTTAGAAACAAAGTTTCTTTTCACCCTAAAAATTCAACAATAATTTATTTTGTTTATTTATTTTTCACATTATAAGATTTGGAAAATCTTGCGATGTGAAAGGCTACCACCCTTAAAATAAATCTCGTCCCGAGATTTGGGGAGGCTAGGGGTTACAAGTTGGCTCAAAGCAACTAGGGTACTACCACCCTTAAAAATTTTCCAACTAGATTACATCTTGGCTTTCTTGGGATCTTGTTGAAACTTCTCTAGACACTTGTCTGCATAATGGCCTAGCTCTTTGCATTTGAAACACATCACTTGGCTATTATCTTTCTTCTTCTTGGGTATCAATTCCTCTTGTTTAGTTCCTTGTTTCTTCTTCTTTTCTGGGCAAGCACTGGCATAGTGTCCCATTTCTTTGCAATTGTAACATTGCAATTGGCTTATGTCCTTCTTCTTCTTTTTGGGTCTCTCCAAAGCTAGGAGTTCTTCTAGTTCATGCTCTTCATACTTCACCACAAAGGTGGGAAATCTTTCTCTCTTCTTGGGGCATTTACTAGAGATATGACCTTCTTCTCCACAAGAGTAGCAACACTTTGTGATCACTTTGGATTTGGTCTTATGATGCATAGTTTTGGCTTTGCCTTCATCCTTCTTGGTAGAAGTTTTTCCTTCATGAGGATTTACAAACTGTTGTTGCACTCCACCTTGTTCCCTTTGTTGAACTATGGAATAGATGGGGCACTGGATAGGGACATGATTATTTCCTTCACATAGGTAACAAGTAGCTTGGGTTGTGGGGCATTGGTTAGCTGGATGTTTCTCTTCACAATTGGGGCATTGATCTTCATGCTCCTTGGAAGTGTGATCCTTGTCTCCACAAATATTGCAAGCTTGGGTTCCTTCTAGAATATCATCTTTGTCATCCTTGTTGTCACAAACTCTTTTGGAAGAGTTGTTTCCCATGTTGATCATTTGATCTGTCACCTTATGCAACAATTGGGTTTGGGTTTCCAAAAACCTTTGCAGGGTTGGATCTACCTCACTGGTGTTGGCTATAAATTGAGTTGTCACTTGGTTCAACTGGGTTTGGGTTACTATGAGTTCTCTCATGTTGTCCTCTTGGTTGTTGTTGTTGTCACCCTCCTTGATGTTGGAGTCTCTTGGAGAAGTCATCTGTTTGGGTTGGATTTGGATTAGAATGGGAAAAAAGATTTCTAAGGAATCAATTCTAATCACACACATCACAATTCACTCAAGTAATGTGCAAGCAATCACAAACAAGCATTCCACTCAATCATCAAGTTTCAAGCATATTTTTAGGCAACCAAAAATATTTTTGTTACACCACATAAGTTGGTGGGTTCGACCTAAACTAAATATGGTGGTCCATCTATGTGGTTCACTTGAGACCTTTCCATCCTTCTTGGTTGATTTTTCATGAACAAGGTCTTTGTATCCTTGGAGAATTTCTTGAATCTTGGTCATAAAAACTTCAAAGGTGATGATGATTCTTTCTAAGTTGTGTTTCCTTAGTCTTCAAGTCTTGAGCAAGATTTCTTGTCTCACTTGTAGTCCTTAGTGATATCCAAGGTTGAAGTCCTTGGTGAAAATGTTGAAGATGTTGAAGTCATTAGAGTTGAAGATGTTGAAGTCATTAGAGTTGATGAAGTCCTTTGCACATGGTGAAGTCTTTGGCCATGGGTAGGCTTTGTCCATCAACTTTGAAATAGAAGAGTTGTAGAATCAAAACCAAAATGGTTGAGGAAAGAGTTTACAAGATTGTTTGTAAATAAGTTTTGGAACAAATACAACTCCTATATTTCTAAGGGGTTTGTCCAATCCTAGGTTTACAAATCCTACAGGCAACACAATGCTCTGATACCATCTGTAAGGTTCCCAACCTTTAATAAGGTAGAGATCCCTGTGTTTACAATGCTAGTCCCTGGATCAATATCTAACATCCACAGTTAAGATGTAATATCAAGAAACAAAGGTCATAATACAACTTTATAACCAGGAATAAAATAATTTATTACATCTTACATAGCTCATTTGGCTATCTCATTACAATGCAGCAAAATATAATAGTAGCATGGGGTCCTTCATCTTCAAAGTGCCACAGGCAGACATGTTGGTTGTAGACTTGTAATCCTAATCATTAAACTTCACTAATATCAAACAAAACCAGCAACATAACAAGTTACATCCACAAGGGTCAATACATTTGAATTGTATTGGCAAGTGATACTATGGTAGTATAGTGGAGTCTATCATCTATATGCATTTGGCTAAGTGGAGCTTAGGCTTGCATTGCTCAAAATAGATTTTCCTTATCATTTGAAAACACTAAGTTTTTGTTTGACAAAAATCTTTCCCAAGGCATCTTCCAATATAAATTGGTGATCCTTTCAACCCTTGTTCAACCACAAGTTTTTAACTTAGAAATTTGGATGATGAGATTCTTGATAGCTTCCATGTCTTGATGCTCAAATTTTCCTTTACCAGGGACATGGCTAAGTACTTAGATTTTACACTCTGCAGAGGTTGTGCACTTTCCCCACAAGACTTGGTTTCACCAAGACAAGATCTTTCAGAAGCCTTCCCTTAGACCAAAATGGACGCGCTCCAACCTATCATTCCCCTACCACCAACTGTCCATTTGGCTAAGTTATTGCAACCTATATGATCCAGGCAGATCCCATAATGCCAAGTGGCTGCACTTGAAGCTTCTCAACATTTGACATCTCAAATATCTTTGTTCCTGGGTGGCTATCCACAAGTGAGATACACAAGTTAAACCATAGAAATGGGCCTTGTGAACCACTCAACACAAACCATTCCTTCCATTCCACCCAGGTGATTCATTCACTTAGTTGTTTTATTAAATAAAACACATGTCCTCAGACTTAGAAATTTTTCCATATCATGAATATATATTCCACCCTTGTTTTCTACTAGCTAAGCTAAGCATGATAGTAGTAGGAATCTTAACTTAGGAAATTTCTACTAAGGTTACATCTACTAGGATTTCCCATGGCATAGTTTATACTTAGCAAAACTTCCATGCAAGTCCTACTTAGAAATATCACTAATGCATAGTGAAAATAATGGGACAAAAGTATGAAGCATCACTTGTCTTTTTGGTAGAGAGTATGAGTTCACTCCTTGATCTTTGCAATGTTCACACACTTCAAATCACTACAATTCAATCAAGCAAACAATAATTCAATCTACCATTTCAAGCAATACATTACATAAAATGATAAAAAACAAAGCAATGCATGCAAGCATGCAAAAGATTGTTTTATTTGAAAAAGTGGTTTCTAATGGGTCATAAACATTTGAAAACACCTAATGGTCATTTTATAAAGTGGCAAAACCATTTGCAAAAGGTTTTACTTCTTAAACTATTTTCAAACCAAATCATTATTTTATGTGGTGAAGAAATGTTTTTAATAAGGCAATCATTCTATAGGTTTCACAAAACATGTTTCCAAACCATAAAACCTTGTGTTTAGGATCAGAGAGTTTATTTCCAAAACATTTCTCAAAGGTTTTATTCCACAACCATTTTTAGTGATTAAACCATATTTTTATTTGACTAGAAATGGTTTAAATCCAAGATTTATTCTTTTGCTTCACCAAATACATTTTTGAAACCACCATTTGATTCCTAAGGTCAGTAGGTTCAAAACAAACCATTTGCGAAAGATTTTATCCCCAAAATCATTTTAGAACAATTTTTATATCCTAAACATGCATACACAAGTTTCTGCAAAAACAATCAATTTAACAGAAGTTTTTTACTAAACAAAGTGCATGGTTGTCTAGGGCTTGTCTTGCTGAATCCATTTATATAAAATTTACAAAATTTGGACGTGTGGTTTGAAAGTTATGAAATTTTCAAATTGGCATATCTAATAGAACAATTCTATTTTAAATCAAATCAGCAGGGACACGTGGTGCTCTCCTACTGGCTGGTACCGGTTCTTCTGGATCACACATTGAGCACCGTTGGATTAAAATGAAATCGCACGGTGCGGATGGCTCCATACCACTTCAGTTAGTCGTTCTATCGCGTCTCTAGGATCTAGATCGGACGGCTAACATCGACTTGCCACTAATTGGCGGCGCGACGACGGTGGCGCGCGGCGGCGGTGCTCGGCTAGCGGCAGAGCTGGCGATAGAGGAAGCAAGGAATGTGGAGAGGTGGCTCACCGTGATCGCCGTGGCACGGGGATGTCCAACCTGCTCGTGTTGGTCGAAGGGGCGCACAAGGTTGATCGGAATTCCTCGCCGGAGATGCTCCTGGCGTCGAGTGCGGTCAGATGTCGACGGGGACGTGGCTTCGGTGCATGCCAGAGGGAGAGGAGAGTATGGTTAGATGCACAAGGATGTGGCGAAGATGCGTGCGTGAAAGAGAAAGAGAGGGGCGGTCTGGTTCTTACCCAAGGCTTCGCCGGAGAGGAAACAAACGGCGGCGGTGACGGTCTTGATCGTTGCCGAGGTTCTGGGGCGCACGGGGGCGAGCTGGTGCTATGGGGAGATGCGCCAGGAGGTGGGGAGCATGTGAGCGTGGTCGAGGAGGCAAGGGGCAGCAGGGTTCGGCCGAAATTGTCACCGAAGTGTCGTCGGACAGAGGAGCTTCGAGGTAAAATTCCAGCGGCCTGGTGGCTCCTGTGGGGTGAGGTCTGGGGGAGAAGGGAGAGGAGACGCAGGCAACTAAGTACGCGTGATCACGGGGTCGTTTAATGGCGTCGTTACTGCGTATTAACGCGAGGAAACGACCACTCAACGGCCGGGGAGGAAAGAGGGGGCGTGGTCACCGCGGGGAGGAAGAAGGTGAGGTGGCAGTGGGGTCGTCTGGTAGCGAGAGAGAGAGTGTGGGGGTGGGGTCCATCGGTCAGTGTCCTCGCGGGTTTACTTCTGAGTGAGAAACGAATCACTGCGGGCGGAAGAGGGAAGATGGGCTGGACTGGGCTTAGTTGGGCCAGGCTAGTTGGGTTGCTTTGTTTCTTATTTTTTTCTTCTCCTGTTATTTTTCTTTTTCCAAATTGATTTTTCAGTTTTGATTTCATTTAATCAATTCAAGCATCCATTTGAATTCAAAACTTTGCCAAAATTTGTGTAGGTTTAAATATTGATTAATAAAACATTCTGAAATCATTTTAGAATAATTTATTTATTCTTTTTTAGGTCTTTTAATTATTCAAAATAGGCTCTAGTTTTAAATCAAATAAGATTTAATAATATTTTCAAACACAATTTAATTTCTTAAACCTTCCAAATCTTTTTAGTAGGTTTTTATTTGTTTAATAGGGTGTCAAATAATTCATCTTGAATTATTTGGAATATGATTCATAAATCATTTGAATTGGGTATTTGTTTTAATTCCAATGGAATTAAATATAGCTTTAATTCCCTAAATTTTATTTGGAAGATTTATTTTATTTAAGTTAATTAAACAACTTTTATTCCACTTGGGTAATTTCCAAAATACTATTTTCTCATGAATTATATAACTATTCTTATTAGAGATTTGTCTTTATTAAAATAGGGATAGAATGGTTAATGCCATTTTATTTTATTTTTGAAATTCTTTATCCTTTTATTTTATTTGAATTTGGATTATATTCATTCCATTTTCTTATGGATTTGGTCAAGATTTAATTTGGTCTCTAAATAATCTTCATTTAATATTTCTTTCTTTATCTTATAAAATCCATATCTTTTTATTTAGAGATCCAAACTTGGTGGTTCCAATTTGTAAAATCTTATTTAATATTTGTTTATACCTTTTTAAATCCCTTTAGGATCATTTGTTCACCGTTTTTGAAGGGTTTCGCGGCATAGTAAATCAAAATTTTCTACGGAGCGAACAGAGGGAAAGCCAAGATCTAATCTAGGAGATGCAAACAACGAGAGAGATTGGATTAGATCTTCATACCCTTGAAGATTCGCACAGCGGAACGTTCGTCGGAACGTGGGTGATGTAGTCGTACTCGCTTCTCCTTCTCGCGATCCGATCCGATCTAGCACCACAAGTGGCGGTGCCTCCGTGATATGCACACGTGCAGCACCTCGACGTCTCCTCCTTCCTCGGACTAGCAAGTATGGTGGAGAGATAGATTGGATCTACAACACGACGGCGTGGTGTATATGGTGGAGAATTTCTGCCGCAGGGCTTCGCCTACAAACAGTCGGGAGGGAGAGAGGAAGGCTAGCAAGGCGGCTAGGGTTTGGAGGAGAGGTGTAGGGGTTTGGTGCGCCCCCACCCCTATTTATATAGAGGGGGGCGCAGCCCTAGCCCCTCCCCCAAGCCCAAAGGATAAGGAGTGGGGGGCATGGACTCTCCCCTCTTCTAGAAACCCTATCTCTAGTTTAAACGATTTAAACTCTCTAGGATCGGATGGGCCCTATGGGGCCTTGTGCCCCTGGCCCAATGCGGCCAGGACACTCCCTCATAGGCCCATGCCCCCTCCCGGAAGGTGGGGCCATGTTGGTCCCCTTCCGGAAGGTTCTAGAAGCTTGCGGTACAATACCGATTAACCCGGAACAATTCCGAACTCCAAAAACTGCACTGCCTTATATGAATCTTATTCTCTGGACCATTCCGGAACCTCTCGTGATGTCCCGGATCCCATCCGAGACTCCGAACAAAAATTCATAAACCAATTATCCAATCTATCCTAGCGTCGAGATACGTTAAGTGTGTGACCCTGCGGGTTCGAGAATATGCAGACATGATCTTCTATCAATAATCAACAGCGGGGTCTGGGCACCCATATTGACTCCCACACATTCATCGATGATCATATCGGATGAACCACGATGCCAGGATTCAAACAATCCCATATATATATTCCCTTCGTCTCGTGATATTTTACTTGCCCGAGATTCGATCGTCGGTACCGTCATACCTAGTTCAATCTCGTTCACAGCAAGTACTTTACTCGTTCCGTAATCCGATATCACTTTGTGATTAACTCCTTAACCAAATGCTTGCAAGCGGTGTTGATATCGATTACCGAGTGGGCCCGAAGTATATCTCTCCGACTTGGGAGGGACAAATCCCATCTCGATACATACAACCCAACAGATACTTTCTGATCACCTGAGAGACACCTTTATGATCACCCTCTCATAGGATGACGTTTGATGACCTCAAAGCTTTCTTCCGATACCAGGGAGTTGTATTATCTCATGGTCTAAGGAATACAATATTTGACATAGGAAAAGCTTCGCAAAGATGAACACGATGAAACGATCTAATTCCTTTGCTTAGTTTGGGTATGTCCATCATATCATTCTCCAATGAAATGATCTCATTATCAATTGACAACTCATGTCTATGGTTAGGCAACCTTAACCATCATTGATCAATGAGCTAGTCCTTAGAGGCGTACCAGGGACACGGTGTTATTCACAAACCACACAAGTATTAATGTTTCCGCTTAATACAATTCTAGCATGGAATATAAACTTTTTCATGAACATGAATTATAATAATAACATCTTTATTATTGCCTCTAGGGCATAATTCCAACAGTCTCCCACTTGCACTAGAGTCAATAATCTAGTTTACATCTGGTAACAATCTCACACCCATGGCACTGAGGTGTTGATCATGTTTTACACGTGGAAGAGGTTTAGTCAATGGATCTGCGACATTCAGATATGTATGTACTTTGCTAATCTTCAGATCTCCATCTGCAATATAATCTCGGATTATATGAAACTTGAGGTTGATATGCTTGGTCTTTGGATGATATCTTGGTTCCTTAGCGAGTGCTATGGCGCCAGTGTTGTCATACTATATCTCCAGTGGGTCCAATGCACTTGGAACCACGCCAAGCTCAGTGATGAAGTTTCTGATCCAAACTCCTTCACTTGACGCTTCTGCAGCAGCCATGTATTCCTCTTCTACTGTAGATTCCGCGATCACGCTTTGCTTGCAGCTTCTCCAGCTCACAGCTCCTCCATTCAAAATATAAACGTATACTGTCTGAGATTTGGAATCATCCTTGTCGGTGTCAAAACTAGCGTCGACGTAACCTTTTACGACAAGCTGTTCATCACCCCCATAGACTAAGAACATTTCTTTAGTCCTATTTAGGTACTTCAGGATGTTCTTCACGGCTGTCCAGTGTTCCACTCCTGGATCACTTTGATATCTGCTCGTCAAACTAAGAGCATTGGACACATCCGGTCTAGTACATAGCATGGCATACATGATGGAACCTATGGCCGAGGCATAAGGCACTTTGCTCATAGCTTCCCTATCATTTACCGTAGCTGGACACTGAGCCTTGCTCAATATCTTACCTGACAACATAGGCACTGAACCTTTCTTTGCCTTATCCATTCTGAACCTTTTAAGAACTTTGTCTAGGTATGTACTCTGGCTTAAAGCTATCAGGCGTCTTTGTCTATCTCTATAGATCTTGATGCCCAATATATAAGCAGCTTCACCTAGGTCTTTCATTGAAAAACACTTGTTCAAATAACTCTTCACGTCGTTAAGCATGTTGATGTCATTTCCGATAATCAATATGTCATCCACATATAGTACCAGAAACGTCACCGAGCTCCCAATCACTTTCTTGTAGATACAAGCTTCGTAGCAATTTGGAACAAATCCAAAGCTCTTGATCACTTGATCAAAACGAAGGTTCCAACTCCGAGATGCTTGCTTCAGTTCATAAATGGAACGCTGAAGTTTGCATACTTTACTAGCATCCTTAGGATCGACAAAACCTTCGGGTTGCATCATATACAACTCTTCATCAATGTTGCCATTGAGGAAAGCAGTCTTGACATCCATCTGCCATATTTCATAATTGAAACGCAGCAATTGCTAATAAAATCCGAATGGACTTAAACATCGCTACGGGAGAGAAAGTCTCATCGTAGTCAACACCTTGAACTTGTCGAAAACCTTTCGCGACAAGCCGTGCTTTATAGACGGTAACATTACCATCCGCGTCCGTTTTCTTCTTGAAGATCCATTTGCACTCAACGGCCTTTCGGTCGCTAGGAGGGTCCACCAAAGTCCATACTTGGTTTTCGGTCATGGATCCCAATTCGGATTTCATGGCTTCTAGCCATTTCTCAAAGTCTGGACTCATCATCGCTTCCTCATAGTTCGTAGGTTCACTGTCTTGTACTAACAAGACAGTCAAGACAGGGTTGCCGTACCACTCAGGAGGGGCACGCGACCTTGTCGACCTGCGACGTTCAGTAGCAGCATCGTCCGAAGCTTCATGATCCTTGTCATTAGCTTCCTCTATTGTTGGTGCAGGCGGCACTGGAACAATTTCAGGTGCTGCGCTACTCTCCAATTCAAGAGAAGGTTCAATAACCTCGTCAAGCTCTACTTTCCTCCCACTCACTTCTTTCGAGAGAAACTCCTTCTCAAGAAAGGAACCGTTCTTTACGACAAACACTTTGCCTTCGGTTCTGTGATAGAAGGTATACCCAATAGTTTCCTTAGGGTATCCTATGAAGACGCATTTCTCCGCTTTGGGTTCGAGCTTGTCCGGAATCAACTTCTTGACGTAAGCTTCGCATCCCCAAACTTTAAGAAACGACAACTGTAAGAGTCCCAATCTTGGATAAGATAGAGCCTCCTGTGTTTACAATGCTAGTCCCTGGATCAATAGCTAGCATCCACAGTTTAGATGTAATATCAAGAAACAATGGTCATATTATAACTTTATAACCAGGAATAACATAATTTTATTACATCAAACATAGCTCATTAGGCTATTACATTACATTGCAGCGGAATAAATATAGTCATGGGTCCTTCATCTTCAAATTGCCACAGGCAGATGTTGGTTGTAGACTTTGTAATCCTAGTCAATCAATCAATCTTCTCTAAACAATCAAACCTGCAACATACAAGTTACAGCCACAAAGGGTCAATACATTTGAATTGTATTGGCAAGTGATACTATGGTAGTATAGTGGAGTCTATCATCTATATGCATTTGGCTAAGTGGAGTTGAGGCTTGCATTGCTCAAAATAGATTTTTCTTATCATTTTGAAAATACTAAGTTTTTGCTTGACAAAATCATTTTCCTCAATCAAAGATTTCAAGATCCTTGTACCAAGCCATCCCTCCATCAATGATTGAAGAATTCAAACAACCCTTGTTCAAACCACAAGATTTTAACTTTAGAAATCTGAATGATGAGATTCTTGATTGCTTCCATGTCTTTATGCTCAAATTGTCCTTTACCAGGGACATGGCTAAGTACTTAGATTCTACACTCTGCAGAGGTGGTGCACTTTCCCCACAAGACTTGGTTTCCCAAGACAAGATCTTTCAGAAGCCTTCCCTTAGACCAAAATGGACGCGCTCCAACCTATCAAACACTACCACCCACTGTCCATTTGGCTAAGTTCTTGCAACCTATATGATCATGGCAGAGCCCATATTGCCAAGTGGTTGCACTTGAAGCTTCTCAACATTTGACATCTCAAATCCCTTTGTTTCCTGGGTGGCATTCCACAAGTGAGATACACAATCCAAGCCCATGGCATTGTGAACCACTCAACCATTCTCCACCAAGCAAGCCCATTCCACCCAGGGGATTCATTAACTTAGTTGTTTTATTAAACAAAAACATAAGTCCTCAGACTTAGAATATTTTTCCATAGTGTGAATATATTTTCCACCCATGTTTTATATTAGCTAGGCTAAGCTTGATAGTAGTAGGAATCTTAACTTAGGAATTCCTACTAAGGATTCATCTACTAGGTTTTCCTATAGTAAGATCTATTCTTAGCAAAATCCATGCAAGTTTACTTAGCAAAAACCACTAATGCATAGAGAAAGTAATGGGACAAAAAGTATGAAGCATCACTTGCCTTTTTGGTAGAGTATAGGTTCACTTCTTGATCTTTGCAACAATCACACTCTTCAAGTCACTACAAATCAATCAAGCAAGGCACAAACTCAATCTACCAATCAAGTAAAACAACACACATAAATAACAAAGTCAAAGAAATGCATGCAAGCATGCCAAGCTTTATTTTGTTTGAAAAAGTGGTTCCTAGTGGGTCATAGTCATTTGGGTACATCTAATGGTCATTTCCTAAAGTGGCCAAGTCATTTGCAAAAAGTTTCACATTAAAACCATTTTCAAAACAAAGTGTTATTTTATGTGGTGTAGAAATATTTTGACTAAGGCATTAGCCCATAGGGTTCACCAAATGAGTTGCTATTGCAAAACTTGGTGTTTTGGTCAGTAGGTTTGGTCCAAATCATTTCCTTCAAGTTTTCTTTTCATAAACATTTTTATAACAAAAACCATTCCTTTTTATTTGGCTAGAAAATGGCTAAGTCAATTAATCTAACCTAAATCTTTCAAAAATCATTTTTAATACCAAGGGTTGGTTCCTAGGGTCAGTAAGGTCACAACAATCCAATTAGCAAAGGTTTTAATCTTAAAATCAATTTTAAACAATTTTTCTCTTCTAAACAAGTACACAAATGTTTCTGCAAATTCAAACAAGTTAACAGGTACTATTTTCTAAACTAAGGCCATGGTTGGCTAGGGTTTGTTCTCCTGAATCCATTGATATAAAATTTGCCAAATTTGGACGTGTGGTTTGAAAGTTATAGGGTTTTCAAATTGCTACGTAAATCTGTTTTTTTCAAATCCTGTTTTAAAACAGATCCTGCCACGCGTCGCTATCTCACTGGCTGATACCGGTTCAGTGAGGATCACGTTGCGAACCGTTGGATTTAAGTTGGGTCGTGCGGCACAGATGGCTCGATACCCCTTCGGTTAAGTGAATCTATCGTGACGCTGTGATCTAGATCGGACGGTGCTCGCGTGCTCGACCATAGTCGGGCGGCGCTGCGACGGCTGCTGGCGGCGGCGACTCTGTTTCACGGCGACGCCGGCGATACAGGAAGCGAAGCAGAGGGGGAGTGTGCTCACCGAGTTAGTGGAGCGACGCTGATGCTCAACGTGGGACTGGTCCGTCGAGGGGCGCACGGGGACGGGCAGAATTCCTCGCCGGAGTTGGTTCTGGCGACGGACGCGCTCGGTCGATGTCGAAGACGGCTCTGTGGTTCACCAGGAGGCAAGAAAAGGTCGTGATCAGATGCAGGGGGCCACGGAGATGACGTGTGCATGAACGAGAGGGGTCGGGTGGTCTAGAATTACCGGAGGAGCTCGTCGGAGGCGAGACGGACGGCGGCGCTCAGAGCTTTTTGTCGAAGACGGTTTCCTGGGGCGCCCGCGGTTAAATGGGTGGTACGGGGAGGAAGGTCTGGGAGTGGGGAAGTTGCCAGGGTGCTCGGGGGGGCTCGGGGTGGTGTGTGCTGGTCGTACTTTGGCGATGAAGGTCGTCGGAGACAGGGAAGTGTCTGGCAAAATTCTTCGGCCTGGAGGCGCGCTTGAGGGAGGGGTCAGAGGGAAACGAGAGAGGACGTGCTGGCGTTTTATCGAGCTTGATTACTGCGAGTTAAGGTGGCTGCGTTAAGGCGTATTGATGCCGTGATTCAATAGCCTGCAACGGTGGCGAAGGGAGGAAGAACCAGTCCGCGGGGTGGGGAAGAAGAGCAGTAGGGTGTGGGGTCCTCTGTCAGTGAGAAAAGGAGAGAAAGGGGGATGTCCACCAGTCAGTTGCTGGGTGGGTGCGGTTCTGAGTTGAAAAGAAAACGGTTCGGGAAGGGGAGTTGGGCTAGATGGGCTGGAGCTGGGCCAGATGGTTGGGCTGCTCGTTTTGTTCTATTTTTTTTTCTGTCTAATTCTTTTTCCTTTTTCCATTTCTATTTCCTGATTTGTTATTTCAAACAATTATTCAAGCATTCAAATAATTCAACAATTCAAACAATCATTAAAATTTGCATTGTGTTTTTGGTTCTGTTCATCCACATAATCCAACACTCCAAAATAAAATAATCTTTTTATGTTCCATTTATTAACTAAATAAAATGGACTATGGTTTATTAATAAAATAGGGTTTGGTTTAATTAATAAAATCCCCATTTGAAATCCAAATATTTTCAAAAACCAAATCAGTAGGTTTCCTTTGAAAATAAAGAATACTTGGAGATTTTTTTTAAAATAAAATAACATTTTATTTTAGGGTCCATTATTAATTAAATATAATAGACTTTCATTATTATTTCAAATAGGATTTGTTTTATTGAGAATTTTTATTTTAAAATCTAAAATAAAGCCAAAACACTTTAGTAGGTTTTATTAGAGAATATAAAATACTTGGAAAACCTATTTAAAACAATTTAATAATTTTTGATGTTTTAATTAAAATGGTAAAACCTTTTATTTGAATAAAATTTGATATTAATTCCTTATTATTTTATTTTAAATAAACCTTTGTTATTTTTATTCAAAACTAAATGTTTTAATTCCCAAAGTTTGGTCAAGGTTTAATTTGGCTTTATTAACTAATCTTTATTTATAATCCACCTTTTCTTTTGAAAACCAAATCTTTTATTAAAGGATCCAATAATAGTAATTCCAAAACATTTTTAATTTCCTTTATTAAATGTTTATCTTTATGAATCCCTTTAGGATTTTATTTAATCAAATGGGTTTGAAGTTCCAATTGCATTCAAAAGTTTCTTCTGGCTCTGAAAATCAAACAAAGTTTTATTTTATTAATTTATTTTCACATTACAAGATTTGGAAAATCTTGGGATGTGACAGGCTACCACCCTTAAAATAAATCTCGTCCCGAGATTTGGGGAGGCTAGGGTTACAAGCAAATTCAAAACAGCTAGGGTACTACCACCCTTAAAAATTTTCAAACAAAAATTACACATTGTCCTTCTTGGGATCATGAGAAATATTTTCTCTAAGCAACTTGCATTTATGTCTTTATTTTCCATGCTTGACTCATGGGCCAAGGTTGAGTTTCTCCATAGACTGATTTAACTTGTTCTTCATCTTTTCTGGACAATTGCTTGCATAGTGGCCTAGTTCCTTGCATTTGAAACATGTGACAAGGCTGAGATCCCTCATAGGCTGGTTTATCTTATGCTTCATCTTTCCTGGACAGTAGTTTGCATAATGTCCTAACTCTTTGCAGTGTTTGCACATCACTTGGCTAAAATCCTTCCTTATTTTGGGTTTCACTAGCTTTTGTTTGTCTTCTTGTCTCTTCTTCTTTTCTGGGCATTCACTGGCATAGTGTCCCATCTCTTTGCAATTGTAACATTGCAACTGGCTTATGTCCTTCTTCTTCTTTTTGGGTCTCTCCAAAGCTAGGAGTTCTTCTAGTTCATATTCTTCATAGGTGGGAGATCTTTCTCTCTTCTTGGGGCATTGATCTTCATGCTCCTTGGATGCATGATCTTTGTCTCTAAAACTATTGTTGGCTTGGGTTCCTTCTAGAATAGCATCTTTGTCATCCTTGTTGTCATTAGCTCTTTGGAAAAAGTTTTCTCTCATGTTGATCATTTGAGTAACCATTCCTTGCAACAATTGGGATTGAAGTTTCAATATCTTTTGTATGGCTGGGTCTAGTCTATTGTTGTTGGCTAAAAGCTGAGTTATCTCTTGGCTCAACTGGGTTTGGGTTGCTATAATGTCTCTCATGTTGTCCTTTTGGTTGTTGCTGTTGTCATCCACCTTGATGTTGGAGTCTCTTGGAGAAGTCATCTGTTTGGGGTTGAAGGGAGATTTAGAATAGGCAAGATATTTCTAAGGAAATATTTCTAAACACACACATTACAATTTACACAAGCAATGTGCAAGCAATCACAAACCAAACATTCACAATCAACTTTTGCACCCAAACAACAAGGTTCAAGCACTTACTTAGGCAACAAAATATTTTTGTTACACCACATAAGTTGGTGATTTGTCTTAACTAAATTATGGTGGTCCATCTATATGGTTCACTTGTGATCCTTCCATTCTTCTTGGTTGATTCTTCTTGTATGAGATCATGGTTTCCATGAGAAAAACTCCTGGTCACAATACTTCAAAGTTGTTGATGGTTTCTTCTTATTTTGCATTCCCTCAGTCTCTAATTCCTAAGTAAGATTTCCTTGTCTCACTTGTGGTCCTTAGTAGTTTCCATGTTGGAAGTCCTTGGTGAATATGCTGAAGATGTTGAAGTCATTAGAGTTGAAGATGTTGAAGTCATTAGAGTTGAAGAAGTTGAAGAAGTCCTTTACACATGGTGTAGTCTTTGGCCATGGGGTTGGTTTTCCATCAGGCTTGAAATAGAAGAGATGTAGAGTTGAAACCAAAATGGTTGAGGAAAGAGTTTACAAGATTTTGTTTGTAAATAAGTTTTTGAACAAAACAACTCCTATTTTTTTCTAAGGGTTTTTGTCCAATCCTAGGTTTACAAATCCTACAGGCAACACAATGCTCTGATACCATCTGTAAGAGTCCCAATCTTGGATAAGATAGAGCCTCCTGTGTTTACAATGCTAGTCCCTGGATCAATAGCTAGCATCCACAGTTTAGATGTAATATCAAGAAACAATGGTCATATTATAACTTTATAACCAGGAATAACATAATTTTATTACATCAAACATAGCTCATTAGGCTATTACATTACATTGCAGCGGAATAAATATAGTCATGGGTCCTTCATCTTCAAATTGCCACAGGCAGATGTTGGTTGTAGACTTTGTAATCCTAGTCAATCAATCAATCTTCTCTAAACAATCAAACCTGCAACATACAAGTTACAGCCACAAAGGGTCAATACATTTGAATTGTATTGGCAAGTGATACTATGGTAGTATAGTGGAGTCTATCATCTATATGCATTTGGCTAAGTGGAGTTGAGGCTTGCATTGCTCAAAATAGATTTTTCTTATCATTTTGAAAATACTAAGTTTTTGCTTGACAAAATCATTTTCCTCAATCAAAGATTTCAAGATCCTTGTACCAAGCCATCCCTCCATCAATGATTGAAGAATTCAAACAACCCTTGTTCAAACCACAAGATTTTAACTTTAGAAATCTGAATGATGAGATTCTTGATTGCTTCCATGTCTTGATGCTCAAATTGTCCTTTACCAGGGACATGGCTAAGTACTTAGATTCTACACTCTATAGAGGTGGTGCACTTTCCCCACAAGACTTGGTTTCCCAAGACAAGATCTTTCAGAAGCCTTCCCTTAGACCAAAATGGACGCGCTCCAACCTATCAAACACTACCACCCACTGTCCATTTGGCTAAGTTCTTGCAACCTATATGATCATGGCAGAGCCCATATTGCCAAGTGGTTGCACTTGAAGCTTCTCAACATTTGACATCTCAAATCCCTTTGTTTCCTGGGTGGCATTCCACAAGTGAGATACACAATCCAAGCCCATGGCATTGTGAACCACTCAACCATTCTCCACCAAGCAAGCCCATTCCACCCAGGGGATTCATTAACTTAGTTGTTTTATTAAACAAAAACATAAGTCCTCAGACTTAGAATATTTTTCCATAGTGTGAATATATTTTCCACCCATGTTTTCTATTAGCTAGGCTAAGCTTGATAGTAGTAGGAATCTTAACTTAGGAAGTCCTACTAAGGATTCATCTACTAGGTTTTCCTATAGTAAGATCTATTCTTAGCAAAATCCATGCAAGTTTACTTAGCAAAAACCACTAATGCATAGAGAAAGTAATGGGACAAAAAGTATGAAGCATCACTTGCCTTTTTGGTAGAGTATAGGTTCACTTCTTGATCTTTGCAACAATCACACTCTTCAAGTCACTACAAATCAATCAAGCAAGGCACAAACTCAATCTACCAATCAAGTAAAACAACACACATAAATAACAAAGTCAAAGAAATGCATGCAAGCATGCCAAGCTTTGTTTTGTTTGAAAAAGTGGTTCCTAGTGGGTCATAGTCATTTGGGTACATCTAATGGTCATTTCCTAAAGTGGCCAAGTCATTTGCAAAAAGTATCACTTTAAAACCATTTTCAAAACAAAGTGTTATTTTATGTGGTGTAGAAATATTTTGACTAAGGCATTAGCCCATAGGGTTCACCAAATGAGTTGCTATTGCAAAACTTGGTGTTTTGGTCAGTAGGTTTGGTCCAAATCATTTCCTTGAAGTTTTCTTTTCATAAACATTTTTATAACAAAAACCATTCCTTTTTATTTGGCTAGAAAATGGCTAAGTCAATTAATCTAACCTAAATCTTTCAAAAATCATTTTTAATACCAAGGGTTGGTTCCTAGGGTCAGTAAGGTCACAACAATCCAATTAGCAAAGGTTTTAATCTTAAAATCAATTTCTCTTCTAAACAAGTACACAAATGTTTCTGCAAATTCAAACAAGTTAACAGGTACTATTTTCTAAACTAAGGCCATGGTTGGCTAGGGTTTGTTCTCCTGAATCCATTGATATAAAATTTGCCAAATTTGGACGTGTGGTTTGAAAGTTATAGGGTTTTCAAATTGCTACTTAAATCTGTTTTTTCAAATCCTGTTTTAAAACAGATCCTGCCACGCGTCGCTATCTCACTGGCTGATACCGGTTCAGTGAGGATCACGTTGCGAACCGTTGGATTTAAGTTGGGTCGTGCGGCACAGATGGCTCGATACCCCTTCGGTTAAGTGAATCTATCGTGACGCTGCGATCTAGATCGGACGGTGCTCGCGTGCTCGACCATAGTCGGGCGGCGCTGCGATGGCTGCTGGCGGCGGCGACTCTGTTTCACGGCGGCGCCGGCGATAGAGGAAGCGAAGCAGAGGGGGAGTGTGCTCACCGGGTTAGTGGAGCGACGCTGATGCTCAACGTGGGACTGGTCCGTCGAGGGGCGCACGGGGACGGGCAGAATTCCTCGCCGGAGTTGGTTCTGGCGATGGACGCGCTCGGTCGAGGTCGAAGACGGCTCTGTGGTTCACCAGGAGGCAAGAAAAGGTCGTGATCAGATGCAGGGGGCCACGGAGATGACGTGTGCATGAACGAGAGGGGTCGGGGTGGTCTAGAATTACCGGAGGAGCTCGTCGGAGGCGAGACGGACGGCGGCGCTCAGAGCTTTTTGTCGAATACGGTTTCCTGGGGCGCCCGCGGTTAAATGGGTGGTATGGGGAGGAAGGTCTGGGAGTGGGGAAGTTGCCAGGGTGCTCGGGGGGGCTCGGGGTGGTGTGTGCTGGTCGGACTTTGGCGAGGAAGGTCGTCGGAGACAGGGAAGTGTCTGGCAAAATTCTTCGGCCTGGAGGCGCGCTTGAGGGAGGGGTCAGAGGGAAACGAGAGAGGACGTGCTGGCGTTTTATCGAGCTTGATTACTGAGAGTTAAGGTGGCTGCGTTAAGGCGTATTGATGCCGTGATTCAATAGCCTGCAACGGTGGCGAAGGGAGGAAGAACCAGTCCGCGGGGTGGGGAAGAAGAGCAGTAGGGTGTGGGGTCCTCTGTCAGTGAGAAAAGGAGAGAAAGGGGGAGGTCCACCAGTCAGTTGCTGGGTGAGTGTGGTTCTGAGTTGAAAAGAAAACGGTTCGGGAAGGGGAGTTGGGCTAGATGGGCTGGAGCTGGGCCAGATGGTTGGGCTGCTCGTTTTGTTCTATTTTTTTCTGTCTAATTCTTTTTCCTTTTTCCATTTCTATTTCCTGATTTGTTATTTCAAACAATTATTCAAGCATTCAAATAATTCAACAATTCAAACAATCATTAAACTTTGCATTGTGTTTTTGGTTCTGTTCATCCACATAATCCAACACTCCAAAATAAAATAATCTTTTTATGTTCCATTTATTAACTAAATAAAATGGACTATGGTTTATTAATAAAATAGGGTTTGGTTTAATTAATAAAATCCCCATTTGAAATCCAAATATTTTCAAAAACCAAATCAGTAGGTTTCCTTTGAAAATAAAGAATACTTGGAGATTTGTTTTAAAATAAAATAACATTTTATTTTAGGGTCCATTATTAATTAAATATAATAGACTTTCATTATTATTTCAAATAGGATTTGTTTTATTGAGAATTTTTATTTTAAAATCTAAAATAAAGCCAAAACACTTTAGTAGGTTTTATTAGAGAATATAAAATACTTGGAAAACCTATTTAAAACAATTTAATAATTTTTGATGTTTTAATTAAAATGGTAAAACCTTTTATTTGAATAAAATTTGATATTAATTCCTTATTATTTTATTTTAAATAAACCTTTGTTATTTTTATTCAAAACTAAATGTTTTAATTCCCAAAGTTTGGTCAAGGTTTAATTTGGCTTTATTAACTAATCTTTATTTATAAATCCACCTTTTCTTTTGAAAACCAAATCTTTTATTAAAGGATCCAATAATAGTAATTCCAAAACATTTTTAATTTCCTTTATTAAATGTTTATCTTTATGAATCCCTTTAGGATTTTATTTAATCAAATGGGTTTGAAGTTCCAATTGCATTCAAAAGTTTCTTCTGGCTCTGAAAATCAAACAAAGTTTTATTTTATTAATTTATTTTCACATTATAAGATTTGGAAAATCTTGGGATGTGACAACAACTTTGGTTTAGCACCAAACCACAGTTCATACGGTGTCGTCTCAATGGATTTAGATGGAGCCCTATTTAAAGTGAATGCAGCGGTTTCTAATGCATAACCCCAAAATGATAATGGCAAATCAGTAAGAGACATCATTGATCAGACCATATCTAATAGGGTTCGATTCCGGCGTTCAGACACACCATTGCGCTGTGGTGTTCCGGGTGGCGTGAGTTGTGAAACGATTCCACTTGCTTTAAGATGCGTGAGAAAATCATAACTCAAATATTCACCTCCACGATCGGATCATAGAAACTTAATCTTTCTGTTACGATGGTTCTCCACTTCATTCTGAAATTCCTTGAACTTTTCAAATGTTTCAGATTTATGTTTCATTAAATAGATATACCCATATCTACTTAAGTCATCGGTAAAAGTGAGGAAATAGCGATATCCACCGCGCGTCGAAACACTCATCGGTCCGCATACATCGGTATGTATGATTTCCAACAAGTCCTTTGCTCGCTCCATCATACCGGAGAACGTGGTTTTGATCATCTTGCCCATGAGGCATGGTCCGCATGTGTCAAATGATTCAAAATCAAGAGACTCCAAAAGTCCATCAGAATGGAGTTTCTTCATGCGCTTTACACCAATATGACCTAGACGACAGTGCCACAAATAAGTAGTATTATCACTATCTACTTTGCATCTCTTAGCCTCAATGTTATGGATGTGTGTTTCACCCCTTTCGAGATTTAGAAGAAATAAACCATTCACAAGAGGTGCATGACCATAAAAGATGTTACTCATATAAATAGAACAACCATTATTCTCCGATTTAAATGAATAACCGTCTTGCAATAAACACGATCCAGAAATAATGTTCATGCTCAACGCAGGCACATAATAACATTTATTAAGGTTTAAAACTAATCCCGAAGGTAAAACTAAGGAGAGCGTGCCGACGGCCATCACATCAACTCTTGATCCGTTGCCAACGCGCATCGTCACCTCATCCCTCGCAAGCCGCCGTCTATTCCGTAGCTCCTATTTTGAGTTACAAATATTAGCAACTGAACCGGTATCAAATACCCAGGCACTACAACGAGGGGTAGTAAGGAAAACATCAATAACATGTATATCAAATATACCTTTGATGGTGCCAGCCTTCTTGTCCGCTAAGTACTTCGGACAGTTGCGCTTCCAGTGACCCTTGTCCTTGCAATAGAAGAACTCAGTGTCCGGCTTAGGACCAGACTTGAGCTTCTTCTCAGCAGGAGCATTGCGCTTGCCGCCGCCCTTCTTGAAGGGCTTCTTTGCTCCCTTACCTTTCTTAAAGGAGGGCTTGTTGACCATCAACACATGATTATCCTTCTTGATGTCCACTTCCGTAGCCTTCAGCTTTGCGAAGAGCTCGGTGATCGTATCAGTGGAGCCAATCTGATTATGAGTCACTACAAAACTTTTGTAGCTGGGAGGGAGTGATTGCAGAACCCTGTCAATCTTGAGCTCCTCTGGAATCGTGCATTCCAGTTGCTCAAGGCGTTGAGTGTAGCCCGACATATTTATGGCGTGCTCACTAACGGAACTCCCTTCCTCCATCTTGCAGTTAAAGAACTTCTCAGAGATCTCATATCTCTCAGAACGGGCTTGAGTCTGAAACATGGTTTTCAGCTCCTCGAGAATCTCAAAGGGCTCGGGATAGGTTTCAAAACGATTTTGAAGTTCCGGTTCCATAGCAAACAACATGGTGCTCTTAATCACACCATAATCATCTTTGCGCAACTGATAGACAGCTTTCTCATTAGCCGACGCAGTTGCAGCAGGGGGGTCACCTAACGCTTTCCCAAGGACATAGTCCTTTTGTCCGCCAGACAGAATGATTCTTAGATTGCGGAACCAATTGGTGAAGTTAGACCCATTGTTTCTAAGCTTTTCCTTCTCAGCAAAAACGTTGAAGTTGAAGTTGGATTTGGCCATGTGATCTACAGTATTTGCAAGTACAATTTAGACTATGTTCATGATAAATAGTTCAAATTAATCAAATTACTAGATGAACTCCCACTAAATTCAACATCCCTCAAGTTGTTTAGTGAACACGATCCAAATTCACCACACCTAATCCGATCATCACGAGAAGAGATGTGGTTTCAATGGTGGACAACAAAGTGTCGATCATATCATTCATATGACTCATGCTTAACCTTTCGGTTCTTGTGTTCTGAGGCCATGTATGTACATGCTAGGCTCGTCAAGCTAGACCCAAGTATTTCCGCGTGTGCAAAACTGGCTTGCACCCGTTGTATGTGAGCGTAGAGTCTATAGAACCCGATCATCACGTGATGCTTGGACACGACGAACTTTCACAACGGTGCATACTTGGGGAGAACACAGTTTTTATCTTGATCTTTAAGTGAGGAATCATCTTATAATGCTACCGTCGCGATCTAAGCATAATAAGATACATAAAAGGATAAACATCACATGCATATAAATTTATGTGACATGGTATAGCCAATCTTCGCGCAATGATCTCCATCTTGTGCGTTCCGGCATGATCTCCATCACTCCACCATGATTTCCTTCACCACGAATAGCAACTACAACTATTGCTAACTACTTAGCGATAAAGTAAAGCTATTACATGGCGTATAAGAAGTTGACTCGCAGGTCATACACAATTATAAAGACAACCATATGGCTCCTGCCGGTTGTGTACTCATTGACATGCAAGTCGTGAAACATTACAAAACATGATCATCGCATACATTATACACATCACATCTTGGGCCATACCATATCACAGAAAACACTCCCTGCAAAAACAAGTTAGACGCCTCTACTTTGTTGTTGCATGTTTTACGTGGCTTATGGGAGTAGATGCTAAGAACGATTCTTACCTACGGAAAGCCACAACGGTGATATTATGGTTACCAAACTCCGGTGTTAATCCCATGACAACTATATTGAGAGAAACTGACATCCACCAGCCGCATGTCTGGAACAAGCCACACGTCAAGTGCGGAGCCGGTCTCGCGAACGACGTCGCGTAAGGTTGGCCTGGACCGCTTCAATCTCACTATCCCGCGTCATAAGAAGAACACAAACAAGAGGCTTGCAACAGAAAACATCAACGCCCGCAACAACCATGTTGCGTTCTACTCGTGAAACACATCTACGCATAGATCTAGCTCTGATACCACTGAAGGGTTTCGCGGCATAGTAAATCAAAATTTTCTACGGAGCGAACAGAGGGAAAGCCAAGATCTAATCTAGGAGATGCAAACAACGAGAGAGATTGGATTAGATCTTCATACCCTTGAAGATTCGCACAGCGGAACGTTCGTCGGAACGTGGGTGATGTAGTCGTACTCGCTTCTCCTCCTCGCGATCCGATCCGATCTAGCACCACAAGTGGCGGTGTCTCCGTGAGATGCACACGTGCAGCACCTCGACGTCTCCTCCTTCCTCGGACCAGCAAGTATGGTGGAGAGATAGATTGGATCTACAACACGACGGCGTGGTGTATATGGTGGAGAATTTCTGCCGCAGGGCTTCGCCTACAAACAGTCGGGAGGGAGAGAGGAAGGCTAGCAAGGCGGCTAGGGTTTGGAGGAGAGGTGTAGGGGTTTGGTGCGCCCCCACCCCTATTTATATAGAGGGGGCGCAGCCCTAGCCCCTCCCCCAAGCCCAAATGATAAGGAGTGGGGGGCATGGACTCTCCCCTCTTCTAGAAACCCTATCTCTAGTTTAAACGATTTAAACTCTCTAGGATCGGCTGGGCCCTATGGGGCCTTGTGCCCCTGGCCCAATGCGGCCAGGACACTCCCTCATAGGCCCATGCCCCCTCCCGAAAGGTGGGGCCACGTTGGTCCCCTTCCGGAAGGTTCTAGAAGCTTCCGGTACAATACCGATTAACCCGGAACAATTCCGAACTCCAAAAACTGCACTGCCTTATATGAATCTTATTCTCCGGACCATTCCGGAACCTCTCGTGATGTCCCGGATCCCATCCGAGACTCCGAACAAAAATTCATAAACCAATTATCCAATCTATCCTAGCGTCGAGATACGTTAAGTGTGTGACCCTGTGGGTTCGAGAATATGCAGACATGATCTTCTATCAATAATCAACAGCGGGGTCTGGGCACCCATATTGACTCCCACACATTCATCGATGATCATATCGGATGAACCACGATGCCAGGATTCAAACAATCCCATATATATATTCCCTTCGTCTCGTGATATTTTACTTGCCCGAGATTCGATCGTCGGTACCGTCATACCTAGTTCAATCTCGTTCACAGCAAGTACTTTACTCGTTCCGTAATCCGATATCACTTTGTGATTAACTCCTTAACCACATGCTTGCAAGCGGTGTTGATATCGATTACCGAGTGGGCCCGAAGTATATCTCTCCGACTTGGGAGGGACAAATCCCATCTCGATACATACAACCCAACAGATACTTTCTGATCACCTGAGAGACACCTTTATGATCACCCTCTCATAGGATGACGTTTGATGACCTCAAAGCTTTCTTCCGATACCAGGGAGTTGTATTATCTCATGGTCTAAGGAATACAATATTTGACATAGTAAAAGCTTCGCAAAGATGAACACGATGAAACAATCTAATTGCTTTGCTTAGTTTGGGTCTGTCCATCATATCATTCTCCAATGAAATGATCTCATTATCAATTGACAACTCATGTCTATGGTTAGGAAACCTTAACCATCATTTATCAATGAGATAGTCCTTAGAGGCGTACCAGGGACACGGTGTTGTTCACAAACCACACAAGTATTAATGTTTCCGCTTAATACAATTCTAGCATGGAATATAAACTTTATCATGAACATGAATTATAATAATAACATCTTTATTATTGCTTCTAGGGCATAATTCCAACAATTTTGTATGGATGTTAGATAAGTGCTTTATTAGCTTTGGGAATCCAATTCCTTTATCTTATTAAATTCATAAGATTTTATCTATGGCTCCAAATTAAGTGAAACCAATTTATATGGATTTTTAATATTTCTATTTGTCATTCATGATCATTTATAAATGTTTGTTGACAGATTTTTATATGGATCAAATCCATAGACTTGGAGATAACTTGAAAATGATTTTTATTCCATTAGGGTTTAGGGTTTTGGATTTATTTTCCAAGTGTTTAAATTTCCAGATGCATTTTATGAGGAATGCATTTCTTTTGATTTGGATTTTGTTGGATTCAAACTTTAATTAAAGTTTGTTCAAGATGGGATTTTAAGTTTCCATTTAGAAACAAAATTTCTTTTCACCCTAAAAATTCAACAATAATTTATTTTGTTTATTTATTTTTCACATCACAAGATTTGGAAAATCTTGGGATGTGACAGCTATCTTGGCCAAGTAGTTGCTAGTGACTCCAAGAGGGGGTATTTATGCTCGATAGTGGGTTCATGCCTCTAGTTTCCAAGGGAAGTGACAATAATATCTTCGGTTGTAGATGTGTTGTTGCCACGAGGGAGAAAACAATGGTCTCTTGTTCATGGAACATGTGGACTGTTTACCTTACACACTTTGCTTAAAGCAGTTGTCTGTTGCTTGCAACTTAATACTGGAGGGGGTTCATATGATAACCTGAAGGTGGACTTCTAGTCATAGATGTAGTTGGATGGCGGTCTATGTATCTTGTTGTATTGCCCAATCAACCTCATAGGATCTTTCTGACTAGTAATTGCATTGTTATGCCTTGCTCAGTTCCTGTCAATTGTCCTTCTATAATTTGTTTACCCTTCATGCCATGTTGTTTATCTAAGGAGAGCACCTCTAGTGAACTATGGACCCCGGTCCAATCTTTACCATTGATACATATTCCACTGTTACTTGTTTACTTGCTGCAAACCATTACCTTCCACACAATACGTTTAATCCTTTGATACAACAAACCGGTGAGCTTGACAACCTCATTGTTCGTTGGGGCAAAGTCTTGAGTTTGTGTTGTGCGGGTCTTTGCGTTGCTTTCAACACCTATGTGACGTTTCCTTCCTCCTTCTGGTTCGATAACCTCGGTCTCAACTGAGGGAAAACTTGTTTCTTGCTACTTCACACCTTGCTCTTGGGGTTCCCAACAGGTTGTGCGTAGACAGTCGTCTGGGGCTAGGAATGGTTTAGCCATGGGAAAGAGTGGGATTTGGTATTACTCATGATGTACTACAAGATGGTTCAAGTACACTCCCAAGAATGCACATAGGCTGGAATAGGTGGATTCTCAAGGATTGAATCTAGTTAAATATTCCAGACTTAGCCAATTTTGGCAGACTTGTGAATTTGGACTATTATGAAAGGGGAAGAATACAAGGGTTTATTCTTATCATAAAAGGGATGATGTTGAAGTATAGATTGTGTAGAGTGGATTCATGATTGAATTAGGTCCTTGACGAGTTGAATGCTAATATAAAGGATTAGCTTAGGATTGATCTAGGTAAGTAGATTAGAGGGGCACTTGAGTGATTCAAGATAGATTTAGTTTGGGGATGCTTAGTTTGAGATTAATGGTCTCAAGTATTAGTTTGGTCCTAAGGGTTGAGCTACTAGGTTAGCTCACTCTCATTAGAGAGCACACATGGCAATCAACAGATCAAGGCAATCCATTAGACAACAGATCAAGGCAAATCATCTTGCTAAACAATCAAGTACTATTGAGGTTACCATGAAACCTAGTTTAAGGTAATCATGGGTGTTTTTAAGAGGTTGCATTTTAAAGTAAGGTAAGGGCCTCTTGGTACTTCTACCAAGGTTGGAATGAAAAAGGTTTTAGTAAATGTTTTGAAAAACCTAGAGGTAAGAGTAGTTGAAAGTTATATCTTAGAAACATAAGGAGATTATATATATAGGTCTCCATAGTTTTGTCAATAGAAACTAGTAAAGCATTTTGTTGAGTTAAATTCATCTTGTATCAGGTTTGAATTGTCAGAACATTTGAGAATATGAAAGATGAGCCAAGACATCTCTTTTGTAAAATAGTTTTTGGTCAACTAGTGTTAAGGTGAGGAGTATATATATTCTAGTATACAATTAGTTGCAAGCACACAAGCAAAAAAGTAAGCAACACTAGAACACTTGGTAAGAAAGTTTTTGTTCCCCCAGATTTTTGCCTTTTTGACAAAAGATCAGGGTTGCTAAAATTGGGATTTTACATGATCTATCTCTATAGATCTTGATGCCTAATATGTATGCAACTTCACCAAGATATTTCATTTAAAACTTACTATTTAAGTAATCCTTTATGCTTTTCAAAAGTTCTATATCATTTCTAATGAACAATATCTCATCCACATATAATATTAGAAATGCAATAGAGCTCCCACTTTCTTTCTTGTAAATACAAGCTTCTCCGATGGTTTGGACAAATCCAAAACTTTTGGTTACTTCATCAAATCAGAGATTCCAACTTTGGAATGCTTGCTTCAGTCCATAAATGGATTGCTGAAGTTTGCATACCTTGTCGGCATCCTTTAGATCGACAAAACCTATAGGTTGCATCTGATGGCAACAATCGTGACCACTTTTCATTGGGATCCAAGTATAGAGTGTTGTAGCAAGCTTCTTTTCCCCACAAGGGTGACTCGAGGGTTTATATCGAACTTTCAGGGAATTGGTTATGGAAGTTTATTCGTCTTCTCTTTGTCAAGCAATCTGTAAAGAAAAATAATTTGTCTTGTGTCCCTCAAGCACAAGGTTTCGTATTAGCAATATGAAATATAATATAAAGAAGCTGAAATAAATAAAGTAAAGTGTAGTGCAAACTATATGAGATATGTGAAGATAAAGTTGTTTTGGGGTTTTTATGAGTGATTGCAAGTAGGAAAAGTATTTTTGTATTTTCGAAATAATAAATTGCATAAAATATAAAAGTTAGTAATTTCAATGGAAAGGTGTTCCTTATGATTAAAATTGGACCGAGGTTCATGGGTTCACTTGTCTACTCTCTTTTTAAGTTGTGGTGATCATAAAACAATTCATAAATGATAAATATTCATGGAACTTCTATATGTGTATGATAAGCATTCATATGGGCATCACGTCCCAACATAGAGATGAAACACATCTATCTTATACTCCTCAAGAAAGGGAAACTCCATGCAATCTTGTATTAAGAACAAATCAGAGTATAGCTTTAAGTAATATTACATGATGTTTGAAATACAAATATGCTACCTTGATCTAACAAGATTATCTCACTCTCACATGATAATTATAGCACATGATTTCACTTTATCCCTAGTGAGACAGCAAAATAAAGGTAAAAACCAAAGTAGATCTTGAATATTGTTGTCACAATTCAATCACTGCCACCATGTTACTCCATCTAATACACACTTTTCCCCATACAAGTTCTTGCATACAAGTTGGATCGAAACAAGAAATTAAGAATGGGGTACATGTTATGCATCTACCAATACATCTCCACACAAAATAGGTTCCAATCTCATATATCAAATCATAGAATAAAGATCCACCACATAGGAATTACATATATGACCATAATCATGTTGGGCAGCTCATATGGTACTAGATCTATGAAGAATAAGAGAGCAATAGATCAAGCTACTGCCACAAACCCATAGTCTAGAGGTTGATTATTCCCTATTCATCATGTTGATGATGCTGGAGATGTTGGAGAGGGTGGAGATCCCTCTGGAGGCGGCTCCGGTAGAGTTTCCTCCTCCAATCTTTGTTGGATCTGACTCTATTTGGTGATGTTTTCTTCTCTGGTATGCTCCATGTCAAGTGACATAAGGAGGGGGTAGAGCAGGTGGACAGCAAGATCAAGGTCAAGGTCACAGGATCCAGAAGGAGGAGGAGTAGCACCAGGGGTGAAGAGCAAGATCAAGTCAGCAAAACAAGCCAGCAAGATCAAGCCAACCAGATCAACCAGCACCACAACAACATCACCAACAACCAAGTGGTGTGGTGAGTACATATAAAACCAACACATGATTCAATCATCTTATCTAGACTATCATTCATGTGTTGTTTTATATATAAACCTCTCAAAAATCACCCAAGTGGGGTGTTGATACATCAAACGTATCTATAATTTTTGATGCTCCATGATTGTTTTATATCATTTGTCTTATGTTTTGTATACACTTTGAGGAATTTTAGTACATTTTTTGGAACTAACCTATTAACAATATGCCATAGTGCTAGCTCATGTTTTCTGCTGTTTTTGGATTCAGAAAAGTTAGTAAAGAAATATTCTCGGAATTGGACGAAATGAAGTCTGGTGTTCCTATTTTTCCAAACACGAGAAGGAGTCCAAAGAAGAGACGGAGGAGGGACAGGAGGCAGCCACACCCCCCGGTGGCACTCCCCCTCTGGCCGCGTCGGGGTGTGGTGTGGGCCCCTGGTCCACCTCCTGACATTGCCCTTCCGCCTATATATTCTCAGTGATGCGAAAACCCTAAAACAATTGGCCTCCATCCACGAAAAGTTCTGCAGCACCGCCACCACCGAAGAGGAGATTTGGGGGACAGAAGTCTCTGTTCCGGCACCCTACCGAGACGGGGAATTGCCCCCGGAGCCATCTCCATCAACTACACCGCCATCTCCATCACCGTTGCTGACTCCCATGATGAGGAGGGAGTAGTTCTTCCTCGAGGCTAAGGGCTCTACCGATAGCTATGTGTTCATCTTTCTCTATGCGTGATCTTATTATGGTCATGAGCTTTGTAATCAAGAGTAACATCCCAAAAATATTAATCAAGGATATCAATTCCAATCACCCAAAATTAGGGTTAACAAAAACTTTTGTTAATTAAAATCATATGAATGCATGTGTGTATGTGATGAATGTATGAATGCATGAATGGACTCGTGTGATTGTTGTGAATAGAAAGGAAAGGTTTAAATATGAAAACAACATCATCTAAATCATTTCCAAGCAGAATCAAATCAAAGGAAATTCAAAAGCAAACAAAATAAGCAAAAGGTCATTTTTGCCAATCTTGCTCACTAGACCACTTTGAGTGTTTCTAGTCCAAGATTTCAAATAGAAAAAAATCCATTTCTTTTCACCCCTTGATAGACCAAGTGAAAGTGAACCCAAGCCCACTTTGCAAACCCACAGAAATATTTGTCAACCTGATTCAAATGACATTTGAAAATTGAATCTTTATCATATGGGAAGATCACCATTTCTCAAAACCGAACCAAACCAGTGCACCTTGACAAATCCAACCAACCAGAGACTACCTAGTGTGTGACCATTGCACCCACCAAGTTTCATCCAAAAATTCAAATTTAAAACTCTTGCGGCCATTTCATCAAACACCTCCTGAACACAAATCAAATTAAACAACAAACACTATTGTGAGCAGTGTATGTGCCAACCTTGTTCCCTCTCTAGCTCTCACTACACTCCTAGTAGATCATTAAACTTGTCTAAGAAGCTCTAGCTCACTGTAAACTCGACCATGCCATCAATGGTGACCATGGCCGAGCACACTTGCCATCCCCAATGTCGACAGTGTGCTACAAGCCTAATTAGCCTCGTCGACCGTGTCTAGCCAGCAAGCCACCGTCCACCGCCACCCCATGTCCAGCGCTCGAGCCCTGCCAGCCACTGTACCAAACGGAACGCACGCGCCCAATGTCTCTGCGACCATGCCGAGAGCGCGCCAGAGCGCCGCGCTCGACACGATTGCATAGACAGCGCCCCGCCTTCGCCGCTCGCGTACGTGAAAACCACCGCCCCAGGAACCTCCCAGACGACCATATTCGCCACCGCGCAACCCGTAGACATGGTGCGCCATTAAAACTTCCGTCGGTGCCGCCCATAGCGTCGACGTGTTCCGACCGAACCGCACTGCCCCACGCCTCGCCGTGAAGACGTTGAGCTTCCCCAGGAGGCAGCGTACCGTCCCCTACTTTCGGCCATGCCGTTAGCTCACTGTGAAGACGACCCCGACGAGCTCAGCCCGCAGTCGCACTATAAATAGAGGCCTTCCCCGTTCGAATTCAGCACACCATTCCACTCCCTTATCTCTCAGAACCACCCCACTTCTTCCCCGGAGCAAGGCGAGCACCAGGTGTCCGGAATTTTGCCGGAGCTTGCCGCTGCTAGAGAAGAAGGGCGCCATTGATTGGAGCCATCCCAGGAGGAGCCACCAGTACCAGGAGGATCTCCGTCATCGACTTCGTCGTTCTCCCCCATCGCCGACCATAGCCGGAGCCCCGATGAGGCGCCACTAAACCCCACAGGCCGCGCTAGGGTTCGTGCTCGTCGCGTTCTGTTCAGACATGGACAACGGCCCTCGGCCGTAGATCTTGATTCTAATCGTACGGTTGTAATCACCCCATACCCCTTCGCCACTCTCTGTCTCACTGACGAATGGGGACAACCACTTAAACCGCCCGTGCATGCTGTGCGCAGTGGGCCGGCCCAGTTAGCACTCCCGCGCAACCCAGTAGTTTGAATTTAGATTTTTCCTTTTAGTTTCAAACCTAGTTCTGTCCATAGATTCAAAAATCAATCCAAAGAGATCCACTAAACCAAATTGCATGAAACCAATTTTGTTAGAAAGGTATTGAAATTCTTAATCCAAGCCCATTGGATTCAAACCATTTGGAATTGTAGATCACCTATAGTAAAAATAACAAGGCAGAGACTTTTCTACATTCAAACATTTTTCAAAATTCAACCATAAAAGCTTTTGAGTTGATTTCAACTCTCAAAAATACATTTGATAAGAAATTTCTGAATATATAAAAATATCTAGGTTTATTTGCAGTAATAATGGACAAGTAATAAAAGAATGCCCCATAGGCATTTCTAGTCACTTTAATTAATTAAAATAAAAAAGGTTAAACCTTATTAAATTGTGACACCACTTTAAATCACATTCCCAAGTACTGAAATATGTGGTGATGACATGTGTCAACATGATACCCTATTTTAGTTGGAGAATATTAAATCTTAAGTAGTTTTTCAATGAGTAGAAATTACTTTTCTAAAATAAAATAAGTGAAACTAGTGCCTTAATCTATGTGATGTTTGTGATGATGCTAGGTCATCTAGTGAACACCCTGGTGTGATAAATAGAAGTAGTTAAGTATTGTTTAGTGATTGTGTACCTCGTATTTATTTATAGACGCTAGTACCGACCAAGGATACGAAGAGGAAGGAGACTACTACGAGGAAGAAGGAGAGGAGAACTTCAACCACTTCACTACACAAGGCAAGCTAGAACTTTGCAAGCTCACACTTGCATGATAACTATGCACACTAGATGCCTTAGGCATATGTGATTACACCCCTTTGATTATAACAAATCCTAGTTTTACTTGCAAGCTTTACTCTTTTATTTCTTTATCAAAGCTTTTTTTTGTTTACTTAGTGACTTGTAGATTTTGGAAAGGTATTAAAGGTAGCATAAAGAGCATAAAACTTGGCCTAAGTTAGATAAATCTTGATGTCATCCTGAGGCATGAGATTGAATTTAGATAAGTCACACTTGACTATCACCCCTCATTAGTGTTTACCCCCAACTTTAGTGGCTAGTGCTAAGCTTAAAACTTGATCACTTTAGATGGGAATACTTGGTGAAATTGGTTATGAAAACCTTAGAATGATGAGTCATTCTAATGAAATGTTTTGACATGTGTTCTTGAACACCAGATGATTTTGATGATGAAAATGTTAAGGCATGAGCCTTAGCCCTTTATAAAACTAATGGTTGTCTGGATGCGATACCATTTCAATTTTATCGTACAACCATAATAGCCGAATTTGGGTAGGGATTGACTGGAAGTTTATATACCTTAGTATGGGTTCCCTTGCAGCCGAGGTTTAAGCTGAGGCTACCTCATGAAGATTGACCACCTATGCAGTTCCCAAGATGACAGATGGTCATGGTTGGGAGACCAAAGTCATAGGAGAGGTGCCTATACTAGGGCGTGTAATTGAAAGGTTAGGATTGATTGTCCGCATACTGAGTATGGTGAATTCAGGATTGTTCCTGATGAATGTATCGAATATTGTGGTGAAAGTGTACCACCTTTGAAGAGTGTCAAACTATTCGAATAGCCGCGTCCTCGGTTATGGACAGTTGGAGTGGCCATGCTGTTCCATCGTCAGGTGTTTTCAAAATGACTTGTGAATTAATTCATGACTTTGACTTGACCACAACAGGGTTGTGATATGAAAACTCAAGTTCCCACTTAGGTGTTATAAAACCTTGAACTAGCTTTCTTTGCGTCTAAACTCAGTTAGAGATAAACCTGGCTTTTTGCAAAACAACCTAGAGCTTAGTATTCCTACTCAAACCACTTGACCTATTAGTGATAGTTTGCGAGTACTTAAAGAGTACTCATTGCTTTGTTCCTGGCTATTCCCGTGGCTAGACTATGAAGAGGACTATCAGGAGGATGGACCGCAGGAAGGTTAGGACAACTAGGATCATCTCCCATCGTCAGCATTGCCTATGACAATGAAGATGGAGCTTCGCCCATGCTACCATTATTATTATATTATTCCACTGCTTGATTGTACTAAGACTGGATCATAAAAAAAGATCCTTTATTTGTTGTAAGACCTTATTAATGGTTTGTAATGGATGATTTACTGTGATATCCAATCTGTTATGTCTCGCAAAAATGGTAATCCTGGGATTGCATTGTATGGAATAACAGGCATCTGGGATTAAAAATCCGGGTATTGACAAGTTGGTATCAGAGCCATCCTGACGATAGGAGACCCTAGTTAGAATGGACGCTTGAATCAAAAACTTAGTTTAAAAACAAAGGAAGTGAGTATTTATGAAAACTTATTCTCATTCTTACCACTTGGATTCTTTCATGAAAATTCATGTTCCTCAAAAATTCTTGCAAACTTACATAAAATTTGACACACTTGATCACTCTACTAACTTACTCATCCTACATTATTATAGATGGACGTGAAGTATAGCAAGTTCTATTAGTTGGGAAATGGACGAGATCTCATCTTTGAGCGTGACTTCGACCAGCTTTCGTAACTTCTGGAGCGCCCGCACCCCGAGTTCTTCGGAGCCCAGCTCAACGATCAGGAAGGAGGAGAATTGCCATGGCTGATTGTTGCAAGTCTCCGAGGAAAGATTGAAGCCCCCACCTCAGAGTGAGTCCAGTTCACCTTAAGGGAGAACAACTGGCTCGATGGACTTGCCAGGGCCATGCAAGAAGCTCTTGCCCGTCTGTGTGGGTAGAGTATCAATCAGATCAAGGGCACGCGCTTTGAGTTCTATCCAAGGCGTGATGTTATGGGACGGCCACTGGAGGCACCATATCACCCGGAACTGAAGCATCATGTGGACCACCTCAGCTTCATGATGTATGACCAGAAGGAGGAGTTAGACAATGCCCGCTCCTACGCCAACCACAACTACGCCATCTCCGTCAAGAAGGACCAGACCATCACCATGCTAGTGAAGGATCGCTAGTATCATTGATGTCAGCTTGACAAGAAGGAGCGCATCATTGCCCGCCTTCGTCATAGGATCACAGACTTGGAGTAGACCATCCACGAGAGAGACAGGTAGCTTGAGGAGAGGGAGAATGCAGGGGAGGATATCCGTGGAGACCCCTACTCTTATCTCAGTGAGGATGATGACTTTCTGGAGGATCAAGTCATGGACTTATTCACCGATGAGGATGACTTCACCTTCATTGATGATGATGATGATGATGAAGCCACCGATTCCGAGGAGTAGTAGCACTTGAGCACTAGCATTAGTGAAGTTGTATCTGGTCCATTGTATCGTAGTTTCACAGAATGGTTCTGAAAACCATCTGTTTCCTTGTTATGGTGTGTGTTTGTATTGTGTTCTATGCAGGAATGAAAAGCAAGTTGCTAGAAAAACCTGAGTCGAAATTCAAAAACATTTCCAAAACAAAACCCCTGAACCTTAGAAATTTCCCTCTTTTCTCATGATCTATCTCAATCTTCAAATGCCTCGCGGAGGAAGTAGTTCATCCCCAAACCCAATGTTGCAGATTTTGCAAATGTTGGTTTCTGACTGCGAAGCTAAAAGAGCTGAACGTCAAGCCAACTTAGCAACCCTTCAACACATAGCTCAGATGGCCAACAACAACCAAGGCCATGGGAACCAGGACAACCATAGATCCAAGCTCAAGAATTTTCAGAATACCAATCCACACATCTTTAGTAAGTCTGAAGAATCCTTAGATGCAGATGATTGGCTGCAAACCATGGAGAAAAACTTAGAAGTTGCAGGAGTGGAAGACCACGAGAAGGTACTGTTTGCCACCCACTATCTGGCAGGAGATGCAAGAGCTTGGTGGAACCGCGTTCACGCCATGACTGGAGGACAAATTATGACTTGGGATGAATTCAAACTCAAGTTTAGCAGAACCCATGTGCCATCGGGTTTGATCAAGAGGATGAGAGATGAATTCAGAGATTGAAGCAAGGGAGGATGATAGTAGTTGAGTACCGTGACAAATTTCTGTCATTAGCTAGGTATGCACTGGATGAGATTGACACTGAAGCCAAGAAGAAGGAGAGATTCTTGAATGGTCTGCATGATGAGATGCAGATAGTGTTGGTCAACATTCCATTTCCTGACATTGAAGCCTTAGTGGATTCTACGATTCAGATGGAAGGCAAGATCAACCAAGCCAATGAGAACCGCAAGCGTCGAATGATGTATCAACCAGGAACCCACCATACCCCGAAGTATCGCCCCAACCCATCTACAGGATTTGCCCCTAGAGACAATAGACCCCCGATGAATCGTCCGACCTATCCCAACTGTGGAAACCCAAGGCCCGGAGGAAACCACAACAACCCCGGCAACCCCAGCAATTTCAATCGTGCACAGCCAAAGTTCAACAACAACAATGTCGCCACCAACACCAATACTGCCCCAAGAACTGGAAGCAATGTTGTGCCTGTTGCAGGAAAGGACAAGTCTTAGGTGACTTGCTATGAATGCGGAACAAAAGGTCACTATTCCAATGAGTGCCCCAAGAAGACTGCAGCAGCCCCCAATGTGAACTCCCCAGCTTAGCAGCACCGTCGTGTTCAACCTGGAAGAAGATTCGCCCTAATGAATTCGCTCAACCGCAACTGCCGTCTCTTTCTCATGCATGCTGAAGAAGCCCATGAAGCGCCAGATGTCGTGATGGGTATGTTTTCTGTTAACTCAATACTTACAAGAGTGTTGTTTGACTCTGGATCATTGCACTTGTTTGTTATCGAATAATTTGCATGCACTAGTAAGATTCAACCAACCAAACTGAAGCATGTTATGATAGTTCAAATACCTGGTTCAACCACCAAAGCTAGACAAATTTGCAAGGCTGTGCCTATCCGAATCCATGGCATAGATTTTTATGCTAATCTAATAGTACTTGGAACTAAAGGTTTGGAAGTAGTACTAGGAATGGATTGGATGTTGAAACATAAAGGATTAATCGACTGTGCCAAGAAATCCATAAGCATGACCAGTACAGCCAGAATATCAGTAGAGCATGTATCTGAAACCTTGCCCCATTAGTTCAAGTGCAACAAGAGTCTAGCCCAACCATTCATTGGCCAAGTCAGAGTAGTCTGTGAATACACCGACGTATTTCCATATGTTTTGTCCGGTATGCCCCCAGATCGGGATATCGAGTTTATCATTGAACTAATCCCTGGAACCGGACCCATAGCCTAGAGACCGTATAGTATGAACCCATCTGAACTAGTGGAGGTGAAGAAGCAACTGGATGCCATGCTAGAGATAGGCCTGATTCAACCAAGTGCGCCGCCATGAAGATCACCTGTCCTATTTGTGGACAAGAAAGATGGAGGTAACCATTTGTGTAGGGATTATCGGAAGTTGAATGATGTCACCATCAAGAACAAGTACCCACTTCCGAAGTTAAAAGACCTGTTTGACCAGTTGACTGGTGCCAAAGTGTTTTCTAAGATTGATCTTAGGACTGGTTATCATCAACTCAAGATTCACGCAGAGGATATTCCAAAGACTGCCTTTACCACCAGATATGGATTGTATGAGTACACTGTCATGTATTTTGGATTAACCAATGCCCCTGCTTATTTCATGAACCTCATGAATGAGATTTTTATGGACTTACTAGATAAGTCTGTCGTTGTTTTCATGGATGACATTCTGATCTATTATAAATCAGAAGAAGAACATGAGCTACATCTAAGGACCATCCTTGGAATCCTTAGGGAGCATCAGTTGTATGCCAAGTTTAGCAAATGTGAATTCTGGTTACAGGAAGTAGGATTCCTCAGACATATTGTGTCGGTCGGAGGAATTTCTGTTGACCTCGCCAAGGTTAAGGATGTTTAAGAATGGAAAGCCCCAACCACTCAAACCCAAGTTCGTGCATTTCTCGGATTAGCAGGATATTACTGCAAGTTCGTAGAAGGATTCTCGAGCATCGCAAGACCTATGACCCAATTGTTGAAAAAGGATAATAAGTTTGAATGGACGGACAAATGTGAAGCAAGTTTTCAAGAACTCAAGAAGATATTAATTTCAGCCCCAATCTTGATCATGTCGGATATCACAAAGCCTTTTGATGTGTATTGTGATGCATCCAAGATCAGTTTCGGATGTGTGCTTATGCAAGAAGGCAAAGTTATATCTTATCTATCCCGGCAATTGAAGCAACATGAGCAGAATCCTACCCATGACCTTGAACTAGCAGCCATAGTTTTAGCCTTGAAGACATGGCGGCATTACCTTATGGGAAACTGTTGTGAGATTTATTCGGATCACAAGAGCCTGAAGTATATTTTCACTCAGAAGGAGTTGAATATGAGGCAAACGAGATGGATAGATCTAATCAAGGACTATGATCTAGACATCCACTATCACCCCGGTAAAGCCAATGTGGTAGTAGATGCCCTTAGTAGATTGCCGTGTCGGTTGAACTCCATGATTCTGAAGGAGCAACCAAGTTTGCACAAGGAGTTGGAAGATTTCATAATGGAATTAGTAAGTGAAGGATTTTTAGCTAGCATAGAACTTCAACCCACTTTGATCAGTCAGATCAAGGAGGCGCAGAAAGGAAATGCTAGTATCGACAGAATCAAACATCGCATCGGTACAGGGAAAGTACCCGGATTAACAGAAGATGAAGAAGGAGTTTTGAGGTACAAAGGACGTATCTGTGTGCTAGCAGATTCAGAATTGAAGCAAGCTATTTTGAAAAGAAGCCCATGATACTCTTTATTCTATCCACCCCGGAGGAACGAAGATGTATCAGGATTTGAAGGAGCAATTTTGGTGGCATAAGATGAAGAGAGAAATCGGAAGCTACATAGCCAAGTGTGATATTTGTCAGAGAGTCAAGGCGGGACATCAGATACCTGCAGGACTGTTGCAACCATTGCAGATTCCAGAATGGAAATGGGATTCCGTAGGAATGGATTTTATCACTGGTTTGCCTACATCTAGTAGGGGAAATGACTCTATTTGGGTCATAGTTTATAGACTATTGAAAGTCGCCCATTTCTTACCAGTCAAGACTACCTATCAGAGTTTGAAACTAGCAGAGTTGTACATTGCTAGAATCGTCAGTTTTCATGGAGTCCCCAAGAACATTGTATCGGATCGAGGAACTCAGTTTACCTCGAGATTTTGGAAGAAAGTCCAAGAAGTATTAGGAACCCGACTGGATTTCAGCACACCTTATCACCCTCAGACTGATGGACAAACGGAGCGAGTAAACCAGATACTCGAAGATATGTTGAGAGCTTGTGTGTTAGAATATGGATCTAAATGGGAAGATTGTCTGTCTTTCGCAGAATTCTCATACAACAACTATTACTAAGCCAATTTGCAAATGGCCCCATTTGAGTTTATGTATGGAAGGAAGTGTCGTGCCCCTTTAAATTGGTCGGAAGTAGGAGAGAGTCATATTTTTAGACCCGACATCCTACGTGAAGCAGAAGAGAAAGTTCACAGGATCCGTGAGCACCACAAGACCGCCCAATCCATACAGAAGAGTTATGCCGACAAGAGACATCGAGGCCTAGCCTTCAATATCGAAGATTTTGTGTATCTCAAAGTGTCACCTTTGAAGGGAATGCAACGTTTGCAGCTCAAAGGAAAGTTAGCCCCTAGATATATCGGACCTTTCAAGATTTTGAATTGTCGAGGAGAACTATCATATCAACTGGAATTGCTAGAGGAGATGTTAGCCGTGCATAATGTGTTCCATATCTCGTTACTTCGCAAATGCCTAGAAGTCCCGGAGAAGACCGAAGTATTCAAGAATATTGATCACCGAACCATAGAGATCAACGATGCCTGACGTATCCAGAAGTACCCATCCGTATTTTGGAGGAATCTTTTAGAACCACCAGGACCCGGAGTATCAAGTTTCTCAAGATTCAGCGGAGTAACCACACTGAAGAAGAAGCTACCTGGGAGCAAGAGGACTACATTAAGACGGAGTTTCCAGATCTCTTTGAATCCTAGTTTTCTCTTTTCTCAAATCTCGGGACGAGATTTTGTTTAAGGAGGGAAGATTTGTAACATCCCAAAAATATTAATCAAGGTTATGAATTCCAATCACCCAAAATTAGGGTTAACAAAA
The DNA here is from genome assembly GCA_910589765.1 of Avena atlantica. Classification (NCBI taxonomy): domain Eukaryota; kingdom Viridiplantae; phylum Streptophyta; class Magnoliopsida; order Poales; family Poaceae; genus Avena; species Avena atlantica. Next base: position 323,306,291 of record OU342738.1, read on the forward strand.
ACTTTTGTTAATTAAAATCATTTGAATTCATGTGTGTATGTGATGAATGTGTGAATGCATGAATGGACTCGTGTGATTGTTGTGAATAGCAAGGAATGGTTTAAAGATGAAAAAAAACATCATCTAAATAATTTCCAAGCAGAATCAAATCAAAGGAAATTCAAAAGCAAACAAAATAAGCAAATGGTTATTTTTGCCAATCTTGCTCACTAGACCACTTTGAGTGTTTCTAGTCCAAGATTTCAAACAGAAACAAATCCATTTATTTGCACCCCTTGCTAGACCAAGTGAAAGTGAACCCAAGCCCACTTTGCAAACCCACAGAAACATTTGGCAACCTGATTTAAATGACATTTGAAAATTGAATCTTTATCATATGGGAAGATCACCATTTCTCAAAACCCAACCAAACCAGTGCACCTTGACAAATCCAACCAACCAAAGACTACCTAGTATGTGACCATTGCACCCACCAAGTTTCATCCAAAAATTAAAATTTAAATCTCTTGCGGCCATTTCATCAAACACCTTCTGGACACAAAACAAATTAAACAACAAACACTATTGTGAGCAGTGTATGTACCAACCGTGTTCCCTCTCTAGCTCTCACTACACTCCTAGTAGATCATTAAACTTGTCTAAGCAGCTGTAGCTCACTGTGAACTCGACCATGCCATCAATGGTGACCATGGCCGAGCACACTTGCCACCCCCAATGTCGACAGCGTGCTACAAGCCTAACTAGCCTCGCCGACCGTGTCTAGACAGCAAGCCACCGTCCATCGCCACCCCCTGTCCAGCGCTCGAGCCCTGCCAGCCACTAGACCACACAGAACACACGCTCCCAATGTCTCTGCGACTATGCCGAGAGCGCCCTAGAGCGCCGCGCTCGACACGCTCGCACAGACCGCGCCCTGCCTTTGCCGCTCGCGTACGTGATCACCACCGCCCTAGGAATCTCCCAGACAACCCCGTTCGCCGCCGCGCGACCCGTAGCCGCGATGCACCATTAAAACTTCAGTCGGTGCCGCCTAGAGCGTCGACGTGTTCCGACCGAACCGTACCTCCCCACGCCTCTCCATGAAGACGTTGAGCTTTGCCAGGAGGCAGCGCACCATCCCCTACCTTCAGCCATGCCGTTAGCTCACTGTGAAGACGACCCCGACAAGCTCAGCACGCACCCTTCGGTTCCCTCGTCGCACTATAATTAGAGGCCTTCCCCATTCAAATTCAGCACACCATTCCAATCCCCTATCTCTCAGAACCATCCCACTTCTTCCCCGGAGCAAGGCGAGCACCAGGTGGCCGGAATTTCACAGGAGCTTGCCGCTGCTGGAGGAGAAGGGCGTTGTTGATTGGAGCCACCCCAGGAGGAGCCACCAGTACCAGGAGGATCGTCGTCGTCGACTTCGTCGTTCGCCCCCATCGCCGACCATTGCCGGAGCCCCAGTGAGCCGCCACTGACCCCCACTGGCCGTGCTAGGGTTCGTGCTCGTCGTGTTCTGTTCAGACATGGACGACGACCCTCGGCCGTAGATCTTGATTCTAATCCTACGGTTGTAATCACCCCATACCCCTTCGCCACTCTCTGTCTCAGTAACGAGTGGGGAAATCCACTTAAACTGCCCCCACGTGCGATGTGCGTAGTGGGCCGGCCCAGTTAGCACTCCCGCGTGACCCAGTAGTTTGAATTTTGATTTTTTCCTTTTAGTTTCAAACCTAGTTCTGTCCATAGATTCAAAAATCAATCCAGAGAGATCCACTAAACCAAATTGCATGAAACCAATTTTGTTAGAAAGGTATTGAAATTCTTAATCCAAGCCCGTTGGATTCAAACCATTTGGAATTGTAGATCACCTATAGTAAAAATAACAAGGCATAGACTTTTCTTCATTCAAACATTTTTTAAAATTCAACCATAAAAGATTTTGAGTTGATTCCAACTCTCAAAAATTACATTTTATAAGAGCTTTCTGAATATATAAACATATCTAGGTTTACTTGCAGTAATAATGGACAAGTAATAAAAGAATGCCCCATAGGCATTTCTAGTCACTTTAATTAATTAAAATAAAAAGGTTAAACCTTATTAAATTGTGACACCACTTTAAATCACATTCCCAAGTACTGAAATATGTGGTGATGACATGTGTCAACATGATCCCCTGTTTTAGTTGGAGAATATTAAATCTTAAGTAGTTTTTCAATGAGTAGAAATTACTTTTCTAAATAAAATAAATGAAACTAGTGCCTTAATCTATGTGATGTTTGTGATGATGCTAGATCATCTAGTGAAAACCCTGGTGTGATAAATAGAAGTAGTTAAGTATTGTTTGGTGATTGTGTACCTCATATTTATTTATAGACGCTAGTACCGACCAAGGATACGAAGAGGAAGGAGACTAATACGAGGAAGAAGCAGAGGAGAACTTCAACCACTTCACTACACAAGGCAAGCTAGAACTTTGCAATCTCACACTTGCATGATAACTATGCACACTAGATGCCTTAGGAATATGTTATTACACCCCTTTGATTATACCAAATCCTAGTTTTACTTGCAAGCTTTACTCTTTTATTTCTTTATCAAAGCTTTTTTTGTTTACTTAGTGACTTGTAGATTTTCGAAAGATATTAAAGGTAGCGTAAAGAGCATAAAACTTGGCCTAAGTTAGATAAATCTTGATGTCATCCTGAGGCATGAGATTGAATTTAGATAAGTCACACTTGACTATCACCCCTCATTAGTGTTTACCCCCAACTTTAGTGGCTAGTGCTAAGCTTAAAACTTGATCACTTTAGATGGGAATACTTGGTGAAATTGGTTATGAAAACCTTAGAATAATGAGTCATTCTAATGAAATGTTTTGACATATGTTCTTGAACACCAGATGATTTTGATGATGAAAATGTTAAGACATGAGCCTTAACCCTTTATAAAACTGATGGTTGTCTGGATGCGATACCATTCAAATTTTATCGTACAACCACAATACCTGAATTTGGGTAGGGCTTGACTAGAAGTTTATATACCTTAGTATGGGTTCCCTTGCGGCCGAGGTTTGAGCTAAGTCTACCTCGTGAAGATTGACCACCTGTGCAGTTCCCAAGATGACAGATGGTCATGGTTGGAGGCCAAACTCATAGGAGAGGTGCCTATACTAGGGCATGTAATTGAAAGGTTAGGATTGATTATCCGCATACTGAGTATGGTGAATTCAGGATTGTTCCTGACGGATGTATCGAATATTGTGGTGAAAGTGTACCACCTCTGCAGAGTGTCAAACTATTCGAATAATCGCGTCCGCGGTTATTGACAGTTGGAGGGACCATACTATTCCGTCGTCCAATGTTTTCAAAATGACTTATGAATTGATTCGTGACTTTGACTTGACCACAACAGGGTTGTGCTATGAAAACTCAAGTTCCCACTTAGGTGTTATAAAACCTTGAACTAGCTTTCTTTGCTTCTAAACTCAGTTAGATATAAACCTGGCTTTTTGCAAAAAAAATAGAGCTTAGTATTCCTACTCAAACCACTTTACCTATTAGTGATAGTTTGCGAGTACTTAAAGAGTACTCATGGCTTTGTCCCTGGCTATTCCCGTGACCAGACTATGAAGAGGACTATCAGGAGGATGGACCGCAGGAAGGTTACGACAACTAGGATCATCTCCCATCGTCAGCATTGCCTGTGACAATGAAGATGGAGCTTCGCCCATGCTACCGTTATTATTATATTATTACGCTGCTTTATTGTACTAAGATTGGATCATGAGATCCTTTATTTATTGTAAGACCTTATTAATGGTTTGTAAATATCCAATCTGTTATGTCTTGCAAAAATGGTAATCCTGGGATTGCGATGTATGGCATAACAGGCATCTAGGATTAAAAATCCGGGTGTTGACATCAAGTAGATATACTATGCTACTCAAGTGCTTTAATTGTAATCTCTGCTTTTCACCATGTGTGTGAAGTTGACAGTGTGCACACCTGTGGCACTTAGGCTAAAGATTACAGAAATACTTCTCATGAGTATAATTTGAGTTGGATGTCTCTATGAAATTATGGTGTTTGTTGGAACCATCTAACGCTCAGTTTTGGAGTGAATCTACACACTAAAAATAGTCTAGATACATTTTCTTCACAAACCTAAAACATCTTATATTTTGAAACGGAGGGAGTACTTATAATCATCCATATTACTTGTATTTCACTATCTCTTCACCAAACTAGTGCACCTATACACCTAACAAGTGTATTGGGTGTGTTGGGGACACAAGAGACTTCTTGTATTTTGATTGCAGGGATGCTTGAGAGGTATACCTTTGACCACTTCTCCCTGAGTTCGATAAACCTTGGGTAATCCACTTAAGGGAAACTTGATTTTGTTCTACAAACCTCTGCACTTGGAGGCCCAACACTGTCTACAAGAATAGAAGCGTGCGTAGACATCAAGCTCTTTTCTGGCGCCGTTGCCGGGGAAGTAAGGTAAAAGGTACTCACATCCTCTGGCTACTAAGCTATCATCTAGTACTGTTGCTGGTGTGTGAGTGCTCGAAGTTATTTCCTTTAGATTCTAAAATTATATCTTTTTGTTTCTTGTTTTTATTTTCACTAGTTAGGCTTAATGGAAAACAACAACAAAATTAGCGAGATTTGTAGTATTTATCTTGAGTTAGGACATGAAGTGTTTGAATAGAAAATTAAAAACCCATGGAACTTTATTTTCATGCTAATAGCAATGTTATTAGTATGAATTCTTTGAACACCATTATTGCTAATGCTATTGAAAAGTCTAAGCTTGGGGAAGCTAGTTTTTATGAAAATGATCTTTTTAGTCCCCCAGCTTTAGAGGAGAAAATTTGTTAAGGTGAAACTATACTTCCAATATATGATGGTTACAATGATGAATATGATATTTTCAGTCCACCAGCTTTAGAGGAGAAAATTTGCTATGATGATACTATACCTCTAATATATGATGATTACAATGATGAATATGATATTTTCAGTCCACCTACTATTGAGGAGAAAATTAACTATGATTACAATATGCCTCCTATATTTGATGATTATGGTGATGAGAATAATAATGATAGATATTTTGTTGAATTTGCTCCCACTACAATTAATAAGAATGAGTATGCTTATATGGAGAGTACTAATTATTTTATGCATGTGGCTCATGATAAGAATGTTTTATGTGATAGTTATATTGTTAATTTTATTCATGTTGCTACTGAAAGTTATTATGAGAGAGGGAAACATGTTTTTATGTATCTCAACAATATCAAGTTTCCCCTCTTTATGTTGAAAATTTTGAAGTTGCACTTGTTTTGCTTTTCTATGCTTGTTGCTTTGTGCTTTCATGACTTGTTTCTGTACAAGATTATTTTTCATATGAAGTGGGTTAGACTTAAAAAATATTATATTTGCTTCTTGATGCTCTTTTTTACTTAAATTTATATTTCTTATCTGGGCATCATCGAAATTATTATGCCTAACTTAAAGGCGTTAAAAAGTACTATTGGGAGATAACCCAAATTTCAGTAGGTTTTTCTTCTGTTGAGTCTTGAAATTTATTGTCTCTGTAATAACCTCTCCTTATCCTTTTTGTGTGGTTTTTGCGCCAAGAATAACCTCTAATGAGAGAGAACTAAGATTTGGGGAAGTTGCTGCCCCGAAATAGATTTATGTGCTTCATTGTAAAAAATTCTTGAAAATCCCAGTATGCCAGATTTAGCAGTAATTTTCTGAGAATATGCCCCATGTTATTATCTAACTTTCTTTAGTTAAACATGTTTTGATTTGAGCATCAAAAGGTCTTCCAAAAAATCGTTTTTTACCTGCTGGTCTATTTTGATAGATTTCTGTCATTATTTGCATTTGCCTCTTATCAGTTTCTTTTTTAGTTCTCTTTGATCACTTGAGCTTTTAAAAGGAATTGCTACAATAAGCTTGTGTTTCAGTGGAAGTTTTACTTGAGTTTAAACTGAACCCAAAGACTTATTATCTTGAATACACTAATGTTGCTAATGGAGATTGTGTGAAGTTTTGTATGGAGGAAGTTTTCAAGTGTAGGGAGAGAATGATGTGATGAGATGAATAATGGAAAAAAGCTCAAGCTTGGGGATGCCACCCGTGTCACCCCAAGAAATATTCAAGAGGTACAAGCGTCAAAGCTTGGGGATGCCTAAGGCATCCCCTTCTTCATCAATAAAAATCTCAGGTCTTCTTTCTAGACACTTTATTTTTATTGCTTCATGCACTATTATGTTGTTCTTGGAGCGTCTTTGTTTTTGTTTTTAGTTTTATTTTGTTTGGTTTGCTGCAATAATTGGTTGGATCATAGCACACTTCTTTTGGAGAGAAACACGCTCCATTTTGATTGTTTAGAACACTCTAGTTTTCATTCTTATTGTTCTGTGAGTGTTCACTTTTGCTAGCACTGCGTTTAGCCTTAGTTTTCTTCTTCTTTTTGCTTAGAACTTTTTAGTTCTTCTTTGTAGTTAGGTGAGACATGCTCTTTGGTCTTTATTGATTATTATCATTATGAGTTGTTCAAATAAGTCGATTGGTGTTGGAAAAGGAGTAGGATATTTCATGCTTATTGTGGTACAAAAGGAAGCTTGTTTCATCCAATACACAATAGATGCATAAGCACAAATAAACAAGCAAGCAAACGTTGCATCATTAAACAAGAAAAAGTTTTTGTTCCCCTGATTTTTGCATTCTGGACAACAAATCAGGGTTGCTGAAATTGGGATGTTACAACCCCGAAGCCCACCAAGGCCACCTCCGGTCTCGCAGTAAGCTCCCCTCTCCATCCCCCACCTACTTTATCATGTCATGTTAGAATTTACTTTGACCATATGCTTAGTGATTATTGCTGTAGCATGACTTGTTTCAAACAATTGAGATTGCTTAATGTGCCTTGAAAGAATCATGTGTTGTTTTAGCATACAAAAGCATAATATTGTGGTATTCTCCTTTGATGCTTTATTTGGGTTGACTTGGCACATGCTTACACTATGTTAAGACTATGAACCAGTCACCTTAGCCACTATGATCATTTAGTGTTTGACTTGTGATACCATTTTATGCTTTAATTTATAATGTTTTGTCGCTCTGCATGATTATGGCCATTATTGCTCTCTTAGTTGGTCACTCCCAGTCTTTTGCTAACCTCCACTTGTACTGAGTAAGCTCTACTCATGCATCCAACTCCCAAGAAACCAAGTTTTTCCAAAGAGACCACTATAAATTCCTATGCATGGTGTGTTACACCATTACAAGTATATTCATGTTTTATCTATCTTCCAAATTAAACTTGTTATGAGAAAATTAGTGATTAAATCTCTCACAAACTTTATGGAACACTTTAATTTCTTGCACCTAATAAGCTTGAACCATTGAATCATCTATATTGTATATGCTTGCACTTATAAGTTGGGAATTAGCATAACCATGTTGTCATGGGGAACGCTTTCAACACATGTACATATTACCCAGTTGATATCATGACCTTTTGTTTATGGATGTCGGCGGTGTGAAATAAAAGGGGAGCTTGTAAGTCCATGGAGTATTCTATATGTGTTAGATAAACGCCTAGGCGGATAGCCTAAGCCATGCCTAATCATGGTGGAAACGTGCATCATAACCATAGTGAGCAATCTGTGAAGCATCCTCAATAAAAACCTATGCAAATAGAAAATAAAAAGATTGCTGAGATGCTCATTGTATGTTGCCTTGTCATTTTGATATGGGATAGCTCCTGTGTCATGGGGCAAGGGGTACCCCGTTGGTGGTTCTCTATGATACACATGTACTTACAATGACAAGAACTTGCTTGTGACTAAAGTTGAGTAGCATGAGGAATGGCCCTCGTACTCAAGGGACATGAGATTGCCAACTTATGATTTGTCAAGCATATACTTCATATTTGTTTCACTTTAACCTTAATCACTTCAAGATGCTTATGATAGGGGAAATGAGAGCTGAAAGCTAATAAGTACCATAATTTTTGGAAGATCTTTATGAAACTTGAAATCCCCGCTTCCCTCTGTGAAGGGTTTTTCTTCTTACTTCTTGTTGAGTCTCCATCTTCTATCTTTATGCACCAATTAAGAGAGCATAGTTGTCATTTTTAGTTTTATGTGCATTGTCCCAAAACTTATTGATTGATTCATAATGTTAATATTTCTTGTTCTTAAACTATTTGTATCTAGTCACCCTTATGAACATTGAAGGTGTCCTATGCATTTATGTTTTGCTACACCATGAAGGACAAGATGAATACCACTCTTGCTATGTTTTCTGTATGTGAAACAAACAAATGTCTTTCAATGCATTGTTATTCATGATCTTTGTTTGTACCTTTTCATGTTACAACATAGTTGCTATGTCTTATTGTTGGAACTACATCTTTCATGCTCATGTTTAGAGTACTTTGATCACAGCTATCAATGCTTCACAATAGTCAAGGGCGAGTAGGAGTTAAGCTTGGGGATGCTTGCTACGTCGTAAACGTATTTATAATTTTTGATGCTCCATGCTTGTTTTATATCATTTGTCTTATGTTTTGTCTACACTTTGAGGCATTTTTATACATTTTATGGAACTAACCTATTAACAAGATGCCATAGTTCTAGTTCCTATTTTCTGCTGTTTTTGGTTTCAGAAAAGTTAGTAAAGAAATATTCTCGGAATTGGACGAAACGAAGTCCGATGTTCCTATTTTTCCAGACACGAGAAGTAGTCCAAAGAAGAGATGGAGGAGGGCCAGGATGCAGCCACACCCCTGGTAGTGCGCCCCCCCTCTAGCCGCGCCGGGGTGTTGTGTGGGCCCCTGGTCCACCTCCTGACATCGCCCTTCTGCCTATATATTCTCCCCGATGCGAAAACCCTAAAACAATTAGCCTCCATCCACGAAAAGTTCCGCAGCACCGCCGCCGCCGAAGACGAGATTCGGGAGATAGAAGTCTCTGTTTCGGCACCCTGCCGGTACTGGGAATTGACCTGGAGCCACCTCCATCGACTCCACCTCCATCTCCATCGCCGTTGCCGACTCCCATGATGAGGAGGGAGTAGTTCTTCCTCGAGGCTAAGGGCTCTACCGGTAGCTATGTGTTCATCTCTCTCTCTATGCGTGATCTTATTGTGGTCATGAGCTTTGTAATCAAGTAGATCTACTCTGCTACTCAAGTGATTTAATTCTAATCTCTACTTTTCCCCATGTGTGTGAAGTTGACAGTGTGCACACCGTGTGGCACTTAGGCTAAAGATTACAGAAATACTTATCATCGGTATAATTTGAGTTGGATGTCTCTATGAAATTGTGGTGTTTGTTGGAACCATCTAGCGCTCAAAGTGACAGGGTTGGGGTTACCTAGATGGGAAATGCGAACTTTAAGGAGAGCTTTTGTAGCCCTACCATGGATTGGAGTTGTCCAACCGGAGAGTAGTTCAGAGTAGCATAATGAAGAGAAGATATTTATATGAGAGTGTCCACTATTGAAAGTATGATCCCTAAGCCTTGTTTCTAAGCATTGAAACACTGTTTACAATCAGTCCTGCTACATGTTTGCTTGATTCCACTTTTATTTCAGATTGCAATTACTACTTATAATCATCCATATTACTTGTATTTCACTACCTCTTCGCCGAACTAGTGCACATATACACCTAACAAGTGTATTGGGTGTGTTGGGACACAAGAGACTTCTTGTATCTTGATTGCAGGGTTGCTTGAGAGGGATACCTTTTACCACTTCCTCCCTGAGTTCGATAAACCTTGGGTAATCCACTTAAGGGAAACTTGTTGATGTTCTACAAACCTCTGCACTTGGAGTCCCAACACTTTCTACAAGAATAGAAGCGTGCATAGACATCAGGTGTATCCATCATAAAGGGAAATTCAGTAAAAGCCAATCCTTACAAATAAAGCCAGGATCTCATACCAACATCATAGATCCTGGATATAAAGTTATATTTCCACAATACAGGATCACATCAGCTTAAGATCAAGATTGCTGGGAACATCTCTTCAAAGAGTAGCACCCCAGAAACTAAAAGATCTTAAGGATCCATATAAAACAGTAGCATACCAATTATTTAATCAGGGAACACAAGAATCAGTAACTGGTATTAATACCAGAACACATCTATGAGGGACATCAAATTAGAAACATAGTTTCTAGGCCTCAGACCAACATCATGGACCAAATAAAACCACATGCAACATAGACAAATCTTTCCAATAAAAGCTTTTAGCTTATATTAATACCAAGCCCATCTAGAACACTGATAGAATAAAGCCTAGCACTAGAACAAACACTTGTGTGCCATTCCCAAAGTTGGTGTCACAAGACTGAGTTCTAAACCAAGCAAGTTCTATATTTAGCATTCATCAGTAAACCTATAGTTAAATAAATAATCATTTTCCTGGAATCAATAACCAGGAATCATTAACAACATTGTATTTACCCAATCAGTGCATCATTGGAGTAACATATCTACTTCAATCTGCATATATCCATACAAGCCAGTACTTATAATCACAGTGAACAACCACTGACAGTACTACTGTCGGTACTAAGATCATGACAGTAGGGGATTCTCAAATCACCAGAATCCACAAGTAATAATCTCACGATAGGACTATTCTCTAGACAATATCCAATGACCAATTGGCATCAATCTAACAAAGCCACTAGCTATATCAAGACCAACTGTAGACACTAGTCAACATGGTTGAATCATCACATATATTTCTAAGTCATTTCATCATCCTCAATAACCAACACAGAGGGGGAAACCCTAATCAAAGCATGAACCCTAATTAGGGATGGCCATTATAAGCACACAGAGGATATCAAGAGAGGTAGAGGACAGAGATCACAATGGGGAGAAAGAACATACTCACCGATGGTCCTCGCTATCGATTAGAAGAGGAAGCAGAGGGGCCGACGAGCGCACGACAATACGAGGAGCACCCGAAGGGCGCTGCAACCCGCACCGAGCCATGTGAAAGAACATTTTATAATCCCTAGTGTTTTGTGTGTTAGATAACAATATCAAGGATTATTTAATGTGTGTTGAAGTGTTGCAGCTCTCTTTGAGAAAAAGGGAAAAGGATTCTGCCTTTGGGGGCGGATAATCCGCCCCCACCAGGGGCGGATAATCCGCCCCTCCCTCTTCCCAAGCAGGCGCAAGCCCCAGAAGGGGGCGGAGTTTTTTCCGGATGTTCCGGCCCCGCCGGATAATCCGCCCCTCAGGGGGGCCGGATAGTCCGCCCCCCTGCTCTTCGCCAAGGCGCAAGCCCCAGAGAGGGGGCGGAGTGTTGGCCGGACTTTCCGGTCGGGCCGGATTATCCGCCCCCCCAAGATCTTCACCAAGTTTCTCAGGCGCCAGCCCCAGAGAGGGGGCGGAGTTTCCCCCGGAGAATCCGCCCTTGGGGCGGAGTTTTCCCAGGGGCGGATAATCCGCCCCCAAAGTTGTGCAACGGCCAGATCTGGGGAGGGGGTATTTAAGCCAGCCTTCCCCCTCCTGCGAGAACTCTTGATTCATTTGAAAAAGACCAGATCAGATCTGAAAGCTTCATCCAAGAGAGCTCCACCTAGATCCACCCAAAGGCCCCATCCCTTGGGGAATCGAAGGAGGAGAACTCGATCTTCATCATCAGCAATCAAGCGCTTCATCTCCTCTCCATTCATTTGGAGAACCCCCGATCTAGTATTTCTTGCAAATACCTAGATCCTTGTTTTTGTTTATATTGATAAACCTTGTTCTTGTGGCATCTTGTTGTCATCTCGGGAGCCCCCAATTCGGTTGTGGGTGTGTGCCCCGATAGTGTTGTAAACGGCACCGGTTCCCGCCTTGAAGGGATCCAATAGTGGAGAAGGTGGATCAGGCCTCTCGTGGCGAGATCCATCGGAGAATAGGGTGAGGCCTATTATGGCGTGGTGGTCTTAGAACCTCCCACACCTCCAACGCAGATGTAATTCCCCTAACAAGGAAGGAACTGCGGTAAAACAAATCCCTGTGTCTCCGCGTGCTCCACTACGGTTCCCTCACTCCTCTTTTTACGTGCTTAGTAGTTAGGGTTGCATATAGGGAAATTCTCGTAGTTGCATATCTAGAGAATTTACTTTGTGTCAAGCCTAAAATTGAAAAAGTATTAAAAATTGGTTAGCACCTATTCACCCCCCCCCCCCCTCTAGGTGCCCATACGATCCATTTCAATTGGTATCAGAGCCTCGGCTCTTATTTCGGGCTTAACCGCCTAAGAGAAGTATGGGTTCCAAGGTAGATGGGAGTGATGCTCCGGAGGTAGTCACCATGAACGATCTCAAGACATTGGAAACAACCTTGGTGAGTTCAATGGAGGCTAAGATGGAAGAGATGTGTCAATTGATAATGCGTCTCTCCACATCCGTAGCATCACCTCCATCTAACTCTGAGGATACCACTCCGCAATCCAAGGAAACGGGTAAAACTGTTTCCAAAGATAACGAAGTGGTTGGTGATGATACTATCAAGATCTCCTCCTAGAAAAAGGATAGCGGTAAGGATGGATACAATGATGTTTCTCATGTGTATTCCCCTGATCCACCTATCCCTCACCAACATATACATAATAGGGGTGATCCGCCAAACTTCCTGCATCTACTTTTACTCAATGGCATTTTTTGATGAAATCTCATGTGTGCAGTTCCTCCATAGAGTTGTGGAAGATCATCGAAAATGGTCTTCATGTTGGAAACCCCAACAATCTCACAAGAAGAGAAGTGGTCGATAGCCAACTCAACGCTACAGCTCTACACATGATACAGCTTGGTGTGGGTGACAAAGATATGCCACACATTCAGCATCTTAGTACAGCGAAGGAAGCTTGGGATGCTCTCACCGAGCTCTTCATCGGAAATGAAAGTATGAAGAGGAATAGATATGATGCATTGAGCAACAAAGCTTAAGGATTCTATATGTTGGATGGAGAAGACCATGAAGACATGTATAGGAGGCTTAAGGCTATAGCCACAAACTTCAGAAATCATGGTGCCACTCATGTTGATGATGCATGGATCAAGCACAAATATGTCAGTGCACTTATGCCGTTTGAGCCCACAGATTTGAAAAGTCTCCAAGGTAGGCATAACTATCACCTCATGACATCCAATTAGGTAATGCAAGAAATGGCCGCCTTCAAAGTGGCTGCCAAGAATGCCGAAGACGCTCGTGCTCGATCTATGGGGATGCAAAAAGGGGTCAATGTGGCCTTGAAGACTAGTGTGATTGATCATGATGAATATGCCCTAGAAGGTCTGGACTGTCCTGAGGATATAAAAAGGATTCATGGACAATACTTGGCTCTTTATGCTAGAAACTTCTGGAAAGATCCAGCCAAGGCTAAAGCTGAACTTGAACGCAAGAGTGGAGCATATGGAAGAAAAGAAAATGGTCCCAAGCTGAGAACTTATTTCAACTGTGGTGACCGGCTGCACTTCGTAGCTGAGTGTCCATATCAAAGTAGGGAGGATAATGGAGGAAGACTCATTTTCAAGGACAAATCAAAAGCTCCACGTAAGAAACAGTTTGTAAAGAAGAATGCTCCTTTCAAGAAGCAACCAAAGATTGTTCTAGTGGCTCAAGAAGAATATTCATCGGGGAGTGAAGATGAGGACGAGGACGATATCTCTCAAGAGGTGGCTGCTATAGCCACCACATCTACATCAACATCTCTCTTCTACTCTCCGAACAAAAACATCATCAACAAGAATGCTACTTGCTTCATGGCAAGAAGCTCCGAGGTAACTTCTTCTAACTCTTCTTTTCCTAAGGCTATGATTGACATGGATGATCCTACTAGTCTTAAGGTTAAAGAAGAGATTATTGCTTTGGATTATTTCTACACTAACTTGCAAGGTCAGCACAAAGTTCGTTTTGAAGCTCTTATGGATCAGCTGGCCCAAAACGAAGCTCTCCTTGAGGAAAAGGGCAGAATTGAAAGGGAGGATGCAATGGAAATTGCATCCTTAAAAAATGCTCTTGAAGAGCAGGAAGAGGCCCGGGTCTCTCTTGAAGAGAGGCTTGAGTCCATTGAAGAGTCACATGATGAAATTGTGACTAAACTTGTTAAGGAATGTGACAATGCTGCCACCAAAGAAAAGAAGTTAAAGAAGGAAAGGATTGACTTTGGGGCTGCTCATGATAGACTCTCTGAGGAATTGGAGAAACTTGACAATGCTCACAAGGCATTGAAAAACGAGTTCTCTATTCTCAATGAGTCACATGATCAGCTTCAAAGTCGATTGGCCAAATATGATACTCCTAGCTCGTCCAACTCAACATATAGTAACAAGAAAAATGCTAGCGTGGAAAAATAAGTGATCAAGGACATCACTACCAAGGACAAAGGTGTACTTGATGAAGTCCTTGGCAAGCAAAGGTCAAATCATGGTAAAGAGGGACTTGGGTATGTCACCAAGTCCAAGAAGAAGAAAACCAATAAGAACAAGACCAAGAATGTGCAATCAAAGATAAGCACTGCTGATAAGAATGTCATAAAATACAAGACTAATAATATTGGTTTTGCAGGGTCTCACAATCTGAATTATGAACTCTTTTGTGATGACTATGGCGATGTTTATGCTTATTATGTTGGTCCCTTTGATGAATATATTGCTTGGTTTATTTGGGTCCCAAAGACCCTTGTTACTAACATGAAAGGACCCATTGAAAAATGGGTACCTAAAACCAAGAAGTAATTTTCTTGCAGGGCTATGCTTCCGGTGGGTCAAAATGGGTGTTGGATAGTGGGAAGCACTAGTCATATGACCGGAAGCAAGGAGATCATCACGGAGATGCGTCCAAATCATGATAATATCATAGTCTCCTATGGTGATAAGTCTAAATCTCAGGTATTGGGTTTTGGCAAGGTTGTGGTTGCCCACGATATCTCTCTCGTGGACGTCATGCTTGTTGAGACCCTCGGTTACAACCTTCTTTATGTTCGTGCCCTTGGCAAGATGGGTTTTGCTGTTTTTATCGATGATGATTTGGTGGTACTCTTGTGGAGCAAGTCTCTAAAGGTCGCTTTCGTTGGATATGTCGAAAATGACCTGTATGTGGTGGACTTCTCGGGGAAAACCACTTCGGGTCCGATGTGTCTATTCGGAAAGGCCGACGTGGGCTGGCTATGGCATCGCCGTTTAGCCCATGTCAACATGAGAACTTTGCAAAGTCTCCAAAAGGGTGGCCACATCCTTGGACTAAAAGACAATGTATCTTTTGCCAAAGATCGTGTTTGCAGGGCTTATGTATAAGGAAAAATGCATGACTCTCACCACAAGAGGAAGACTATTGTGTCATCAAAGATGATCTTGGAATTACTTCATGTGGATTTATTTGGTCCTCCTTCTCATGCAAGTCTTGGTGGGAAGAAATATTGCTTGGTCATTGTCGATGATTACTCAAGATATACATGGGTCTATTTCTTCAAGCTGAAAAGTGAGACTCAATAAACCGTCATTGACTTTGCCAATGAAGTTCAACGGCAACACAATGTTCCTATCCTTGGCAATTAGAAGTGACAACGGCTTCGAATTGAAGAACTACACTTTGAATGAGTTTCTAAGAGAAGAGGGGATTAGACATCAATATTCCGCTGCGTACACCCCTCAACAAAATGGTGTAGCCGAGAGGAAGAACCGGACTTTGATGGATATGGCAAGATCTATGTTGGCTGAATTCAAGTCTCCTTATAATTTTTGGGCTGAAGCCATATCCACTTCTTGTCACTCATCAAACTGGATCTACCTTCGAAAGATTTTGGACAAGACTCCATATGAAATACTTACCGGTAACAAGCCCAACATCTCATACTTCAGGGTATTCGGGTGTAAGTGTTTCTTTCTTATTAAAGGTGTCCGTTTGTCAAAATTTGAGTCCAAGGCTTTAGAAGGTATTTTTGTTGGTTACGGTGCCAAATCCCACACTTATAGAGTCTACAACAAGCTCACTGGGATTGTTGTAGAATCTTGTAGTGTGGAGTTCGATGAAAATAACGGCTCCTTTGTAGGGCAAGTTGATATTTGTGATGCAGATGTTGAAATACCCCAAGATGCCATAAGAAGAATGGGCGTGGGATTTTTTCGCCCCATTGAGGAAATCCTTGTGGCGGATCAGGAAGGACAATGCTCCACACATGTGGAGCCCTCATCTACACAAGATCAACAAGCTCCTACTGTTGGAGAAAATCGTGCACCAACACCGCAATCTGCTAAAGATCATCTGTCCCCTAGACAAGTTGGTAGTCCCAGGCCGGACTATCCGCCCCCTCCAAGGGGCGGACAATCCGCCCCTGGCACTCCAACTCGTTCCAGAGGATCTGGAGGAGAAGTCAACAACTCTGAAGCTCCCAGGCCGGATTATTCGGCCCCCGAGGGCGGATTATCCGGCCCTGGGTCTCCAACTCCTGTCAGACACTCTCAGGGAGAAAACTCTGGTACTTCACCTCCCAGGCCGAATAGTTCGGCCCCTCCAAGGGGCGGATTATCCGGCCCTGAAGAACAAACTCAGCAGCAATCTTCTGGTGTTAACGCAGACCAAGATCAAGGGCAGGGCAGTAATCAAGACAAGGATACAAATACTGTATCAACTCCTTCTAGAAACAATAAGGACATTGAGGCTCGTCGCAAGGCTCGTGCTGATCGGAACCTTGAACTAAGAGGTCACACTCTTGACAAGGTTGTTGGTGATCTACGACGAAGGGTATCCACTAGAAGAGAACTTGCAAGCTTCTGTGATCATCAAGCTCACATTTCCATGGTTGAACCGAAGAAGGTTTTTGATGCACTTGAAGACCCCGATTGGGTTGTTGCAATGCATGAAGAATTAAATAACTTCGAACGCAACAAAGTTTGGAAGCTCGTAGAGAAACCAAAGGATTGCCGCAATGTTATCAGCACCAAGTGGATCTTAAAGAACAAACAAGATGAAAATGGCATTGTTATGAGGAATAAATCATGACTCGTGGCTCAAGGATTCTCTCAAGTGGAAGGAATTGATTTTGGCGAGACTTATGCTCCTGTGGCTCGTCTTGAGTCCATCTGTATCCTTCTTGCATATGCAGCTCATCATAATTTTAAATTACAACAAATGGATGTTAAGAGCGCTTTCCTTAATGGTCCTCTACATGAGTTAGTATACGTCAAGCAACCCCCGGGGTTTGAGGAACCCAAATTTCCGAACCATGTCTACAAACTCGATAAGGCGCTCTATGGCCTTAAACAAGCCCCACGTGCGTGGTATGAGCACCTTAAAGAGCTTTTGCTAGACCGTGGATTCAAAGTTGGGCAAATCGACCCCACTTTTTTTACTAAGAAGGTTAATGGGGAGCTTTTTGTATGCCAACTCTATGTAGATGACATTATTTTTGGCTCTACTAACCAAGCTTTTAACGATGAATTTTCAAAGCTTATGACTGACAGGTTTGAGATGTCCATGATGGGTGAGCTGAGGTTCTTTCTTGGATTTGAGATCAAACAACTTAGAGAGGGAACTCAATGGCGTTGCTAAGTACATCCAAGACATGCTCAAAAGGTTCAAAATGACGGATCTCAATGGCGTTGTTACCCCAACGCAAACAAAGTGTCATCTTGAGCTCAATCCCAAGGGTAAAGACGTGGATCAAAAGGTATACCGATCCATGATCGGCTCTCTCCTTTACCTCTGCGCATCTAGGCCCGATATCGTGTTAAGTGTAGGAGTGTGTGCAAGGTACCAAGCCGCTCCTAAAGAAAGCCACTTAGTGGCGGTCAAGCGAATCTTCCGATATTTGGTTCATTCCCCGAATTTTGGGTTATGGTATCCCAAGGGTTCAAGTTTCTCTCTATGTGGTTACACTGATTCAGATTGGGCTGGTGACAAAGATGATAGGAAATCAACCTCTGGTGCATGTCAATTCTTGGGCAGGTCTCTAGTGTGTTGGTCATCAAAGAAACAGAATTGTATTTCACTCTCAACCGCCGAAGCTGAATATGTTGCTGCTGCAAGTGCTTGTACACAATTGTTATGGATGAGGCAAACTTTAAAGGAATATGGTGTGAATTGTGACAAAGTGCCTCTATTATGCGACAATGAAAGTGCTATCAAAATTTCTTACAATCCCGTGCAGCATACAAGAACAAAACATATAGAGATTCGCAATCACTTTATTCAGGATCATGTTGCTCGTGGTGATATTGCCCTTTCCTTTGTGAGCACAAAGAACCAACTTGCTGATATTTTCACGAAGCCTCTTGATGAAGCGAGATTTTGTTATTTGAGGAATGAGCTAAATATCATAGATTCAAGGAGCTTGGCTTGACTACCCTTGCACACTCACTTGCTCTTATTTATGTATTTGGTTTAGATGTGGGCATAGACAGAGGGGGAGTGTGGTCCTAATTGATTGGGGTCGTCTACCTTTCTATGCACCATGACGACGATCGAGAAGGCCTAGGGTGGCGTGAATCGAACGGTGGCGGAGTCAGCAACACAGAGGCATCGCGGGGTCGGGGAGGAAGAAGAAGAAGAAGAAGAAGAAGAAGAAGAAGAAGAAGAAGAAGAAGAAGAAGAAGAAGAAGAAGAAGAAGAAGAAGAAGAAGAAGAAGAAGAAGAGGAACGAGAGAGAGAGAGCGAGAGAGTGGTGTGTACTGGGACGATAAGGTCCAGTACCACTTCGGTGGGTAGTATTGACCAGCCATTTGGGCCAAGTTGGGCCTAGATAGCCCAATGGGTTGGCCCAAACATTAAAACAAATGAACTAAAAGATTTAATAAAATACCAAAATACCCTTAGGATCTAATAAATAAAATAAAAGCCCTAAAAATACAAATGATATATTTTTAGGTTTATAATAATACAAGCTACCTAATATCATTAAGAACTCTAATTTCAATTGAATAACCCTATGTAAAAGATTTTAAAAATATATATTACTTATGGAATTTTATAAAAATCAATAAAATACCTAAAAAAAAATTATCATCCTTAATTAGTGTAGTATTTATAAAAATACTAACTTGATATTTAAGATATCAAAATAAAATCTTCTAAACTAAAATGATTATTCTTAAAAGAAATATTAAGAAAATAATTATATGAGTTAAAAATAATTAAAAATTACTTTTTGACTCTTTTAATGATGTATTATATTACAAAAATATCAAATATAATATTTCAAAATATTAAGAATTATTATTAAAACAATTCCCTTTATTAAGGCAATTAAAGAAAATTAATATACTAGGTAAAACAACAAAGAAGATAAATAATAAATGATGCATTGCTACTATGCATAATCATTATTGCTTCTTTAAATATTATCTTTACCAGGCAATAATGATATTTTGTAGAAATAGAGGCTCAAGGTCGAGTGCAAACTTCCGACTTCACTACCTTGCAATCACAAGGCAAGTTCATCACTTGCTCGTGTCCTTTGAAGAGTATTATCAAAGTAATTGCAAATTATGTGTTATAATCTATGTCCCGAAGAAATAAAATATTATTTTCTCAAAACAAATAAATTGTTGATATCATCCTAAGTGGTGATATGTATAAGGTGAGAAAAGGAAATTAGGTCTCCATTTGCCATGATATTAATCACTTAGGACTTAACAACCCATGCCATCAATGATTCTAGCACCATATATTACGCGTTAACCATGAAATTTGGAATGGGACAGAGAAGTCAGTTGTATCCTTTTCCTTCCGTATGTATGGCAAGACGACCTTAACGTGACTTTGTGATTCCTTGTGCGGATCCAACATATGGGTCGACACCCTTAGGCCCCACGATTTTGGTGTCTAGATTATCTATGAGTGGCTACCGGAGGTATAGCCGGACCTATATGGTACTTGCCAGGGGCATCACTAGCTCATAGAGTCTTTGGGAACTCATCAGGGTTATAGCTTGCCCGAAAGAGGGCTTAGCGGAGGTGAGCCAGCCCCGAAGGATCGTGTAGACATGCGGGGTCGCGGAGAGGGCAGTGATTGGCTTGCATCACCTACTGTGCCCCACATCATGGAATTGTGGATGGGAAAGTACGCCCGGTTGTGCAACAAGGAGTTGATCTATCATGGGTAAAGTAACGCACCTCTATAGAGTGTAAAAACTGTAACTTGTTACTGTAGGGGTTCGTAGCATGGAAAACAAAAAAAATCTATCGCATGAACACACACAAGCCAAGATCTATCTACTAGATTGTAGCAACAAGTCGATAGAATACTAACCCTCGAAGATCCAAAGCAGTTAACGAGTGCAGATTCTCGTGGGTGATGTAGTCGTTCACTTGTCGATCTCAAGATCGCGTAGGCGATCCATCCGGCACCACGTTCCGGAAGCGCTCCCGCAGTCGGTCACATGTATGGTACTCGATGAAGACCTTCCTCTCCCTTGTTCCAGCAGGCAGCGGAGGTTGTAGCTCTCTCCTCGCGATTCCGGCAGCACGACGGCGTGGTGTCGGAAGTAGAGGGGAGATCTCGCAGGGCTTTGCCTAAGCTGGAGCGAGTATGGTGGAGTAGAGGGAGCCCCGGCGATCTAGGGTTTATAGGGCCGAGGTTTAGAGGTAGCTAGCAACTAGATTTTAGCTAGTCGGTAGCGGTTTGGAGGAGATCTATATTGGTCGCAACTAGAGAGGGGGCGGCGGCCAACCTAGGGTTTCTTGGGCGCCTAGGGCAAGGGGGATACCTTGGGGTGCACCCCCACCCCTCCTTATATAGGTGGGAGGCGTCCAAGGGTGTTCCCAACCCAGGTGGAAACCCTCCCTAACTTAGAAACCCTCCCTAACTCGGAAACCATGTTGGGATCTGACTTTTTCAAACTACCTTTTTTGACTTTCAAATTAGCGTTTGATTTCTCTCTTACAAGTGTCCAGCCAAGTGACCTAGGACATGACGCAACCATTAAACTTTGTCATGACACATCCATGTACCCTTCCCCTTCCGGATTGGTGAACCTTCTAGACCCTTCTAGAACATTCTCGTGAAAACACCAGAATCATTCCCGAACTCCGAAATTGGACTTTCCTTATATGAATCTTATTCTCCAGACCATTCCGGATCTCCTCGTGATATCCCGAATCCCATCTGAGACTCCGAACAACATTCGTTCTCTTTACTCACATTCCATATCTACTAAACAACATCGAATCCTTAAGTGTGTCTCCCTACGGTTCGTGAATTATGCAGACATGATCGAGACTCTTCTCCGATCAATAACCAATAGAGGAATCTGGAAAGTCATATGGCTCCCATGTATTTCTATGATTACTTTGCGATCAAATGAACACTTACATACGATACCAATTTCCCTTTGTCTCGCGATAGTTTACTTATCCGAGGTTTGATCGTCGGTATCTCTGCATACCTAGTTCAACCTCGTTACTGATAAGTACTCTTTTCTCGTTCCCGTGATATGTGATCCCTTGTGAGCCAGTCACATGCTTGCAAGCTAATTGGATGACATTCCACCGAGAGGGCCCAGAGTATATCTATCTGTCATATGGATGGACAAATCCCACTCTTGATCCATGTGCCTCAACACATACTTTCCGAACACTCAATGCCACCTTTATAGACACCCAGTTACGGTGTGGTGTTTGATGTCATCAAAGCATCCATATGGTGATGGTGATTATCATGATCTCATGGTTAAAGGAATTAGGTTACTATGTATCAGAAAGCTTATAGCAAACGAACTATTGAAATGACTTGATCTTTATGCTACACTTATATATAGGAGTATGTCCATCACACCATTCTCCTAATGATATGATCTTGTTGTTAATAACATCTCAATGTTCATGATCATGAAACCATGATCATATATTAACCAACAAGCTAGTTTAACAAGAGGCTTTACTAGGGACTCTTTTATGTTTACAAATCACACAAGTATTAATTTTTTCGGTTAATACAATTATAGCATGGTATGTAAACATTTATCATAAGCATGAAGATATGATAATAACCTCTTTATTATTGCCTCTTGGGCATATCTCCAACAGTCTCCCACTTGCACCAGAGACAATAATTTAGTTTCAAATCTTTGTGTATTCAACACCTATGGCTTTCCGGTGTCGTATGTACACGATTGCTAGTGATTAACTGATCTTCGAATCTGACACTTTCAGGTCCGTGTGTAATTGCATGTCTTTGCGTCTCTACGCATCACTCATTCTCTAATGAGATGGCTTTGTATAAATTTGGTCCTTTGGTGAGACCTTTAGTTCCTAGGGGTTAAAACATGTTGAAAATATTGTAGTACAATATATCTTCATAGTATTATCCCGCTGTGAACTACACCTAGTTTGATAACAAACTACTTGACACAAATGCCCTCTTTTGCTGCTATAATAGCAGTCATATACTTAGCCTTTTGTTGTAGTATCTGTCACAATGTCTTAACTTTGGAACTCATCCAAATCCATTATGGAACTTACTTTCCATTATATTGTGCCACCCTTAGTTTAGACTGATATAAACTTAATTTGTATTTTGTGACAAAACTAGTATCAATGTAGTACTTTTACAATGAACTAATCATCTATTTGTCACATCTACAAAAATAATATATTCTTAGTTCTTCCAAAAGATCATAAGAATATCCTTACTATCGTCCAATGATCATCTTATGAATCATTCTGGTATATGCTCATAACATTTAGAGCATAGGACATATCTGGATTTGTACATATCACAATATGATTGATATAAATACTCTTTGTGATTTCATACATCAAGTATCAATCTATACTTTAACTTTGTTTCACTTACCAAGTGTCGATACACTTGAATTTTGATTTAATACTTTCTGTGTGGCAAGAACCTTTCTTGTCATTTCCATACTGAACTCATTCAGTATCTCATCTATGTACATTTGGCACAACCATATTAGCGTCTCAATCTATCTATATAGATATTGATGCCAAATATTTGGGTTTTGCCTAAGTCTTTCATCGAGATGAAATTCTTAACATGTGTTAATAAAAGATACATCATTTCCAATAAAAAATATGTCTTCCACATAATGTATTAGAAATATGTCTTAGCGCTTGTCGTGGTATTGCCGACGAGTACGCCATGGAGGGGTCCTCACAGTGCGTGTTTAGAGATGTGGGGTAAGGCGGACGGTTGACGGGTACGAGGTAACACAGCTTACCCAGGTTCAGATCCCACAATAGTGGCGGAATCCTACTCCTGCTATAAATCACTATAAGGACAATACGCCGAGTTACAGAGATAGGTTCGATGTGCGAGGTGTGTGTAAAACGATGCCCTAAAGGCTCCCATAAGCCCGAATTATATAGTCGCCAGGTCCTAGGGTTACAGGGAAAAGTCCTAGCCGGACAGGTTACAGAGTTCTACACCGTCTATTACTAGTCTTGTGTATCTTGCACTCCAAGGCTCCGGGTACGCTGGTGACTCCACCGTAGCCTTTCTTTATCCGGCATGGGCCTCCCTTCTGGATCCACCTAACTGGGCCGTCCAGCAGGCCACAGGCCATGCTACCGACTATGGTCCACCCGGGTTAGCCGGAAAAGAGACATGTTATGAGGATACCCATATAGCATATCCCCAACAGTAGCCCCCGGAGAACTCCGAGATCTTGCGCCATCTTGCCTCTTCCCGTGGAATGCTCCGTCTAGGTGGATGTCGGCAAATCATCAAGCAATATCTTGTAGTCCTCCCAAATAACCCTGCAAAGGTTTCTCCGTCTTCTATGAGTAAGTCGGAGAAATGCTGAATCTTCCATCGTACGCTTCCGTTGTCGGATTAAATCCGTCCATGCGAGAATCTTTGATGGGACGGCTCCTCTACCATGTCAGTTATGACGACGTAGGCTGTAGGTCAGCGACGCCTTGTAACTCACACATGCAGAGAACGCAATCATATCCGATTTCCCCGCGCGAGCGATGCGAACCGTTGGCGGCGGCGGTTGGAGACGTGGCGAAATTACCGTGCACGTTCACGGACACGTTGTCTACGCGGCAACCGTCCGATTAGCTGCACGAATCTTGACGCAGAGTAAGATAAATAGTAACCACGGGACACTTGCCACTTTTTCACCCCATTCTCTCGCGTCATCGTCTTGTTCCTCCAGCCGCACGCCTCCTCGAGCTCTCCGCGGAAAACCTCAAGAAACCCTAGCCTCTTTCTACACCAGTCGCTTCCTTCCATTCCTTCCAAGGCTAGCAACAGCTCCTCCCCGTCGATGGCGGCGTCGAGCGAAGCCACGGCAAAGCCGGCGAGCTCCGTCGTCGTGCCCCCAGAGGGCCTGGTCATCCCCGCGTCGGCGGTGATTGAAACCACCGGCGGCGACCACAATCTGGCGGCGCTGGAGCCCCTGGAAGAGGAGCCAGACTCGTACAAAGGCGACTGGCGTGGCTCGGACATCACCGGCCGCGACATCCAAGAGATGGTTGCCGAGGGCTACCTCCCCGCGACGGAGGGGCTCGCCTGGCGGGCGGCGCCGGCCGGCGAGGTGACCCCTTCTTCCCAAGCCGGAGAGAAAGTGTACCTCAAGGCGCAATTGGTACGCGGCGTTTCTCTGCCCATCTCCCACTTCTTTCTGTCCGTCTTGAATCACTTCATGGTCCAACCCCATAACCTCTCCCCCAATAGTATCTTAGTGCTTAGCAACTTAGCGGCACTTTGTGAGGGTTACCTAGGGATTAGTCCTAGGTTAGACTTGTTTGTATACTTCTTCACCGTCAAACGTGAAGCCAAACATAGTAGGGAGGATCTTAGGAACTACGGCACCATAAGCTTCAAGATCCGACCTAGCTGGCGGTTCCCCGACATCGTCGGCCACGAGTCGTGCAAAAACTAGCAGCGGACGTACTTCTACGGCCCCGACATTCCTTTGGCGGGCCGAGAAGTAACGTACCCGGACTTCGTGGATGGAGCCGCCACTGAAGTCTCCACATGGCATTCCCATGCCTCCCTTCCCTCCGACCTCGACGCTTCTCACGCAATAAGGCGGATCAAGTGGTTCGTAGAGACGGGTCTAACCGGCTTGGACCTAGCCATGTGCTGGTTCATCAGGCGGATCCAACCTCTGCAGCACCGCACGAAGTTTATGCACGAGTACACCAGCGACCGAAGGGATAGCCTCCGGATCTCCGAGGACAACTTCTCGAGCGACTCCATCAAGTTCCGCCTTAAGGACATCGAAGCGTGGCTTCACCCTCACCTACGACATGTTCGTAGACGGAAAGTGCCCAAAGGTAGATATTTATTTTCCGTGTATGACATTGCTCCAGTTGTTCCGTCTTGCCAATACCATCTTGTCTAACACGATGATCTCTCACTTAACAGCTTAGCAATCTAGAGGAGGGCAACCTGGCTTCCCAAATCTATGATCCAAAGATGAAGGAAGTCATGGTCGTGTCCGACAATGATGCCCCGTTGGCGCGAAAGCGGAAGAGCTCCACCTCTGACGCTGCCGATGGA
This sequence comes from Avena atlantica, assembly GCA_910589765.1. Lineage (NCBI taxonomy): Eukaryota > Viridiplantae > Streptophyta > Magnoliopsida > Poales > Poaceae > Avena > Avena atlantica. The sequence continues at coordinate 323,331,793 of OU342738.1, forward strand.
GGTAAGAAGAAGAAGACGGAGGGTGGAGCCTTCAAAAAGAGTACTGCCGCCCTGGAGGCGGAAAAGAAGAAAGCCACCGGGATGTTTGCCAAAGCGCCCCCCCCCCCCTAGTGTAAGCCTCTCATTTTCCGACATTGTCTCATTTATCTGTCTTATTCCTGTACTTTATGCATTTTGCACGTTTCAGGAAGAAAGCCACAACCAGCCTCAAGAAGTCATCCAAGACTCTTGGGGCTTCTAGAAATATCAAAGATATGCTGCATCGCGACTCCTCCCCCGCACCTTCCCTGCTACTCCTGCCGTCAAGCCCCCTCTGCTCCGACAAGCTCCCAAGTCCAGGAGGCACCAGGCCCTTCCGCCATGGAAGTGGACTCTAGCGCATCAACCGATCTTGCTGTTGTCGGCGAGCAGGCGACGCAGGAGAGTGCTGCTCTTCAAATGGCTGAAGCTCTGGCTAAGGATGCCATCGGTAGCGGCAAGGCGGTGGTGGGAGCTGGTACTTCTGCCGAAGGCGGCGCCTCTGCTCCCCAGAAACCCTTCGAGTTTCCGAAGATTGTTTACCCGGCGCTCATGCCGAGTAACACAGCTATGGTTCCTGGAGGAGTGTCGTCATCTCCGACATGCGGTCTTGAGGAGCTACTCCGACAAGCAGACATCTTGCGAGGGAACAGCATTGCCTTTGGCAAGCTGCTGGCCGAGAGCGCTACAAGCCTCAACATCATCGCACTTGTAAGTTTTACTTTACCTTTTGCATTTCGTATGAGTATTCCACTCTAGCCCCCGAGGATGTAGACGGAAAACCATAGGTTTTGCATCTATATGCTCTAAGAGTGACTAAGTTAGAAAAAACTCTCACTGTAGCCCCCAAGCATTTAGATGGAATGAATTATTCTGACTAGATGCTTTAAGAGTAGCACAAGAAGTGTTCATGATTTGCAATGCTATAACGCCCCCCCCCCCCCCCCCAAGCCTCTAGTTGTAACTGAATTAGTTCCGACTAGATGCTAAAAGAAAAGCTAAGCATTTTCCAAGCTAAAAACTTTATACTGTAGCCCCCAAGCTTCTAATCGAGAACTGAATTAGCTCCGACTAGATGCTTTAAAGAAAAGCTAAGCATATTGATAAGTTTAAAAACTCTCGCTGTAGCCCCCGAGCACCTAGATGGAAAATCTCCGACTAGGGGCTCCAAGCAGACCCAACAGCGATTTAACTTAGTATTTATTTCCACAGAACGAGAATGCTCGGAGGGGCATGGCCAACGACAAGTACCAGAAGATGCGCGCAAATCTTGAAGCTGAAAAGGGTAAAACCGCCATCTTGAAGGAACACATCATCAAAAACAAGAGTCTATTTTCTTATTACGCATTTCCGTCTTATTTTTGTGCCCACAATCTCCGAGTACTCACTATGCACTTTGCTTTATCCGACTTGCAGAACATGCCGCCAAGGCCAAGGACATTGTTGAGCAGTCCAAGCACATCCAGCAGCTGGACAGTGAGAACAAAATACTTAAGAAGGAGAGGGAAGAAATGCTGAAGATGCACGAGGATTCCATGAAAGCCCTGCAGGACTCCGCCTCCGCGGAGATCAATCGCTTGAAGGAGGAGCTTGCGATCCTAAAGGATCAGAAGCACGCTGATGATGAGCAAAACCTTCACCATAACAAAGCGTTTAAGCTCCTCCAACAAGAGAAGGAATCTTTGGCGGACACCGTCTAGCAGGCTAAGGCCAGCATCTTCAGTAAGTGTCCTCTGCCTTGTAGTTCTATAGTCTGGATACTTAGAATTTATTGAAGTCATGTAATCATTGTCGGAATTTTCAGCACCCATGGGTTTAACCCGCTCGCCTACTTCGGACAAGGAATGCATGATTCTTGTCGGCAACTTCATCAACACCGACATCGCCCAAGCCAAGGAGATTTCCAAGCCCCTCCAGATTTATATCAAGGCCTCGGACTCCGTGGTGAAGTACTCGGAGATTCTGCGCCGAGCCCCCGAGCGTGTCGCAAGCTGGAAAGCTTCATGCGCACGGGCTGGCGCAAGGATGGCGCTGTCTATGGTGAAGGCACACTATGAAGATGCCGACATCGACACGGTGACATCTGGTATCCCCGACGTGGATGATGACAGCAAGGAGATCGATCACGAAGCCATCCTGTCATCACTCGCGTGGTATGATACCAGGGTTGCCGAGTTGGTAGATGTTGACGTCTTCGTGCCCATGAACTTTCTCGACAACGCCAACCCGGATTCCTCCGAGTCTCACCATAGCGCCGACGCTGAGGGTGATTCTCCGGCTGTGATGATGCGGCCTCCAAGTCCCCTGCACCCAAAGAGTGAAAAACACTTTGTAATTCTTGTTTCACCCTTGACATGTGCATTGAAAAAACTTGGTGATGTAATCTTAAGGCGGAAAATAGTGGTTGTCGTATCCTGCTACTTAAGGATTAATTCCCAGTATGTACATATTTTTTAAGCAAGTGCTGGCTTATCCATTACTTTGGTTTTTATGCTTGACTTTTCGTGAGTCGGAAGACTCGTTGTCGGAACCATGCGCTTAGGTGATGATGCCCAATGGCACCGTCAATAACCTGAGCACAAAATCGCCGACAATAAGTGCCAAAAGTCACTACTCCAAAATCCACATAAAAACAACAAAGAACGTGTAGACTAGAAAACTTAAGCTAACGCCCGTAGGCGGAATTTTCACAAGTGCAATCGCAAGACTTATGCATAAAAGTTTTATATGATCCAAAAATGAACACTAAAGGAGGTAAAAGACTCAGCAAAATGAGTGAACCAAAGAGCTTTATTTCACTGATCATATAAGAGGTACACAATTAGATAAAAAATGCTAAGTGTAAAAAGGACGTAGCTGTGCTATGTTCCATGGCCGATCAAGCTCCGGATAGTCATCATCCGGGTCACGTCGCTTACGCTTATGATCCTCGTTGGGTCTATCCTTGAGTTCATGATTGTCGACAAGGTAGTAAGACCCATTGAGCAGCTCCTTGCTTATGATGAACGGTCCTTCCCATGGCGGGGATAATTTGTGTGACTTCTTCTGCTTAAGTCGGAGCACCAAATCCCCCTCTTTAAACGAGCGATGCCGAACGCGGAGACTATGGTAGCTGCATAGCTTCTGCTGGTAGATGGCGGATCTTTGGCATGCCAAAACGCGCTCCTCCTCGAGAAGGTCCACATCTAGACGTTTGGATTCTTCAGCATCATCTTCGTCGTAGGCGGCAACTCTTGGTGCATTGTGTAGGATGGCTTCTGCTCCATATACCATGAAGTAAGGGGTGTAGCCGGTGGATCTGTTGGGTGTCATTCGTAGACTCCATAGTACAGATGGCAATTCTTCCGCCCAGGCTCCAGCTGCTCTATGTAGCGGTGCCTCAAGACGTGGCTTGATTCCCTGCAGAATTAATCCATTGGCTCGCTCAACCTGGCCATTGGACTGTGGGTGTGCCACAGATGCAAGGTCAAGTCGGATGCCCTTGTCCCAGCAATAGGCCTCCACTTCTCCGAGTGATAAATTGCTTCCATTGTCGGTGATGATGCTATGTGGGAGACCAAATCTCACCACTAGATCCCGGACAAACCTGAGGGCAGTTGCCCCATCAAGCTTTCTAATGGGTTTAGCTTCTATCCATTTGGTGAATTTGTCAACTGCTACAAGCAGATGCGTAAATCCACACGGTGCCGTCTGTAACGGCCCCACCATGTCTAGCCCCTAGACTGCAAACGGCCAAGTTATTGGTATTGTTCGCAATTCTTCAGCAGGAACATGCGGTTGTCGGGCATAATACTGACATCCTGTGCATGTCTCAACCAGCTTGTCAGCGTCCGCCTTCGCGGTCAGCCAGTAGATCCTTGCCGGAAGGCTTTCGCGACCAATGATCGAGGAGCGGCGTGATGCCCGCAATATCCGAGATGGATTTCGCGTAGGATTTCCATACCTTCTAGCTGGGAAACAAACTTTAGGTATACACCAGTAGTGCTCCTCTTGTAGAGTTGCCCATTGATTATGGTATAACCCTTTGCTCATCATACTATTTGCCGTCGTTTGACCTCGTCGTCGGGCAAAGTTCTGTGTGCGAGATATTCCATGAACGGTTTTGTCCAAGCCGGAGGGATCTTTGTCACTATGTTGACGAAAGAGTCAGCTCTATCCGGGTTGTCGATGTCGGCGCCCTTCACGGATGGTGTGCGTAGATGCTCTAGGAAAACTGGTGGCGGAATTTGCTTGCGCCCTGATCCAAGTTTAGACAGTAGATCAGCCGCCTCGTTTTGCTCCCTAGGCACATACTTGACTTCGTAGCCCAAGAAGCTTTTGGCTATCTCGTCCACTTCGTCGCGATATGCCGCCATCATAGGGTTCCGCGCATTCCAGGTGCCAGCCACCTGCTGGGCAACCAAGTCGAAATCTCCACAGCAAACTATGCGCTTGATGCCAATATCCTTGGCTACACGTAGTCCATGAATGAGTGCTTCATACTCCGCCATGTTGTTTGTAGCCTCGAAGTGGATCTGCAGAACGTAGTGTAGCTTGTCTCCTTTTGGTGACTGTAGCAATACACCAGCCCCCGAGCCATTGAGCTGTTTTGATCCGTCAAAGTGCATCACCCAGTACTCTGGTTCTGGCAACGGAGTGGCATCTGGCATCTCCGTCCAATCTGCAATAAAATCCGCCAAGGCTTGTGACTTGATAGCGTCGTGTCTCTTGTAGGTGATCTCGAAGGCGGCAAGTTCAATGCCCCACTTCGCGACCCTTCCTGTAGCGTCGCTGTTATTGATAATGTCGGACAGTGGAGTCTTGCTCACTACTGTGATTGGGTGCTCCTGAAAATAATGCCTCAGCTTCCGAGAAGCAAGGAATACTCCATAAGCTATATTTTGGTAGTGTGGGTAACGCTTCTTGGACTCCGTCAAGACCTCGCTTACATAGTAAACTGGTCGTTGAACTCCGTGCTCGTAGCCTAGTTCCTTCCGCTCTACCACAACGACGATGCTAATAACCCGGTTGGTTGCCGCCATGTAAATTAGCAGGGGTTCCCCAGGCTCGGGTGCTGTAAGGATGGGCTCTGAGGAAAGAATCTCCTTGAGCTGCTTCAATGATGCGTCTTCTTCGTCTGTCCATGTGAATTTGTCCGCCTTCTTCAGCAACTTGTACAGCGGCAGAGCCTTCTCTCCAAGTCGGCTGACGAACCGACTAACTGCTGCAACACAACCTGTTAGTCATTGGATGTCGTTTAGGCATGTCGGACGGTTTATGTTTAAGATGGCCTTGATTTTCTCCGGGTTGACCTCGATTCCGCGCTGGGAAACGATGAAGCCCAACAGTTTGCCGGCTGGAACCCCGAAGACGCACTTCTTAGGGTTGAGCATCATGTTGTATTTCCGAATATTATCAAAGGTTTCTTTTAAGTCAGAGATTAAGTCGTTTGACTTTTTAGACATCACCGCGATATCGTCCACATAGGCGTGAACGTTCCGACCAATTTGGTCGTGAAGGAAATGTTGCATTGTCCGCTGGTAGGTAGCACCTACGTTTTTTAGCCCAAAGGGCATTATGACATAGCAAAACGTGCCGTAAGGGGTAGTGAACGAAGTGGCCAATTGGTCTGACTTCCTCATCTTGATCTGGTGGTATCCTGAGTATGCATCGAGAAAACACAAAATTTCCGGGCCAGCCGTCGAGTCAATGACTTGGTCAATGCGAGGCAAAGCATTAGGACATGCTTTGTTCAAGCCGGTGTAATCAACGTACATTCTTAATTCATTGGTTCCCTTTTTGGGGACAAGTACAGGATTGGCCACCCATCGGGTGTGAAGGACTTCTCGGATAAACCCAGCCTTAAGTAACCTAGCTATCTCTTTGCGAATGGCGCGTCTCTTCTCATCTCCGAAGCGTCGTAGAGGTTGTTTCACTGGTTTACATTTTGGATCTATGTTTAAGCTGTGCTCGGCAAGTTCCCTAGGTACACCTTTCATGTCGGCAGGTTGCCAGGCAAAGATGTCCCTATTCTCATGGAGGAACTCGACGAGTTCGCTTTCCTATTTGGGATCCAGGTTCGTCCCAATGGCGACGGTCTTGGAGGCATCGCCTACCACAAGTTCCACTGGCTTGGTCTCGATGGCGGCCTTGAACGCAGGAGCGGATTCAGAGATCTGCTTCTTCGACGCGGGCATCTCTGAGTCAATGACCTTGCTCTGGATCTCTTTGAATTCTTCGCTATAGAGGACAGCTTCTGCAATGGCTGCTTCATTGATCTCGCAGTCCTTTGCCTTGGTAAAGCTTCCTGATACGATGATGACACCGTTTGGTCCGGGTATCTTGAGCTTGTTGTAGACGAAGCATGGCTTGGACATGAACGTGTGGAATATGTCGCGGCCGAATATGATGTGGTACACGCTCTTGAAGGGGACCACCTCAAAGGTCATGCGCTCTTGGCGGTAATTATTAAGGTCGCCAAAGGCTACCTGAAGTGTGATGCACCCAAGGGACCGAGCCTCCCGACCAGGAACTACGCCATGGAAAACTCCGTGCACCAGGAACTCGCCTTAGGTTTGCCTCCGTCAAGTTCATCTTCTGCAGTGTATCCAATTACATGATGTTGATGCTGCTTCCACTATCCACCATGCACTTGGTGAACTTCGTGCCGTCAATCAATGGGTTGATGACCATGGCGTACTGGTTCTCCGTGGGCACAAGGTCTGGGTGGTCCATCCTGTCCCAAGTTATTGGAACCTCTGACCAGTGCAGGTATTGGGGACTGGGGGGAGAGTTGCCATCAGGATCCTTAGAGAGGTCTTCTATTGTCGGACGGTGGGGGTGCCAAGGAAAGTGTGGTAGACTGGGGCCTTCTTTGCGAAGGGGTTCTTGCCCTTGTCATCGCTCTTGGCGGCGTGCTTGGGGTCAACGTCCTCGTCCATGTCACTTGAATCCTTGGACTCCTCCTCCTTCTTATTCCCCTTGCCCTTGCCTCGCGGTCTGTTCTTCCGACTTTGCTTATAGCCGGACTCCGGGTCTTCCTTGAGGTTGTTGACGAACTTGCAGTGTCGATTGGTATGGGTGGCCTTGCCGCTGGCGTCGAGGTGTACGAGGCACGACATATCGCGGTACTCTTCGTAGGTTTGGGGAACGCGGAGCGGCGCCGAGTTGGATTCACTTCCCCGTTGCTGCCCGCGGCCTGCTCCCCTTCCTCGGCCATGTTGTCCACCTTCTCCTCGTCCTTCAAAAGTCATTGCGACCATGTCGGTAGATTGCTTTTCTTCTGGAGCGGTTTTCCGCTTTGTACTGCTATTCCTCCGAGCTTGATTTGGAACGGTCGTTGCCGGCAAAGAGCCACGAGCATCGTCGTTGGCAGCTGCAAACTCACTAGCTAACTGAATCATCTGATTCAAGTCAAGCTGATGATTGTCCTGCAAGCTCTTCAGCTTATGTCGGAGCAACGTGCCCCTTTCCAACCCATCGATGAAGGCGGCCATGGCGGTCTGGGCGTGCACTCCTGTGCAGGAATTCTTCATATCCAGCCAGCGGGAGAGGTAGGCAAGAGATGTCTCGTCTTTCTCCTGCACGCACCGCTGTAGATTGCCCACAGTGCAGGCACGCTTGTATGTACCCTCAAAGTTCTTAGTGAATGCTTCTTGCATGTCCAGCCAGTTGTAGATCCATTGACGGGTCGTGCCCGCCAACATTAACGGGAGGTACTTGACGGCGACGTTGGGGTTGCCTACGGCAATCTACACCGCGTTGCCATAGTCCTGCAACCATGTGGCGGGCTTGGCGGTGCCGTCATAGGGCTTGATGGTCTTGTCAATCCGGAAACCTTTGGGGTAAGTTGCGGACCGTATTACAGGTCCAAAGAGATGTGGTCCCAGGTACGGTCCTTCCCGGGCCTCGTGGATCTTATCGATCCGCGAACATGCATCGTACGGCTCCGGGTTCTTCTTCTTGTTGTCAACAGGGGACGCGCTGCGTGAAAGACGCGGGCCTCTTCCGCCATGGAACTGCTTGGCAGCGACGGAGGCGGAGGTGGCGGTGGGTTAGCCTTCTTGCTGTTACCCTCCTGCGATGCCCCACGCCTGTCACGGTTGCTTGTCGGACGCGGAGGATCATAGTGTGACCTGCTCTTGTGTCCTTGGTGGCGCTCTTCATCATGACGGGTCTGTGCCGCGTTGTCGCGGATGACGATGCCGCACTGCTTTGGTGGGGGCATATTCGTACGATGGTGAGCCTTGTAATCTTCGTGACGTCGGGGGGGATTAGGGCGGTGGCGATGGGCGACGAGGTCGGGCTTTTTCTCCGTGGTCGGAGGATATGGGGATAGCATCCTTCCTATTGCGCGCATCCCTCCGTCTTCGTTCTGATGAACCCGTCTGTGATCCGACATCTTGAGGAGATCTATCCCTTGGCGGTTTGTACTGGCTAGATCGGCAGAGCGCTGGGTCAGACTCAAGCCTTCTGAGAGGTGGCCTTTTCCTGCTACTTTACCGCCTTCGCCACCAGGTCATAGACCTGTTCTACTGCCTCAGGCGATCTATCCTGCTCCAGAAGGGTCTTGGCGACGGCAAGGTTAAGGAGTGAGGTGGGTATCACCTACTTGCCTCCACTATCAATGTATGGCTTGGACTGTGTCGGCTTTGAGGGAGCCCATCCTAGGTTGCGCCGTACACCAGGATCGTTGATGACGCGAACCGGAGCCTTCTTAGCCTTCTGTTGCTGCAGTAGAGTCTTGTACTCAGCTTCCATTGCTCTAGATTTCTCTATGAACTTCTGCGCATTGACCATGTCTCGATCTAGTTTAGCGCCTTGCTCCGCGATGGCTTGCGCCTCCTCCAGCAGCTGCTGGTGCTTTTCGTCAAGCTGAGTCACGTTCCGGATATGATCAACGGTTAGTGGCTCAATGAGGAGATTGACGTTTATCACTCTATCAGCTGGAGTAACATGGGCTGCTGCTGACGTGGATGTTGAAGGCGGCAAGTTTGCGGTGTTGTTGTTGCTCGGACCGGTGCCGAGTTCCTGCGGCTGCTGCACTGGGTTAGGCGGAGGAGGCATGACTTTTGCGCGATCATCGTCGACAGCAATAAGTGGCCCCTTCCCCTTTTCTAGTGCAGTAGGCGGAGCTTGCCCGGGTTGGTCTTCATCCATCGCTGTCCCAATGGTGACGAACACCCCTCGGGACATGACGGTATTATTAGCTTGCTCGTCACGCGAATACTCCTCCTCCATCTCCTGCATAGCGGAGTCTAGCTCTTCTGGACTGAAGTCTATCTCCTCTGAATCTGCACTGAAATCAGCATAAAGTGCGTCAATGACAGAGTCAGAGGGTGCCAGGACTTCCTCGATGACGGGCGGTGGAGGTGCAATAGCCTCGACAATGACTGTAGGTGGTGGTGCTGCTACGACGATAGCGGCCGAAGGCGATGGTGGTGGCTGAATCGGAGGGGCTCCGTCAATGAGCGCAAGCACTGTCTGAGCTGCTGCTTCGGCCTCCGCGTAGTTGTTGATGGTGTTCACCATGCGTTCGAAGGTAAGTCGGCCTGACGCCTGTTGCCGCCTTAGAGAATGTCGGAGAAGCATGCCATGGTCCAGTCCTTCCACAAAGTGATAGATGGCATCATCATTGGAGTAATTAGCCAGGTCGGCCCGTATACGGAGCCATCTGGCGAGGTAGTCACGGGGGTTTTTGCCCTCTCTCTAAACGCAGCGCGCCAGATCGAAGATGGTAACCACGCCGACGAACTTGGATCTCTGCTGTCCAGACGCGCGAACAAAGTCGGCGGATTTGCAGTGATCTTCCACCTTTATATCCTGCACAGGGGCGGTTTGGGTGGGCCTTGAAATTTTCTGATGTTTGTCGGCAAACTCCGAAGAGAGATCCGACATCGACCCTTCCGCGAACGTATCCTGCCCGTAGGCGGTCCGTGCGGGCCTTGATGCTTTCCGATCTTTGCCGGCAAACTCCGAAGAGAGATCCGACATCGACCCTTCCGCGAATGTGTCCTGCCCGTAGGCGGTCCATGCGGGTCTTGATGCTCCTCCGACTCCCAGGGAACTAGTGCCCGAGTCGGTTTCGCCGATGAAGAGGTGGATGTCTCCGATAGGAACGATCGAACACCGCGTAGGGTCCGTCTTCGCCGGGATCCAGAACTCGTCGGGGGGGACGATCGGAACGTTGCCGGAGAAGAGAACGCGACCGATGGCTACAGTTTCGCCGATTCCCGCGAAGATCTTGGTCCTCGCCCGCTGAAGAGCCTGAAGCGCCTCTTGCCCCACGGTGGGCGCCAACTGTCATGGTATTGCCGACGAGTACGCCATGGAGGGGTCCTCACAGTGCGTGTTTAGAGACGTGGGGTAAGACGGACGGTTGACGGGTACGAGGTAACACAGCTTACCCAGGTTCAGATCCCACAACGGTGGCGAAATCCTACTCTTGCTATAAATCACTATAAGGACAATACGCCGAGTTACAAAGATAGGTTTGCTGTGCGAGGTGTGTGTAAAAAGATGCCCTAAAGGCTCCCATAGGCCCGACTTATATAGTCGCCAGGTCCTAGGGTTACAGGGAAAAGTCCTAGCCGGACAGGTTACAGAGTTCTACACCGTCTATTACTAGTCTTGTGTATCTTGCACTCCAAGGCTCCGGGTACGCTGGTGACTCCACCATAGCCTTCCTTTATCCGGCATGGGCCTCCCTTCTGGATCCACATAACTGGGCCGCCCAGCAGGCCACAGGCCATGCTACCGACTATGGGCCACCCGGGTTAGCCGGATAAGAGACATGCTATGAGGATACCCATATAGCATATCCCCAACAGCGCTCCCACTTAATTTCTTACAAATGCAAGCATCTTCATTGTCTCTGATTAATTTAAACTCTTTTAACAGTTTCATCATGGTGAAGATTCCAACTCCGTGATGCTCACTTCAACCATTGTAGTTTGCATACGCTTTTAACATCCTTTGAATTAACAAAACCCTATGGGCCGTGTTATGCACATGTCATAGGTAACAATTCTATCAGAAGAACTTGTTTTGTTTATTCAACTACCACATAACAAAATTATATGTAGTGGTTGCTATATTAATCCGTCTAGACTAAACATCGCTATGAAAGATGAAATCTTGTCATAGTCAACCTTTGAACATTGTTGTGAACTCTTTCCCAACATGTCGACTATTTCATAGATGTGAAACATCCATGTCTATTTCTTTATAAATACAAACACGACTGTAACGTTTTACACCTTTCCAGAGGGTCTTTCAAGTTCAAAGCTTGATTTCTCGTGTATGAAACTATCACGGATTTTATGGCTCCAAGCCATTTTATGGAGTCAGGGCCCATCATCGCTTCTTTGCATGTAGTCGGTTCATTATTGTCAAATAATGATTCAACCCTCAAATCTTGGTATTTGATTGTTTGTCCGACCTACTTGGTTCAATAGGAAATTAGACCTCCGTAACCACAACCTTTGAGGCACGTGAGACATGAGCATTGTTGCTGCCTCTGGAACACTTTTCGGTTTTGCACAACTTTGCACATATAGCTAAGGTTCGTTTAACCTTATCAAAGTTCTATTTTCCTCCCACTTAACTTTTCACGAAAAATTCCTTCTCAAAGAAATTTGACGTTCTAAGCGACAAACATTTTTGTCTTTGGTGTTATGGAGGAATACTCAACGATTAGTCGAAATAACATACAAAGACATGTTCATCCGACTTTGGTAGTAAACATATCACATATGCATAGCATACCAATATTTAAGAAAGGACAACTTGGGTTTTATCCAAAACCATAACTTTATATGGTGTCGTTTCAACGGATCATGATGGAGCTCTTTTCAGTGAAAAAAGCGGTAGTCTCTAAAGCTTTTAATCTTTAAAATATAATGGCAGTTTTATGAATTACACCTTTGATCTTACCATGTTAAACAAGGTTTCATTGCATATCTCGATTATTCCATACTCATATGGTGTTTCGGGAAATGCAAATCCATGGAACGATTCCTCAAATCTTAGGTGTTATGCTAAACTTGTAACTCAAAAATTCTTCCTTTATGATCTTATCATAAATTCTTTATTTTCTTGTTACATTGATTTTTCACTTCATCTTGAAAGTCTTCGAACTTTTCAAATGTTTCACACTTCATCCTTATTAAGTAAATATTCATATATTCACTCAAATTTTCGGTGGAAGCATATGAAGTTGAAATCCATCGCACTTGACTACACATAATGGGATTCATACATCTATATGTACAAGTCCCAATAAGCTAGTCATTCGTTCACTTTTGACCTATGAACGGAGTTCTAATTATCTCTAGGAAAGTTTCACAAGCGTCATTTGATCGAAATCAAAAGACTCCAAAATTCCATCCACATGGAGTTTCTTCATGTTTTCTTTCCAATATAATTTAAACGGCGATGTCACTTCCTAAGTGATCTTTCAATCAATTGTCTTTCGACATTTTTAGCACTTGTTTTATGGATGTGATTTATCCAACGAGATTTGTAAATCATCCATCTTTTATGGATTACGGCAATTATTTGAACAACCCTTTTGTTCTCATAATACCTGATAAAACAAATCTTGAAGGCAAGCTTTGATTTCAACGAGCAACACAATAACCCTTTATTTGTTCTCGATGAACATCATCACATATTCTTTTGTTGGTTTCTTAGGACATTGTAGTTCATGAATTGTGTTGTTTCGTATGACGATTCATACCAACAAAGTCAGTATCCAATACTTAAGAACCACATTGTTTAATAAGCAAAGAATATAGCCATAACATGTATATCTTCTATATACCTAAGCTGAACAATTCTAGTCTTTTCTCTTCTGCCAAATATTTCTTTAGATTTCTGTTTCAGTATTTCTTTATCCTTTCAAAAGAATCTATCAACATAAACAGTGGCGCCATACTTATGACACATAGTCCAAAGCATGTATAGTTAAATACCAAAGTCTTTGGACTTTCACTTTGAAGTAGATCACCATAAAATGTTTGGTGTTCTTTCAAACTACATTATTTAGTAATCTTTTAGTGTAGTAAACATTTTACCTACATTAAATATCCATCCTTATCATGGAACTATTCATGATCAAGCTACTTTAGCTTATAACGGTGAATTGCGAGTATAATGTTGCTCTCCAAAACCTTTTGGAGAATTAGGATGACTAGCGTCTCCAACCTTTTGCAAATTCTTATCAAATTTGAGAACATAAACTTTTCCATATTATACTCTATCATGTTGTAATCAAAACATCGTTTTAGATATCGCAATATCCTCCACATATGATGGTTTTCGAAACAATTCTTTCAGCTCCTAGATAACCTTGATATTAAAACAATCTTTTGAATATCAAGAATCATGGAGATAAACATGATACTTATTTACTAACACTAGAATTGTTACTCTTAATTTAATACCAATTATTAAACTTCACGGAGTAACCAAAACTTACTGAAAGTTTGCAATAGGACTTTTAAACTTTAGATCAACATTTCAAAACAATACGATACCAGTTCGTAAAGTAACTAACCAGAATTCTATAGTTCTATTATCTCAATTATAACTAAACGCAAGGTGGTAAACGGATGCCAATGACTACAACAATTATGCAAATTCACTTTGATTTAATTTATGATAAATAGTGTTCAACTTTTAATCATATTGCTATTGAACTCCCACTCAAAACAATATCCCTCACATTGTTTTAGTGATTACATGAACCAAATCCACTATACCAAGTCCGATCATCACGTGACATGATGTAGTTTCAAAGGCGAACAATCATCATGTTCATCATATCATCTATATGACTCATGCTTTACCTTTCGGTATTCTGTGTTCCGAGACCATGTTTGTACATGCTAGGCTCGTCAAGATGTAACCTTAGTTTCCGCATGAGCAAATCTGAATTGCTCCCGTTGTATACACTGGCAGAATCTAACACACCCGGTCATCGCGTGGTGCTTCGAAACAGCGAGCTTTGGCAATGGTGCCTACTAAGGATGAACACTTTATAACTTGATATTTTGTGAGAGGGATCATCTTATAATGCTACCGTCGTGATCTAAGCAATACAAGATGCATAAAAGGATTAACATCACATGCAATTCATAATATGTGATATTATATGGCCTTTTTTCTTGTGCTTCCGATCTCCATCTTCAAGCACGAACATGATCTCCATCATCACCGGCGTGGCATCAAGGTCAATGGCGTCGCTCCATGGTTGTCGTCCACCAGCATCAACTATTACAACTACTTTGAATAATAGACATGCATGTCTTAACGAAATTAAAAGACAACCATAAGGCTCCTGTCGGTTGCCGACTTACAATAAGGAACATTGCATACATCGTATATAATCACAATCATGGCCATATCACATCACAGCACACCCTTGTAAAACAAAGTTAGACGTATCTAATTTTCTTTGCATGTTTTACGTGGTTTGGGGCTTTCAATAAGTGTCATTCTAACTTACGAACAAGAACCACAACTGACATGGTTATACCCTACGGGTACACGACATCAGCATACCTGATCCAGCCCGAGGAAGGTCCACGAGAATATACGCGGCTCATGAAGATTTTCGGGTGGCCCAAGCCCATGACGTCTTCGGATCCTTGGAGAGCAAGAGTAGATTAGATAGAATATTCAAAGGGGCAAACCCTAAAACCTATAACCGGTTCGATCTGTGCCCGGGACCTACCTACCTCTATATAAATGCTAGGAGGGCACAACGAGGAGGGCACCTCTCATACCACCGCATACACACCTCCACGCCAGATTGCATCTACGCACCCCTGTAACTTTCGGTTCCGCCGTAATCAAGAGCAGACAAGCAGGAGTAGGGTTTTCCCTCTGGGGGGCTGAACCTGGGTAAATCTCGTGTCCCATGGTTGCTTGTCTGTTAACCGTTTTGCGATCTCCGGCACCCCCATCTTCTCCAAAACCCAAGCTCATAACAATGGGCATTGACGAGATTGAACCTCGTCAATTGGCGCCGTCTTTGGGAACTGGGGGAGCTGATTGTGCGATCGTGATGGTCCCAACCCAAGCGATCTACAATTCCTCGGCGACGGAGAGCCATCTCCTCTTCGGCGCTTTCGAATTCACCGCCCACTCGTCAGCTACCATGAAGGACTTCGAGCCCGTAGGCGACGGGCTCGAGATCCTGTTCGGGAGCTTCTGCTTCCAGGTGGGACAGACCGGCACTCTCCGCCTCCCAGAGCTGGTGCCACTGCCATCGATCAGGCCTGCCTCGTGGGCTCCGTATCCCGTGCTACGCACGTCAACAACGACAGATGAGTCATATGACAGTAGCAGATGCAACTCAGATCTATGCGATCCTCCGTCGGATGAAGGAACCTACGGTTCTGGATCCGAAAGCTGCGGCAGCAGCGATCCGACCTACGAACGCTACCAATGTGTCGTGGTCATCCAAAGCGATGTGGAGCAGCAGCCACCAGGTTTGGGTGCTCACGTACCGCCACCCAACCCGCATGGTAGAAACGGCGAAAATAGGAGAAACCAATCCCCCCCCCCCCCGCCCAACGAGGACGACCCTAAGGCTAATAGGGTAATCCACCACAGCGAGGATGGATGGAACCAAGCACGCGAAGCTATGGCAGGCAAAAAAATCTTGCCTGTGGGTGCCTCACGGGACCTACTGATGGCACACCACCTGCTCCTCATCGAAGAGCACAAAAAGCAGGTGAAGATGTAAGAAGTGCTCGACAAACGCAAGCAAGCGGCCTCGAAGTCTAGCGCGTGGCGAGCTGCGCTCTCCGCCATGGGCGGATCCAGCTCGCACGGAAACAACGCCAACAAGCATCATTCTCGCGTAGAGAACATGGACCCCACTGCGCGTCGCGAGGTGACCCGAACCCTCAACATGTCCTTCATGGAGATGGACGCCAACGACAACGTCATCCCGAAGACGCTGCAAGCTGCGATTATGGCAGCCACCACATACCTTGCGTCCCATCCACCTCTGGTGGGGGACCTGAAAAGGGCCACGCACAACTCCGCACTAGCCGGACTCGGACTCGTTGGAGCTGCGCTCCACGGAGAAGCTCCTACAGAGCCAAAAAAAAGAAGGCTGCGGTCAGATTCAACCGCAGCCCCACACCCTCATCCGACGAGGAGGAACACGACCTACCTCGACGGCACAAGAGCTCACGACGTCGCAGCCGTGACTATGATGCCCGAATCAAACTCACTCAACGCAAGATCGACAAGGCACGCGCCAAGCACATGTGCTCATCCGAATCCGAAGCGAATGATGATGAAGGAGAACTCTACGGAGCTCGATGCTTTAGCAGATCTGTTCGGCGGACGCGGATGCCGAGGAACTTCAAGCTTCCTTCGGACACTCCGAAGTTTGACGGCACGTAGGACCCTAAGGCATGGCTCAGCGACCACCTGTCGTCCGTCAAACTACACGGCGGCAACAAAAACACCGCCCTACAATGCCTTTAGCTGCAGCTGACTAGCGCAACCCGGATCTGGCTCAGCAGCCTATCCTCGGGATCTATCCAAAGCTGGGAGGAACTGGCATACAGTTTCATCCGAAACTTCAAGGGCACCAGCAAGAGGCCAGCCTCGATCGAAGAGCTGCAGGCCTGCACCCAACGAACGGGCGAAACCATTCGCTCGTATATACTACGCTGGTCCGCGGCACACATCTCTGAGGAGAGAACAATCGACGCCTTCAAGGATGGCGTCAAACGCCAGGACTTCAAGGAAGAACTTGGGCGCGTCAAGCCCAAGACACTCGACCACCTCATGGACATCGCCAATAGGTGGGCAGATGGCGAGGACTCCGTCCACCGAGCACATTCGGAAGAGGAAGATGACTACGGCCTCTAACGCGAGCGCCGTAGCAAGCGAAGATTGCGCGTTTACGACGATCGCGATGGACCTGACATGGTCGCCGGCTGGCTACGCCGATCGCCGCAACGAAAACAACTGCAGCAGCGGCGGATACCATGGAAACAACTTCCGCGATGGAGGACACCCAACGCAAACATGGCAACGCCGCGGCCACGACGATGAGCCTTCGGCATACGAAAAATTGTTGGGCCCCTGCACCATCCACTTCTACATCGACAAGCAGTATGGCAAGAAGAAGGCCAGTCACATGCTCAAAGATTGCCGCGAGTTCCAGAAACTCAGCGAGAGCATGTCCCATATGAGACAGCAAGCCCCAAACCCTGGGTACGGGCACGCACCCGCACCAAGTGACATCGCCCACGGAGCTCCTCCACCACCCGTGGACCTTCGAATCACCCAGTCGCACCCGCGCAAAACAACGGCGGAAACAGGTACCCCGCGCCGAAAGGGTCATTGATGATCCAAAAGGGGCGCCCAACAAATAGGGTTCAAAAGAAAATCACCCGCCAAGTCAGTTTGGCTGTGACCGCTCCACCCGCCATCCCTGAGTATCTCAGCGGTTCGAAGTCCTACATCACGTTTAGCCGTTAGGATCATCCCCGCCAGATCCCTCGCCCAGGTCATGCTGCCCTGGTGCTCGAGGCGCAGATCGAAGGGTTTGAGATGAGCCGCGTCTTCATGGACGATGGCAGCGACATCAATCTGATGTTCGCTAGCACCTTAGCAGCAATGCAGATCCCGCTGTAAAGCTTGGAACAATCCGATACAACGTTCCACGACATCATCCCAGGGAAGGGCATATTCCCCCTGGGAAAGATATGGATCGACGTCATCTTCGGCAAGCCCGATAACTTTTGATGCGAGCGACTCGAGTTTGAAGTTGTGGATTGGCCATCACAATACCACGCCATTCTCGGGCGCGTGGCATTTGCACGGTTCCTAGCAGTACTGCACTATGCGTACCTGAATCTCCCAGTCATTCGGCATGCAGGAGGAGCTCATAAGGCTCCGAGACGTGACAGACAACGGGGCACCCCCAATCTCAAGGCAGAACGCACCCGACATGTCGTTCGACTCAACAGTCAACACGAAGAAGGTGCTCCGTCCTCGAAAAAAGGTCACGTCTACCTCCTGGTAGTAGTCGACAAGTTCACCAAGTGGATCGAAGCCATGCCCGTCACCAACCAAAAGGGTAAAACGGTCGTGAAGTTCTTCCCATCCATCATCTACAGGTTCGGCATGCCGCACAACATCATCACCGACAACGGGTCGAACTTCATCTCCAAAGAATTCCAAGACTTCTGCGAAGGCCTCGGGATCACCATATCATACGCCTCCGTGGCGCACCCGAAAACCAACGGACAGGTCGAAAAGGCCAACGGCCTCGTCGGCGGTGGCATCAAGAAGCGCCTACGGAGCCCACTCGAGCGGCGAGCGGGAGCATGGGCAGAAGCGCTACCCTCCGTCTTCTAGGGCCTGCGCACAACGCCAAACAGCTCAACTGGCTACACGCCCTTCTTCATGGTGCACGGAGCCGAAGTCGTGTTGCCTGCAGAGGTACGCCATAAGGCCCCACAGGTCATCGCCTACAGTGAAGCCGAATCGACGGCCGCACTCGAAGACGTCGTCGACACACTCGATGAGGCACGCGACATCGTCGTGGCTCGATCGGCGGTCTACCAGCAGAGCCTCCGCAACTATCATAGTCGTCGGTTGTGCCCATGGTCCTTCGTCGAAGGAGACCTCGTCTTACGACTCAAGCAAGAGCAGTCGAAGAAGCTCGAGTCACCCTGGGAAGGACCCTACGACGTCACCGAAGTCATCCCAGGTGGCGCCTATCGCCTCAAGCACGTGGAGTCTGGAGTCGCATACTCCAACCCATGGAACGTCGCACAACTGCGACGCTTCTACCCCTAGCTATCCCCCCTTTACTTTCAATAAGGCTATTCAGCCAAGGCTACTCAGCCGAACAATGTACCTCCTCATTTCGATATGAATAAAGCTAAGTGTCTCGCCCCAAAATCTATCTCTTTCTCGCATTCCTTTATGCTACAAACACACTCGGGGGCTCCCCCTCACTTCATGACTTCGTCGACTGAGGATAACGCATGTACACCTGAGTAGCTGATCACGTCAGGCTAACAAAAAGGACATGCATACAACCAAGCACAACGTTCTAAAAACAATGAACCTTTACAACAAAGGGCACAACACGCCCAGTCAAAATATATACAAATTTTACATCTATCTTTTTATAGGTCCTACCTATTCTGAAGGATCACCTGCACACGGTGCTCAAAGAGATCTACAACTTCCTCGGCATACTGCCTCACAGCCGCATAGTGCGGGCGCATATCCCATAGGCCACCATCTGGTCGAGGGGGCGGCCTAGCTGCCACAGACGCAAGATTTATGTCAGGGCGATGCAGCCGCACAAGGGAAAGAGTTACCTTCACCCCCGCAACTAACTGGTGCCGCACCAGCTCCCTGACATGACGCACATCTCGAAACTTCGCCAACAAGCCCCAAAGCGTCGATGGAGCCTCATCGAGAGGAAACATGACATGCAAGATCAACGCCCAGGAAGTCTGCACCTACCGCAGCACCCGTGACACTTGGTGGGCCCGATCCTGCATAGTCGCGAGGACCATGGCACGGTCGCGATCCATCCAGAAAAAGCCACCAGCCTCCATATCTTGTTGGGTTAGGCAATTGATCCGAACTGCAATGCGCTCCTTCTCCTCCCTCGGAACAAGGTTAGAACCTGCAAAAATTACAAAGTAAGATGGCCCGCCAACAAGCGCATCCAAAAATGAGCAGCAGCTCGAAGAAACTTACACTACAGCTGCTTGGCCAACTGTCGTAGCTCCCCCATCAGATATTCCTCTCCGGCGGTGCCCCGCTCCACCTTCGATTTCCAAAAGTCCGCGTGGCCTCGGATGCCAAGCAGCTCCTTCTCAAGACTACGGACGCGGTCACGAAGAAAAACAAGCTGCGACACATCATCCAAGGATGGTCGCGGCTGCGGGGCAGACGAAGTATCGATGGGGTCATCACCCGAAGGTCCCTAAAGGAAAACAAACAAGGATATGAACAACACACGATTGAAGAACAACACGAAGGCTCATTATATACAATAGAAAGCCACTGCGTTGCACAAGAAGTGTTCATCAAGACATTACAGCAAAAGTCTATGATAACTACCCTACAACTAAAACAACATAGCCTAAGCATCCTGAGTGGCCTCGGAACCAGAGCTCCTGCCCTTGACCTCTTCCTGCTGCTTCGCCGCATACTCCGCGAGCAGGTCAATCAGCTTCGGCCCATAGCGCTTACAACGAGCAACGTAGAGAGCGAAGGCTACCTTGGAACCGTCGGGAGCCGTTGGCATCTGGGAGGTGACCGGATGAAGATCCAGCTCCGCTCCGGATGCCATGGCCATCGCCAACCCCATGGACACGTCGATGCCCTTCTGCTTGCATTTGTATGTCGCAGGCGCATCCGCTGACAGCGCATCCACCAACAAGTCGACATCCTCAAGGGTGCCCTTGGGGACGAGCTCCTTGTAGAAGCGCCCGAGAACCTCCTTGGCTTTGGAGAGAGAGCCAACAACAGTACTGCACCGGTCTTCGACCGCCGCAGTAGCATCATCCAGAGAACTACCGTGCTCCAGGGCACTGCGGTTGAACTCAATGCCTGCGACATCTAGAGAAACAAAAAAGGTACAATAAGAATCAAGCAAAGGCAGAGAGAAAAGGCAGCTGAAATAGAACATACGGGCAAAGTTACTCACCCAAAATAGCTTTGACGGCAGCCATTAGCTTCTCGGCCACCTCCTTCTCGCGCGAAGCCGCGGCGGTAGCGAGCTGCTGCTCGCGGTCCGTAGCTTCCTGCTGCAGGCGTTCCTTAGCCGTAGCTGCATCAGCAAGCTCCCGCTCGAGGCGCTCCTTCGCCCCGACGGCATCTTCGGCCTTTTTATCCGCTCGCCCAAGGCTCTTTTCGAGAGCATCGAGCTCGCGGAGGGCGGTGTTACTTTCATATGCAAAAAGCAACAAGAGCATGCATGAGCCTCACAAGCCAGCAAGCAGACGAAGAAGTAGATGATCTAGTTAAGAATGCACCTTGAAGCCACTGCAGGCTGGCCTCCAACGCCAGGTGCTGCTTCACCAGCTGGTTGGCGCCTTGCACAAAAGGCTGCAAGAAGAAGCAACTTGTTAGGAAAAGGGCTCGGGGGCTGCGCCCAAGAAACGAGAAAAAATAAATCAAACACATGAAAAACGCTCGGGGGCTCCTCTCGAGACACGCACAAAATAGAAGTAAATATCAGCAGATCACACGAAAATGTGGCTCGGGGGATCCCCCCATGGCAAGAAGGGAAACACTTACATGATCAAACGGAGACTCCAAAGTTCCGGTTGTAGTCTTCTGGGAGACGACCACCCGAACCTCCTGCGGAGAAGGGTTCGGAGCAGCGCCCCCAGAGGTGGCCACCGTCTAAGAGGGAGGAGGCATCATCTTCGACTCCCCCCACCATCTCCTGAGTGGCATCGCTAAACGAGCCCTCAGAGGAGTGGCTGCAAAGTAAAACACCAGTCAAAGACAAGCAAGCAACAAGGAAAGGTATCAAAAAGCATCCGAAGGAACTTACGAGTCCATATCTCTCAAGTTGAAAACAAGCAGGGCCCGCTTGCCCTTCTTCTCTTCCTTCTTCTGCTTCGTCGGCGGCTGCGGTGCTACAGCCCGCACAGGCATGGCCGGAATAGGGGAGGAAGAGGCACCATCACCTCCACTACGATGGACAAGGCACGGTGGGTCCCTAGGAGTTGGCGGAGTCGAGGCATCCGAAGATTTTCTCGAGCTCCGTGCCTGCTTTCGGGTCTGCCCCTCGCTCGCCTCGGGGGATTCCTCGGTTGGTGACTGCGCCGGCGGAAGCTCGGACACGGAGTCCACTGTCCGGCGCATCCGGAAACCGTTCGGGTAGAGGGGGTACCATGCCAAGCACCTTGAACTCCTGCACAATGAAGAGAAAGTTTAGAAAAAATAACCGCAAAGAAAACACACTTGAAAATAGCGCTACGCGCACGTCCCAGATCTACACCTGCGGAACAGGTTGAGAGGCACTGAACGGAGGGGTCCGCGACTTCCCCAGAAGGTCCTCGTCAGTTTTGTACTTTAGCAGAGGACGAAGGACCCTGTCAAGGTCCCCTTTGGAGAGCTCCTCAGTCGCAAAAACATCGAATGCACCCTAGCCTGGAGCGGCTGCACATGACGTTTGAGGAAGGTGCGGATGATATCCACACCATTCACCTTCTTCTCCAGAATCACCTGGAGGTCCTCCACCTCACCCTCCAGGATATGGTTCTTCTAGGATCTCTTCGGCTGGATTTTCTGGTTGGAGTCGAAAGGGGCAAGGCCAAAGTTTTGCCCGTCCACTGTGGAGTCGCGGATATAAAACCACTTCATCCGCCAGTTCTGGACGGACTTGGACAGAGAGAAAGAGAAGAAAAGAGAAGTGGATCGAAGAGAAATGACGCAGCCGCCAATCAGATAAACTCCGTCAGAGCCGGATTGCCTCTTCATAGAATAGAGCTTCCGGAAGAGACCAAAGTGCGGCTCAATATCGAGCCAGCACTCGCAAAACACAACAAAACAAGCAATGTGAAGAAGATAATTGGGGGAAAGATGGTGGAGTTGAATGCCATAGAATAACAACAGTCCACGAAGTAAGTCGTGGACTGGGAAAGAAAGGCCGCGAATAATGAAGGCGATGAACATCACCAGAAAACCTGCAGGAGGACGGGGAAATACCTCGTCGCCGGGGACCTTGACGGCCTCCTTGTCATGCGGGATTAAACCCCGCTCACGAAGCTTGCGCAGTTCGCCCTCACGCATCTCCGTGCGCCGCCACCCACCATCGGTGACACGAGTGGCGGCGGTGCCCTTCTTGCCGCCAGCGGCGGCACTGGTGGAGGTCTTCTTTGATTTCACAATGGCATCACGACAACGGCGGCGGTGTGAGCATAGGAAGGATGAGGGGAATGATCGGAGAACTTCCAGCGCGCGGTAATAAAAGCTCAAGAAAATGGACGCAATAGAAAGCAAGTGGCTGCGGTGAAAACAAACAAAAAAATTCCCCACAGTTATAAGGAAGAAGACGATGAACATGGACCGTTCATTGGGAATCCCTAGTGCCAGCATCAAATCCAACCATCCATGTGTCATCACGGCAGCGAACCGTTGCTTGCACGCCGTCCACTACGCACGGAAACCGAGGAGACACCGTAATTATCGCCACGTCGCGTGTGATCAGTCAATTCCAAGTCAGAAAGTGGGACCCACGTTCGTCCAGTAACGTCACCTCTGGAACTACAGACGCTTGAGGTCACCGATCGTCAGCACTGACGTCATCAAAGTTATACTAGCAACGATTACAAATTCTCAGCTAAACAGCTAAAGTACTCACTCGAATCTACGATTCGAGCAACTACTCGGGGGCTACTCCTATCAGGAGCGCTGGCCGCGCACCCGAAGCATGAATAGTGTACTACGCCAATGATCTATTTATTCGAGTCCTACGTCAAGTCTATGACTCCACTACGGACTCGGGGGCTACTCCCATAGGGAGGATTCGTTCAAGCATCCGAAAAATTGTGTCCTACGGACCTGAAGCAAACAACGGCTGAATTAAAGTCTCTGCTCAAGTCGACGACTCGAACAGACACTCGGGGGCTACTCCCATAGGGAGCGCTGGTCGCGCACCCTATGAATTCTTCAACTGCGATCCTTCGGATCAGAATGCAAAAACATGTTGGCAACTTTGCCCCAATCAATGCTAAGTGAGTAACATCCTCCTTGGGCACCCAAAACACCTCCGCGGTGATAAAATTTCGGATGCTGTGTCTGCGACGCAAAGATAAGACCTATAGATATCAGCTGATGGCCTGACAACGCACACGACTATGCTCTGCTAGTGAAAATCCGTGCTAACAGGCGCGATGAAAATCCCGACGGACGCGTTGGGTACATCATTTAGAAATTACTGGGATTCGACTCCTGTAAGACCTCAACGACCTGAGTCGAATTACGCCAGCATCTGTTCCCGGTTCGAGTCGAGGGACTCAAATCTGAAGAAGATCGTGTTGTTTTGTCCTAAGACAGTTAACTGACCCTGATCCGTCGAGAGAGTCAGGCACGCGCATCAACAATCCCTACATACTAAAATCATTCTCTGATGAACAGAAACAGCTGCACCCGAAAGATTGAAGAGTCCTCAGCCGAATCTACGATTCGACTGAACACTCGGGGGATACTGACATGGTTATACCCTACGGGTACACGACATCAGCATACCTGTTCCAGCCCAAGGAAGGTCCACAAGAATATACGCGACCCATGATGATTTTCGGGTGGCCCAAGCCCATGACTTCTTCGGATCCTTGGAGAGCAAGACTAGATTAGATAGAATATTCAAAGGGGCAAACCCTAAAACCTGTAACCGACTCGATCTGTGCCCGGGACCTGCCTACCTCTATATAAAGTCTAGGAGGGCATGAAGAGGAGGGCACCTCTCATACCACCACATACACACCTCCACGCCATATTGCATCTGCGCACCCCTGTAACTTTCGGTTCCGCCGTAATCAAGAGCAAACAAGCAGTATTAGGGTTTTCCCTCCAGGGGCCTGAACCTGGGTAAATCTCGTGTCCCCTGGTTGCTTGTCTGTTAACAGTTCCGCGATCTCCAGCACCCCCATCTTATCCAAAACCCAAGCTCATAACAATGGGCATTGACGAGATTGAACCTCGTCAACAACGTTGATACTAGTATTGTCTATCACCCGTTGTAAATTGAATCTTCACTATGTTGGGAGAAACAGGCACCCGCAAAGCCACTTATGCAATACAAGTTGCATGTAAAGCGTGGAGCAAGTCTCATGAACAATGTCATGTAAGGTTAGCTCGGGCCGCTTCATCCCACCATCTCGCAAGATGCAAAGTACACAAGAAGCAATCGACAACAAAAGCATCAACGCCCATAATGACCATTGAGTTCTACTTGTGCAACAGATCTACATATAGACACGGCTCTGATACCACTGTAGGGGTTCGTAGCATGGAAAACAAAAAAATTCTATCGCATGAACACACACAAGCCAAGATCTATCTACTGCATTGTAGCAACGAGTCGATAGAGTACTAACCCTCGAAGATCCAAAGCGGTTAACGAGAGCAGATTCTCGTGGGTGATGTAGTCGTTCACTTGCCGATCTCAAGATCGCGTAGGTGATCCTTCCGGCGCCATGTTCCGGCAGCACTCCCGCAGTCGGTCACACGTACGGTACTCGATGAAGACCTTCATCTCCCTTGTTCCAGCATGCAGCGGAGGTTGTATCTCTCTCCTCGTGATTCCTGCAGCACGACGGCGTGATGTTGGAAGTAGAGGGGAGATCCCACAAGGATTCGTCTAAGCCGGAGCGAGTATGGTGGAGTAGAGGGAGCCCCGACGATCTAGAGTTTAGAGGGCCGAGGTTTAGAGGTATCTAGCAACTAGAGTTTAGCTAGTGGGTAGCGGTTTAGAGGAGATCTAGATTGGTCGCAACTAGAGACGTGGGCGGCGACAACCTAGGGTTTCTTGGGTGCCTAGGGCAAGGGGGATACCTTGGGGTGCACCCCCACCCCTCCTTATATAGGTGGGGGCGTCCAAGGGTGTTCCCAACCCAGGTGGAAACCATCCCTAACTTAGAAACCCTCCCTAACTCGGAAACCATGTTGGGATTTGACTTTTTCAAACTGCCTTTTTGACTTTCAAATTAGAGTTTGATTTCTCTCTTCCAAGTGTCTAGCCAAGTGACCTAGGACATGATGCAACCATTACACTTTGTCATGACACATCCATGTACCCTTCCCCTTCCGGATCGGTGAACCTTCTAGACCCTTCTAGAACATTCCGGTGAAAACACTGGAATCATTCCCGAACTTCGAAATTGGACTTAACTTATATGAATCTTATTCTCCGGACCATTCCGGATCTCCTCGTGCTATCCCGGATCCCATCCAAGACTCCGAACAACATTTGGTCTCTTTACTCACATTCCATGTCTACTAAACAATATCGAATCCTTAAGTGTGTCTCCCTATGGTTCGTGAATTATGCAAACATGATCGAGACTCTTCTCTGATTAATAACCAATAGAGGAATCTCGAAATTCATATGGATCCCACATATTTCTATGATTACTTTGCGATCGAATGAACCACTTACATACGATACCAATTTCCCTTTGTCTCGCGATAGTTTACTTATCCGAGGTTTAATCGTCGGTACCTCTGCATACCTAGTTCAACCTCATTACCGATAAGTACTCTTTTCTCGTTCCCGTGATATGTGATTCCTTGTGAGCCAGTCACATGATTGCAAGCTAATTGGATGACATTCCACCGAGAGGGACAAAGTATATCTATCCGTCATATGGATGGACAAATCCCACTCTTGATCCATGTGCATCAACACATATTTTCCAAACACTCAATGCCACCTTTATAGCTACCCGGTTACGGTGTGGTGTTTGATGTCATCAAAGAATCCATACAGTGATGGTGATTAACATGATCTCATGGTCAAAGGAATTAGGTTACTATGTATCAGAAAGCTTATAGCAAACGAACTATTGAAATGACTTGATCTCTATGCTACGCTTATCTATAGGAGTATGTCCATCACACCATTCTCCTAATGATATGATCTTGTTGTTAATAACATCTCAATGTTCATGATCAGGAAACCATGATCATATATTAACCAATAAGCTAGTTTAACAAGAGGCTTTACTAGGGACTCTTTTATGTTTACAAATCACACAAGTATTAATGTTTCCGGTTAATACAATTATAGCATGGTATGTAAACATTTATCATAAGCATGAACATATGATAATAACCTCTTTATTATTGCCTCTTGGGCATATCTCCAACAGTTACTCCCTGTTCCGGGAAGGAGCTATGAACGTGGCAGGAAAGGAACTCCATGAAATTTCTGGTCAACCTGTGAAGGCTGATGGGCATAGTTTTTGATAACAAAATCAATCTTTAAAGAAATGTTTACGAAAACTGCATAGTGCCAAGGACTGATAGTCTGGAGTGGTAGATAGAGCATCAAACTTCCCACCTTGCATATAATGAAATTGTTGGGTAACGCTGTTACTCACCCTTTCCTTTGATCCCTTGCTTAGACTCTGAGGAGCCAGAAGATACTCCATTGTATGCAGCTGAAGGCCAAGAGGATGTCTACTACGAGGAGACAGATCTGTCCGGCGCAGTAGAAGGGGTGGACTATGATATACACTATGGAGTGGAGTACAATGAGTCAGAGTAGTTTCCATCGTTATTAATAACCAATTGAGCCAAGCAAGAGAAACTTTATATAATAAGTTGTTGAGCTCAATTTGGAGTATAAGTTTAAAACTTTTAATCTTCCACTAAAATAGTTTAAATTTGGTTTGTAAGTTGAATCTCTTGAAGTCTCGAACTTCTGGTATTGTAATATAATGTGTGTATGTTTGTAATATGGACCCGCAATGTTTCTGTTGTACCACTCTGAGGGATGTGATATTTACGAAACGGTGTTCTGTAAATGTCATATCAACGACTATAGTGTACTACACATGCAGTGGTATGCTGGGTCACCGCAACATTGTTGTTTGGCATCGATGGAATCCTAAGCAAGTTATTATCTGCAAGTCATTCGACGTTAATTCTTCCATCCACAAGTCCTAGCCCTATCATTTCTGTCTTTCCAATGATCAAATCAGTGACCGAGAATTATGCATAAACATGTTGATGTAGTTCTTGACTAATATCAAATTGAAGCTCAAAAATCTTGCTTGGATATTTTATTTGCGGCATCAATGTTGGGGTAGAGCCAATCCATCAGCAAAACTTGCTTGAATTTCTCGTGAAACAAAAAATATTTTTTTGAATAAACATGCTAAAAGGATTGGAGCTATAAACTTTAATGCCTGGTTTACACAACGATTTTCCTTTGTTTCATGCACATTGTAATTGAACAATAGCTATGCATTTCCTTGTTGTCTCAATGTTAGCATGACTGGAACTACCTTCTTCTTGATCATGTATTTGTAAGTTTTCTCTATGGGGATGCACAGTACTTCACACATTAAATAAAATTTTTCCTTTTTATGACCCTGATAATATATTTATCTTCGCCTAACAGGTTTTAAAAACTCAGAATCATAGAAATGTGGAAAGTCTGTCATTTAATTGTGAAGCTTGATGGACAATGCAAAGAAGGCACAAGAGCGCAAACAAATAAAGCTACCCAACGTATCCTCCTCCATGGACATGTGGATATTTGTTTCTCCCCTAAAGTGTAAAGATCTTTCGTTTAAAGCACTAACCTACCACCAACTTCTTAATTTGTAAGTCTTGAAGGCCCGAAACATGAGGCTCAAGATCCATAGGATGTCGGCAGATGGAAATATATGCATATTTTTTGCTATTAAATTTGTCCTTTTCAGGAAAGTACATATAAATTGGCCGTTTGTTTAGAGGATGGTTGTTTTACAACATTTGCTATATATATTTGCTCTTAGTTGGGATTATGTCTATACAAAGTATTTTTTTGAGCAACCAACAGGAGCTCTGCCTTTTCTATTAGAAGAAGAGAATTGGCCGGTTTGTGAGGGAAACCGGCCAAAACCCGATACAGACGTATATACACACGGGTCCGGTTAAAAGGAGAACCGGACCAGAAAAGTACCCCAAGCGGCATAGTTGTCAGGAAAAACCGATAAAACCAAGACGAGGCCACACTACCTAGCTCGACTAGGTCTGGAGCACCGCCGACAGACGCCAGCACAACGGCAACAGCGGGCGCAACGAAGAGCCTGGTCCATGTCCCCGAAGAGGAAGTCAAAGCCGAAGGAAACGGCTAGGCCTCTTAGGCTTCATGGTGAGAGGCAGGCTGCAGCAAACTCGCCAGCGACACTCGAACGCCGACAGGACCCGAAGACATCGACACAACCGGTAGCACAAGCAACACCGAGAAAAGCTTCCAACATTCCAAAAAATGACGCCTCTAGAGAGGTGACGATATCCAGGAGACGTCGCCGTCATCCAATCTGGCAAGCCAGGTTTGGGTTTTCACCCCGGAGTGAGGAACAGAGGGGGTCGGGTCTCCACGACAACGCCCTCGAGAGGGAAAACGGCGCCCACGGGCGCCGCCGATGTCGGCACCGACCAAGTCGGGCAAGACTTTCGTCCGAAGACCAGCGGCCACAACCTCCAATGGACAGTCACAAGGACAACCCATGCTGCTCGACAAGCACGACCACCGGCGAGAGACGACGCCCACGCCAACAGTGGCTTTCCCCACCACCCACACGACCAGGACAAGCAAACACACCACCTCGCTCCGGAGCCGCTGCTCCGGCCTCCTCGCATAGCAGGGTAGCTCCTCACGCCAGCCTGCCACCGATCGCGAGACGATGGAAACGAGCGCCTCGCCCA
This sequence comes from Avena atlantica, assembly GCA_910589765.1. Lineage (NCBI taxonomy): Eukaryota > Viridiplantae > Streptophyta > Magnoliopsida > Poales > Poaceae > Avena > Avena atlantica. Next base: position 323,361,238 of record OU342738.1, read on the forward strand.
CCAAAGCAGCACCGCCGCACCTCCGTCTAAAAACCGTGGCACACCTCCACCACGGACCTGCACAGCCGGCCAGGACCACCGCGCCCCAGCCAGCCTGCCACCCACGGCGACCCTCCACAGCCGCCAAGACACCGACGGAGCTGGATGCCGCCCCCACGAGACCACCTCGCCGAGGCACCCCCAGACCCGTCGTCCTCCACGCCACCGCCGCGTCAAGGCATAAACTGGCCGCCGACCAACCCCACGCCACCGTGTCCCCGAGGCCGCCGCCCCGGCATCCATGGCTCCGACAAGCAGGAGACGCCGGCACCGAAGCAGCAGAACGACCTCCCTGTCGCCTGCCCGTGGTCGGGGGCGCCGCCCCGACCGGATCCGCGCCCGAGCCCGCCGGCTCGGCATCCCTCGTGGCCACCATGGCCACGGCTCGCCTGGCCCGACCATGGACACCACCTCCGCGAGCGCTGCCCCTGCCACCCCCCGCAGCCAGGGAGCGAGCACGCACCCTCGACTCCCAAAACCAGCCGCCGCCGCCAAACAGAGAAGCAACGCCGGAGAGGAGCAGCCCGCCGAGCCCATCTGAGCCCAGATCGAGCCCCCACCGCTCCCGGCAACCACAGCAACACCAAGGGCCAACGCCCCTGCCGTCCTCCACCCCGACAACGTCCACCGCCGCAAAACCCTGCCCGCCGTGCCCCCACACCGCTGAGCCGACGAGCACAGCCGCCCTGCCTTTCCGCGTCCACCGCGGATCCCCCCCCCCCCCACAGCCTTTGGCGGCAGGGGCCGCCGCCACCGCGGCGAGGCCAGCGGCAGGAGGAGAGGAGGCGGCCGGGTCGACCGGCGGTGGCGCTCGTGGGCTCCCCCGAGTCGCCCGTGCGGGGACGACGCGCGGGCTGGTCGAAATTTTTTGGAGCAAGTGTTTTGTCTATACAACGAATGAAAAGCACAATAATATGATTTCATGTCCATTGTTCACAAACAGGTTACAAGAGTCTACTTTTAAATCAATGGATGGTCAAAATCTATCATGAGATTGATCTGATGTCATTTGAATAGGGTGACATCACAATATATAGAGCCGGTGATAGTTGGATACAAAGGAAAAGGAGAAATACTAACGAAATGCAAGATAGAGGCCAACCTTTGTCGCGAAGTAGTCAAATCTTACATTTATGCACATGTTCACAGAATAAAATACACTTTGATCAATTTATTTATATTTTATTTCAGTTTGTAGCTACACTTTTGTCTTCTTATTAATGCCTCATCACTCCGTAGCAAAGCATGTGTTTGAAAAAATGATAAACACACAGACCCGAAAAAAAACGCAACAAATGGAAGCGGGCAGAGAAACGTATGACCGTTTCCGTTGCTGCCACGCCGGTCCGTTCTCTCCCTACCTCCATGAACTGACAGGCATGTCCCACGTCCGAGCCCACGAAGTTTGACTGCCTTCCGGGCCCCGCGCCCCCTCCCGCTCCCTGCGGACTCCACCAGCCCATCTGCAATCCACCTCTGCGGTCCCCTCGGCGTGTCCGCCCGCCGCGCGCATCCCTCCCTCCTGGATCGAGCCCACAAACCCACGTTTGTCACGTCCGGGTGCCGGAGAGGGCGGTCCATGCACCAGGAGCACGAGGCGTGGGGCCACCGACGACCTTTCGTTCCCCCTGCAGCGAGCCGACCTTCCGTACGGGGCGACGGAGAGATACAACCGAGGCTTTCGGCGCCGAATCTCACGTCCGCCACCTGCCCCGCGCGATCCTGGCCGTCGAAGTCCCCCACTGACGGTCCGATGAACGGCCGCGTGTCGGAGGCGAGAGCGTGCAGCAGCCGCCCAGACCCCACCGCGACGCGAGCGGTCAGCAGCACCGCGCACCGGCACCCGGCTGTTTGAATCCCATCACGGGCCCACCACGCAGTAAAAATCCGTATATGATTCTTGAACCGCGCAGCCGCTTACATATTTTAATCGGCCGTGTGACAGTGCGGGCCCAGCTATCTCAAGGCTCTACATGTCAGTGACCGTGGAAGCTAGCGAGGTAGACATCCCGGGAGGCGCGGGCTGCGGTGCCCGAGGAATGAGACAATTTAACTCCTCGGCACCACCACCAGTAAACTGCGAGTCCTTCCTCCCTCCCCGCTGTCCCCCCCCCCCCCTCTCTCTCTCTCTAGACTAGACTAGGCTCTGCTCCGTTCCCCAAGGCAGTTTTGGTTTCTCCTCTCCGGCAACGGGAGCCGCCGGTGACCGCCGGGCGGGAGGAAGAAGACTTGGCTGGATCCAACTAGGCTGTGTTAGATACGATTGGATTCGTTTGGGAGCATCCCGCGGCGGGAGGTAAATTGATACTGCTCATTTATTGCTTTCCTAATCCCTTCCTCCCGTCGATTCCGATGTTCGGATCGCCGGTTGCTCTGGTATCCTGATCGGGTTGATTGGTTCCCTTCCAAACTTAAGCTCAGCTGCGATTCGTCGAGCTACTACCGTCTCCTCCCCTCCCCTCCCCCCCTAAACTTTCCTTTCTCTCTCGAGTATCGCCTTCCTTGTTTGACGATTCGTGATCTCGATTCCGTGCCTATCTCCTCCCGCTCCTGAATCTCTATATAACCCCTCCTATTGTCACCTCTTTTCCAGATGTATTGAGCTTTTACCCTACCCCTCTCGAGAACTAGCACCAATGGGAGACCTTCCTGATCTCGCCCCTGCCCAAGTCGCCGGCGCCGGCCGCCGGGACAAGCTCGCGGCGCTGCTCGAGCTCGCCGCCGCGGATGATGTTGACGGGATGAAGGAGGCGCTTGCGGCGGCGGGCGAGGAGGCGGCGGACCTGGCCGATGAGGTCGGCCTCTGGTATGGCCGGAGCAAGGCGTACGAGCCGCGCACGCCGCTCATGGTGGCGGCCACCTACGGCAGCTCGCGGGTGCTCTCCCTGCTGCTCGGCCTGAGCGGCTGCGTCGACGTAGCGCGTCGCCCCGGCAACGACGGCTTCACCGCGCTTCACTGTGCCGCCTCCGGCGGCTCCACCAACGCCGTCCAAGTCGTCAAGATGCTTGTAGCAGCCGGCGCCGACCCGGCTACCCCCGACTCCACCGGCCGCTTCCCTGCTGACGTCATCCGCGCTCCTCCGGCTTCAGCGGATGCCGTGGGCGATCTCGAGACGCTCCTTGGCGGCCGCCGCCGAGCCCTCGCCGTCGCTACTTCGGCGGCTTCTCGAGCGTCGTCCCCGACGCTCTCCTCTTCGCCGGAGGAGGGCAACAGGTCGCCATCGTCGCGCTCGTCGCCGCCGTCTCCCCTCACCGTGGATCGGGCCAAGAAGGAGTACCCGGTGGATCCCACGCTGCCAGACATCAAGAGCAGCGTCTATGCCTCGGACGAGTTCCGCATGTTCGCTTTCAAGGTGCGCCCTTGCTCCCGGGCTTACTCGCATGACTGGACGGAGTGCCCCTTCGTGCACCCCGGGGAAAACGCACGCCGCCGTGACCCCAGCAAGCATCCCTACACCGCGGTGCCTTGCCCCAGTTTCCGGAACCCTGGTGGCTGTCCTAGCGGCGACAACTGCGAGTACTCCCATGGCGTGTTCGAGAGCTGGCTCCACCCGACGCAGTACCGCACCAGGCTCTGCAAGGAGGGAGCAGCCTGCGCCCGCCGCATCTGCTTCTTCGCACATGATGAAGACGAGCTCCGCCATGTGCCTCACAATACCGGTGCTGCTCTTCTGTCTCCCCGTGCAACTTCATCTATTGATATGACTGCTGCTGCTGCGCTTGGGTTTCTTCCTGGATCTCCCAGGCACTTTGCGCCACCTCCTGGGTCACCATCTGCTGGGAACAACACTGCTGCGCATTGGCCCCAAGGTAGCAGGCTGCGTTCTTCTTTCAATGCAAGGGATGTGTCCGCTGATGACCTTGGCTTTCTCCTCGATTGGGAATCACAGTATCTCCGGGCACTCTGCGTCCCACCCAGCAGCCGTCCGCAGCCCCGCTTTTCTACTGGCCTCAGCATCAGGCCAACAGCAATTGCCCCCTCCACTCTCGAAGACATGTATGCTTCTGACATGGCAATGTCGCCAAGGTTCACTGACCAAGGTCACTCAGTCTACTCGCCAGCCCAGAAATCAGCCCTCCTTAACAAGCTTCATCAGCAGAAGGGTCTCCTTCCACCTGTCAACACCAACAGAATGTACTCACCAAGGTCTCTTGATCCTTCAGCGCTTGTCCAGTCTCCAATTGGCGGCATGTCTCCTAGGTCCCCTCGGGTTATGGAGCCCAAATCGCCCCTAAGTGCCCGTTTCGGAGCCACCCAGCGTGACATGTATGAGCAGTTTGCTTCCCTGAATAAACATCAGCTGCCATCCGTGGGTTCACCACGGAATTCTAATGCTAATGCTTCATGGGGCAATGTGGGTTCTCCCATGGGTAAGGTGGACTGGGGTTTTGATGGTGAGGAGCTCAATCGCTTAAGATGCCCTGAACAATCAGGGTTTGCAGAAAAGGAGCCAGACGTGGCATGGGGGCAGTCATTGAACAGCAACAGGGGTGAAGTGCTGAGCAGGACAGGCAGTATAGCTACTGGATCGACAAATAGGCCTGACTGGAACAATCAGGCTGATTCGTTGGATCAGACAGTTATTAGTGCTTGGCTTGAGCAGCTTAAGACGGACCAGAAGTGACTGAAGGAGGCTGCCAAGTCCGCAATTGACGAAACCATCGTTTTGCAAGGTTATTTACCAAAGAATAGTTGTTGGTCCTAGTAAATAATAATTATTCTTTTTCAATTCTTCAATTTTTGGTGGCAAAGTCAGAGACGGTGGTGTTCAACAAAGCATCCGTTGACAGATTGGTAGCCGAAAGCAGTTCAGGATATTCAGTAAACAACTTTACATCATCAGCGTCCTAATATTCTTTTGATTAGTTGTGACGGGTCTCTTTTTTTTCATTTCCATGGTATTATGAAGAAATTTATTATAGGCTACACAATGGTTTATTGTTTTCAAGCTCCTAAAAAGATATTAGAATTGTCCAGTCTTCATCAATATGAATGATTTTGTGATAAGATTGTTCCAGTCTATTTTCGCTCAGTTGAATGCTCTTTTCCTCATTCTGCTCATCCTATATGTTGTATGATCCTATTGTTGTATCTGGCGGCTATATAATTTGCATTGCGGTTTCCAAACCTGAACATTACTAGGTCAAATGCACAAATAGAGATGATGCAATGGTTGATGCAATGTCATTATATATATTCTGAAACATGTTAACTTTATCATATCTCCTAATCCTGTTCATTATGCACGAAAGAAATCATCAAATAATGTTGGTAATTGAAATACTTTGTTTCACATAATGTCCGTCTTTCTGAACTCTAAAGCGAACTGCTTGCTCTTTTATTTCCACAAGGGTAGCAAAATAGTGAATATCTGGCAAATTGGGGTATCTGGCAAATGGTGAATACATTCTAGGTTGAGGATTTTTTATTAAACACGTAAATGTGTGTCATGCTACAATTCATGGAGACATGAGATCAATCCACTTTTATCTCACTAATTTTCTATCAGGATTTGAACTTGATAAATGGAGTCATGACGCCATAGCTCCACTAACCTCACTCTCAGTTACAAAAAACTGATTCAAAATCGGTCGCATCTAGAGCAGTTTGCAAGTTGAGTAAATACGCTTTGAGAGAGCCTGTGGCCATGGAACAGTTGAGTAAATACGCTTTGAGAATCGGTGGGAGGAAGTAGATGGGTGGAGAGGGAGGAAGAAGATCATGGTGTATAACATCTGGCATCTTGGTAACGTTGTTCTATATTCAAGTTAACGACAATTGAGCTTCACCTGTGTTTCGCCACGCAAACTCACAAGAAGGATTTGTTCAATGGTTCTGAAAGTGTATTTGTGCATCATGGTTTTATATCTTTTTTAGATTTACATGGTTTTAGAAAGTTGACAGTGGTCGATTTTGTAGTTTAGAGTATTAAGCATGCCAGATGTTTAATTTTATAGCTGACAGAGTGAGCCTCTCTACATCATCCCCCACCCAGAGCACTTCCTAAAATCTTAAACAATCACCCCTAAAGCAGCATTCAGCTCCTTCGCATTGATGAATGTTCTCCCTTTCTTTTGTAGTGTTACCGGTTCAAAGATCGCAAAGGAAACATGGGTTCAAAATTGAATATTTGCTAGGAGGTATTTTCGTACACAGTGCGTACCATGGTTGCTCCAATGGTTTGTTCATGTTCAACTACCATACTGGTAAGAGATGACGAATAAAGCAGCCGCCTTCCAACAAAAACGTGAGGCCTGTCAGGTCAAAAGAGCTCAACCAACAGTTATGGTCCAAAGCGAGTTTCAACTACCATGACATGGAATCGTTTCAGCAGTACACACTTCTTATTTTGAGAAAAAAAACAATCTTACTTTGTGTGGATTCCAATAGGCTCTAGAAGATATCGATTCACAATTTTCATTCCAGACTATATTTTTGAGAAAAATCGATCCTACTTTATGTATTCAAATAATAAGTAGCAGAAGATATCGTTTCACAATTTGAAAACAAGCTCGACAAATATCACAAGTCTTCTTCCTTGATTATTCTGACGGTAGCATCGTGGTCAAACTTTGGGCTCCATCAACTAGAAGATATATCAATTCACAATTTTAGTTCTAGACCGTCTATATCTTTGAGAAAAATCGATCCTACTTTATGTATCTCAAATAATAAGTACCAAAAGATATCGTTTCTCAATTGGAAAACAAGCTCGACACAAGTCTTCTTCCTCGATTCTTCTGACGACTGACGATAGCATCATGATCAAACTTTGGGCTCCATCAACTAGAAGATATATCAATTTTAGTTCCTAGACTGTCCATACCTTTGAGAAAAATCGATCCTACTTTATGTACTCAAATAATAAGTACCAGAAGATATCGGTCCTCAATTGGAAAACAAGCTCAACAAATAGCACAAGTCTTCTTCCTCGATTCTTCTGACGGTAGCATCATGACCGAACTTTGGGCTTTGGGCTCCCATCAACTAGAAGATATATCGATTCGCAATTTTAGTTCTAGACTTTATATCTTTGAGAAAAAAAATGATCCTACTTTATGTATTCAAATAATATGGACCAGAAGAAATCGTTTCTCAATTAGAAAACAAGCTCGACAATCAGCACAAGTCTTCCTCGATTTTTCTGATGGCAGCATCATGGTCGAACTTTGGGCTCCATCAACTAGAAGATATATCGATTCAGAATTTTAGTTCTAGACTGTCTATATCTTTGAGAAAAATGGATCCTACTTTATGTATCTCAAATAATAAGTACCAGAAGATATCGTTTCACAATTGGAAAACAAGCTCAAAATAAAGCACAAGTCTTCCTCCTCGATTCTTCTGTCAGGGACCTCACTAAAGGCCGGCTCAAATAAAAAACATGGTATCTGTAGCACCTCGACATCATGGAAGGTAGAAGGCGGAAGAGGCACATCTTATGTATCAGAAGATCTTGATGGAATATGACAGTATGATAGGAACACTGAGCAGAAAGGACGGAGCTTCCAGTCTATTTTCCAGGTAGAGGATGATCGGCAGCAGACATACAATATTTCCTTTGCTTACAAATGAAGAAAATAGAATAAAAGCAACTGGCTGATTCATGGCTGCAAATTCCAACGACCTGACCTGCAGGCGGAGCAAGACCTATAAAGATAAACTGTACTGACAATGTGACAAGCCTTATCTCATATTCCAGTCAGTTTCAAACAGTTGCTCACACAAACTGGTACTGCAAATTTCTGTAGCACCAATAGTACAACTCGATAGCATTCTACTCCTAAAGCTTGAAACATAGTTTGAGATTTTTTCTCAATAAAGCATATTCACATTCGACTAACAGGCTGAATTAAAGGGGGTTTTCTGCAGCATATCCAACAAGATATTACTTGCTGCAGAAGACACATTTCGCAGAAAGACTGGCAGTCAAGCTCGAGGTGCAGCTCTAGGTGTGTCAGCCTCTTCCATAGGAGTTGAATCCCGGTCTTCAGTCACGTTAACTTCTTCTGATTGTCCAGGTTGATCAACGCCATTTACTATATAACTTGCTGTTCCAAACACAAACAAAGCGAATTACTCCTACTTTACCTTGAAGCTGGAGTTCTTAATGTAAAAAACATAAGGCAACATGGTGCAATTGCATATTCGAGGCACAGAGGAATGTAATACTAGTGAGAATGACTCTAAGAAGCAACATGGCACAGAAAAAACATTGCACTATGCAGTTTCAGGATGAGGAATATCATTAGTTCATAATATTAGGCAAGCAGTCAAGATGAACGGAATTATATTGATTGACGCAAATAGTAGACCCAGTACAATGGGTTAGGGGCCTCAATTTCTGACCAGATATTTTAATGTCATATACATCCGATCTTAGTTGCACAACCATGATGTTTGTTCTGTCAATGATAGAGGTTGAACTATACCTGTTGAGGCACCCCTGATAGCCATGTTCTCTACAAAGCGAATTTCATCCTCATGGTTGCTCACAAACTTCGTCTGGTTTTGTTAGGAACAATATGACAATGTTATATTAATTAAAACATGTATACTGACAAGCATACTAAAACACACTTACAAGTTCCTTGGACAAAATATTCAGAATTCTATCAATTTTTGCTTGATGCTTCAGGAAAAACGGGCGCAGGTATCTTTTGTACACATGCTTTGAACCCTGAAAGGAAAAGGGAAAATATCTATTAGTATAAAAAGACCCATAATTCTACCAGATCACTTGAGAGTTAGATTGAGTTTCTAGCCAACGGTACGTCATCATCTTCCATGAAGGAAAAAACAGTATGTTTAGGGTTGTCATCATCTGGCCGAAAACCAGCAGATTTCTATGGCAAAAGTATTGACTGTGATGTTCAATGCTCTACACAAAATTTCACATCATAGGCTTTCAGCTATATAATCAATTAATAATAGAATGATTTTTGCTTAAATATAAATAGAATGGGCCAATGAATGAACTGAGAATAGATGAATATCATGATTCAAGCTCCAGGTTGTATAACCAAGAACCAAATGCTGCTGGCTACATCATCCTATGAGAAAAGATCACATCAATTGCCAGCTTATACTATAACTGCACTCTTTTCTGCCACAATCATATCAGGTAACCATTCAAATTGTGAACTGGAGCAGTCAGGTGGTTTTTCATTTACTGATTCTGATGAACTTGGTGTTGACAAAGTTTGACACACCTTGTCCAACGCTGATACACATATAACACGTTTATCCTTTTCCTATCCTGAACATTCTTCAAATTAATAACAGAACATCAATTATTACATATGCTTAGTCTGTTTCACTTCTTAATACAGATCGTTTAAAGAACAACAATTATTACAGCGTATAGTTTTTGACCATACAAATAGGAGTACATATGCATATTAACATTTTTGGACGCAGAATTGGTTTATGACTTACACCATTTGAAGGAAACTGGAGCCACACAAGGATAGCGAATTTCGCATGGTAATAGAGAGGAACACTGCAGAAACATCAACAGAGTACAAAATGATTAAATAGTTTCTAGGACAGGTAAAACTTAAATAACTGACTTAAAATGGCCATAGAACAATAACAATTAATACAGTGCTGCTTCAAAATTTCACGGAAATATTGGAATGCTTCATCTTGTTTTGTGTTATTCAGTCGACATGGGTAATGCCTCGTGTCTTATTTCTTCTCTAGCAAATGTTACAAGTTTTAAATACAGCTTCTCTATCCAATCACCAGTATGGTTCAGATTTCCTCCCATAAACTGGACACATTTATGACCCTATAAACTGGTCTGGTTTGACAAAGTAGTTTTGAATTAAAAACATTTAAGATCTAATTCATGGAAGCAGAATTGGGTTCTAGTAAGTAAATACATTATATAAAATAACAGAAATCTGGACACTCCTTTACACTTGGTATTTGGAACTGTACTACTCGCTGAAAAGTACTCTCACCAAAAGACTTCGGTTGAAAAATAACATACATAAATTCAATAAATCATCAAGCAACAGCGCACCATGAGACCACTATTTACATTTTTACTGCAGCTTATACCAGTACTAACAGGCTGACGGCCAGAGGTAATCACAAATACAGGATATCTCACTGATGCTACTCAAATACTATTTGTAGGCAACCAAAAGCATTCTACGAGTAGTACTAAAATAGTTTGCAAAAGTTGAAATAATATGCTTGCATATCAGTTGTCTTATAAGGATTTACTGCTGTCATATATAAGAAGACATGTTCAGTATGCATATTTATGTGAAGCATATCTACATGAATCTGATACCAAAATGCAAAGAGCAGCTCCAAAAGGTCACAAAGGATGCCATGTTGCAGTCTCATTCATATTCATATTCATGCTACAAATAATGTGAAAGTACTCTTCACATTGCACCGCCATTCCTACTCGAGCTGCAAATAACGAGAAGTCGAGAATGTACCCTTATCATATGACATCAAAAGTTTATACCTTGAAATAAGCTTATCCGCAAAGACTTCCACAATGCTAAAAGATCCATATGCTGCAAACATTGGGATACAAATGTTACAAGCAATAATCAAACCAACTTACAAAAACTTGGCCACAAACATTAAAACAAACAGAGTGAAGATGCCTGTACTTATTGGATTATTTATTTGTGTTCATGTAACACTCAATTTTTCATTTGTTTCCTATTGTGTGGAAATGTACATACCGATCATATATTCACATTATTGAAGCCTTTATACCAGTATCCATAGTCCAATTGGTATTCCATCAACAATGCAATCATGTCAAGATGACAAGGTGATGGCTTTGACAATTGGTAGCATACAGAAAGTGTGTTTTGTCATCATGCAGTTGTTCCTTAAGTGGGAAAGACAACATTTTCATCCAAACTAATTGAGTAATGCCAATTGCATCTAGAAGAATTTTATTTGACTAGTGCAGATACTACACAAATAATTTCAAAAGGTAACCATACTTTTATTTAGTGAAATAAAAACAGCAATATGTCGCAAGGAATGTTCACCAAAAGAAGTTGCCTCGACGGTAGAAATGTACAACAGATCAATTTATTACAGACCTGCCCAGTAAAGGAGTAACCGTTCTTTCTCCGCTTGATCTTTCTTTTCTATAGCCCTGTAAGTGGAGTATACAGGCAGACCAATGCCCACTGCACAACTGCACCAGTACAGAGTATCATAAACAATGATGGATTTCTTATCAAACAAAAACAGTAGCTCGTCTATTAACACGGTTGCTACTTGCTAGAATAAGTATAAGTTGCATCCAGCTGGAGTACTGGACCATCTTCTAACTCCAAATTAGCATCTTCTCACCTAACAGCTAATAAGAATATTGTGCATAATACATATTATGCTCGTCTCACTTAGCAAGAATGTAGGAATGACAGAATGAGCCTATGCCAATGAGTAGTGATCCAACTGGGTCACCCTTAGGGTACCCTTTACCCACTTTAGTTAAAAAAATGAAGTAAATTTTTCAAAATGATGATGTCATCAGAAAAGTTACTCTAATTCATTTTGTTGAACTAAAGAGAGTAGAGCGTGTCTTTGAGCTAATCATCGAAGACATTCACTCCTGGAAGGCTGCCGGATGTATTATTGTGTTTTAGGCCCCTGCTTGCTTTGGGCGGTCGCCTCTAGCGCTCTCAGGCCTTCTCTTAGAGGTTCACCTAAAGAGAGTAGAGGGTACCCTAACATTGACCCCCTTGCATCTCTACCAGTGAGATGTGATACTTGCTTTCAGCATGCACAAAATAATTTTCTGTTGCTACTATGAAGGAAATATTTATTGATGATAATGATGAACTCCGGACAGTTGTATAATTACTTCGTCAACATGCTCTATGCAATTGCATAAAATGTACAATTAGCCAACCACTTAACAAAGAAACTTGCCAAAAAACAATCAACTTACAAGAAGCACAACATGAAACTAAACAACCATATGAAAACCATATGAAGTATACCTGGCTGTGCGGACGACAACATTAGAGCTTAATGGGGCAAGTAAAAGCCGTAGACCAACCTGTGACAAGAAATGCAATTTCAGGCTTTCAGCACAAAGCATAACTTTCACTTGCAAGCCAACATTGCACTGGAGATGGTAAGATTTCGCAAGAAGTGAGAATCCATCTAGAAAACTTTTGAGTTATAGACAAGTTATCAGACAGTAATACAAGATACAGTTACAATCAGTAGCTCACCAGAAATCAGATGTAACTTTGTCAAACTCAAAAATCCAAGGGTCAAACTTAAGATCAGTTTGCGGTTGCCGAACTGTGCAGTGTGAGATTTATTATTTTATAATTTGCTGTGAAAAAATAACCATGAAAAGGCAAAAGTTTTTTTACCCAAAAAAGGGAAAACGCTTCAAAAAGCTGGATTACCAAAATCCACCTCAATGCCAAACGCAACCTTAGAGCCACTGCAAACACTACTATTTTATGTTTCGATTCAACCTCTTGGATCGCCAGAAACAAACAACCAGAACGACCAAGCACACCAAACAATATTGAGGTAGAGCATGATTTAATTTGGTCAATAGTGACTATACAATGGAACATAACAGATATTTTAAAGCTGAATACAGCATATCCTGAATCTATGAGATCCAAATCAAATCTGAACGTATTGCAAACACCAGGACAAGCATAATGTCTGGGAAAACAAAGCACTTATCACCTAATCTATAGCTCATTGTTCAATGGAGATATAACGATCTAGGATTGGTGATGGAAACCTTAGCCTACGGCAATTCAATGGCAGAGGAACGCTAGAAGCACGGAGCAAAAATAACTGCACTAATTCACCATCTAACACACTCTCCTAGTGCAAAACCAAAGCATAATTTGGCGCGTGCCCTTGCCCTGATCATCTCCCCAACCGAACCAACCGGGCGAAATTCCAACGTGAACAAGGCGTAACCACACCAACATCGACACCCCACAGCTTCCTACGAACTAAACGGAGCGAAATTTCTCGAGCGACCGACGCGATCTAGGTTTTCCGTACGAGACAGGGTTAGTTCGAGGCGCGTACCTCGCCGGAGATGGCGGGCGCCAGAAGAGCAGCCATCGGTCGCCTCGGAGGAGTAGCCGGGATCCCTAGACGGCGCGCTAACCCGGGGAGAGGTTGCTGCGCGGAGGCCAAGGAATCCGCGGCGAATTGAGCTCCGAGCGTGAGGAGATATGCGACGCCGGCTGCAACGCGAAAGCCGGGAGCAAAAAAAGTAGGAGCCGATTTAGCGCAACAGAGCCTTCTCGCTGTCTTCTCCTAGATTTATAAAAGAGTCCCTGATACTTTTGTTTTACTCCGACCATTTAGCATTGTAAATATAGCTTATTTATCATGTTTCTCGGATTTACATCTTTCACGTGTGCAGCATTTTTTCAGAAAAGTTTCCTTCCGTGGAGATCTGTCTATTCTTATTCTATTTTATTTTGTGAAAAGGGACCCTAACATTAAAAGATACATCGAACAATACAAAGCATCTCAATAAAGATAAAAATTATAACAAAATCCACAAGATGTTCTTCGTCTTCACCTCAAGAGCGTGTCGATGGCGCACCGCGCTGCCGCTCCTCCCTAAGCCGGCCTGGCGTTGTTGGTTCCGGATGAGAACTCATGAAACGGGTTAAAAAGACCACATTTGTCTCAGAGACGAAGAAGAAGGAATAACCGTCGATGAAGCTCCTTAATGATATGGAGATCTCCATAACCACAAGAATTTCTTGAAAACCACACTACTCCCACAAGCTTCTTGACATCACCGTTAAGATGGGGCTAAAGTCAGAGAGACTTTATTGGATAAGACGTTGTCGCCATCACCTGAGCGCCGCCCCACCAAACCTTAACCCTAAAACCAGGAAAACGAAGCCATCCCACCGATGGGACCAAGATCCACCCCGCCTCCATGGTCTGAAGGCCACAAAATAGAGGCAGATCGACGGCGGCGCCAACGGGAGGCAGGAGAACCCTAATCGCCTGTATGTGTTCCCCTCAGGGCAAAGGGTCACACAGCGAACCGCGTGTTTATTCTTATTTTTGTGTCATAACAAAAAGAAACAATCACCCCTTCTATGTTTAAGTTAGCGGATTTCGACATGTCGCAGTCGTTGAAGATGGCCAAGAGAATTATTAACCACGTCAAGTATTTTGGAACAGAAGGAGTACAACATAATTTTTGAAGGGGTTCATAGCAGAAAACAATATTTTTCATGACTAACGCAACACCAATTAATAGAATCTATCTAGGAGTAATGATGTACCAGAGAAGGTTTCGGTGAATTACCCTTGTAGACCGAAAGTGTTAACGTTCATGATGAACATGGATGATATAGCCGAACTTCGTAGCCGACATCAAGGTCGCATTGCTCCTCGTACGATAGTCCAGGTGCCACAACTGGCAACACCCATGTGGTTTCGCACACGTACAATGCTCAACGATGACTCTCGGTCTCTTCAATACAGCCGAAATTGCGGAAATAGATCTTCTAGAACGGGATCCAGCAATGCAACAGTGTGCCGGTGGTGAAGTCATCCTCTACCTGCATAATTCTTCTTGGAACCACGAGCATGGAAACCTACGAGAGAGAGAAGAGCCAATAGGAAAGAGATCCTGAAGGCTCAAGAGAAATTACATAAGGAAAATACCTTAGGAATTGTCGTGTATCCTTCCCTCCCACGTGTCCCCTCTTTATATAAGGGGAGGGGAGAGACCCCCAATGCTTAGTTAGCAAGGTGGGACCAAAGGGGAGGGAGGCAGCCAAGGGAGAGGCGACGACTGGGGTGGGCCTCGCGTGCCAGCCCTAGGTCGATCGTCCCCCTCCCCCTCCATAGGGCGACGACCCTCCCTCGTGGGCCCTTCCCTCCGGAAAGTGACCCAATAGGGAGGTTTTTCCCAAATTAATTTTAAATTAGATTTTCTTTATTAATTCTAATAATTATTAATAAATCATATTTAATTAATCTCTCATGATCCAAAAGTCCTTTCGATCACTCCGAACAACCTTCGAACTCTCATGAAACACTTTTGGCTTTCTCTTCTCTTTCTTTTAGTGATCCCGATGATTCCAAAATGATCTCCAGGCGTCATAGAACTCTTAATTATGTTACCCTATGGTTCAGGAACATCATAGACATGATCGAGATACTTCTCTAATCAATGATCATCAGCAGGATTTGGATACCCATAATGACCTTTATGCATTCCACGATACCAATGTCGTTTGAACCATAAACGTCAAGTCCGGTTCCTTCTGTTACTTCGATACATGACTTTTCTGAGATCTGATCGTCAGTATCACCATACCTAGTTCAATCTCATTACTGACAAGTGCTTGCTTAACTCGTTCTCATAGTATTCCATCCCCATGACCTAGTTATATGATGTGCAGCTTATGAATGTAATCTCACCGAATGGGCCCGGTGTATCTTCCCATACCGCGGGAGAACAAACCTCGATCTCGATACATATGCCTCAACATATCCCTTCGGAATACCTGACATGCACCTTTATGATCACTTTGTTATGGTGTGACGGTTGATGCAATCAAAACAACCTCGGGTGATAATGATTAAAAATGATCTCATGGTCTAAGGAGTAGGATACTGTTGGGGTTTGAGGGCAGAAAACAAAAAATTCCTACGAATGAAATCCTAATAGCAGGATCTATCTATCAGTAATGCAGTAACGGGAGGGGGTACGGTATTCATACCTTTGAAGACCGAGCATTGTTAACGTATCGCGGGAACGTGGTTGATGAAGTTGTTCTGATGCTGACCTCGAGGTCACGAAGTCCAACGGCTCTGACAACTCCTAGCGCCAAATGCACGGCGCCGTCCTGTTATGCCATACATCGCAATCCCAGAATTACCATTTTTGCGAGACATAACATATTGGATATCATAGTACATCATCCATTATAAACCATACATAAGGTCTTACACAAATAGGGATCATACGATCCAGTTCTGAATACAATTCAAGCAGCGGAATAACGTAATAATAACGGTAGCGTAGGCGAGACTCCATCTTCATGGTCACATTCAATGCTAACGATGGGAGATGATCTTAGTTGTCGTAACCTTCCTATTGCCCGTCCTCCTGATAGTCCTCTTCATAGTCTGGCCACGGGAATAGCCAGGGAAAAAGCCATGAGTACTCTTTAAGTACTCGCAAACTAATACTAACAAGTGAAGTGGTTTTTGAGTAGGATATACTAAACTCTAGGGTTGTTTTTGCAAAAATCCAGATTTATCTCTACTGAGTTCAGAAGCAAAGTAAGCTAGTTGAAAGTTTTATAACACCTAAGTGGGAACTTGAATTTCATATCACAACTCTGTTGTGGTCAAGTCAAGGTCATAAATCATTTCATAAGTCCTTTTGAAAACGTCTGACGACGGAACAGTATGGCCACTCCAACTGTCCATAACCGCGGACGTGGCTATTCGAATAGTTTGACACTCTGCAGAGGTGGTACACTTTCACCACAACATTCGATACATCCGTCAGGAACAATCCTGATTTCACCATACTCAGTATGCAGATAATCAATCCTAACCTTTCAATTACACGCCCTAGTATAGGCACCTCTCCTGTGAGTTTGGCCTCCCAACCATGACCAACTGTCATCTTGGGTACTGCACATGTGGACAATCTTCACAAGATAGCCTCAGCTCAAACCTTGGCCGCAAGGGAACCCATACTAAGGTATGGAAATTTCCAGTCAAGCCCTACCCAATTTCCGGGTATTGTGGTTGTACGGTAAAATTGGAATGGTATCGCATTCAGACAACCATCAGTTTTATAAAGGGCTAAGGCTCATGCCTCAACATTTTCATCTTCAAAATCATCTGGTGTTCAAGAACATATGTCAAAACATTTCAGTAGAATGAATCATCATTCTAAGGTTTTCATAATCAGTTTCACCAAGTATTCCCATCTAAAGTTGATCAAGTTTTATGCTTAGCACTAGCATCTACAAGTGGGGGTAAATACTAATTAAGGGTGGTGAACAAGTATATCTTATCTAAGTTCAATCTCATGCCTCAGAATGACATCAAAATTATCTAACTTAGGCCAAGTTTTATGCTCTTTATGCTACCTTTAAATATCTTTCTAAAATCTACAAGTCACTAAGTAACCTTCAATAGAAAGCTTTGGTAAAGAAAATAAAATACTAAGCTTGCAAGTAAAACTAGGATTGGGTATCAAGTAAGGTAACCTTGCAAGGATTAGCTTGCTAAGTCAATTTGTATAGTGAGGCTTGCAAGTTTGCAAGTATAGACTTGCCTTGTGCAAAGCAGTGGTTGAAGTTCTCCTCGGCTTCCTCTTCGTAATAATCTCCTCCCTCCTCGTATCCTTGGTCGGTATTAGGGTCTATAAATAAATACGAGGTACCCAATCACCAAACAATACTTAATTACTTCTATTTATCACACCAAGGTTTTCACTAGATGATCTAGTATCATCACAAACATTACCATCATCAAAGCAATTGTCTTATTTATTTTATTTTGGAAAAGTAATTTCTACTCATTGAAAAACTACTTAAGATTTAATATTCTCCAGCTAAAACATGGGATCATGTTGACACATGTCATCACCACATATTTCAGTACTTGGGAATATGATTTAAAGTGGTGTCACAATTTAATAAGGTTTAACCTTTTTATTTTAATTAATAAAAGTGACTAGAATGGCCTATGAGGCATTCTTTTATTGCTTGTTCATTTTTTTGGAAGTAATCCTATATATTTTTATATATTCTAAAAGGTCTAGTTAAATGTGATTTTTGAGAGTTGTAATCAACTCAAAAGCTTTTGTGGTTGAATTTTGAAAAATGTTTGAATGAAGAAAAGCTTATGCCTTGTTATTTTTACTATAGGTGATCTACAATTCGAAATGAATTGAATCAAATGGGCTTAGATTAAGCATTCCAGTACCTTTCTAACAAAATTGGTTTCATGTATTTTGGTTCAGTAAATCGAGCTGAGTTGATTTTTGAATTTAGGTACAGAACTGGGTTTGAACTAAATTGGAAAATACAAATTCAAACTAACTGGGTTGCGCAGGATGCTAACTGGGCCGGTCCACTGCGCACAGCGCACGCGGGTTGATCAAGTGTCTATCCCCACTCGTTAGTGAGACAGAGAGTGGCAAAGCGGTACGGGGTGATTAGGGCCGTAGGATTAGAAGCTAGATCTACGGCTGAGGTTCATCGTCCACGCCTGAACAGGACGCGGCAAGGCCGAACCCTAGCGTGGCCAGTGGGGGTCTACGAGGGCTCACCGGGGCTCCGGCGATGGTCGGCGATGGGGGTGAACGACGGAGTCGACGACGGCGATCCTCCTGTTACCGGTGGCTCCTCCTGGGGCGGCTCCAATCAACGACGCACTTCTCCTCCAGCAGCGGCAAGATCCGACGAAATTCTAGCCACCTGGTGCTCGGCTTGCTCCGGGGATGAGTTGGTACGATCAGTGAGAGGTGGGGAGTGAGATGGTGTCGAGAATTCATGCTGGGAAGGCCTCTATTTATAGTGCAAGAAGGGGACCGAAGGGTGCGGGCGGAGCTCGTCATGGTCGTTGGTACAACGAGCTAAAGGCATGGGCAAAGGTAGGGGTGGTGTTGTGCTCCCTGGGGAAGCTCAACGGCGTGGTCACGCGGCGTGGGACGGTGCGAGACGGTCGGAACATCACAGCGCTCTAGGCGGGTCCGACGGCTATTTTAATGGCACGTAGGTTCTCCTAGTCGTACGGCGACGAACAGGCATGTCTGGGGTGTTCCTGGGGTGGTGGAGATCCTGCTTGCACGCGGAGAGGGCAGCGCGCAGTCTGTGGGCTCGTGTCGCAGGTGTCACTCTGGCGCACTCTCGACACGCTCGCAGAGAGGCTGTGCACGCTCGGGTTGTGTCGTCCAGGGGCTGGCAGTGCTCGAGGCTTAGACAGGGGGTGGCGGTGGACGGTGGTGAGTGTCCCATACATGGTGGCTAGGCTTGGGGCTGCTCCTAGCTTGTTGTCAACCATGGGGTGGCAAGTTAGGCTCGGCATGCTCACCATTGATGGCAATGGAAAACTCACAGTGGTGCTAGAGCTTGTTAATTGGGCTAGATGATCTACTAATAGCTTGCTGTGAACCAGAGAGGGAACAAGTTAGGCCATATTCACTGCTCCTAATAGTGTTTGATGTTTGTTGGTTTGGTGATTGCAAGGTGTTTGATGAAATGGTCGAAAGAGATTCAAATTTGAATTTTTGATTCAAACTTGGTGGTTGTGTTAGTTACATACTAGGGAGTCTCTGGTTAGTGGGAAAGGTCAAGGGGTACTGGTTTGGTTGGGTTTTGAAAATGGGTGATCTTCACATGTGTTAAAGATTCAATTTTTAATTTTCATTTTAATCAAGTTGCCAAATGTTTCTACAAGTCTGAAAGGTGGGCTTGGGTTAACTTTTACTTGTTCTAGCAAGGTGAAAAGAAATGGAAATGTTTCCATTTGAAATCTTGGACTAGAAACACTCGAAGTGGCCTAGTGAGCAAGATTGGCAAAAATGACCATTTGCTTTATTTGGTTTGTTTTTTATTTTCTCTTTATTTCTTTCTGTTTGGAAATGTTTTAGGTGATGTTATTTTCATCTTTAAACCATTCCTTGCTATTTAGGTTAATCACACAAGTCCATTCATGCATTCGTTTGATTTTTATTTAATAAAAGTTTTTGTTAACCCTAATTTTGGTGATTAGAATATGATAACCATGATCAATATTTTTGGGATGTTACAAACCTTCCCTCCTTAAACAAAATCTCGTCCCGAGATATGAGAAAGAAGAAAAAAATTACCTAGGATTTAAAAAGATCGGGAAACTCCATCTTGATGTAATCTTCTCGTTCCCATGTAGCTTCTTCTTCAGTGTGGTTGCTCCACTAGATCTTGAGAAACTTGATGCTCCGAGTTTTGGTAGTTCTGAAAGCTTCCTCCAAAATACGGATGGGTACTTCGGGATACATCAGGTCATCGTTGATCTCTATGGTGCGGTGATCAATGTTCTTGAAAACTTCAGTCTTCTCCGGGACTTCAAGGCATTTGCGAAGTAACGATATATGGAACACATTGTGTACTGCTGACATCTCCTCTGGCAGTTCCAGTTGATATGATACTTCTCCTCGACGGTTCAGAATCTTGAATGGTCCGATATATATGGGGGCTAACTTTCCTTTGAGCTGGAAATGTTGCATTCCTTTCAAAGGTGACACTTTCAGATATACGAAATCTCCGATATTGAAAGCGAGGTCTCAACGTCTCTTGTCGGCATAACTCTTCTGTCTTGACTGGGCGGTCTTGAGGTGCTCACGGATCTTGTGAACTTTCTCTTCTGCTTCTCGTAGGATGTCGGGTCCGAAAATCCGACTCTCTCCTACTTCCGACCAATTCAAATGGGTACGACACTTCCTTCCATACATGAATTCAAATGGGTCCATTTGCAAACTAGCTTGGTAACTATTGTTGTAAGAAAATTCTTCGAACGGCAAATAGTCTTCCCATTTAGATCCATACTCTAGCACACAGGCTCTCAACATATCTTCGAGTATTTGATTTACTCACTCCGTTTGTCCATCGGTCTAAGGATGATACGCTGTGCTAAAATCCAGTCGGGTTCCCAATCCTTCTTGGACTTTCTTCCAAAATCTCGAGGTAAACTGAGTTCCTCGATCTGACACTATGTTCTTGGGGACTCCGTGCAAACTGACGATTCTAGCGATGTACAACTCCACTAGCTTCAAACTCTGGTAAGTAGTCTTGACCGGTAAGAAATGGGCTACCTTGGACAATCTATCAACTATGACCCAAATAGAGTCATTTCCCCTACTATAAGTAGGCAAACCGGTGATAAATTCCATTCCAACTGAATCCCATTTCCATTCCGGAATCTGTAATGGTTGCAACAGCTCTGCGGGTCTCTGATGTCCCGCCTTGACTCTCTGACAAATGTCACACTTGGCGATATAACCTCCGATTTCTATCTTCATCTTATGCCACCAAAATTGCTCCTTCAAATCGTGATACATCTTCGTTCCTCCGGGGTGGATAGAATAAAGAGTATCATGGTCCTCTTTCAAAATATCCTACTTCAATTTTGAATCTGCTGGTACACAGAGACGTCCTTTGTACCACAACACTCCTTCTTTATCTTTGGTGAATCTAGGTACTTTGCCTGTACCTATACGACGTTTGATTCTGTCGATACTAGCATTTCCTTTCTGGGCCTCCTTGATCTGACTGATCAAAGTGGGTTGAAGTTCTATGCTAGACAAAACTCCTTCACTTACTAATTCCATTCTAAATTCTTCCATCTCCTTGTGCAAACTTGGTTGCTCCTTCAAAATCATGGAGTTCAAGCGGCACGACAATCTGCTAAGGGTATCGGTGATGACCCACAAGTATATGGGGGTGTATCGTAGTACTTTAGATAAATAGGAGCGTCGATCCCAACGAGGAGCAGAAGGTGCTGAACAGTTGTAAGGAGCAGGAAATCCCTGTGAATACTTAGCAAACAGATTTTTAGAGGTTTTCTGATAAGGCAACAAAATAAAGAGCAAGTAACAAAGAACAAACGCAGCAAGTGGCCCAATCCTTTCTTAGCAAAGGACAAGCCAGTGGAAATACTTATAAAGACCAAACGTTCTCGAGGACACATGTGAATTCTGTCAAGTGCTTTCGCTTCAAAGAGCCGAGTACTCTTATTTGGTGTTGTAAGTGTTGTGTGGGTGAATCTGTGCTAATGTACCGACCGTACTTGGACTAATACATGCTTGTTATTAAACCCCCTGCAAACATCCGTAACTACAGGAAAGTATTTAAGATATAAATCTAACCACAGCCTTAAACTCTGAGATCCTACACTCCCTTATGCAATGGTGTCCTAACGAGGCTTCAGGTTTCTGTCACTCCGGCAACCCCACAATTAGTAGCCAAATACACAATGCATTCCCCTAGGCCATAAATGGTGAAGTGTCATGTAGCCGACGTTCACATGACACCACTAGAAGAATAGCACCACAACTTAAATACTAACCATTGAACAATAACTCAACACAGATCCACTAATAACAACATGACTTCTCCCATGTCCTCAAGAACTAAACGAACTACTCACAATACATCATATGGATCAAGATCAAAGATGATATGATAATGGATAACAATCTGAACATAAACAATAATCCAATGGTTCCACCCACAAGCATCAACTACAATAGTAATTAACACCGGGAAAGTTTCCCCTACTAAAGCAATATCCAACACAATTGTTACATCGGGACAGAGTGGTGATGATGGTGCTGGTGGAGATGATGGTGTGGATGATGATGATGATGATCCCGATGAAGACTAGCTTGATGACGGTGTTGATGGCGACGATCTCCCCTCTCCGGGAAGGAATTCCCCTGGCAGAAATCTGTCTGCCGAAGAGATCTTTCTCTCTCGGTGTTTTCCGCCCCCTAGAGGCGGCGGAAATCTATCTGTGGTCGCTCCCCGAGACTTAGGGTTCTGTAGGGAAGATATAGGCGAAGGGGGAGAGTCGGAGGCCGAGCAGGTGGGCCACACCTGCCCTAGGCGCGGGGTCAGGTGGGCCCGCGCCTAGGGGTGTGTGGGCCCCCTGCGGCCCCTCTTTGCTCCTCCTTCTGGCTTCCTTGTTCTTCTGGTAAAATAATATGTTTCCATATTTTTCTGGTATTTTTCCGATCTTCGCGAAATTCCGAAACGACTTCTTTTCCATCAGAATCCAGACTCCGGCAGTTCATCCTCCAAGAATCATCCAACATGCATAAACAGATGAAAAGCCATAAGTAATACCTTATAATAAGACAAATATCAATGAATAGAGGTAAATTATGATATAGAGTGGTGATGCAAATTGGGCGTATCAACTCCCCCAAGATTAGACTTCGCTTGTACCCAAGCGAATACTAAGCTCAGTAAACATGTCCACAAGTTTATGGAGTGAAGTGTCGATAAAAGAATACGAACAAGGAGCATCACACTCACCGTTGCACAACTCATATAAAATAACAACTCACCATTATATAACTTAGCTTGCAACCAAGTACAACAGTCACAATAGAGATGCATAAAGATAAATCATAATTGGAATTAGCAAACTTGTTCTTGGTCAGAGAACACCTGGCAAATAGTTTCACAAAAGCTTTTTGTAGAAGTTTCAAAATAGGAGAACTCTTTGCTCAAAAGGTTTTTCACAAGTGAAGGCTTTCAAAGTAATACTCAATAGATAAGAGTCTTGTGCAAACAAGGAAGATAAAGAACACGATTGAATAAATCACCATATGAATGCTTGAAACACAACAACTCAAATGCTTGCTGGAGATAGAGAGGAAGTAGGTTTACTGACTCAACTTGGTAACTAGGAGAAAGGTCCCTTTATAGTGGGTAGAAGGGATTACAAGCCATAAAGAGCTTCCAAAAGATTATGGTACTTACTATTGGAGATATGCCCTAGAGGCAATAATAAAAATGGTTATTATTATATCTTTGTGTTTATGATAAATTTTTACATTCATGCTATAATAGTATTAACCGGAAACATTAATACTTGTGTGATTTGTAAACAAAATTAGAGTCCCTGGTAAAGCCTCTTTATAATACTATCTTGTTGGTTAATAGATGATCATGGTTTCTCGATCATGAACATTGAGATGTTATTAACAACAAGATCATATCATTAGGAGAATGGTATGATGGACATACTCCTATGGATAAGCGTAGCATAAAAATCAAGTCATTTCAATAAATCATTTGCTATAAGCTTTCTGATACATAGTAACCTAATTCCTTCGACCATGAGATCACCATCACCGGAAGGATGCTTTGATGACATCAAACACCACACCGTAACTGGGTGGCTATAAAGGTGGTATTGAGTTTTTGGAAAGTATGTGTTGAGGCACATGGATCAAGATTGGGATTTTTCCATCCATATGACGGATAGATATGTTCTAGGCCCTCTCGGTGGAATGTCATCCAATTAGCTTGCAAGCATGTGACTGGTTCACAAGGGATCACATATCACGGGAACGGGAAAAGTGTACTTATCGGTAACAAGGTTGAACTAGGTATGGAGAGACACCGACGATCAAACCTCGGATAAGTAAACTATCACGAGATAAAGGAAAATTGGTATCGTATGTAAGTGGTTCATTTAATTGCAAAGTAATTGTAGAAATATGTGGGAGCCATATGAATTTCCAGATTCCTCTATTGGTTATTGATCAGAGAAGTGTCTCGGTCATGTCCGCATAATTCACAAACCGTAGGGAGACACACTTAAGGATTCGATGTTGTTTAGTAGATATGGAATGTAAGTAGGGAAACTGAATGTTGTCCGGAGTCTCGGATGGGATCTAGGATATCACGAGGAGATCCAGAATGGTCCAGAGAATAAGATTCATATAAGGAAAGTCCGATTCCGGAGTTCGGGAAAGATTCCAATGTTTTCATCAGAGAGGTTCTAGAAGGGTCTAGAAGGTTCACCAGACCGGAAGGGGAATGGTCCATGAATGTGTCATGGTTAAGTGGAATGATTGGATCATGTACTAGGTCACTCTGGTTGGGCATTTGCAAGAGAGAAATAAAGCTCTAAATTGAAAGTCAAAAGGGAGGTTTGAAAAGTCAATCTGGAACAATAGTTTCCTAGTGGAAGAAGGAAAGAGTCCTTCCTTCTATACAACTTGGGTTTGGGTATGGATTCAAACTCCCCTCTCCCAAGATGCCCTCCCTCTCATAAATAGAGGGGGAGGGCTACCCCAAAGAAAACAACACAACCCTCCCCACCCGTGCACCGCCGCCGCCACCTCGCGCCGCCGGCCCGTCGCCGTCGCCCTAGCCGCCGTCGACACCTCCTCCTCCTCTCCGGCCTTCTAAACCTAGATCGCCGGAAACCCTAGATCCACCACAACTCGCACCGGCTTAGGCGAAGCACTGCGGGATCTTCCCTCTACTTCCGACACCACGCCGTCGTGTTGCCGGAATCGCGAGGGGAGAACTACAACCTTCGTTGCCTACTAGAACAAGGGAGAGGAAGGTCTTCATCGAGTATCGAATGTGTGACCGACTACGGAAGCGCTGCCGGATCGTAGCGCCGGAAGGATCGTCTACGTGATCTTGAGATCGGCGAGTATACGACAACATCACCCACGAGAATCTACTCTCGTTAACCGCTTTGGAATCTTCGAGGGTGAGTACTCTAATCGACTCGTTGCTTCAATCTAGTAGATAGATCTTGGCTTGTTTGTATGCGTGCGGTAGAATTTTTTTGCTTTCCATGCTACGAACCCTACAGTAGTATCAGAGCCAGGTTTATATGTAGATCTGTTGCACGAGTAGAACACAATGGTCATTGTGGGCGTTGATGCTTTTATTGTCGATTGCTTCGTGTGATCACTAAAACAATGTGAGGGATATTGTTTTGAGTGGGAGTTCACCTAGATTAATTTAACTATGAATTAGAACTCAATTTGTCATAAACTTCGTCTAAACTATTGCAAATATGTTGTAGATCGATGGTGGCCCCTACCATCAATTTTAATGCGTTCCTAGAGAAATAAAAGTTGAAAACAATGGAAGCAACTTCACGGATTGGTTCCGCAACTTGAGGATTGTCCTTAATGCTGGTAATTTGACCTATGTGCTGGATGCACCGCTGGGTGACCCACCTGCAACCGATGCTACCGATGAGGTAAAGAATGTTTCCCTCGCTCGGAAGAATCAGTACTCCACAGTTCAGTGTGCTATCTTGTATGGTTTGGAATCGGAGCTTCAGAAAAGGTTTGAGAACCATGACCCACATGATATTGTCCGTGAACTCAAAATGATATTTGAGGCTCATGCAGCAGTTGAGAGTTATGAGGATTCTGAAAATTTCTTTAACTGCAAGATGGAAGAGGGCAGCTCCGTTAGTGAACACGTGATTAAGATGTCTGGGCACGCAAGCAAGCTTCAAAGCTTGGGTATAGTGATTCCTAATTCTTTGGGGATTCACCGTGTCCTCCAATCACTACCACCAAGTTACAAGAACTTTGTGATGAACTACAATATGCAAAACATGGACCAGTCGTTGCCCGAACTCTTCTCCATGTTGAAGTCTACGGAAGTGGAGATCAAGAAAGAGCACCAAGTGTTGATGGTCAATAAGACCACCAAATTCAAGAAGCAAGGCAAGTCTAAGAAAAAGGGAAACTTCAAGAAGGGCGGTAAGAAAGTTACCGCGCCGGCGAAGAAGACCAAGGTTGGGCCTGAGCCTGATACTGAGTGCTTTTACTGCAAGGGAGAGGGTCACTGGAAGCAGAATTGCCCTAAGTACTTGGCGGATTTGAAGAACGGCAACATCAAGAAGAAAGGTATATCCGATATACATGTTATTGATGTGTATCTCACTAGTACTCGTAGTAGTGCCTGGGTATTTGATACTGGTTCGGTTGCTCATATTTGTAACTCGAAACAGGTGCTGCAGAATAGATGGAAGCTAGCGAAGAACGAGGTGACAATGCACGTTGGAAATGGATCAAAGGTTGATGTGATCGCGGTCGGCACGCTACCTCTTCATCTACCATTGGGATTAGTTTTATACTTAAATAATTGTTATTTGGTGCTTGCGTTGAGCATGAACATTATATCGGGATCATGTTTATTGCAAGACGGTTACTTGTTTAAGTCCGAGAATAATGGTTTTTCGATTTATATGAGTAATATGTTTTATGCACATGCACCTTTGATAGATGGTCTATTCTTACTGAATCTCGATTGTAGAAATACACACATTAATAACATTGAAGCTAAACATTTTAAACTGAGCGATAACTCGACCTATATATGGCACTATCGTCTTGGTCATATTGGAGTGAAGCGTATGAAGAAACTCCATTCCGATGGACTTGTTGAATCACTTGATTTCGAATCACTTGAAAGATGCGAAGCATGTCTGATGGGTAAAATGACTAAGACTCCATTTTCTGGTATGATGGAGCGAGCTACGGACTATTGGAAATCATACATATCAATGTGTGTGTGGCCCAATGAGTGTAGCATCGCGCGGTGGCTATCGTTATGTTCTTACCTTCACGGATGACTTGAGTAGATATGGGTATATCTATTTCATGAAACATAAGTTCGGAACTTTCGAGAAGTTTATGGAATTTCAAAGTGAAGTAGAGAATCAGCATAACAAGAAGATTAAATTTCTACGATCTGATCATGGAGGTGAATATCTAAGTTACGAGTTTGGCGAGCATTTGAAGAAATGCGAAATAATTTCACAATTGACACCGCCGGGAACACTACAACGTAATGGTGTGTCCGAACGTCGTAATCGAACTCTCTTAGATATGGTTCGTTCTATGATGTCACTTAGACCAGCCACACCGTTGGCCAAAAGCGATTCATAGCCTCAATTGAATCGGTTCCATACAGTGTGGAGTATGTATGGAGCATCGACGCATGTTGTCAGAAAAGAGAAGCGACGCATATAGTTGAACCGGTTCAAAGTAGCTCAAAACATTTAAATATGATTATGTGCCTGACACAAACAATAAAGACCCCAGCCACAACGTCTAAATGGAAAGGATTAAGACAAAAAAATAGTTTCTTTTCTAGCTGGTGGGTCCCATGTATAGTGTTCAGCCGGTTCCATACACTGCAGCCATATCAGATCGATTCGTTCTTTTTCTTGAATCGAACCAACGGTGTGGCTGGTCTTATAGATTTACCGCTATCGTTTTGGGGTTATGCATTAGAAACAGCCGCATTTACTTTAAATAGGGCACCATCTAAATCCGTTGAAACGACACCATATGAATTATGGTTTGGGAAGAAACCTAAATTGTTGTTCCTTAAAGTTTGGGGTTGCGAAGCTTATGTAAAGAAGTGATAGCCAGGCAAGCTTGAACCCAAAGCGGAAAAATGCGTCTTCATAGGATACCCGAAGGAAACTATTGGGTATACCTTCTATCATAGATCCGAGGGAAAAATATTTGTTGCTAAGAATGGATCCTTTCTAGAGAAGGAGTTTCTCTCGAAAGAAGTTACTGGAAGGAAAGTAGAACTCGACGAGGTTGTTGAACCTTCTCTCGAACTTGAGAGTAGCGCAGCACCGTAAGTGGTTCCTATGGCTCCTACACCAATAAGAGAGGAAGCTAATGATGTTGATCATGAAACTTCGGTTGAAGTAATTACGGAACCTCGCAGGTCAACAAGAAATCATACCACTCCTGATTGGTATGATCCCGTTATGAGTGTCATGTTGGTGGACAACACCGATGACCCTACGACATATGAGGAAGCGATGATGAGCCCAGATTCCAATAAATGGCAAGAAGCCATGAAATCTGAGATTGGATCCATGTACGAAAACCAAGTATGGACTTTGGTGGACTTACCGGATGGCCGGAAGGCTGTCGAGAACAAATGGATTTTCAAGAAGAAAACAAATGTTGATGGTAATGTTACTGTCTATAAATCTCTACTTGTCGCAAAAGGGTTTCGACAAATTCAAGGATTTGACTACTATGAGACTTTCTCACCGGTAGCGAAGCTAAAGTATGTGAGGATTTTATTAGAAATCGCTGCATATTATGATTATGAGATATGGAAGATGGATGTCAAGACGCCGTTCCTCAATGGAGACATTGATGAAGAGTTGTATATGGTACAACCCAAAGGTTTTGTCGATCCTAAAGATGCTAACAAGGTATGCAAACTTCAACGGTCCATTTATGGATTGAAGCAAGCATCCCGGAGTTGGAATCAACGTTTTGATAAGGTGATCAAAAGTTTTGGTTTTATACAAACTTATGGAGAAGCTTGTATTTTAAAGAAAGTGAGTGGCAGCTCTGTAACATTCTTAATACTATATGTAGATGACATATTGTTGATTGGGAATGATGTAGACCTTCTTAATAGTGTCAAGTATTATTTGAATAATAGTTTATCAATGAAAGATCTTGGCGAAGCAGCTTACATATTAGGCATAAATATTTATAGAGATAAATCGAGACGCCTAATATCATTGTCATAGAGTACATATTTGGACAAAGTTCTAAAGAGGTTTGGAATGGAAGATAACAAGAAAGGGTTCTTGCCCATGTTGCCCAATACGACCTTGAGTAAAACTCAAAGTCCTGCAACGGCAAAAGATAGAGAAAGGATGAGTAAAACTCCCTATGCCTCAGCCATAGGATCTCTTATGTATGCCATGCTATGTACTAGACCCGACATTGCATTTGTTGTTAGTTTGACTAGCAGATATCAAAGTGATCCAGGAGTGGATCATTGGACATCATTCAAAAACACCCTTAAGTACTTGAGAAGAACTAAGGATATGGTTCTTTCTTATGGAGGTGATGAATAGCTCGTTGTTAATGGTTACACCGATGCTAGTTGGAACACCGATCCGGATGATTCTAAATCTCAATATGGATACGTATTTACTTTGAATGGTGCAACAGTTAGCTGGAGGAGTGCAAAGCAAAGCGTTGTGGCGAGATCTTCAACTGAATCGGAATACATAGCTGCTTCAGAGGCTTCACAAGAGGCGATATGGATGAAGGAGTTCATTACAGATCTCGGTGTGGTTCCAAGTGCGCTGTACCTAATGTCTATCTATTGTGATAACATGGGCTCCATAGCCAATGCGCAAGAACCAAGGTCACACAAGAAGCTAAAGCACATCAAGCTACGTTTTCACGCTATTCGAGAGCATGTCCAAGATGGTGACATAAAGATTTGCAAAGTACACACAGATCTGAATGTGGCGGATCAGTTGACTAAACCTCCCCCGAGGGAAAAACATGACCAACACCAAACCGCCATGGGTGTTCGGTATATTACCATGTAATCTAGATTAGTTGACTCTAGTGCAAGTGGGAGACTGTTGGAGATATGCCCTACAGGCAATAATAAAAATGGTTATTATTATATCTTTGTGTTTATGATAAATGTTTACATTCATGCTATAATAGTATTAATCGGAAACATTAATACTTGTGTGATTTGTAAACTAAATTAGAGTCCCTGGTAAATCCTCTTTATAATACTAGCTTGTTGGTTAATAGATGATCGTGGTTTCTCGATCATGAACATTGAGATGTTATTAACAACAAGATCATATCATTAGGAGAATGGTATGATGGACATACTCCTATTGATAAGCGTAGCATAAAGATCAAGTCATTTCAATAGTTCATTTGCTATAAGCTTTCTAATACATAGTAACCTAATTCCTTCGACCATGAGATCATGCTAATCACCATCACCAGAAGGATGCTTTGATGACATCAAATACCACACCGTAACTAGGTGGCTATAAAGGTGGCATTGAGTGTTCGGAAAGTATGTGCTGAGGCACATGGATCAAGATTGGGATTTGTCCATCCATATGACGGATAGATATATTCTAGGCCCTCTCGGTGGAATGTCATCCAATTAGCTTGCAAGCATGTGACTGGTTCACAAGGGATCACATATCACGGCAACGAGAAAAGAGTACTTATCAATAACAAGGTTGAACTAGGTATGCAGAGATACCGACGATCAAACCTCGGATAAGTAAACTATCGCGAGACAAAGGGAAATTGGTATCATATGTAAGTGGTTCATTCGATCGCAAAGTAATCGTAGAATTATGTGGGAGCCATATGAATTTCCAGATTCCTCTATTGGTTATTGATCAGAGAAGTGTCTCGGTCATGTCCGCATAATTCACGAACCGTAGGGAGACACACTTAAGGAATCGATGTTGTTTAGTAGATATGGAATGTAAGTAGGGAAACCGAATGTTGTTCGGAGTCTCGGATGGGATCCGTGATATCACGAGGAGATCCGGAATGGTCCTGAGAATAATATTCATATAAGGAAAGTCTGATTCCGGAGTTCGGGAAAGATTCCGATGTTTTCATCGTAGAGGTTCTAGAAGGGTCTAGAAGGTTCACCAGACCGGAAGGGGAATGGTCCATGAATGTGTCATGGAGAATAATGATTGGATCATGTCCTAAGTCACTTTTTTGGGCATTTGCAAGAGAGAAATAAAGCTCTAAATTGAAAGTCAAAAGGGAGGTTTGAAAAGTCAAACTGGAACAATAGTTTCCTAGTGGAAGAAGGAAAGAGTCCTTCCTTCTATCCAACTTGGGTTTGGGTATGGATTCAAACTCCCCTCTCCCAAGATGCCCTCCCTCTCATAAATAGAGGGGGAGGGATGCCCCAAAGAAAACAACACCAGCCCTCCCCACCCGTGTGCCGCCGCCGCCTCGCGCCGCCGCCGGCCCGTCGCCCTAGCCACCGTCGACACCTCCTCCTCCTCTCCGGCCTTCTAAACCCAGATCACCAGAAACCCTATATGCACCACAACTAGCACCGGCTTAGGCGAAGCCCTGCGGGATCTTCCCTCTACTTCTGACACCACGCCGTCGTGTTGCTGGAATCGCGAGGGGAGATCTACAACCTCCGCTACCTGCTGGAACAAGGGAGAGGAAGGTCTTCATCGAGTACCGAACGTGTGACCGACTGCGGAAGCGCTGCCGGATCGCAGCTCAAGAAGGATCGTCTATGCGATCTTGAGATCGGCGAGTGTACGACTACATCACCCATGAGAAGCTGCTCTCGTTAACCGCTTTGGAATCTTTGAGGGTGAGTACTCTAATCGACTCGTTGCTTCAATCTAGTAGATAGTTCTTGGCTTGTTTGTATGCATGCGGTAGATTTTTTTGTTTTCCATGCTACGAACCCCTACACTTACTAGCTTTGATCCCTCATTGCCCCTATCATAGGTATCTTGAGATGATTAAGGTTAAAGTGCACAAAGATGGAGTATATGCTTGACGAAATATAAGTTGGCAATCTCATGTCCCTTGAATATGAGGGCTAATCCTCATGCTACTCAACTTTGGGCCTAGGTAAGTTCTTGTCATTGTAAGTATTTGCATATCATTGAGAACAGCCAACGGGGTACCCCTTGCACATGGTACAAGAGCTTTCCCATAACCAAAATGACAAGACAAGCAGACAATGAGCATCTCAGCGATCTTTTTATTTACCATGTGCATAGCTTTTTATTGAGGATGCTTCATAGATCGCTCACTATGGTGATGTTGCAAGTTTCCACCATGATTAGGCATGACTTAGGCTAGCGGACCATGCATTTCTCTATCACAGAATACAAACTCCATGGACTTACAAGTTCCCTCTTTATTTCACACGGTTGATATCCATAGACAAAAGAGCATGATATCAACTCAGTACAAAAGTACATGTGCAATGTTGAAAAACGTTCCCCGTGACAACACGGTTCTGCTAATTCCAACGTATAGATGCAAGCATATGCAACTTCGATGGCACAATGGTTCAAGTCTATTAGGGGCAAGAAAATAAGGTGTGCCATCAAGTTCGTGAGAGATTTACTAACTAGTTTTCACATAACAAAATACTTTTTTAATTCGAAAGATAGATGAAGCTTGAGAATTTGATTGGAATAGCAAAAGCTACTAGGTGGATATGGTGGACACAAATGGCAAAGGTTTTGGTTAAAGGGTTTGGAAACATGAGAAGTATGCCTTCTCAAAACAGGTTTTTGGCTAGCGAGGCTGGGTAGCAAGCAAGAGAGTTGAAAGAAACAAGCAAACATACAAGTAATAAAGCCAAACATGCCATCTTCCTTGAAGACACAAAAGATCTGAAATAAAGAATACCAAGCTTATGAGCCAACAAGAAAACAAATTATAGTGTATCATTTGTTTTCCCAAAGTGTATCATTTGTTTTCTTGTTGGCTCATAAGAAGGAGGAGCAAAGAGGGGCCGCAGGGGGCCCACAACCCCTAGGCGCGGGCCCACCTGACCCCTCTCCTAGGGCAGGTGTGGCCCACCTGCCCGGCCTCCGACTCTCCCCCCTCGCCTATATCTTTCCTACGGAACCCTAAGTCTCGGGGAGAGACCACAAATAGATTTCCGCCGCCTCTGGGGGCGGAAAACACCGAGAGAGAAAGATCTCTCCGACAGACAGATTTCTGCCGCGGGAATTCCTCCCCGGAGAGGGGAGATCGTCGCCATCAACGCCGTCATCAAGCTAGGCTTCATCGGGATCATCATCATCATCCCACCATCATCACCACTCCGTCCCGCTGTAACAATTGTGTTGGATATTGCTTTAGTTCTTAGGGGAAACTTTCCCGATGTTAATTACTATTGTAGTTGATCTTGTGAGTGGAACCATTGGATTATTGTTTATGTTTAGATTGTTATCCATTATCATATCATATTTGATCTTGATCCATATGATGTCTTGTGAGTAGTTCGTTTAGTTCTTGAGGACATGGGAGAAGTCATGTTGTTATTAGTGGATCTATGTTGAGTTATTGTTCAATGGTTAGTATTTAAGTTGTGGTGCTATTCTTCTAGTGGTGTCATGTGAACGTCGACTACATGACACTTCACCATTTATGGGACTAGGGGAATGCATTGTGTATTTTGCTACTAATTGTGGGGTTGCCGGAGTGACAGAAACCTGAACCCCGTTAGGACACCATTGCATAAGGGAGTGTCGTGGTGGTGGCACGTCAGATGCCATGGGTAGGCTAAAGTATGGGGCCAATGGTGTTGGAGATATGCCCAAGAGGCAATAATAAAGTGGGTTATTATCATATCTTCATACTTATGATAAATGTTTACATACCATGCTATAATTGTATTAACCGGAAACATTAATACTTGTGTGATTTGTAAACTAAAATAAGAGTCCCTAGTAAAGCCTCTTGTTAAACTAGCTTGTTGGTTAATATATGATCATGGTTTCCTGATCATGAACATAGAGATGTTATTAACAACAGGGTCATATCATTAGGAGAATGATGTGATGGACATACTCCTATAGATAAGCGTAGCATAAAGATCAAGTCATTTTAAATAGTTCAATTGCTATATGCTTTCTGATACATAGTAACCTAATTCCTTCGACCATGAGATCATGCATATCACCTTTGCCGGATGGATACTTTGATGACATCAAACACCACACCGTAACTGGGTGGCTATAAAGGTGGCATTGAGTGTTCGGAAAGTATTGGTTGAAACACATGGATCAAGAGTGGGATTTGTCCATCCATATGACGGATAGATATACTCTGGGCCCTCTCGGTGTAATGTCATCCAATTAGCTTGCAAGCATGTGACTGGCTCACAAGGGATCACATATCACGGGAACGAGAAAAGAGTACTTATCGGTAACGAGGTTGAACTAGGTATGCAGAGATACCGATGATCATAACCTCGGATAAGTAAACTATCGTGAGACAAAGGGAAATTGGTATCGTATGTAAGTGGTTCATTCGATCGCAAAGTAATCGTAGAAATATGTGGGAGCCATATGAATTTCCAGATTCCTCTATTGGTTATTGTTCGGAGAAGTGTCTCGATCATGTCCGCATAATTCACGAACCGTAAGGAGACACACTTAAGGATTCGACGTTGTTTGAGTAGTTATGGTATTATGAGAAAGAGACCGAATGTTGTTCGGAGTCTCGGATGGGATCCGGGATATCACGAGGTGATCCGGAATGGTCCGGAGAATAAGATTCATATAAGGAAAGTCCCGTTTCGGAGTTCGGGAATGATTCCGGTGTTTTCATCGGGAATGTTCTAGAAGGTTCCGGAATGTCCGGCACTCCGGGGGGGGGGGGGAAGGGGTACATGAATGTGTCATTACATATTGGAATTATTGCATCATGTACTAAGTGTTCTTGCTGTTCCAAATAAAGGATTAAATTGAATCCTAAAACAGAAAAGTCAAATGTCCAGTTTGAAAGTCAAACGGCTAAAACATGAAACTGTGGGAAACAAGCAAGAGGAGGTTGAAACCAACTTGGAGGAGGAGTCCCTCTCCTCCAAGCCGGCGGCCAGCCTAGGCCGAGTTGGGGAGGGACTCCCCTCTCCCTCCCTGGCGCGCCAAGCCCCCTCCCATCTATATAAGGAGGGGCAGGGCTCCCCTCCTAGGACACACAAGTTTTTTACCTCTAATCTCCGGTTTAGAGCCGTTCTGGTTTAGAGCTTCTAATTGCTTTAGCCTGCGGTTTAGAGCCTTCTAATTGGTGTGTCTAATCTCTAGACCACTAATAGCCCTCTCTCATACTCCACCATACTCGCTCCGGCTTAAGCCGAAGCCCTGCGGGATCTCCCCTCTACTTCCGGTACCACGCCGTTGTGCTGCCGGAATCGCGAGGAGAGTGCTACAACCTCCGCTGCCTGCTGGAACAAGGGAGAGGAAGGTCTTCGTCGAGTACCGAACGTGTGACCGACTGCGGGAGCGCTGCCGGAACGTGGCGCCGGAAGGATCGTCTACACGATCTTGAGATCGGAAAGAGTACGACTACATCACCCACGAGAATCCGCTCTCGTTAAACGCTTTGGAATCTTCGAGGGTAAGTTATACCATCGAATCGTTGCTACAATCTAGTAGATAGATCTTGGCTTGTTTGTTTTTATGCGATAGAAAATTTTTGTTTTCCATGCTACGAACCCCTATAGTGGTATCAGAGCCGTGTCTATATGTAGATCTGTTGCACGAGTAGAACACAATGGTCATTGTGGGCGTTGATGCTTTTATTGTCGATTGCTTCTTGTGTACTTTGCATCTTGCGGTATGTTGGGATGAAGCGGCCCGGGCTAACCTTACATGAGATCGTTCATGAGACTTGCTCCACGCTTGACATGCAACTTGTATTGCATACGTGGCTTTGCGGGTGCCTGTTTCTCCTAGCATAGTTAAGATCCAATTTACAACGGGTGATTAACAATACTAGTATCAATGTTGTGGTTCTTGTTCGTAAGTTAGAACGACACTTATTGAAAGCCCCAAACCACGTAAAATATGCAAAGAAAGTAGAGGCGTCTAACTTTGTTTTGCAGGGGTGTGCAGTGATGTGATATGGCCATGATTGTGATTATATATGATGTATGCAATGTTCCTTATTGTAAGTCGGCAACCGGCAGGAGCCATATGGTTGTCTTTAATTTCTGTTAAGACCCGCGTGTCTATTCAAAGTAGTTGTAATAGTTGAAGCCAGTGGACGACAACCATGGAGAAGCGTCATTGACCTTGATGCAATGCCGGTGATGATGGAGATCATGTTCGTGCTAGAAGATGGAGATCGGAAGCACAAAGAAGAAAGGCCATATCATATCACATATTATGAATTGCATGTGATGTTAATACTTTATGCATCTTGTATTGCTTAGTAGACAACGATAGCATTATAAGATGATCCCTCATGCACATGAATTTCAAGTCATAAAGTGTTCACCCTTAGTTGGCACCGTTGCTAAAGCTTGTTGTTTCGAAGCACCACGTGATGATCGGGTGTGTTAGATTCCGCAAGTGTATACAACGTGGGCAAGCCAGATTTGCTCATGCGGAAGCTAAGGTTTGATCTTGACGAGCCTAGCATGTACAGACATGGTCTCAGGAACACGGATCACCGAAAGGTAAAGCATGAGTCATATAGAAGATATGATGAACATGTTGATTGTTCGACATTGAAGCTATGTCAACTCTCGTGATGATCGGTTTTGATGTGGTGGATTTGGTTCGTGTGATCACTAAAACAATGTGAGGGATATTGTTTTGAGTGGGAGTTCACCTAGATTAATTTAATTATTAATTAGAACTCAATTTATCATAAATTAAATCAAAGTGAATTTGCATAGTTGTTGTAGTCATTGGCATCCGTTTACCACCTTGCGCTTAGTTATAATTGAGATGATAGAACTATATAATTCTGGTTAGTTACTTTACGAACTGGTATCGTATTGTTTTGAAGTGTTAATCTAAAGTTTAAAAGTCCTATTGCAAACTTTCAGTAAGTTCTGGTTACTCCATGAAGTTTAATATTGGTATTAAAACAAGAGTGACAATTCCAAGTGTTAGTGTATAAATATCATGTTTGTCTCCATGATTCTTGATATTCAAAGGATTGTCTTAATATCAAGGTTATCTAGGATCTGAAAGAGTTGTTTCAGAAACCATGATGTGTGGAAGATATTGTGATATCTGAAACAAAGTTTTGGTTACAACATAATAGAGTATAATATGGCAAAAGTCATGTTCTCATATTTGATGAGAATTTGCAAAGGGTTGGAGACACTAGTTGTCCTAATCCACCAAAAGATTTTGGATAGCAACATTATACTCACGATTCATCTATATAAGCTAAAAGTAGCTTGATCATGGATAATTACATGATAAAGGGTGAATATTTGATGTAGGTAAAATGTTTACTACACCAAGATATTACTAAAGAAAGGAATTTGAAAGAACACCAAACATTTGATGATGGTGATCTACTTCAAAGTGCAAATCCAAAGACATTGGTATTTAATTATACACGCTTTGGATTATGTGTCATATGTATGACTCCACTATTGATATTGATAGATTCTTTCAAACAGAAAGGAAAATACTCAAAGAGAATCTCATAAATATATGGCAGAAAAGAAAAGACTAGAATTGTTCAGTTTAAGTATATAGATGATATACATGTTATGGCTATATTCTTTGCTTATTAAACAATGTGGTTCTTAAGTATTTGATACTGAATTTGTTGGTATGAATCGTCATACAAAACAACAGAATTCATGAACTACAGTGGCCTAAGTAATTAGCAAAAGAATATGTGATGATGTTCATCGAGAACAAATAAAGGATTATTGTGTTGCTCGTTAAACATCAAAGCTTGCCTTCAAGATTTGTTTTATCAGGTATTATGAGAACAAAAGGGGTTGTTCAAATAATTGCCGTAATCCATAAAAGATGGATGATTCACAAATCTCGTTGAAGAAATCACATCCATAAAACTAGTGCTAAAAATTTCGAAAGACAAATTGATTGAAAGATCACTTAGGAAGTGACATCGCCGTTTAAATTATATTGGAAAGAAAACATGAAGAAACTCCACATGTATGGAATTTTGGAGTCTTTTGATTTTGATCAAATGACGCTTGTGAAACTTTCCTAGAGATAATTAAAAACTTCGTTCATAGGCCAAAAGGGAACGAAAGACTAGCTTATTGGAACTTGTACATATTGTTGTACGAAGTCCATTATGTGTAGTCAAGAGCGATGGATTTCAACTTCATATGCTTTCTCCGAAAATTTGAGTGAATATATGGATATTTACTTAATAAGGATGAAGTATGAAATATTTGAAAAGTTCAAAGACTTTCAAGATGAAGTGCAAAATCATTGTAACAAGAATATAAACAGTTTATGATAAAGATCATAAAGGAAGATATTTGAGTTACAGTGTTTAGCATAATACCTAAGATTTAAGGAATCGTTCCGTGGATTTGCATTTCCCGAAACACCATAAGAGTATGGAGCATTCGAGATATGTAATTAAACCTTGTTTGACATGGTGAGATCAAAGGTGTAATTCATAAAATTGCCATTGTATTTTAAAGATTAAAAGCTTTAGAGATTACCGTTTTTCCACTGAAAAGAGCTTCATCATAATCCGTTGAAATGACACCATATAAAGTTATGGTTTGGGATAAAACCCAAGTAGTCCTTTCTTAAACATTGGTATGCTATACATAAGAAAGATGTTTGCAACCAAAGTCGGATGAACCTGTCTTTGTATGTTATTTCGAATAATTGTTAAGTATTCCTCCATAACACCAGAGACAAAAGTGTTTGTCACTTAGAACGTCAAGTTTCTTTGGGAAGGAATTTTTCGTGAAAAGTTAAGTGGGAGGACAATAGAACTTTGATAAGGTTAAAGGAACCTTAGCTATATGATCAAAGTTGCGCATCGCCGAAAAGTGTTCCGGAGGCAGCAACAATGCTCATGGCTTACGTGCCTCAAAGGTTGTGGTTACAATAGTCAAAGTTTCTATTGAAACAAGTAGGTCGAGTAAACAATCAAATACCAAGATTTGAGGGTTGAATCATTATTTGAGAATAATGAACCGACTACATGCAAAGAAGCGATGATGGGCCCTGACTCCGTCTAATGGCTTGAAGCCATAAAATCCATGATAGTTCCATACACGAAAAATCAAGTTTTGAACTTGAAGGACCCTCGAGAAA
Organism: Avena atlantica; assembly: GCA_910589765.1. Classification (NCBI taxonomy): domain Eukaryota; kingdom Viridiplantae; phylum Streptophyta; class Magnoliopsida; order Poales; family Poaceae; genus Avena; species Avena atlantica. Next base: position 323,400,434 of record OU342738.1, read on the forward strand.
GGTGTAAGACCTTACAGTCGTGTTTGCATCTATAAAGAAATAGACATGGATGTTTTACATCTATGAAATAGTCGACATGTTGGGAAAGAGTTCACAACAAAGTTCAAATGTTGACTATGACAAGATCTGATCTTTCATAGCGATATTTAGTCTAGACGGATTAATGTAGCAACCACTACATATAATTTGTTATATGGTAGTTGAATAAACAAAACAAGTTCTTCTAATAGAATTGTTACCTAGGACATGTGCGTAACATGGTCCATAGGGTTTTGTTAATTCAAAGGATGCTAAAAGCATATGCAAACTTCAATGGTTGAAGTAAGCATCGCGGAGTTGAAATCTTCACTATGATAAAACTGTTAAAGGAGTTTAAAAGTTTATCAGAGACAATGAAGATGCTTGCATTTGCAAGAAATTAAGTGGGAGCGCTAAGACATATTTCTAATACATCATGTGGAGGACATATTGTTGATTAGAAAAGATGTATCTTTTATTAACACATATTAAAGAATTTCATCTCGATGAAAGACTTAGGCAAAACCCAAATATTAGGCATGAATAGACGCTAATATGGTTGTGCCAGAAGTACATAGACGAGATATTGAATGAGTTCAATATAGAAACTACAAGAAAGTTTCTTGTCGCACAGAAAGGATTGAATGAGTTCAATGTTGATGATATATTCAAGTGTATTGACATTTGGTAAAGTGAAACAAATAATCAAGTATAGATTGATACTTGATGTATAAAATCACAAAGAGTATTTATATCAATCATACTGTGATATGTACAAATCCAGATATGTCCTATGCTCTAAATATTATGAGCATATACCAGAATGATTCATAAGATGATCATTGGACAATAGTAAGGATATTCTTATGATCTTTCGGAAGAACTAAGAATATATTGTTTGTAGAAGTGACAAATAGATGGTTAGTTCATTGTAAAAGTACTACATTGATACTAGTTTTGTCACAAAGTGCAAATTAAGTTTATCTCAATCTAAACTAAGGGTGGCACAATATAATGGAAAGTAAGTTCCATAATGGATTTGGATGAGTTCCAAAGTTAAGACATTGTGACAGATACTACAACAAAAGGCTAAGTATATGACTGCTATTATAGCAGCTAAAGAGGGCATTTGGGTCAAGTAGTTTGTTATCAAACTAGGTGTAGTTCATAGCGGGATAATACTATGAAGATATATTGTACGACAATATTATCAACATGTTTTAACCCTAAAGAACTAAAGGTCTCACCAAAGGACCAAATTTATACAAAGCCATCTCATTAGAGAATGAGTGATGCGTAGAGACGCAAAGACATGCAATTACACACGGACCTGGAAGTGTCAGATCCGGAGATCAGTTGACCACTAGCAATCGTGTACATACAACACCGGAAAGCCATAGGTGTTGAATACACAAAGGTTTGAAACTAGATTATTGACTCTAGTGCAAGTGGGAGACTGTTGGAGATATGCCCAAGAGGCAATAATAAAGTGGGTTATTATCATATCTTCATACTTATGATAAATGTTTACATACCATGCTATAATTGTATTAACCGGAAACATTAATACTTGTGTGATTTGTAAACTAAAATAAGAGTCCCTAGTAAAGCCTCTTGTTAAACTAGCTTGTTGGTTAATATATGATCATGGTTTCCTGATCATGAACATAGAGATGTTATTAACAACATGGTCATATCATTAGGAGAATGATGTGATGGACATACTCCTATAGATAAGCGTAGCATAAAGATCAAGTCATTTTAAATAGTTCAATTGCTATATGCTTTCTGATACATAGTAACCTAATTCCTTCGACCATGAGATCATGCATATCACCTTTGCCGGATGGATGCTTTGATGACATCAAACACCACACCGTAATTGGGTGGCTATAAAGGTGGCATTGAGTGTTCGGAAAGTATTGGTTGAAACACATGGATCAAGAGTGGGATTTGTCCATCCATATGACGGATAGATATACTCTGGGCCCTCTCGGTGTAATGTCATCAAATTAGCTTGCAAGCATGTGACTGGCTCACAAGGGATCACATATCACGGGAACGAGAAAAGAGTACTTATCGGTAACGAGGTTGAACTAGGTATGCAGAGATACCGATGATCATAACCTCGGATAAGTAAACTATCGTGAGACAAAGGGAAATTGGTATCGTATGTAAGTGGTTCATTCGATCGCAAAGTAATCGTAGAAATATGTGGGAGCCATATGAATTTCCAGATTCCTCTATTGGTTATTGTTCGGAGAAGTGTCTCGATCATGTCCGCATAATTCACGAACCGTAGGGAGACACACTTAAGGATTCGACGTTGTTTGAGTAGTTATGGTATTATGAGAAAGAGACCGAATGTTGTTCGGAGTCTCGGATGGGATCCGGGATATCACGAGGTGATCCGGAATGGTCCGGAGAATAATATTCATATAAGGAAAGTCCCGTTTCGGAGTTCGGGAATGATTCCGGTGTTTTCATCGGGAATGTTCTAGAAGGTTCCGGAATGTCCGGCACTCCGGGGGGGGGGGGGGAGGGTACATGAATGTGTCATTGCATATTGGAATGATTGCATCATGTACTAAGTGTTCTTGCTGTCCCAAATAAAGGATTAAATTGAATCCTAAAACAGAAAAGTCAAATGTCCAGTTTGAAAGTCAAACGGCTAAAACAAGAAACTGTGGGAAACAAGCAAGAGGAGTTGGAACCGACTTGGAGGAGGAGTTTCTCTCCTCCAAGCCGGCGGCCAGCCCTAGGCCGAGTTGGGGAGGGACTCCCTCCCTCCCCTGGCGCGCCAGCCCCCTCCCATCTATATAAGGAGGGGCAGGGCTCCCCTCCTAGACACACAAGTTCCTATCTTCTACCTCCGGTTTAGAGCCGTTTTGGTTTAGAGCTTCTAATTGCTTTAGCCAGTGGTTTAGAGCCTTCTAATTGGTTTAGAGCCTTCTAATTGGTGTGTCTAATTACTAGACCACTAATAGCCTCTCTCATAAGCTCCACCATACTCGCACCGGCTTAAGGCGAAGCCCTGCGGGATTTCCCCTCTACTTCCGGTACCACGCCGTTGTGCTACCGGAATCGCGAGGAGAGTACTACAACCTCCGCTGCCTGCTGGAACAAGGGAGAGGAAGGTCTTCGTCGAGTACCGAACGTGTGACCGACTGCGGGAGCGCTGCCGGAACGTGGCGCCGGAAGGATCGTCTACACGATCTTGAGATCGGAAAGAGTACGACTACATCACCCACGAGAATCCGCTCTCGTTAAACGCTTTGGAATCTTCGAGGGTAAGTTATACCATCGAATCGTTGCTACAATCTAGTAGATAGATCTTGGCTTGTTTGTTTTTATGCGATAGAAAATTTTTGTTTTCCATGCTACGAACCCCTATAGTGGTATCAGAGCCGTGTCTATATGTAGATCTGTTGCACGAGTAGAACACAATGGTCATTGTGGGCGTTGATGCTTTTATTGTCGATTGCTTCTTGTGTACTTTGCATCTTGCGGTATGTTGGGATGAAGCGGCCCGGGCTAACCTTACATGAGATCGTTCACGAGACTTGCTCCACGCTTGACATGCAACTTGTATTGCATACGTGGCTTTGCGGGTGCCTGTTTCTCCTAGCATAGTTAAGATCCAATTTACAACGGGTGATTAACAATACTAGTATCAATGTTGTGGTTCTTGTTCGTAAGTTAGAACGACACTTATTGAAAGCCCCAAACCACGTAAAATATGCAAAGAAAGTAGAGGCGTCTAACTTTGTTTTGCAGGGGTGTGCAGTGATGTGATATGGCCATGATTGTGATTATATATGATGTATGCAATGTTCCTTATTGTAAGTCGGCAACCGGCAGGAGCCATATGGTTGTCTTTAATTTCTGTTAAGACCCGCGTGTCTATTCAAAGTAGTTGTAATAGTTGAAGCCAGTGGACGACAACCATGGAGAAGCGTCATTGACCTTGATGCAATGCCGGTGATGATGGAGATCATGTTCGTGCTAGAAGATGGAGATCGGAAGCACAAAGAAGAAAGGCCATATCATATCACATATTATGAATTGCATGTGATGTTAATACTTTATGCATCTTGTATTGCTTAGTAGACAACGATAGCATTATAAGATGATCCCTCATGCACATGAATTTCAAGTCATAAAGTGTTCACCCTTAGTTGGCACCGTTGCTAAAGCTTGTTGTTTCGAAGCACCACGTGATGATCGGGTGTGTTAGATTCCGCAAGTGTATACAACGTGGGCAAGCCAGATTTGCTCATGCGGAAGCTAAGGTTTGATCTTGACGAGCCTAGCATGTACAGACATGGTCTCAGGAACACGGATCACCGAAAGGTAAAGCATGAGTCATATAGAAGATATGATGAACATGTTGATTGTTCGACATTGAAGCTATGTCAACTCTCGTGATGATCGGTTTTGATGTGGTGGATTTGGTTCGTGTGATCACTAAAACAATGTGAGGGATATTGTTTTGAGTGGGAGTTCACCTAGATTAATTTAATTATTAATTAGAACTCAATTTATCATAAATTAAATCAAAGTGAATTTGCATAGTTGTTGTAGTCATTGGCATCCGTTTACCACCTTGCGCTTAGTTATAATTGAGATGATAGAACTATATAATTCTGGTTAGTTACTTTACGAACTGGTATCGTATTGTTTTGAAGTGTTAATCTAAAGTTTAAAAGTCCTATTGCAAACTTTCAGTAAGTTCTGGTTACTCCATGAAGTTTAATATTGGTATTAAAACAAGAGTGACAATTCCAAGTGTTAGTGTATAAATATCATGTTTGTCTCCATGATTCTTGATATTCAAAGGATTGTCTTAATATCAAGGTTATCTAGGATCTGAAAGAGTTGTTTCAGAAACCATGATGTGTGGAAGATATTGTGATATCTGAAACAAAGTTTTGGTTACAACATAATAGAGTATAATATGGCAAAAGTCATGTTCTCATATTTGATGAGAATTTGCAAAGGGTTGGAGACACTAGTTGTCCTAATCCACCAAAAGATTTTGGATAGCAACATTATACTCACGATTCATCTATATAAGCTAAAAGTAGCTTGATCATGGATAATTACATGATAAAGGGTGAATATTTGATGTAGGTAAAATGTTTACTACACCAAGATATTACTAAAGAAAGGAATTTGAAAGAACACCAAACATTTGATGATGGTGATCTACTTCAAAGTGCAAATCCAAAGACATTGGTATTTAATTATACACGCTTTGGATTATGTGTCATATGTATGACTCCACTATTGATATTGATAGATTCTTTCAAACAGAAAGGAAAATACTCAAAGAGAATCTCATAAATATATGGCAGAAAAGAAAAGACTAGAATTGTTCAGTTTAAGTATATAGATGATATACATGTTATGGCTATATTCTTTGCTTATTAAACAATGTGGTTCTTAAGTATTTGATACTGAATTTGTTGGTATGAATCGTCATACAAAACAACAGAATTCATGAACTACAGTGGCCTAAGTAATTAGCAAAAGAATATGTGATGATGTTCATCGAGAACAAATAAAGGATTATTGTGTTGCTCGTTAAACATCAAAGCTTGCCTTCAAGATTTGTTTTATCAGGTATTATGAGAACAAAAGGGGTTGTTCAAATAATTGCCGTAATCCATAAAAGATGGATGATTCAAAAAACTCGTTGAAGAAATCACATCCATAAAACTAGTGCTAAAAATTTCGAAAGACAAATTGATTGAAAGATCACTTAGGAAGTGACATCGCCGTTTAAATTATATTGGAAAGAAAACATGAAGAAACTCCACATGTATGGAATTTTGGAGTCTTTTGATTTTGATCAAATGACGCTTGTGAAACTTTCCTAGAGATAATTAAAAACTTCGTTCATAGGCCAAAAGGGAACGAAAGACTAGCTTATTGGAACTTGTACATATTGTTGTACGAAGTCCATTATGTGTAGTCAAGAGCGATGGATTTCAACTTCATATGCTTTCTCCGAAAATTTGAGTGAATATATGGATATTTACTTAATAAGGATGAAGTATGAAATATTTGAAAAGTTCAAAGACTTTCAAGATGAAGTGCAAAATCATTGTAACAAGAATATAAACAGTTTATGATAAAGATCATAAAGGAAGATATTTGAGTTACAGAGTTTAGCATAATACCTAAGATTTAAGGAATCGTTCCGTGGATTTGCATTTCCCGAAACACCATAAGAGTATGGAGCATTCGAGATATGTAATTAAACCTTGTTTGACATGGTGAGATCAAAGGTGTAATTCATAAAATTGCCATTGTATTTTAAAGATTAAAAGCTTTAGAGATTACCGTTTTTCCACTAAAAAGAGCTTCATCATAATCCATTGAAATGACACCATATAAGGTTATGGTTTGGGATAAAACCCAAGTAGTCCTTTCTTAAACATTGGTATGCTATACATAAGAAAGATGTTTGCAACCAAAGTCGGATGAATCTGTCTTTGTTAAGTATTTCTCCATAACACTGGAGACAAAAGTGTTTGTCGCTTATTACGTCAAGTTTCTTTAAGAAGGAATTTTTTGTGAAAAGTTAAGTGGGAGGACAATAGAACTTTGATAAGGTTGAAAGAACCTTAGCTATATGTGCAGAGTTGCGCAACGCCGAAAAGTGTTCCGGAGGCAGCAACAATGCTCATGGCTCACGTGCCTCAAAGGTTGTGATCACGGAGATTTAAGTTCCTATTGAAACAAGTAGGTCGGGTAAACAATCAAATACCAAGATTTGAGGGTTGAATCATTATTTGAGAATAATGAACCGACTACATGCAAAGAAGCGATGATGGGCCCTGACTCCGTCAAATGGCTTGAAGCCATAAAATCCGTGGTAGTTCCATACACGAGAAATCAAGTTTTGAACTTGAAGGACCCTCGAGAAAGGTGTAAGACCTTACAGTTGTGTTTGGATCTATACATAAATAGACATGGATGTTGCACATCTATGAAATGGTCGACATGTTGGGAAAGAGTTCACAACAATGTTCAAAGGGTTGACTATGACAAGATTTGATCTTTCATAGCGATATTTAGTCTAGACGGATAAATGTAGCAACCACTACATATAATTTTGTTATATGGTAGTTGAATAAACGAAACAAGTTCTTCTAATAGAATCGTTACCTAGGACATGTGCATAACACGGTCCATAGGGTTTTGTTAATTCAAAGGATGCTAAAAGCATATGCAAACTTCAATGGTTGAAGTGAGCATCGCGGAGTTGGAATCTTCACAATGATGAAATTGTTAAAAGAGTTTAAATTCATCAGAGACAATGAAGATGCTTGCATTTGCAAGAAATTAAGTGGGAGCGCTAAGACATATTTCTAATACATTATGTAGGAGACATATTGTTGATTGGAAGTGATGTATCTTTTTATTAACACAAGATAAGAATTTCATCTCGATGAAAGACTTAGGCAAAACCCAAATATTAGGCATGATTATACGCTAATATGGTTGTGCCAGAAGTACATAGACGAGATATTGAATGAGTTCAATATAGAAACTACAAGAAAGTTTCTTGTCACACAGAAAGGATTGAATGAGTTCAATATTGATGTATGAAATCACAAAGAGTGTTTATATCAATCATACTGTGATGTGTACAAATCCAGATATGTCCTATGCTCTAAAAGTTGTGAGCATATACCAGAATGATTCGTAAGATGATCATTGGACAATAGTAAGGATATTCTTATGATCTTTTGGAAGAACTAAGAGTATAATATTTGTAGAAGTGACAAATAGATGGTTAGTTCATTGTAAAAGTACTACATTGATACTAGCTTTGTCACAAAGTACAAATTTAGTTTATCTCAATCTAAACTAAGGGTGGCACAATATAATGGAAAGTGAGTTCCATAATGGATTTGGATGAGTTCCAAAGTTAAGACATTGTGACAGATACTACAACAAAAGGCTAAGTATATGACTGCTATTATAGCAGCAAAAGAGGGCATTTGTGTCAAGTAGTTTGTTATCAAACTAGGTGTGGTTCACAATGGGATAATACTATGAAGATATATTGTACGACAATATTGTCAACATGTTTTTAACCCCAAAGAACTAAAGGTTACACCAGAGGACCAAATTTGTACGAAGCCATCTCATTAGAGAATGAGTGATGCGTAGAGACGCAAATACATGCAATTACACACGGACCTGGAAGTGTTAGATCCGGAGATCAGTTGACCACTAGCGAACGTGTACTTACAACACCAGAAAGCCATAGGTGTTGAATACACAAAAGTTTGAAACTAGATTATTGACTCTAGTGCAAGTGGGAGACTGTTGGAGATATGCCCAAGAGGCAATAATAAAGTGGGTTATTATCATATCTTCATACTTATGATAAATGTTTACATACCATGCTATAATTGTATTAACAGGAAACATTAATACTTATGTGATTTGTAAACATAAAAGAGTCCCTAGTAAAGCCTCTTGTTAAACTAGCTTGTTGGTTAATATATGATCATGGTTTCCTGATCATGAACATAGAGATGTTATTAACAACAGGGTCATATCATTAGGAGAATGATGTGATGGACATACTCCTATAGATAAGCGTAGCATAAAGATCAAGTCATTTCAATAGTTCAATTGCTATATGCTTTCTGATACATAGTAACCTAATTCCTTCGACCATGAGATCATGCATATCACCTTTACCGGATGGATGCTTTGATGACATCAAACACCACACCGTAACTGGGTGGCTATAAAGGTGGCATTGAGTGTTCGGAAAGTATTGGTTGAAACACATGGATCAAGAGTGGGATTTGTCCATCCATATGACGGATAGATATACTCTGGGCCCTCTCGGTGTAATGTCATCCAATTAGCTTGCAAGCATGTGACTGGCTCACAAGGGATCACATATCACGGGAACGAGAAAAGAGTACTTATCGATAACGAGGTTGAACTAGGTATGCAGAGATACCGACGATCATAACCTCGGATAAGTAAAGTATCGTGAGACAAAGGGAAATTGGTATCGTATGTAAGTGGTTCATTCGATCGCAAAGTAATCGTAGAAATATGTGGGAGCCATATGAATTTCCAGATTCCTCTATTGGTTATTGTTCGGAGAAGTGTCTCGATCATGTCCGCATAATTCACGAACCGTAGGGAGACACACTTAAGGATTCGACGTTGTTTGAGTAGTTATGGTATTATGAGAAAGAGACCGAATGTTGTTCGGAGTCTCGGATGGGATCCGGGATATCACGAGGTGATCCGGAATGGTCCGGAGAATAAGATTCATATAAGGAAAGTCCCGTTTCGGAGTTGCGGAATGATTCCGGTGTTTTCATCGGGAATGTTCTAGAAGGTTCCGGAATGTCCGGCACTCCGGGGGGGGGGGGGGGGGAGGGTACATGAATGTGTCATTGCATATTGGAATGATTGCATCATGTACTAAGTGTTCTTGCTGTCCCAAATAAAGGATTAAATTGAATCCTAAAATAGAAAAGTCAAATGTCCAGTTTGAAAGTCAAACGGCTAAAACAAGAAACTGTGGGAAACAAGCAAGAGGAGTTGGAACCGACTTGGAGGAGGAGTTTCTCTCCTCCAAGCCGGCGGCCAGCCCTAGGCCGAGTTGGGGAGGGACTCCCTCCCTCCCCTGGCGCGCCAGCCCCCTCCCATCTATATAAGGAGGGGCAGGGCTCCCCTCCTAGACACACAAGTTCCTATCTTCTACCTCCGGTTTAGAGCCGTTTTGGTTTAGAGCTTCTAATTGCTTTAGCCAGCGGTTTAGAGCCTTCTAATTGGTTTAGAGCCTTCTAATTGGTGTGTCTAATTACTAGACCACTAATAGCCTCTCTCATAAGCTCCACCATACTCGCACCGGCTTAAGGCGAAGCCCTGCGGGATTTCCCCTCTACTTCCGGTACCACGCCGTTGTGCTGCCGGAATCGCGAGGAGAGTACTACAACCTCCGCTGCCTGCTGGAACAAGGGAGAGGAAGGTCTTCGTCGAGTACCGAACGTGTGACCGACCGCGGGAGCGCTGCCGGAACGTGGCGCCGGAAGGATCGTCTACACGATCTTGAGATCGGAAAGAGTACGACTACATCACCCACGAGAATCCGCTCTCGTTAAACGCTTTGGAATCTTCGAGGGTAAGTTATACCATCGACTCGTTGCTACAATCTAGTAGATAGATCTTGGCTTGTTTGTTTGTATGCGATAGAAATTTTTTGTTTTCCATGCTACGAACCCCTACAATATATTATGTCGGCTGGCAGTACGGCCTCTGCCCCGTACACCAGAAAGAATGGAGTGTAACCTGTTGATCTATTCGGAGTAGTCCGAAGGCTCCATAACACGGCTGGGATTTCTTCGATCCAACACCCTGCTGACCTTTGCAAAGGTTCAACAAGTCGTGGTTTTATTCCTGATAGCACCAGTCCATTAGACCTTTCCACTTGTCCATTGGATGCTGGGTGAGCCACAGAGGCAATATCTAGTCTTATGTGCTTCTCTCGGCAAAATCTAGCAAAAGCTCCTTCTGCAAAGTTTGTGCCATTATCCGTAATAATACTATGCGGGTACCCGTATCTCAAGATGATATCCTTGAGAAATTTCACTGCTGTGTGCCCATCACACTTTTTAATCGGTTTTACTTCAATCCATTTTGTGAACTTGTCTACCATAACCAACATGTGGGTCATTCCTCCTCGCGCCGGCTTGAATGGTCCCACCATATCCAAACCCCGGCTTCTAATTGCTTTAACTCGGCCGACGGCATATGTATTCTGGTTGCGTATCTCTGACACCCATTGCATTTCTTAACTAATTCTTTTTCCTCTTTTAACGCCGTTGGCCAATAAAATCCATGCCTAAATGCCTTGGCTACTAAAGCGCGAGATGAGGCATGGTGCCCACATTCTCCTTGGTGTATGTCTAGAAGGATTTCCTGACCTTCTGTGGAACTCACGCACTTCTGCAATACGTTTGTGACGCTTCTCTTATATAACTCATTGTTTATGATTGTATAGGCTTTTGCTCTTCTTATGGTTTGTCTAGCTAATACCTCATTACTCGGCAACATCGCGTCTTTTAGGTAAGAAAATATGGGTTGCGCCCATATCGGTGTTACTTTTTCTGAAGTGATCTCACCGTCTATCTCCATGTTTTCTGCCGACGTATATACCTCGGCTTTCTCCATGATTGTGATTACCTCGGCTGTCCCCCTCTTTAGGGGTTCCGAGTCTTTCTGCGGATCTACCTCCATTGGCGTGTGATCTTCTGCAGAACTTGCTGGGATAAAGATTGATTGGGATTATTGATGGTTTCCTGAGGTGCTCCAGGGCAATACCTGGCGGAATTGACTGCCGGGTTGATCCTAATTTCGACAATGTGTCGGCAGCGTCATTTTCTGCTCGTGGTATGTGGTGGAATTCACATCCTTCAAAGTATCCACTGATTTTTTGCACATGGAATCTGTATAAAGCCATATTAGCATCTAACGCGTCCCAACTGCCCGATACTTGTTGTACTACTAGATCCGAGTCACCATAGCATAGGATTCGGCGTATACCAATTTCTTTTGCCACTTTTAATCCATGGACTAGCGCTTCATATTCAGCTACATTGTTGGACGCAGCAAAATGTATTTGCAGTACATATTTCAATTGGTCTTTTTTAGGCGAGGTTAGCACTATTCCTGCTCCCAAACCATTCCTTAGTTTGGAACCATCGAAATGCATTGTCCAGTAATTTGGATCTGGAAATGGTGGCTCATACTGTACCTCGGCGCAGTCTACGAGAAAGTCGGCGACAGCCTGAGATTTGATTGCATCTCTTCTATCAAATTGTGGAGCATACGGTGATAACTCGATCGCCCATTTTGCTATTCGGCCACTTGCATCTTTGTTGTTCAATATGTCGGCTATGGGTGCCTCACAGATTACTTTGATGGGATGCTCTTCAAAGTAATGCTTAAGCTTTTTTGCCGACATATATACTCCATAAGCCATCTTCTGATAGTGCGGATAATTCTGCTTTGAAGTGGATAATACTTCACTTAGATAATACACCGGCCTCTGAATTGATTTACCATCTTCAAGTCGTTCCACTACGACCACAGTACTAACTACTCGATTGGTAGCCGCTACATAGAGTAGCATTGGTTCTTTTGATAATGGAGAAGCTAAAATGGGTGCCGTAACTAGCATCTTTTTCAACTCATGAAATGCAAGGTCCGCCTGCGGAGTCCAGCTGAATTTGTCCGACTTTCTTATCAGCTGATAAAGTGGCAGTGCCTTTTCTCCTAGCCGACATACAAATCGACTAAGCGAGGCCAGGCAGCCCGTGAATTTTTGTACATCGTTCAAACATCTCGGCAATTCCATTCTTTCTACTGCTCTTATCTTTGTTGGATTAGCCTCGATACCTCGGCTGGACACAAGGAAACCGAGTAGTTTTCCTGCCGGCACGCCAAATGTGCATTTCTCTGGATTAAGCTTCATTCGGAACCTTCTCAGGTTCACGAAAGTTTGCCGTATATCTTCTAGCAAGGTTTTACTCTCTTTAGTTTTGATGACCACGTCATCCACATACACTTGTACATTTTTCCCTATCTGATCATGTAGGCATTTTTGCATGCATCTTTGATATGTTGCTCCTGCATTTCGCAGGCCAAATGGCATTGTGCGATAACAATAAGCCCCGTACGGGGTAATAAATGCAGTCTTTATTTGATCGGCCGGATTTAACGGTATCTGGTGGAAACCAGAATACACGTCTACAAATGATAACAGCTCACAACCAGCGGTCGAGTCAATGACTTGGTCTATTCTGGGCAATGGGAAAGGATCTTTCGGACACGCCTTGTTCAGGTTGGTGTAGTCGATACACATTCGCCACACAATGGCTACATTGGGGTCATCTTTTTTCTTTTCCACTAGCACCGGATTTGATAACCAATCCGGATATAGCACCTCCATGATGAACCCGGCTGCGAGGAGCCGAGCTATTTCTTCCCCTATTACCTTTCTCCTGTCTTCGGCGAAGCGGCGGAGAGGTTGCTTCACCGGCCTTGCTCCTGGCCTGACGTTTAGAGAGTGCTCAGCCTACTCCCTCGGAACACCTTGCAGATCTTGAGTTGACCATGCAAATATGTCCCGATTCTCACGGAGGAAGTTGGTGAGCTCGCCTTCCTATTTAGCATCAAGGCCTGCACCAATAGTAACCGTACGCTCTGGGAATTGCTCATCAATCTGAAATTTCTTCGTCTCTTTAGTTGGCTGAAAAGAGACACTGCCATGAGGGTTGGCCAGTGCCGGCATGTTCAACTGTGCTGACTGAGCGAGGGCTGCTACCTCTTGAATCCTTTTCTTTTCTCTTGCTATAACTAATGACTCGGCCAAATTTGACCCGGCTGAAGCACACTCCATTGACTTCTTGTAATCCCCTGCAACTGTTATCACCCCTTGTGGTCCGGGTAACTTCATCTTTAGATAACTTATATGACAGCTGCTCATGAATTTGGCCAGTGCGGGCCGTCCGAGTAGAGCATGATAACAGCTTTCCAGATCCACCACTTCAAATTCTAAGTTTTCTGCTCTGCAGTTATCTCTTGTACCGAATAACACGTCCACTTGGACTTTACCGATGGGTTCACATGAAAGCCCTGGCACTATCCCATGGAAAGTTGTCCTCGTGGACTGCAGCATATTCTGCGATATTCCGAGTTTATGCATGGTATCTTTGTACATGATGTTGATACTGCTCCCATTGTCGATGAGTACTTTTGAAAATTTCACATTGATGCTTGGTCCAACAAATGTCGGATCCAACACAAGTGCATATGATCCTGGACTCGGCATTATTCTGGGGTGGTCTTTCATGCTCCAGGTCACCTCTTGATCAGACCATGGCTGGTATCTTGGCACTGCCGGCACAACTGCATTCACTTCCATATGCCGGCGCTGCACACTTTGCTTGTCCTGCTGTTCTGTTGTGAACACACAATAAGACTGGTGATGTTCCCTGTAGTCATTACGTCCGGTATTTGCCGGATTCATCCTTCCTTCCTGGACCTGGTTCATTACTTGATGCACTGCATCCCTCCGATCCGAGTTATCGTACCTAGGGGGAGGGGGCGGTAGCATCAGTTGCTGTGTATTTGCTCCAGTTAATTGCGGCTGATGCTGCTGTTGCACCTGATGGGGAGCCTGAACTCCTGCTGGGTTTCCCATCGCATTTTTCATCCAGGCACATTGGCGGGTTGCATGATTGGCTGGTCTGGATGGGTTTGATGTGTGAAATTTGCACGGCTGATCTAACATGGATTCGAACGTATACTTCGGCCTCTCTTGCCATTGCTTCTTTTGCTCTGGGGTCCACTGCCTTTTTCCCTCATTTCTTGATGTCCACTGTTGAGGTCCATTTTTCTGTCGTTGAGTTGCTCCGTGACTTGGCTGATCTTGTGCTACTGCCGCCACCTGGGCCGAATTATATCTATAATCCGACCTCTCCTCTCTTCTTCTTCCTCTGAAATCACGCCTGGATGACCCGGCCAATTCTCTCGCGTACTGGTCCTGTTGCTCACGATGATCTGCCGACATTAATTCCGGTTGGGTTGGGTCGCCCAATGCATAGGAGTCTGCTATTCTGATAGTTTCTGCCAGTGTGGTTGGCATATCTCTTTGCAGGCGTTGCCATAACACGCTGGCATAACGGCAGCCTTGCGCAAATCAAGCGATTGCTTGCGATTCGATAACTCCCTCACATGAGTTTCTCAGGTTGCACCATCGAGTTAAAAACTCTCTATCCGTTTCATTCGGCCTCTGTTTGCACATGGCTAACTGTTGTGGTCTATTTGGCCTCTTGTATGTGCTGGAAAAGTTGCTGACGAACATTTCTTCGAAATCTAACCAGCAGTTGATACTGCCAGCTGGTTGATTATTCAACCATACCCTGGCTGGTCCTTCCAACATCTGTGGGACATACCGCACTGCCCATCTTAGGTTGCCACCCGCTATCTTCACAGCGGTGGCATAATCAATCAACCAGTCTTGTGGCTTGGTACTTCCATTGTATGTTTTTGTGCCTCTTGCTAACTGAAAATTCGGCACTGGTGGTTCGCCCATGATCCGTGGTCCAAAACATGTCGGACCTGGTGGACCTTGCTCTTCCAACAACTCGGACCGGTATAGCCGATCCAACTTTACTCTTGCATCACTTGCTGGTAAATCTCTGTACAGGATTCTGTCCTGTATCCCATAGTGATTGTTTCCACCCTGATTTGCGTATTCCACCTCGGAATATCCATCATTGTACCTTTCATTCATCTGATTGTGGCGAGCTGGCCTCACTTCTCTTTACTGCCGAGACTCATGTCTTGGTTGCGGGTTGGGCGGCACTTCTCTCCTTACTTCGGCCGGGGTCTGGTTTTCAAGATTATCTCTCGCAGGTTCTCTCCTGCCGAGATCCCCATTGCCTCGGCCCCCGCCGTCCTTTTCCATACGGTCGTGGTTTCTCTCCCCACTGTTACCTCGGCTTGCATTGCCTCTGTTCTCATTTGCCTTTCCAGCTATTGCCGGGTCATATGGAACAATTTGCTTGTTCCTCTTCCCTGAGGTTACTGCTTTCTCTTTTCGAGCGTTGTTTCCGGGTGAAGATGCCGCTGCCGCGGATAAGGCAAGTGCTGCCCCTGCCGAATGAACCATCCGTGAAGCCCCTGGTCTTGCCGGGTTAGTTCTGAGTATTTCCTCATTTTGCTGGTTCGCGATGCGCACCAGCTCATTCACTCTTTCTTATTGTTTCTGCCGAGCTTCCCCGGTTAACCCCTCTAATTCCAATGCTGCGGCATTTGCCGCTCTGAGGTTCTTCGCCGGGGTACTGTACCTCGGCAAACCCAAATCACCTGATACTGCTCTGTGAGCTTCATGCTCTTTGTTAATATCATTCATGAGGTTCTTGCCTCTTAATCTTAGTTCGTCCACCCGCTCGGGTGTGATATCAAGCTTATTAGCTTTTGCATATTCTCTCAGGGTCCTTTTCAGGGATTCCCGCAGGGCTGATACTTTTTTGGCCTCTACCAGCACCTTTAGCCTGGTTTCTTCTAACTCTGCCTGAGCATTTGCCGGATCAAGTATCGGCGCTACAGGTGTGGTTAAGTTCTCTATAGTCGCCTGAAGAATGTTCTCTGGTCTTTCCAGAGGTGGCCCTCTCACCCTTGGTGCCTTTGGGGTGGTGTCATGTAGCTCGGTTGGATTTCCCACAGGCGGAATTACCTCAGTGGTTGGCAGTGTGGTCTGCTTGGGTGCGCCTTGTGCGCCTGCGGCGGGTTCTCTGCTTGACCCGGCTACTGTTGTTCCAGCTTGAGCTCATGCTGCGACCATCACCTCGACGCTGCCTGCAGGATGCTCTCCTGATGGACGGCTCGCCGCGCTTCGAGGTGGCTCTCCTGCAACAACAACCTGGTGAGGATAAATGCCGGTGATGTCGACGCCGACGTAGACCCTGTGCTCGCCCAGGCCGATGAAGACCCCATTGCGCGGGGGAGTTTTCCCCCTGAAGCTTCCTGCATTGTCTCTGACATAGTCGCAGAGACCAAGTCTCTGGACCAAGCCAGAAACAACGCGCTCGCCGGTGTTGATGAAGTTTCCCGTCCGGATCGCAACTCCAGCTAGCACCGCTGCTGGCCCCACGGTGGGCGCCAACTGTCGTGGTGGTGGCACGTCAGATGCCATGGGTAGGCTAAAGTATGGGGCCAATGGATGCTAGTGGGATCTGGGGAGGGAAGATGCAACTGTCTCTACACTCAAGCTGCCAAAGTGATGATCTTTATTTCTCTCTTGATGGGTTACAAATGCTCCTTGAGCTGTACACAGGGGGACAAGATGAATCTTCCCAGCCTAACGGTGCTCAAAGAGTCGATCCCTCCCTCAGGGTCCAAGCCTCCCCTTATAAAGGGGTGCCTTGGGTGCCCTTAGGGCTGACGAGGCAAGCATATTCGTGGAATATGCTTGTCCCAAATTAGTAGTTCGGCGGCCTCCTTTCCCTGTCGCCCTTCTAATGATGGCAAGGCTCCAGTGGCCCCCTCCTGCGTGCCTCGGGCTCCAGGACTGTCACCTCCGTGACCTCCTTCTCCCCCTCTGACGCCGTGCATCCTTGTCTCTTGTGCTTGGCTCTGCTCTGATTCCTTCTATCCTGCAGCTATAGTTTGACCTTGGGCTTCTCCTTCTCCTGCAAGCTTCGTATCACTCGGCCTTACCTTGTGTTACTCGGCTCGTTCTTCACCTGCATCAAGATCACTTGGGTAACCTGACCGATTCTCTCAGTAACTCGGTCGGGTAACTACTTGATACATATACGTGGGCTTCTTGCCTCCGTTCATCGGCCGACATATCCATGATTCGGCCGACTTGGACCGTGACTCGGAAACTAGACGGGGATAGTACCTCTGTCTTTCCCCGTCTCTGACCTACCCGAGGTCAACCCCCCGACAGGGAGCGTAGGATCTCAGAGTTTAAGGCCATGGTTAGATTTATATCTTAAATACTTCTCTGTAGTTACGGATGTTTGCAGGGGGTTTAATCACAAGTATGTATTAGTCCAAGTATGGTCGGTACATTAGCACATGTTCGCCCACACAACACTTACAACACCAAAGAAGAGTACTCAGCTATTTGAAGCGAAAGCACTTGACAGAATTCCCATGTGTCCTCGAGAATGTTTGGTCTTTATAAGTATTTCTACCAGCTTGTCCTTTGCTAAGAAAGGATTGGGCCACTTGCTGCGTTTGTTCTTTGTTACTTGCTCTTTGTTTTGTTGCCTTATAAGAAAACCACTAAAAATCTGTTTGCTAAGTATTCACAGGGATTTCCTGCTCCATACCACTATTCAGCACCTTCTGCTCCTCGTTGGGATCGACACTCCTATTTATCTAAAGTACTACGATAGACCCCCTATACTTGTGGGTCATCACCGATGCCCTTAGCAGATTGCCGTGTCGCTTGAACTCCATGATTTTGAAGGAGCAACCAAGTTTGCACAAGGAGATGGAAGATTTTAGAATGGAATTAGTAAGTGAAGGATTTTTTGTATAGCATAGAACTTTAACCCACTTTGATCAGTCAGATCAAGGAGGCCCAGAAAGGAAATGCTAGTATCGATGGAATCAAATGTCGTATAGGTACAGGAAAAGTACCTGGATTCACCGAAGATGAAGGAGTGTTGTGGTACAAAGGACGTCTCTGTGTAGCAGCAGATTTGGAATTGAAGTAGGATATTTTGAAAGAGGCCCATGATACTCTTTATTCTATCCACCCCGGAGGAACAAAGATGTATCAGGATTTGAAGGAGAAATTTTGGTGGCATAAGATTAAGAGAGAAATCGGAGGTTTATCGCCAAGTGTGACATTTGTCAGAGAGTCAAGCCGGGACATCGGAGACCCGCAGGGCTGTTGTAACCATTACAGTTTCTAGAATGGAAATAGGATTCAGTTGGAATGGACTTTATGACCGGTTTGCCTACCTCTAGTAGGGGAAATGACTCTATTTGACCCATTGCCTGTTAATGATAGCTTTCCAAACGAACAGTTGGCTGCAATAAGAGTAAGTCCGCATGAGAGTTCTTGGTATGCTGATTATGCTAACTTCATTGTTTCCAAGTATTTGCCTCCAACCTTTACAGCTCAGCAGAGAATCAAATTCTTTTATGATCTAAGGAACTACTTTTGGGATGACCCACACTTATACAAAGGAGTAGATGGCATTATGCGAAGATGTGTTCCAGAATTTGAACAACAAGAGATATTGAGAAAATGCTATGGCAGTGCTTATGGAGGACACCATGCAGGGGATAGGACTACACATAAGGTTTTACAATCTGGATTTTATTGTCCTACCCTTTTCAAAGATGCAAGGAAGTTTGTCTTATCATGTGATGTATGTCAACGAGTAGGTAACATTTCTAGACACAATGAAATGCCTATGAATTATTCTTTTGTTATTGAACCTTTTGATTGTTGGGGATTTGACTTTATGGGGACTTTTCCCCCTTCAAAAGGGTATACTCATATTCTTGTTGTTGTAGACTATGTTACAAAGTGGGTATAAGCTATACCTACAAATAGTGTTGATGGTAAGACCTCTTTGAAAATGCTTAAGGATGTTATTTTTCCTAGGTTTGGTGTGCCTAGATATATCATGACTGATGGAGGCTCTCATTTTATTCATGGTGGTTTTAGAAAAACTCTTGCTAAGTACGATGTAAACCATAGAATTTCTTCAGCTTATCACCCCCAAACCAGTGGGCAAGTGGAACTTTCCAATAGGGAAATTAAGTCTATCTTGCAGAAGACTGTCAATAGATCTAGAAAAAATTGGGCTAAAAAGTTGAATGACGCTTTATGGGATTATAGAACTGCTTATAAAAATCCTATGGGGATGTCTCCTTACAAAATGGTCTATTGGAAAGCTTGCCACCTGCCTTTAGAATTAGAACACAAAGCTTACTGGGCAGTGAAAGGGTTAAATAGAAATTTTAAACTTGCTGGTGAGAAAAGATTGCTTGACATGAGTGCCTTAGATGAGTGGAGGAGTGAAGCTTATGAAAACGCTAGACTCTTTAAGGAAAAAGTAAAAAGATGGCATGATAGGAGGATTCTCAAAAGAGAGTTCCATGTTGGTGAGAAAGTTCTTTTGTATAGGTCTCGTCTCAGATTTTTTGCAGGAAAACAACTATCAAAATGGGAAGGACCTTTTGTTATTGAGGAAGTATATCGTTCAAGAGCTATCAAAATATCTTCTCTAAAGGACGACACAACACAGGTGGTGAATGGTCAAAGACTAAAACATTATATTTCTGGGGATTCTTATAATGAAGATGTTGATGTTATTCAAATGGTAACCCCAGAGGAATTTATTAGAAACCAAACACCATAAACTGTAGAGTTCGTCTTTGAATAGGTAAAAGTGGTGAAAACAAAAGGTTCATAAAACCCCAATCTTTTTATATTTTTGATGTTTTTAATACATAAGGGAAGTTATGAGACGGAACAGAGGAGGAAACGGAACAGAGGAGGAGACGGAGTCCGGGGTGGACAAACCCACCCTAGGCGCGGTCCCCTGCCTGGTCGCGCCTGGAGGGGGTGTGCCACCCCAAAACTCCAACTGTAGAGGTCCCAACCTTTAATAAGGTAGAGATCCCTGTGTTTACAATGCTAGTCCCTGGATCAATAGCTAGCACCCACAGTTAAGATGTAATATCAAGAAACAAAGGTCATATTATAACTTTATAACTTTATAACCAGGTCATATAATTTTATTACATCTTACATAGCTCATTTGGCTATTACATTACACTGCATCAGTAAATCTATAGGCATGGGGTCCTTCATCTTCAAAGTGCCATAGGCCAACATGTTGGTTGTAGACTTTGTATTCCTAATCAATCAATCTTCACTAAAATTAATCAAACCTGCAACATTACAAGTTACAGCCACAAGGGTCAATACATTTGAATTGTATTGGCAAGTTTCACTACTATGTAGAATATAAGTGGATCCTATCATTACATGCATTTTTGGCTAAGTAGGGTTTTAGGCTCATTTGCAGAAAGCAATATTTTATCCTATCTTTTCAAAATGGTTTTGTTCCTTTTGTCAAATCTTTCTGAACTCCTTGGTAAATCCCCAAGTGTCTTTGTCAAAATCTCTTGAATTCCTTGGTACACCCCAAGTACTTCAAGTTTTTATCAATACCTCTTGAGCCCCTTGGTAAATCCCCAAGTGCTTCAAGTTTTTATCAAAGTCTCTTGAGCTCCTTGGTACCCCCAAGTGCTTCAAGTCTTTTGTTGTCACTTTAAAGTTTTTCTTTTAGAAATTGGAATGTCGAGATTTCCCATAGCTTCAAGCTTTAGTTGCTCAGTATTGTCCATAACCGGGGACACGGCTAAGTACTTAGATTTTATTATCTTCTACAGAAGTTGTACACTTTACCCACATGACACACTCTCATCTTGTTGCCACCAGTGGCCGCTGGATTAGTACTCACCAAGATGGAGTACTGGCAGATTGAGAATGTGACGAAGTCTTTCCAAAGGGTCCTCCCATACACCATTGCTAGCTTGTCTTCAGGCACCCATGTAGGGTTTCGAGTTCCCTCATTTTCAGTACATGAAGACAATGCACGGGTCTTCCCAATGTAGTTGACTAAGCCAGAGCCATATGTAGCATGTGGCTGTACACGAAAGCCACAATTGGAGAAACATGTTCAATCTCTAAGTCCCTGGGTGGTTTTATTTTGGTGCACAACACAAAAAGATTGCCATCGACATGGTTCCTTTTGTTGCCACCTTGTCCAAAAACTTGAGGAACCTTGTCCACCCAGGTGGTTCATTGAGTCCTTGTTTTATTATATAAATCACAAGTCTTTTCTCAACTTCATAAAATCTCAACATGTATCTCTTCTCAAAATATATAGCATGGCTAAGCATTTTACAACTACATTGTTTTCACTAAGAAATATATAGGGTATCCTATTAGGATTTAGCATAGCATAAGTATAGAAATTCTTTTCATGCATGTTTCAAAATCCACTAAGAAGAATGAAAATAGTAGGACTTTAGATGATAGTGTAACTTTCCTTTTGGTAGGGAATATTGGTTCACTTCTTGATCGTGCTAATCTCACACTTTTCTAACTTCACTACAAATCAATCAAGCAAACACAATATCAACTAGCATTCCAAACCATAATCAAACAAACAAAACATCACACATAAAATCATAGAAACTAAGTCATGCATGCAAGCATGCAAAAGATAGTTTTATTTGCAAAGGTGGTTTCCACTAGTCTCTAAACATTGTAAGGCTCAAATTGGTCATTTTCCAAAGTGGTAAAACCATTTGCAAAAGGGTTTTATCTATAGATCATTTTTAAATCAAAACACTATTTCATGTGGTGAAAATGGTTTTTAGCAAAGCAACAACTTTATGTTGTTCACCAAATAAGTTGTTAATTCCCAAAACTTGGTGTTTAGGGTCAATAGGTTTGAATCAAAACATTTTCCAAGGCTTTTGTTCAAAAATCATTTTCATAACAAATCGATATTTTTATTTGGCTAGAAATGGGCTAATTCAATTAATCAATCCTATTCTTCACCAAATACATTTTTAAATCCATGGGTTGGTTCCTAGGGTCAGTAGGTTCACAACAAACCATTTTGCAAAGATTTGAACCTCAAAATCATTTTTGAATAATTTTTATAACCTAAACAAGCATACAAATGTTTCTGCAAAAACAAACAATCCAACAGATACTTTTTACTAAACACATTGCATGGTTGGCTAGGGTTTGTTCCACTGATTCCATTGATATAAAATTTGCAATTTTTGGACGTGTGGATCAAAAGTTACAAGGGTTTCAAATTTGCAAAACAATCTGATTTCAAATTCTGTTTTAAAACAAAGACTGGCCACGCGTCGCAATACAACTGGTCGATACCGGTTTGCACGGATCGGTCTATGCGGGGCGTTGGATTTCACTTAATCGCACGGCGCAGGATGACTCATACCCCTTCGCCTAGCTTCTATCGCGTTCGTTTGATCTAGATCCTACGGACACGGCTACTTTGGTCATCAACGGGAGGCGCTAGCGGCGGCTGGCGGCGGCGCGAGGTCAGGCGGTGGTGTCGCGGTGATTCTAGGAAGCAAGAAGGAAGGGGAAGGTGCTCACCGTGCTCAGGGGATCGTGGTGATGCTTAACGTGGTCGCGAGGAGGCGACGGGCGCACTGGAGTGGGACTAATCGCTCACCGGAGACGTCGTCGGCGTCAGATGGTTCTGTTCGTTGTCGGGGGCGACGTTGCAGATCGTCCTAAGACAAGATAAGGGCATTGTCAGATGCAGGAGAGTGTGGCGAGTGCGGGAGTATCATCGAGGGAGTGCGGGGCGGTCTGGCTTACCAGGGGGAGGTCGCCGGAGAAGTAGCAGACGCGGCGGCGCTCAGTCGAAGTGGTTGCTGACGTTCTAGGGCGCCCGCGAGTGAATGGACAGCACAGGGAGAAGCGTCAGAGGCTGGGGAGTAAGCTCGTGTGGTTGGGGAGGTGAGGGGCGGCAGTGGTTTGCCGGAATTTACTGGAGATGCTCGTCGGAGCAGTGGCGGTGTAAACCAAATCAGGGGCAGCCTGGTGGCGTTCAGGGCGTGGAGTCTGAGGGGAAAGTAAGAGGAGGGCGAGGCAATTAATACCGTGTGGTCGCAGGGGGAGTAATGGTCGTGGTTAACGCGAATTGATCGCCGGCGTTACTGGCTTGCAACGACAGGGCGCGGTTTGGGGGGTTGAAGACGATGAACAGGAGAGGTGGGACCTTGCTGTCAGCGAGGGAGTGAGAGAGAAAAGAGGGGCCACTGGTCAGTGTCTGCGCGGGTGCGGAAAAGAGTGCAAAACGATTCGCGCGTGGGGGAAACAGCTGGGCTGGTACTGGGCTTCTGGGCCAGGTTTAGTTGGGTCGAGTCTGACTCTATTTTTTTTCCTGTCCAAATGCTTTTCTTTTTCTAATTCTATTTTCTATTTTGAAATTCAAACAACCAATCAAGCATTCAAATCAAATCAAACATTCACCACACTTGTAATTGAATTTGGTTCTGTTTAACAACATAAACCAAAGTCCAAAGACCAAAATAATATTTTTATTTTTAGGGTCCATTAATAATTAAATAAATAGACCTTTGTTATTAAATCAAATAGATTTTGATTTATTCAAAACTCCATTTTGAAATCTAAATATTAACAAAACCAAATCAGTAGGTTTTATTTTAAAATATAATATACTTGGAAAACTTGTTTAAAATAATTTTAACAAGTTTTAATGTTTTTAAATGAAATGGAAAGCCTTTACTTAAATAAAAATTGGATATTAAATCCTTATTATTTTATTTAAATAAATCTTTACTATATTTTTATCAAATAGAAATATTTTATTTCAAAGGCTTGGGCAAGTTTTAATTTGGCTCTTTAAAATAATCTTTATTTATATTTCTACATTTTCATTTGAAAACCAAATCTTTTATTAAAAGATCCAAAATAGTATTTCCAAATATTTTTAACTTTAATAATTGTTTTATCTTTTCAAATCCTTTAGGATTTGTTTGATCAAATAGGTTTGAAGGTTTCCAATTGGAATCAAAATTTTCTTCTCACCCTCAAAATCAACAAAGTTTTATTTAATCTATTTATTTTTTTCACATTACAAGATTTGGAAAATCTTGGGATGTGACAGGCTACCACCCTTAAAATAAATCTCGTCCCGAGATTTGGGAAGGCTAGGGTTACAAGTAGGCTCTAAACAACTAGGGTACTACCACCCTTAAAAATTTTCCAACTAAATTACATGTTGGCTTGCTTGGGATCTTGGGGAAACTTCTCTGGGCAAACATCTGCATGGTGTCCTGTGGCATCCCGCAAAACCACTACTAGAAAATCGCGTTGAATTTGTGCATTGCATCGTCATCATCATATGTTGTTTGTCAAAACTATTTTCGCAAAGCCCGATTTGTTTTCCAAACGCCCCATCTACATTCAAACACGCAAACCCGGGTCCCCGGATTATTTTATTTTGTCCGCTGTCGGATTGCAAAAGCGCTGGGTAAAAATAAATATTTTAATTAATTGTTTTTGTGGGGCAGTCGAACGGGCCGTTTGACCCGAACGACCACCCCCAGGTTTTTAAGTCGGTCCATCTAACCCACCCTATTAATCCTAAATCTACCCAACCTAGTCTACCCACCCCTTCCTCCACATCACCCCAACCAACCCCCTCTCGCCACCTCACCCTCACCCTCTTCCCCACCCAACCGGCCGCCGCCACTTGGCACACTCCCTCTCTCTCTCAACCCCCTCTCTCCACCTGGACAGCACACACCCAACACAGGCCACACACGCACTCAACACCACCCCACACTCCCTGCCCACGTCCCCACCTGGCCCCACCCACAGCCCCGGGCCCCACCCCGCGGCCCCGACGCGTCCACCCACCCCCTTCTCCTCTTTCCCCAACCCCCGACCCCGCTCCTCCCCATGCGCCGCCACTGCCGCTCTCGCTCGCCGGCCCGCGTCCTCCCCTCCTCACCTCTCCGGCCAGCACCCCCTCGCTGCACCCACCTCGCCCGGGCCCCTCTCCTCCGTCCTGCCGCGCATCCACCTCGCCTTCGGCCAGCGCCTCCCCGCCGCCGCCAGAGGCCGCCGCCCGCTCTGCTCCGCCACGGCCCCGGCCCGCGCTCCGCCGTAGCTACCTCCGGCCGCCCCGACGACCTCCCTGCCTCTCCCGCCGCGTTCGTCTGCCCGCCGCCAGTGCCCTGACCCGCGCGCCGGCTCCGCTCTTCCCGCTCGCCTGCGCGTCTGCTGGAGCCACCGCCGCCGCGGGCTACCTCACCGCCTCCAGCGCGCCGCCGCTCGCCAGGCTCCCTCCTCCCTCGACGCTGCGTCCGCCTCCCCGCGCCGGCGAGCCGCGCCCGTCTCGCCAGGCTCGCCGCCCCGCACGGCTCCCCGCCGCTCAAGCTTTGACCTCCGCCTCCAGTGGCGCCGCCACCCGTCCTCCTCCGCCGCCAGCGGGCCTCCCCTCTGGCCGCCGTTGCCGCGCCCGTCTCGCCAGGCTCGCCGCCCCGCACGGCTCCCCGCCGCTCAAGCTTTGACCTCCGCCTCCAGTGGCGCCGCCACCCGTCCTCCTCCGCCGCCAGCGGGCCTCCCCTCTGGCCGCCGTTGCCGCGCCATCCCGAGCCGACGACGCCTCGCCGCGGCCTCCTCGCGAGGGCTGTCCCGCCGGCTCCACCCTCCGTGCACGCTCGTGCCGGTCTCTGTGCGCGTCACCGTGGCCGTTGTGCGGGCCCACACAGTTGCAAACACCCTTGCCTTTATCTCTTTGTGCCTCCACGACAAGTCCAAACGTTAAACGGAAGGTCCAGAAAACCTAGTTCATGGCTTTGTTGGTCTTGTTCCGCCAAGGATCCCCGGAGCCTTAGTGCGTCGCCGTCATACAAGATCTTCACCAAGCGGAATTCGGCACCAACAACGTAACCGCGATGCCCCAAGGTCTCCTTCATGGAACGCCAAGCCCTCCTTCATGGACATCCGAGACCCCGAACCCCCGGAACGACGAGATCGCCACGCGGACTTGAGTACCCCGAAGCCTTCGACACGGAGCACCGAGGATGCCGTCATGGGCGCCAAGACACCC
Source organism: Avena atlantica (assembly GCA_910589765.1). NCBI lineage: Eukaryota > Viridiplantae > Streptophyta > Magnoliopsida > Poales > Poaceae > Avena > Avena atlantica. The sequence continues at coordinate 323,426,698 of OU342738.1, forward strand.
GTCGAACCACGAAGACCGGACCCTGCGGACCGACATGATCTTCTTCTCGGACGCCAAGATTCGTCGAGAGCCCGGAACGACAAGTACTCCCTCGAGGACGCCGAGTGTTTCACCCCGGACACCGAGTCCGCCGAGAACCCCGATGCGACAAGTGCTTCGTCCCGAACGCCATGACCAACAACATGACCCGAAGACCCCGGATGCGCCAAGACCTACCCCTGAGTCCGAGAACGACCTCGCCGAACCCTGAACCCTGAGACCGACCCCGAACCCCGGAACCCCAAGTCCGTCGAGACCCCTCAATGTGTGAACCCCTTCCCGAAACCCTATTTTTTTATAACATAATAAACTTGTCGCATATTAATTGTCATACTCGCATGCATATTTGCGTGGTTTGGGGGCCTTATGCCGATTCACCTAATGATTAAATAGGGGGCCCATATGCGGGCAAATCTAGCCTTATATTGGCCTCATTTAAATTTGTGTAGCGAACCGGTGATATATTCTTGCCTTGCTAAAACAACATTTAAATTGCGGGGTTCTAAATAACTTGAACCGTTTAATTAAACGTCGGGACCCCGGTTCCGCTTAATATGGCCTAATTGCATCACATCTTTGCCATGCCATACATCATACATGCATCATGCCCGATCTTCTGTCGTAGTATTAAATATTGCATCCGGTGTTCCTTCTAGTGTTTTGCTTCTTCGCGGATTGGGCCGTTGAGTTGATGTGAGCTTCGCCCCGATCTTCGGTTGAACCTTCGACAATGTTTTCAGGCGAGCATCTCCCCCTTTCTACCTATCTTACTTTTATAGTATTTACTTCCCTCCTGTTGATCTATTGCTATCTGTGTGCGATGCTCTAGTTTTCCGTATCCGTGATATCCCTTGCAGCCCTATATTGCCTCGGACACATCCTATTACCTATTGTTTGGTAGATAGTTGGACTTGCGCGTCGTAGTCGCTTGCTCAAGTGCTGTTGCATGTCGTCAAGTGCCACAGTTGCTGATGTATTGCCGCATGTTGATGTTGGAGATGATTATGGTTTTACTTATCACACACTTTAATTCCTGTTTGACAACTAAAATTGAAGTAAGTAAGCAGAGGCATCGGTGGGTGATAGATAATATTTGGTTTCCGAACGCCCACTTGTGTCCCGTAGGACCCCGAGTACTTGATACCTGTTCCTTGATTTATCGCGCTATCCACATATGGGGAGTATGGGCCCCCCTTAGCCAGAGCTTGATTCCGTCTTATTTCTTGGGGCCACAAACTAGTTTGGGGTTTTATTTACTATCCTGTACCTATGCCATGCTTTACTGCTTTATTTACGATTGTGCGACATATAGCACACTGTACTGTTTAGGATCGGGACACGTTTTCGCGGTGTCGACAAGCCCCGTTTGGGGTTCCTAGTCGCTCACAGCCGTCCACCCAAACCTCGGGTCCGTCTCGGAGCTAGCTTACTTCGTTGCGGGTGTACTCCAAGGGGTGGCCCCCTGAAATATTTCTGAATCTTGTGATTGCTCTGTCGTGAAGACCTCGTTGGGTTTTGATTTGGTTTTTCCGAGGTTGATCGTGTGTGTGTTGCTATTTGTGCACCCCGGCCGGGTTAAAACTTTCTGAAAGCCGTGTCCGCGGTTATGGACGACTTGGAGCACAGTATCTCGACCATAGACAAGCATAACTAAAGTTTATTGCTATAAATTTGACTTTATAATGACTAGTAATCAGCTTCACTATAATGGAATGGCTAATAATACTGCCCACAATTGCCTGGTTGGAGTGTCGCTTGCTACCATTGTACCTGACTAGTAATTATCGCAACTACAACGGAATGGCTGAATAAAAGTAACAACAACTGCTGGGTTTTGGGTTATCTCATGTTATTTGTATCTGATTAGTAAGTGTTGCAACTATAACGGAATGGTTAACTAAAAGTGCCCACTGCTTATTTTATCAGGATGATTATCTAAACCTGACTAGTAATTGCGGCAACGATAACCGAATAAATAAAACTGCCAACTGTGTGAGTTCCTCGGTTGACTTCCTCGATTGGTCTCGAGGGGGAAACGCCAGGATGGGTTTGTCTGATGGTAGAATCAGGTTGGTTCCGAATAGGTCTTCCTTACCCCTCTTTGATTGCCGCCAGTTGTACCGAGTCTCTATAGGTTGTTTAGTGCATGCTGCCGCTGCCGCTTCAGTCCACCATACCTATGTAGGCGAGGACCGCCGAATTCTAGTCTCGCTGTGTACTGGCCTCAGTACTGACGCTCCTCTTTTTCCTTTGCCCTTTGTCGGCACCCCTTTTGTTGAAGCAGGTTTTGAGATCGACGCCGTTAGCATGGTTACCCTTCCGGCTTGGCCTGGGCAGGGTTATGGACGCCATTGGTTATTCTTCAGGGCTCTTAGCCCCATTTGCATCTTGTCCGTAGCTGGACGCTATATCGTTTTCAAGGTGATTTGGATCTTTGTACTTTATATCTGTACTCTTGACTCTTTGAGTCGCTGTTGTATATATATCTGTTCTGTGGGTTCCATCGAGGACTGTTGTGTAATGTTATTACTTCGTTTTCCACCCGCACGAAAGTGCCTGGTGGGCACCTTTGAATCGTTTCTATGCGGGTTTGGCGAATTTTGCTCAAACTTGCATAGGTCCGATTCTGAGGGTGTTACAGAGTGGTATCAGAGCTCAGCAGTTGCGATACCCCACAAGTCCAGCCTGTAGGATAACCTAGCTAACGGCCGCTGTAGAGTGTCAAAACTATTTTGCAAAATCGGTTGGATAGTTCTGATTAGGTCTGATTTTACTCCTTACCCCTCTGCTATTCTCCTCTCACCTCTACGCGTTTTGAATCCGCTCTCATCTCTCTCTTCGAGTCCAGGATTTCTCGTGGTTGGGTTTCCGTCGTACCTTCAGGGTTTCGCTTTCTCCCTTTTGTAACGGAGGTGCTACGATCATCAATCTGCAACTTGTCTGTTGTACCCTTCCTCCAATCTTTTGTTCTTGACCTCTTTATCCATATGTGTTCCTTGCTGGATATCTGTGTCGTTGAAAAACATATGAGAAGGACGAGCATTGGTGAAGTTGGAGTATACCTTGAGCATGTGTTGTTCATGCCAATGGAACCATCGCGAAACCTAATCAGTGTGTCTTTCATACGTTTTCTGTTGTATCTTCCGGTGTTTCCCGATGTGATGACATCATCTACGCCAGATCCGATGCAGAGTCTGCATCACTCCCTTGTTTCCGAACCTCGCTTGTCGAGATCTTCAGTCTAATTCCGAGAGTTGGTTGCATAATCCGTCTATTCGCGTGCAGAGTAATGGTTTGAGTGCGGGATGGAGTAGCTACCCTACCACTGCTCTTATCATTCGCTCTTGTACGTCGAATCAGTGGATCCAGCAGTTTTACTCCGTCCACGGAAGTTAGGGGTGGCTTTATTTGCGATACCTCTACCTTCGACCTTTTGTTTCCGGAGTGCTCCCTCGACGATCAGGAACAACGACCCTTGTTGGTGGTGTCGCCGATTTCCAGATGAAGAAGGAACCCTCGTTAGTGGTGTCGCGAGGATCTACACGATGCGAGAAGATGCAGATCGCTGACCTTCCTTTCCGGTACCATGAGGCGGATCTCGAGGGCGAGATCCATTGTTAGTGGTGTCGAATTGTGGCATCCCGCAAAACCACTACTAGAAAATCGCGTTGAATTTGTGCATTGCATCGTCATCATCATATGTTGTTTGTCAAAACTATTTTCGCAAAGCCCGATTTGTTTTCCAAACGCCCCATCTACATTCAAACACGCAAACCCGGGTCCCTGGATTATTTTATTTTGTCCGCTGTCGGATTGCAAAAGCGCTGGGTAAAAATAAATATTTTAATTAATTGTTTTTGTGGGGCAGTCGAACGGGCCGTTTGACCCGAACGACCACCCCCAGGTTTTTAAGTCGGTCCATCTAACCCACCCTATTAATCCTAAATCTACCCAACCTAGTCTACCCACCCCTTCCTCCACATCACCCCAACCAACCCCCTCTCGCCACCTCACCCTCACCCTCTTCCCCACCCAACCGGCCGCCGCCACTTGGCACACTCCCTCTCTCTCTCAACCCCCTCTCTCCACCTGGACAGCACACACCCAACACAGGCCACACACGCACTCAACACCACCACACACTCCCTGCCCACGTCCCCACCTGGCCCCACCCACAGCCCCGGGCCCCACCCCGCGGCCCCGACGCGTCCACCCACCCCCTTCTCCTCTTTCCCCAACCCCCGACCCCGCTCCTCCCCATGCGCCGCCACCGCCGCTCTCGCTCGCCGGCCCGCGTCCTCCCCTCCTCACCTCTCCGGCCAGCACCCCCTCGCTGCACCCACCTCGCCCGGGCCCCTCTCTTCCGCCCTGCCGCGCATCCACCTCGCCTTCGGCCAGCGCCTCCCCGCCGCCGCCAGCGGCCGCCGCCCGCTCTGCTCCGCCACGGCCCCAGCCCGCGCTCCGCCGCAGCTACCTCCGGCCGCCCCGACGACCTCCCTGCCTCTCCCGCCGCGTTCGTCTGCCCGCCGCCAGTGCCCTGACCCGCGCGCCGGCTCCGCTCTTCCCGCTCGCCTGCGCGTCTGCTGGAGCCACCGCCGCCGCGGGTTACCTCACCGCCTCCAGCGCGCCGCCGCTCGCCAGGCTCCCTCCTCCCTCGACGCTGCGTCCGCCTCCCCGCGCCGGCGAGCCGCGCCCGTCTCGCCAGGCTCGCCGCCCCGCACGGCTCCCCGCCGCTCAAGCTTTGACCTCCGCCTCCAGTGGCGCCGCCACCCGTCCTCCTCCGCCGCCAGCGGGCCTCCCCTCTGGCCGCCGTTGCCGCGCCATCCCGAGCCGACGACGCCTCGCCGCGGCCTCCTCGCGAGGGCTGTCCCGCCGGCTCCACCCTCCGTGCACGCTCGTGCCGGTCTCTGTGCGCGTCACCGTGGCCGTTGTGCGGGCCCACACAGTTGCAAACACCCTTGCCTTTATCTCTTTGTGCCTCCACGACAAGTCCAAACGTTAAACGGAAGGTCCAGAAAACCTAGTTCATGGCTTTGTTGGTCTTGTTCCGCCAAGGATCCCCGGAGCCTTAGTGCGTCGCCGTCATACAAGATCTTCACCAAGCGGAATTCGGCACCAACAACGTAACCGCGATGCCCCAAGGTCTCCTTCATGGAACGCCAAGCCCTCCTTCATGGACATCCGAGACCCCGAACCCCCGGAACGACGAGATCGCCACGCGGACTTGAGTACCCCGAAGCCTTCGACACGGAGCACCGAGGATGCCGTCATGGGCGCCAAGACACCCGTCGAACCACGAAGACCGGACCCTGCGGACCGACATGATCTTCTTCTCGGACGCCAAGATTCGTCGAGAGCCCGGAACGACAAGTACTCCCTCGAGGACGCCGAGTGTTTCACCCCGGACACCGAGTCCGCCGAGAACCCCGATGCGACAAGTGCTTCGTCTCGAACGCCATGACCGACAACATGACCCGAAGACCCCGGATGCGCCAAGACCTACCCCTGAGTCCGAGAACGACCTCGCCGAACCCTGAACCCTGAGACCGACCCCGAACCCCGGAACCCCAAGTCCGTCGAGACCCCTCAATGTGTGAACCCCTTCCCGAAACCCTATTTTTTTATAACATAATAAACTTGTCGCATATTAATTGTCATACTCGCATGCATATTTGCGTGGTTTGGGGGCCTTATGCCGATTCACCTAATGATTAAATAGGGGGCCCATATGCGGGCAAATCTAGCCTTATATTGGCCTCATTTAAATTTGTGTAGCGAACCGGTGATATATTCTTGCCTTGCTAAAACAACATTTAAATTGCGGGGTTCTAAATAACTTGAACCGTTTAATTAAACGTCGGGACCCCGGTTCCGCTTAATATGGCCTAATTGCATCACATCTTTGCCATGCCATACATCATACATGCATCATGCCCGATCTTCTGTCGTAGTATTAAATATTGCATCCGGTGTTCCTTCTAGTGTTTTGCTTCTTCGCGGATTGGGCCGTTGAGTTGATGTGAGCTTCGCCCCGATCTTCGGTTGAACCTTCGACAATGTTTTCAGGCGAGCATCTCCCCCTTTCTACCTATCTTACTTTTATAGTATTTACTTCCCTCCTGTTGATCTATTGCTATCTGTGTGCGATGCTCTAGTTTTCCGTATCCGTGATATCCCTTGCAGCCCTATATTGCCTCGGACACATCCTATTACCTATTGTTTGGTAGATAGTTGGACTTGCGCGTCGTAGTCGCTTGCTCAAGTGCTGTTGCGTGTCGTCAAGTGCCACAGTTGCTGATGTATTGCCGCATGTTGATGTTGGAGATGATTATGGTTTTACTTATCACACAGTTTAATTCCTGTTTGACAACTAAAATTGAAGTAAGTAAGCAGAGGCATCGGTGGGTGATAGATAATATTTGGTTTCCGAATGCCCACTTGTGTCCCGTAGGACCCCGAGTACTTGATACCTGTTCCTTGATTTATCGCGCTATCCACATATGGGGAGTATGGGCCCCCCTTAGCCAGAGCTTGATTCCGTCTTATTTCTTGGGGCCACAAACTAGTTTGGGGTTTTATTTACTATCCTGTACCTATGCCATGCTTTACTGCTTTATTTACGATTGTGCGACATATAGCACACTGTACTGTTTAGGATCGGGACATGTTTTCGCGGTGTCGACAAGCCCCGTTTGGGGTTCCCAGTCGCTCACAGCCGTCCACCCAAACCTCGGGTCCGTCTCGGAGCTAGCTTACTTTGTTGCGGGTGTACTCCAAGGGGTGGCCCCCTGAAATATTTCTGAATCTTGTGATTGCTCTGTCGTGAAGACCTCGTTGGGTTTTGATTTGGTTTTTCCGAGGTTGATCGTGTGTGTGTTGCTATTTGTGCACCCCGGCCGGGTTAAAACTTTCTGAAAGCCGTGTCCGCGGTTATGGACGACTTGGAGCACAGTATCTCGACCATAGACAAGCATAACTAAAGTTTATTGCTATAAATTTGACTTTATAATGACTAGTAATCAGCTTCACTATAATGGAATGGCTAATAATACTGCCCACAATTGCCTGGTTGGAGTGTCGCTTGCTACCATTGTACCTGACTAGTAATTATCGCAACTACAACGGAATGGCTGAATAAAAGTAACAACAACTGCTGGGTTTTGGGTTATCTCATGTTATTTGTATCTGATTAGTAAGTGTTGCAACTATAACGGAATGGTTAACTAAAAGTGCCCACTGCTTATTTTATCAGGATGATTATCTAAACCTGACTAGTAATTGCGGCAACGATAACCGAATAAATAAAACTGCCAACTGTGTGAGTTCCTCGGTTGACTTCCTCGATTGGTCTCGAGGGGGAAACGCCAGGATGGGTTTGTCTGATGGTAGAATCAGGTTGGTTCCGAATAGGTCTTCCTTACCCCTCTTTGATTGCCGCCAGTTGTACCGAGTCTCTATAGGTTGTTTAGTGCATGCTGCCGCTGCCGCTTCAGTCCACCATACCTATGTAGGCGAGGACCGCCGAATTCTAGTCTCGCCGTGTACTGGCCTCAGTACTGATGCTCCTCTTTTTCCTTTGCCCTTTGTCGGCACCCCTTTTGTTGAAGCAGGTTTTGAGATCGACGCCGTTAGCATGGTTACCCTTCTGGCTTGGCCTGGGCAGGGTTATGGACGCCATTGGTTATTCTTCAGGGCTCTTAGCCCCATTTGCATCTTGTCCGTAGCTGGACGCTATATCGTTTTCAAGGTGATTTGGATCTTTGTACTTTATATCTGTACTCTTGACTCTTTGAGTCGCTGTTGTATATATATCTGTTCTGTGGGTTCCATCGAGGACTGTTGTGTAATGTTATTACTTCGTTTTCCACCCGCACGAAAGTGCCTGGTGGGCACCTTTGAATCGTTTCTATGCGGGTTTGGCGAATTTTGCTCAAACTTGCATAGGTCCGATTCTGAGGGTGTTACATGTCCTTTGTTTCCACACTTGACACATGTTTCAAGGCTGAGATCCTTCATAGGCTTGTTTATCTTGTTCTTCATCTTTTCTGGACAATTTCTTGCATAATGTCCTGGTTCTTTGCAATTGAAACAATTGATGAGTTTGAGTCCTTCACGTGTCTCTTGTGGACAAGTTGCTGCATAATGGCCTAGCTCTTTGCAGTTGTTGCACCATACCTGGCTAATATCCTTATACTTCCGTTTCTCTGGACATTCACTGGAATAGTGTCCCATTTCTTTACAATGATGACATTGCACATGGCTTTTGTCCTTCTTTTTCTTTTTGGGCTTCTCCAAAGCTAGGAGTGCATCTAGTTCATGTTGTTCATATGTTATCTGGTAGGTAGGAATGTCTACATGCTTCTTGGACCTTCTATTGCTCTTTGGATAATTCATATGCCTCTTCTTTGGTCCTTTGAATTGGGTTGTATTGCATGGAGGTATAAGTGGAGCTTTTCCTTTGTCCTCATTCTTCTTGGTAGACTTGGATCCTTCTTGATGGTTTGCAATCATTTGTTGCACTCCACCTTGTTTACTTTGTTCAACTATGGAATAGATGGGGCATTGGATAGGGGCATGATTATTCCCTTCACATAGGTAGCAAGTAGCTTGAGAGGTGGGACATTGTCCAACAGGATGTTTCTCTTCACAGTTAGGGCATTGATCTCCATGCTCCTTGGAAGTGTGATCCTTGTCTCCACAAATATTGCAAGCTTTGGCTCCTTTAAGAATAACATCTTTGCCATCCTTGGAAAAGTTGCTTTCCATGTTGAGCATTTGGTCTGTCACCTTATGCAACATTTGGGCTTGGTTTTCCAAAAATCCTTGCAGGGTTGGATCTTCCCCACTGGTGTTGGCTATGAACTGAGCTGTCATTTGGTTCAACTGGTTTTGGGTTGCTATGAGTCCCTCCATGTGGTCCTCTTGGTTGGTGTTGGTGTCATCAACCTTGATGTTGGAGTCTCTTGAAGTAGTCATCTGTTTGGGTTGAATGGAGATTAGAATAGGCAAGATATTTCTAAGGAATCAATTCTAACCACACACATCACAATTCACTCAAGCAATATGCAAACAATCACAAACAAACATTTCACTCAAACAACAAGTTCAAGCATATCTTTAGGCAACAAAATAATTTTGTTACACCACATAAGTTGGTGGGTTTGACTTAGCTAAATATGGTGGTCCATCTATATGGTTCACTTGTGATCTTTCCATCCTTCTTGGTTGATTCTTCTTGCATGAGATCATGGTTTTCTTAGGAAAAATTCTTGGCCACAAAACTTCAAAGGTGATGAGGGTTCCTTCTAACTTGTGTTTCCTTAGTCTCCAATCTTGAGCAAGATTCCTTGTCTCACTTGTAGTCCTTTGTGATATCCAAGGTTGAAGTCCTTGGTGAATATGCTGAAGATGTTGAAGTCATTAGAGTTGAAGAAGTTGAAGTCATTAGAGTTGAAGATGTCCTTTGCATATGGTGAAGTCTTTGGCCATGGGGTAGGTTTTTCCATCAAGTTGAAGTGGAAGAGATGTAGACTTGAAACCGAAATGGTTGAGGAAAGAGTTTACAAGATTGTTTGTAAATAAGTTTTGGAGCAAATACAACTCCTATTTTTCTAAGGGTTTTTGTCTATTCCTAGGTTTACAAATCCAACAGGCAACACAATGCTCTGATACCATCTGTAGAGGTCCCAACCTTTAATAAGGTAGAGATCCCTGTGTTTACAATGCTAGTCCCTGGATCAATAGCTAGCATCCACAGTTAAGATGTAATATCAAGAAACAAAGGTCATATTATTGTTGGAATTATGCCCTAGAGGCAATAATAAAGATGTTATTATTATAATTCTTGTTCATGATAATGTTTATATTCCATGCTAGAATTGTATTAAGCGGAAACTTTAATACTTGTGTGGTTTGTGAACAACACAGTGTCCCTAGTACGCCTCTATGGACTAGCTCATTGATTAATGATGGTTAAGGTTTCCTAACCACGGACATGAGTTGTTGATTAATAATGAGATCATATCATTGGGAGAATGATACGATGGACATACCCAAATTAAGCGAAGCAATTAGATCGTGTCATCGTGTTCGTCTTTGCGAAGCTTTTCTTATGTCAAATATTGTATTCCTTAGACCATGAGATAATACAACTCCTTGGTATCGGAAGAAAGCTTTGAGGTCATCAAACGTCATCCTATGAGAGGGTGATCATAAAGGTGTCTCTCAGGTGATCGGAAAGTACCTGTTGGGTTATATGTATCGAGATGGGATTTGTCCCTCCCAAGTCGGAGAGATATACTTCGGGCCCACTCGGTAATCGATATCAACACCGCTTGCAAGAATGTGGTTAAGGAGTTAATCACAAAGTGATATCGGATTACGGAACGAGTAAAGTACTTGCTGTGAATGAGATTGAACTAGGTATGACGGTACCGACAATCAAATCTCGGGCAAGTAAAATATCGCGGGACGAAGGGAATATATATGGGATTGATTGAATCCTGGCATCGTGGTTCATCCGATATGATCATCGATGAATGTGTGGGAGTCAATATGGGTTTCCAGACCCCTCTGTTGATTATTGATAGAAGATCATGTCTGCATATTCTCGAACCCGTAGGGTCACACACTTAGCGTGTCTCGACGCTAGGATAGATTGGATAATTGGTTTATGAGTTTTTGTTCGGAGTCTTGGATGGGATCCAGGACATCATGAGAGGTTCCGGAGTGGTCCGGAGAATAAGATTCATATAAGGCAGTGCAGTTTTTGGAGTTCGGAATTGTTCCGGGTTAATCAGTATTGTACCGGAAGCTTCTAGAACCTTTCGGAAGGGGACCAACGTGTCCCCACCTTCCGGGAGGGGGCATGGGCCTATGAGGGAGTGCCCTGGCCGCATTGGGCCAGGGGCACAAGGCCCCATAGGGCCCAGCCGGCCAAAGAGGGTTTAAACCCTAGATAGAGCTTCTAGAATGGGTGGTTTCCTTGCCACTACTAGAGAAAAGGCTATAGGAGACATGCTTATGCGAGGCACATTTAGCATATGCGCCTCCTATAAAAATAGGCGAGGCGCACTTTGCGATATGCGCCTCTAGTATAAAAATAGGCGAGGCGCATATGATAAGAATGCGCCTCCTATAATCCCTGTACGGACAGAATCTAGCAGCCCCATATTATGCGAGGCGCATTCTAGTCATATGCGCCTCCTATATATCAGATAGGCGAGGCACATATGGACAGAATGCGCCTCGCATATTCTGTGTGGGCCCGCATGTTGGTAGGTGCACGAATATGCGAGGCGCATATGGCTATATGCGCCTCCTATATTTGATAATATGCGAGGCGCATATGGCCAGAATGCGCCTCGCATATTCTGTGTGGGCCCGCGTGTTGGTAGGTGCACGAATATGCGAGGCGCATATGGCTATATGCGCCTCCTATATTTGACAATATGCGAGGCGCATATGGCCATATGCGCCTCAAGTAACTCATGCGGGCCCGGGCGCTGGTAGGTGGCCGCATATGCGAGGCGCATATTGCTATATGCGCCTCCTATAGTTTGAATTATAGGAGGCGCATATTGTGCAATATGCGCCTCGCATAAGCTGGCACCACTTTTTTCCAGCTTTTTGCACATGGAGGCAACTACCACCCCACTCACCTGTGTCACTTCTTCCTCCTCCACCAAGACAAATCTGGTCGCCCCCCTCCTCCTCCCCACCTCATTTCCCCCATTGATTCACCTTCGAAGCTTGCTCAACATCCATTGGTTGACACCCATATGTAAGTGAAGTCTCTTGCTCCTCTAGATCTACAACATGTCCATTTACTTCTCCTCCGGCTCTCTTGCGCAAGTCGTTGTTGGAGGAAGCGTGAAGGCGTTGCTTGCATGTATGCGCGTTGTCGGAGACACCGACTATATGATTGTGTTGTGGTGCTACTTTTTGTGCAGGGATTTCATTTGAGATGCCAATGTTTCGCCGGAATGTCGATTTATTTATTTTCCGACGAATTTCTGGCACTCGCGGATGTCCTCTTTTTAGGGGAGGTCATGCCGAATTTTTTCGGCGATCCACGTCCATATATGCTCTAATTATTCTCTTGCTCTTTGTACCACGCAGGCGGCCATGGTCCGACCACTGATCAACAAAGCCCGCGTGGATAGGTGGATGACATGCGCGAGGGTCGACATGGAACGTGCAAACAAGACAGAGATAAGATGTCCATGTCGGGACTGCAAGCTGATGTATCTGATAAGGCATGATTCCGGAATGCTGGAGTCGCACCTGCTTCAACGTAGTTTCATGGATGGCTACACTCGATGGATACGTGATGATCACGAAGATCAAGATGCTAGTGATGATCACGAAGATCAAGACGCCAGTCACGATCACGAAGATCAGGGTGGTGGCACTGGACATGGACACGAAGATGATCAAGGTGGCGTCGGGCATGGACACGAAGATGATCAAGGTGGTGCCGACCATGATTCGAGCTGGTTGCGAGACCCTCATGTCCAAGATCTGCTTCTCAAGGAGACGAGTAACGCCAGAGCCGCCGGTAGAGAGAAGGCTAAACTGGAGCAAATGGAGAAAGACGCGGTCACTCCATTGTTTGACAGATGCAACGACGGGGATACCCATCTAAATGTAACGCTTAGGGCTCTAGAGATGAAGGCGAAACACAAAATGACCGACGAATGTTTCGACGACAACATTGTATTCTGGCACGATATTCTTCCCAAGAAGGGGAACACATGTCCGACTAGTATCGCTGAGGCGAAGAAAGTCGTGTGCCCTCTCAATCTACCGCACGTGAAATCCCCGTGTTGTGTTCCAACATGTCCATTATCGCTGAATTATTCGCTCGCTGAATGTTCTGTTATGTAAATTTGTGTATGCTGGCAGAAAATGGCTGTGATGATGGCTGTGTTTGATCCTTTTTGTGCAGGTTTTTCTTTTTGAGTTGCCAATGTTTTGCCGGAATGTTGATTCATTTCCGTTCCGGCGAATTTCTGGCACTCCTAGACATAGAAAATTAGCAAAGTTCATGCCAAAATTTTCTGTGAATTTTTGTGCTTATTAGTTTCATTTATTTGTGTGTTTAGAAATGTCGGATCCGGCCCCTTCTAGCCAGAAGCCCTTTTGGGAGCAGCAGGAGGAGATGGAATCCCTAGAGGCCCCAGAATTTGTTCCGCGGGACGACGAGATGGAGGAGGACGAGGATACCTCGTCGGGCAATGAGGAGATGGGGGACGCCGATGGCGACGCCGATGGCGATGCCACTACCACTGATGGCGGCGGTGAAGCTACTACAGACGGTGGTAGCGCATCGAAGAAGTCTCGGAAGGATCGGACCCCGATCGTGGTCGACCTCAAAAGGTCCATCATCACAAGCGTGAGCCCTAAAGGTGCGCCTTTGGAGCCAGAAGAATTTGTTGGGGGTTACTCTAACCAGCTCGCGGCAATCCTCCGGAACACCGTCACGATCAACATGGAGAACCTGAAGGCCAAAGAGAACAAGGGTTTCCTCATCCAGCTTTTCCGGAAGCTGCACGCAAGATACGCGTTCCCGGGTGATGAGGAAAACAAGTATAATAATGACAATCTCAAAGGGAATCCGGTGAACAAGTATGCCCTCGGGAGGATGACCAAGGCCTTGTCAAATTGGAAGGCTCGGGTGAAGAATCTGATTTTCGAGGAGAAGCTAAGTTATCCAGAGCTCGTCAAGAAGGAGCCTCTGGTCAAGGAAGAAGACTACAATGTTTTCAAGGCCAGATGTAACTCCGCCTTGGGCAAGGCCAGGACTGAGAAGGGCAATAATATGAGATCCCGAAACATTGGTACCCACCATCTCGGCCGGCGGTTATAGAGCCGCGAGGCCCAAATGGGATAAGGAGGACGCCGAAGCTCGTGCAAAGGGGTTGACACGTCCCTTTGACGACATAAAGGAGGAGCAGGCAAAGAACTTCGTCAGGGCCCGGTTTGCCCCGCCAAAGAAAGGGGGTTCTGATTATTCTTCGGAGCCTGCCGGCCCCTTTGCTCCGAGGGTGACAGACTTCATGCAAAAATATGTAAGTAGTTTGCATGCAAGTCGATTAATTGCATTCATGATTAATCAATGAAGTCCAGTTTTCTGATCAAATGCTTCGCGTTCCTTGTGCGCAGGACGAGGAGTGTAGGAGCTCCTCATCCCAGGGGTCAGTGCACCGCCTGTCGCCAAGTGGGACACCACTTTTAATAGGGCGCTGAACCGGACCAAGAGTGTCGATCCCCTGGCAGCCCCGTCGGCTGGTCGTGTGGTCGGCTTTGGCGGCATATCATGGTCTGAGTACTATGGCACCCCGGAGCGGAAGGGCAAGAAGGCCGAAAGCGCCGAGGTAAAACTCCTAAGGGAACAGGTGGAAGCCTTTCCAAATATAGTCCAAGATGCCGTGAACAAGGCTATGTCGGCTGCCGAGACAAAGTTCCAAGAACAAGTCCAGACACAAGTCCAGTCACAAGTCCATTCACAAGTGAACGAGAAGCTCAACACCATCCTTCCCGTCTACATGGAAAAGTACAACAAGTGGCAGAAGGGTGGTAAACGGGGGCCGCCACCGGTTCCCAACCTCAACAGCGCCCAATCGGACAATGTGGCGCGGCCGGAGGAGTTGGTGACTCCTCCAGCAGGGCCGGTGGTGGTGGAGACTCCTCTAGCTCCGGAGCTTAAGTTGCCCACTGCGGCGAAGGCGCCGGCCCGCACCACCGTGCCATCAGGCAGCCACTCCGCCACTTGCATGGTCAAGCCTGTCGGCATCGGTGCCTCGACATTGGCCGAGTTTGACGCCCTCAAGGTAACTAACTAATTAAAACGAGAGTTAGGAGGCTCAACCACACCGATGACTTGATCTCTGTTTTTCTAACGCTCGGCCTACATGTCGATCTTTCGCAGGGAGACACTCCTTGCACTCTAATGCATTGGGTGGGCGGCCAGTTGATGGATGTTGCCAAGGGTACTATTGTTCAACCAGAGAACCGCAAAATGCACAATGTCACAATGCCACCTGACATGATGAGGGTCAAATACAGTATGGTGCTTCCGGGCTACGAGCAAGTGGAACCTCCCTCTCAACCTCAAGGATGGGATGATGAGGACATGGCAGCGGTCCTCAATACCGGCTTCGGCTACTTGTACCTATGGCCGAAGAGCCAGATCCATTTGGGGACAGAGGACCAGCTCAACATCACCCTAGAGGCAGCACAACCAGCACATGATGAAGACTTCGAGATGGGAGACTTGGACAACATGGCACATAATCCCGATGATGATGAAGAAATTGACCCGAACTACGATGACCAGTTTGTTAACACAAGGTTTTATGATTTGTATGAGCCGAGACCATCAGGCACACATCAAGTTGCCGAGACCCAACCAGCACCAGCGAAACCCCCTTGCAAGGTGCGTCTCTTCCCAACTAGTCAGGAGACGCCGCCACCTGTCCCCTTCACCGAGCCTCCAAGGCCAGTAGTTCCTTTGATCAGCCCCGACACCCTCCATAAGACAGTCGGTGAGGTGAACGTAGTGGCCGAAGCCGTAAAGAGCAAGAAGGGTCGCAAAAGGAAGCCTAAGGATGATCGGGGCCAGGATCCAAATCCTCTTTTCCGGGACGGCGCTGTGGGGCAAGCCAGGAATCAGCAGCACGTGGCAGGTGTACCGATGATGTGTAAATCGATGCTCGAGGTCGCAGGCTCGCATATACGTAGTATTCATTATGGATGTCTCACAATTGAGCAGTGCCGCATTCGCGACAACGATCAGTCGTACGTCGTTTTCAAGGCTAAGGTGCCTTCTCATATGCCGTGCTTTGTCACTATACCCCCCGGGGATATCTTCTACGTGCGGCATACCAACCTGTTTGACATGTTGAACGGGTTTCGACTGCACAATACCCTGGTCTGGCTGTTCTCCCTCAATATGGCCATGGAGATCACCAGAGACAAGATCCCGGGCATCCAGATAGTGGATCCCTACTTCATGCGTGACGCCGTCCTAAAAGATGCTGAGGCCATAGATCTGGCGACCGACTACCTCTCAAACTTCCTGCAAACATACTCGGACAAGGATGTGATTCTCCTTCCCTACCATCCCATCACGGAGGATGATCGGACAGGCTGTGTGCTCATAAGCTTGAATTTGAAACACTCAACAGCCTTGTACCTCGACTCAAATAGTGCGATCCAAAAAAACTACACCAATATCAAGAAAATTCTTGATGGCGCTCTCACCGGCTACGTCGCAGCGGGAGGCATCAAACCGGCAAGGCCACATGTAAAGTTCGGCGCGCACGTGTTCCGCCACACGACGAAGTTTGCCTGCGTCAAGCAGCCGCCTGGCAGTGGGAAGGATGCCTTCTACGCCATTTACCACATGAAGGCGTTCTTCAATGACATGGAGACCAAAACGCTGCCATCTGACCTCGTGAAGTGGGCTGAAAAGCTTGCATGCATACAGGCTCGCAACCTCAGGCAACACTTCTTCAACATCCAGGAGGAGATCGCGACAATCGTGTACCAGGGAGTCATAAAAGCCGGAGGCACCTTCCATGGCGGCTATACACCGTCCAACAGGGAGATAGACGAACGCTTAGCGCAGCAGGGTGACGGCAGGATGTTCATGCAAATGGCGAAAACTCGGTCGGGCTTCATCAATGCCCCCCCAAAGCCGACTCAAGAGCCGAAGAAGACTTCATGATTGCATTGCCTGGGTACCTAGCTGTTAGTTCCGAACTCATGTTGTAACCTCTTATCACTATGTTAAACTTGCCTAGCAAAACCTCTAGAATATGTTTCGTCATCCGTTGAACTTGATTGTGAGAGACACTAGCTAGTTATTTGTGTTACGAACTATTTTAAGTGCTTGTTGCTTTTCATTTGTCATTGCTTACCTACTTTCTTGTGGTTTGCTTTCTTTGTCTTTCTTCGAAATGCCGATGATTAGAACGTGTTGTGGTGTCACGTGTATGACTATGCCGCTGTTCGATCTTGTGTGCCAAGTAGACTAGTAATTTGGGCATATACTCTACTTGCCGCACAAGATCAAACAACGAGCATTGTTATTTCCGTGCCCAATCTAAGTATGAGGCACTAATCCATGTCATTCTTGGTTTGCTTTTTTTTGGTCTTTCTTCGAAATGCCGATGATTAGAACGTGTTGTGGTGTCACGTGTATGACTATGCCGCTGTTCGATCTTGTGTGCCAAGTAGACTAGTAATTTGGGCATATACTCTACTTGCCGCATGAGATCGAACAACGATCATTGTTATTTCCGTGCCCAATCTAAGTATGAGGCACTAATCCAAGTCATTCTTGGTTTGCTTTTTTTTGGTATTTCTTAGAAATGCCGATGATTAGAACGTGATTTCTTACATTTTGTTGCACCCATATATATGCATGAGTCTATCTTGTGAACTGCTAGCTATTGCTTTCCACTGACATAAGTAATATCATCTTTATTATGTGTAGGAGATGCCGAGGTGTTATGTCGTGTACGTCGGTCGGGTTCCAGGTGTGTACGAGGAGTGGAAAGACTGCCAGAAGCAAGTGAACAACTTCTCGGGCAACAGCTACCAAGGCTATGAGAGTAGAGAGGTGGCGGAAGAGAAGTGGAGGAGGCATGGAAGGAAGAAGTGGAGGAACTTCCTCGTGATCACCACCTTGTTGCTCTTCATTGTAGGTTATGTGTTCTACTTCATCTAGGTAGAGCTACGTCGTTGGAGTTGTAATGTGAATTGTGAACTTGTACTCGAAGGTGTAATGTGATTGTGAACTTGTACTCGGAGGTGTGAACTTGTGGCACAAACACTTAATGTATGAACTTGTATGTCATGATTGATGTGTAATGTATTGTATTCATGTTGGTTCTATTATGCTTTGGCAAATTGCAAGTTTCTGAAAAATTCTGTGCTCTTTATACTGTATTCTGGACTATATTGTATATTTGAATATCTGTATATTATTATTTATAGTGGTCTGTGAAACTTGAATTTCGAAAATATTACCGGAGGCGCATATAGGATACTATAGGAGGCGCATATACTATACATATCCGAGGCGCATTGTAAAACATATGCGAGGCGCATATGATATGCGCCTCCTATACTTCACATATGCGAGGCGCATATCGATATGCGCCTCGCATATGTGAAGTATAGGAGGCGCATATCATATGCGCCTCGCATAAGAAATACCCGAGGCTTGAAGCTAGAGGCGCATATCATATGCGCCTCGCATAGGCTTTTAGGTGCGCCTCGCATAGGCTTTTCTCTAGTAGTGTGCCCCCCACTCCTCCTCCTTTGGGGCCGCCGGTTTGGGCTTGGGGGAGGGGCTAGGGCTGCGCCCCACCCCTCTATATAAAGAGGGCTAGGGGCGCACCAACCTACACACCTTCCCCTCCAAACCTAGCCGCCCTGCTGCCCTTCCTCTCTCCCTCCCGACTGTTTGTAGGCGAAGCCCTGCTGCAGAAATTCTCCACCATATACACTACGCCGTCGTGTTGTAGATCCAATCCGTCTCTCCACCATACTTACTGGACCAAGGAAGGAGGAGACGTCGAGGTGCTACACGTGTGCATCTCACGGAGGCACCGCCACTTGTGGTGCTAGATCAGATCGGATCGCGAGGAGGAGAAGCGAGTACGACTACATCGCCCACGTTCCGACGAACGTTCCGCTGTGCGAATCTTCAAGGGTATGAAGATCTAATCCAATCTCTCTTGTTGTTTGCATCTCCTAGATTAGATCTTGGCTTTCCCTCTGTTCGCTTCCGTAGAAATTTTTGATTTACTATGCCGCGAAACCCTTCAGTGGTATCAGAGCTAGATCTATGCGTAGATGTGTTTCACGAGTAGAACGCAACATGGTTGTTGCGGGCATTGATGTTTTCTGTTGCAAGCCTCTTGTTTGTGTTATTCTTATGACGCGGGATAGTGAGATTGAAGCGGTGCAGGCCAACCTTACGCGACGTCGTTCGCGAGACCGGCTCCGCACTTGACGTGTGGCTTGTTCCACACATGCGGCTGGTGGATGTCAGTTTCTCTCACTATAGTTGTCATGGGATTAACACCGGAGTTTGGCAACCATAATATCACCGTTGTGGCTTTCCGTAGGTAAGAATCGTTCTTAGCATCTACTCCCATAAGCCACGTAAAACATGCAACAACAAAGTAGAGGCGTCTAACTTGTTTTTGCAGGGAGTGTTTTCTGTGATATGGTATGGCCCAAGATGTATGTGTATAATGTATGCGATGATCATGTTTTGTAATGTTTCACGACTTGCATGTCGATGAGTACACAACCGGCTGGAGCCATATGGTTGTCTTTATAATTGTGTATGACCTGTGTGTCAACTTCTTATACGCCATGTAATAGTTTCACTTTATCGCTAAGTAGTTAGCAATAGTTGTAGTTGCTATTCGTGGTGGAGGCAATCATGGTGGAGTGATGGAGATCATGCCGGCACACACAAGATGGAGATCATTGCGTGAAGATTGGCTATACCATGTCACATAAAGTTGTATGCATGTGATGTTTATATTTTTATGTATCTTATTATGCTTAGATCGCGACGGTAGCATTATAAGATGATTCCTCACTTAAAGATCAAGATAAAAACTGTGTTCTCCCCAAGTATGCACCGTTGCGAAAGTTCGTCGTGTCCAAGCATCACGTGATGATCGGGTGCTATAGACTCTACGCTCACGTACAATGGGTGCAAGCCAGTTTTGCACACGCGGAAATACTTGGGTCTAACTTGACGAGCCTAGCATGTACAGACATGGCCTCGGAACACATGAACCGAAAGGTTAAGCATGAGTCATATGAATGATATGATCGACACTTCGTTTTCCACCATTGAAACCACATCTCTTCTCGTGATGATCGGATTAGGTGTGGTGAATTTGGATCATGTTCACTAAACAACTTGAGGGATGTTGAATTTAGTGGGAGTTCATCTGGTAATTTGATTAAGTTGAACTATTTATCATGAACATAGTCTAAATTGTACTTGCAAATACTATAGATCACATGGCTAAGTCCAACTCCAACTTCAACATTTTTGCTGAGATAGAAAATCTTAGAAACAATGGGTCTAAATTCACCAATTGGTTCCGCATTCTGAGAATCACTCTCGCTGGCGGACAAAAGGACTATGTCCTTGAGAAAGCGCTAGGTGACGCCGCTGCTATAGATGCGCCGACTGATGAGAAAGTTGTTTATCAGTCGCGCAAGGATGATTATGATTTGATTAAGATCGCCATGTTGTATGCTATGGAATCGGATCTTCAAAATCGTTTTGAGGAGTTCGCCGGGCCCTTTGAGATTCTTGAGGAGATGAAAACTGTGTTTCAGACTCAGGCCCGTTCTGAGAGATATGAGATCTCTAAGAAATTCTTTAACTACAAGATGGAGGAAGGGAGTTCCGTTAGTGAGCACGCCATTAAGATGTCGGGCTACACTCAACGCCTTGAGCAACTGGACTGCAAGATTCCAGAGGAGCTCAAGATTGACAGAGTTCTGCAGTCACTCCCTCCTAGCTACAAAAGTTTTGTAGTTGCTCACAATCAGATTGGTTCCACTGATATGATGTTAGGGGTCTCAACCTAATATAAGGTAGATTCCTCCTGTGTTTTACAATGCTAGTCCCTGGATCAATAGCTAGCATCCACAGTTAAGATGTAATATCAAGAAACAAAGGTCATAATATAACTTTATAACCAGGAATAACATAATTTTATTACACCAAACATAGCTCATTAGGCTATTACATTACATTGCAGCGGAATAACTATAGTCATGGGTCCTTCATCTTCAAAGTGCCACAGGCAGATGTTGGTTGTAGACTTTGTAATCCTAATCAAACAATCTTCGCTAAAATCAAACCTGCAACATACAAGTTACAGCCACAAAGGTCAATACATTTGAATTGTATTGGCAAGTGATACTATGGTAGTATTGTGGAGTCTATCTTCTATATGCATTTGGCTAAGTGGAGTTGAGGCTTGCATTGCTCAAAATAGATTTTTTCTTAACATTTGAAAATACTAGGTTTTTGCTTGACAAAATCATTTTTCTCAATCAAAGATTGGAGATCCTTTCCAAGGCATCTACCAATCAAAGATTGAAAACTTCAAACAACCCTTGTTCAAACCACAAGATTTTAACTTAGAAATTTGAATGATGAGATTCTTGATTGCTTCCATGTCTTGATGCTCAAATTGTCCTTTACCAGGGACATGGCTAAATACTTAGATTTTACACTCTGCAGAGGTGGTGCACTTTCCCCATAAGACTTAGTTTCCCAAGACAAGATCTTTCAGAAGCCTTCCCTTAGACCAAAATGGACGCGTTCCAACCTATCAAACACTACCACCCACTGTCCATATGGCTAAGTTCTTGCAACCTATATGATCATCGCAGAGCCCATATTGCCAAGTGGTTGCACTTGAAGCTTCTCAACATTTGACATCTCAAATCTCTTTGTTTCCTGGGTGGCCATCCACAAGTGAGATACACAAGCCAAGTCCATGGCCTTGTGAACCACTCAACCAAACACCACCAAGCCATCCCATTCCACCCAGGTGATTCATTAACTTAGTTGTTTTATTAGACAAAATCACAAGTCCTCAGACTTAGAATATTTTTCCATAGTGTGAATATATATTCCACCCATGTTTTCTATTAGCTAGGCTAAGCTTGGTAGTAATAGGAAACTTTAACTTAGGAAATCCTACTAAGGATTCATCTACTAGGTTTTCCTATAGCAAGGTTCATACTTAGCAAAATCCATGCAAGTTTTACTTAGCAAAATTCACTAATGCATAGAGAAAAATAATGGGACAAAAAGTATGAAGCATCACTTGCCTTTTTGGTAGGGAATGGTGGTTCACTCCTTGATCTTGCTAGTCTCACACTTCACTACAAGTCAATCAAGCAAACACAAATTCAATTCACATTCCAAACTAAAGTCAAACAAACAATTTTTCACACACAAAGTAATGGAATCTAAGTCATGCATAAGCATGCAAAGGTTTGGTTCTATTGCAAGGATGGTCTCCACTAGGTTCCTAAACTTTGTAAGTTCCAAATTGGTCATTTACCAAAATGGCAAAGTCATTTGCAAATGGGTTTTATCCAAAACTATTTTTAAATCCATTCATCATTTCTTGTGAGGAAAAATGTTTTTATCAAGGCAAAACTCTTAAGTTGTTCACCAAATGAATTGCTAATTTGCAAAACTTGGTGTTGTGGTTCAGTGGGTTTGATCAAACAATTTTCTTAAAGTTTTCTTTCCATAACATTTTCATAATAAAATCAATAATTTTATTTGGCTAGAAAATGGCTAAGTCAACTAATCTAACCTAAACTTTACCAAAATCATTTTCAACACCAAAGTTTGGTTCCTAGGGTCAGTAAGGTCACATCAAACCATTTTGCAAAAGTTTTAACCTTAAAATCAATTTTAAACAATTTTTATACTCTAAACAAGCTCACAAAAGAATCTGCAAAATCAAGCAAACTAACATATACTATTTTCTAAACTAAGGCCACAGTTGGCTAGGGCTTGTTCCACTGAATCCATTGATATAAAATTTGTAATTTTTGGACGTGTGGTTTGAAAGTTACAGAGGTTTGAAAATTGAATCTATTACAGATTCAAATCTGTTTTTAAAACGAAATCTGGACACGTGGCTCACTCTGATTTGACGAAAACGGTTCGCACGGATCACACGCTGCAGGCCGTTAGATCTAACTGATATCGCACGGCTCAGTTTCTCTCTTACCCTTTCGTTCTACTTTCTATCCTATCCACCGGATCAAGATCGGATGGCTCTCAATGCTTTGCCAAAAGCTGGCGGCGTGACGACGGTGGCTGGCGGCGGAGCAGCCAGTCGATGACGGCGCCGGCGGTACAGGAAGCAAAGGAGGGTGGGGAGATGCTCACCGGAATCGCTGACGCTCGCTGAGGCTCAACGTGGTACTTGTCCGTCGAGGGGCGCTAGGGGGCAGCTGCGATTGCTCGCCGGAGTAGAGAGCAACGCCGGACGGCTCTGTCTGTGGTCGAAGGCGACATTGCAGATCACGCAGAGGCAAACAAAGGGCACGGTTAGATGCGTATGGTCGAGGGGATGACGCGTGTGTGAATGAGGGGGAGAGGGGCGGTCGGATACAACCTGTGGGCGTCGTCGGAGAAGAAGACAACGCGGCGGCGTCCGGGCCGTCCGCGGTCGAACTAAAAGAGCTGGGAGGTGTGTCTGGGAGTGGGGAAACTGCTAGGTTGCATAGGGAGGCAAGGGGCGGTGTTACTTGGCCGGAATTCGACGAGGAAGGTCGTCGGAACAGAGGGGCTCGGGGAGGAATTGAGGCGGCCTGGGGGCGTGCTTTGGGGAGAAGACATAGGGGAATGAGAGATGATGCGATGGCGTTTAAAGGTGCTTGATCACCGCGAGGAATAAATGCGACGTTTAAGTCGAATTAAGCCGGAGAATCAACGGCAGAACGAGGAGGAACGGGTCGCTGCGGGGAGGACGAAGAACATGAGAGGGTGGGGTCCGCTTGGCAGTGAAAGAAAGGAAAGGAAGTTGGGTCCACCGATCAGCTGCTTAGAGGGTGCGAGACTGAGTGAGAAAAATAACGTTTCGCTGGGGAAGGAGGTGGGTTGCTGGGCTGAGTTGGGCTTTTAGCTGGGCTGGGTCGTTTGCTCTATTTTTTTCTGTCTGAAAACTTTTTCCTTTTTCCAATTTCAATTTCTGTTTTGAAATTCCTATCAAACAAACATGGTTCAAATCAATTCAAACAACACCCAAACTTTGTAATATTGAAATTAGTTCTGTTCAGTAACATGAACCAAAATCCAAATTCAAAATAATAATTTTAATAATAGGGGCTATTACTATTTAATTAAGTGGATGTACCAATTATTAAACCATAGGTTTTGATTTAATTCAAAGCTCCACTTGAGAACTAAATAATTTTTTTTTAAACCATTCAGTAGGTTGTATTTGAAATTAAGGAATATTTGGAAAGCTTGTTTTAAAATAAAAAATAACATTTTGTTATATAGGGTCCATTAATAATTAAATAAAATGGGCCTTAGTTATTAAATCAAATAGAGTTTGATTTTATTAATAAAATCTTTATTTGAAACCTAAATATTTTCAAAATCAAATCAGTAGATTTTATTTGGGAAATATAGAATACTTGGAAATTTGTTTAAAACAAAATAACCTTTTATTTTAGAGTCCATTATTATTTAAATATAATAGACTTTCATTATTAAATCCAATAGGATTTGTTTTATTGAGATATTTATTTTAAAATCTAAAATAAAGCCAAAACACTTTAGTAGGTTTTATTTGTGAATATCAAATATTTGGGAAACTTATTTTAAATAATTTAATAAGTTTTGATGTTTCAATTAAATTGGTAAAACCTTTTATTTAAATAAATTTGGATATTAAATCCTTATTAATTTATTTAAATAAACCTTTGCAAATTTTATTTAAAATAAAATGTTTTAATCTCAGAAAGCTTGGCCAAGGTTTAATTTGGCTTTATAAATAATCTTTATTTATGAATCCACCTTTCTTTTGAAAACTAAATCTTTTTTACTTAAAATATCCATAATAGTAGTTCCAAAATATTTTATTTTCTTTTATCTAAAAATGTTCATCTTTTAAAATCCCTTTAGGATTTTATTTAATTCAAATGGGTTTGAAGTTCTAATTGAATTCAAAAAGTTTCTTCTGGCCCTGAAAATCAAACAAAGTTTTATTTCATTCATTTATTTTCACATTACAAGATTTGGAAAATCTTGGGATGTGACATATGATCACTAAGATCTTCGCTAAGATGAAAGTAGCGGAGGTGGACATCAAAAAGAATAATCATGTGTTGATGGTCAACAAGACCCCCACCTTCAAGAAAGGTAAGGGTGCAAAGAAGCCCTTCAAGAAAGGCGGCGGCAAGCGCGTTGCCCCTGCTGAGAAGAAGCTCAGGTCTGGTCCTAAGCCGGACACTGAGTGCTTCTATTGCAAGGACAAGGGTCACTGGAAGTGCAACTATCCGAAGTACTTAGAGGACAAGAAGGCTGGCACCATCAAAGGTATATTTGATATACATGTTATTGATGTTTTCCTTACTAGCCCTCGTTGTAGTGCCTGGGTATTTGATACCGGTTCAGTTGCTAATATTTGTAACTCGAAACAGGAGCTGCGGAATAGACGGCGGCTTGCGAGGGATGAGGTGACAATGCGCGTTGGCAACAGATCAAGAGTTGATGTGATGGCCGTCGGCACGCTCTCCTTAGTTTTACCTTCGGGATTAGTTTTAAACCTCAATAAATGTTATTATGTGCCTGCATTGAGCATGAACATTATTTCTGGATCTTGTTTATTGCAAGATGGTTATTCATTTAAATCGGAGAATAATGGTTGTTCTATTTATATGAGTAACATTTTTTATGGTCATGCACCTATTGTGAATGGTTTATTTCTTCTAAATCTCGAAAGGGATGAAACACACATCCATAACATTGAGGCTAAGAGATGCAAAGTAGATAGTGATAATACTACTTATTTGTGGCACTATCGTCTAGGTCATATTGGTGTAAAATGCATGAAGAAACTCCATTCTGATGGACTTTTGGAGTCTCGTGATTTTGAATCATTTGACACATGCGAACCATGCCTCATGGGCAAGATGATCAAAACCCCGTTCTCCGGTATGATGGAGCGAGCAACGGACTTGTTGGAAATCATACATACCGATGTATGCGGACCGATGAGTGTTTCGATGCGCGGTGGATATCGCTATTTTCTCACTTTTACCGATGACTTAAGTAGATATGGGTATATCTATTTAATGAAACATAAATCTAAAACGTTTGAAAAGTTCAAAGAATTTCAGAATGAAGTGGAGAACCATCATAACAGAAAGATTAAGTTTCTACGATCCGATCGTGGAGGTGAATATTTGAGTTATGATTTTCTCACGCATCTTAAAGCAAGTGGAATCGTTTCACAACTCACGCCACCCGGAACACCACAGCGCAATGGTGTGTCTGAACGCCGGAACCGAACCCTATTAGATATGGTCCGATCGATGATGTCTCTTACTGATTTGCCGTTATCATTTTGGGGTTATGCATTAGAAACCGCTGCATTCACTTTAAATAGGGCACCATCTAAATCCGTTGAGACGACACCGTATGAACTGTGGTTTGGTGCTAAACCTAAGTTGTCGTTTCTTAAAGTTTGGGGATGCAAAGCTTATGTCAAGAAGTTGATGTCGGACAAGCTCGAACCCAAAGCGGAGAAATGCGTCTTCATAGGATACCCTAAGGAAACTATTGGGTATACCTTCTATCACAGAACCGAAGGCAAAGTGTTTGTCGCAAAGAACGGTTCCTTTCTTGAGAAGGAGTTTCTCTCGAAAGAAGTGAGTGGGAGGAAAGTAGAGCTAGACGAGGTTATTGAACCTTCTCTTGAGTTGGAGAGTAGCGCAGCACCTGAAATTGTTCCAGTGCCGCCTGCACCAACAATAGAGGAAGCTAATGACAAGGATCATGAAGCTTCGGACGATGCTGCTACTGAACGTCGCAGGTCGACAAGGTCGCGTGCCCCTCCTGAGTGGTACGACAACCCTGTCTTGACTGTCTTATTAGTAGAAGATAGTGAACCTACGAACTATGAGGAAGCGATGATGAGCCCAGACTCTAAGAAATGGCTAGAAGCCATGAAATCCGAATTGGGATCAATGAGCGAAAACCAAGTATGGACTTTGGTGGACCCTCCTAGCGACCGAAAGGCCGTTGAGTGCAAATGGATCTTCAAGAAGAAAACGGACGCGGATGATAATGTTACCGTCTATAAAGCACGACTTGTTGCGAAAGGTTTTCGACAAGTTCAAGGTGTTGAGTACGATGAGACTTTCTCTCCCGTAGCGATGTTTAAGTCCATTCAGATTTTATTAGCAATTGCTGCGTTTCATGATTATGAAATATGGCAGATGGATGTCAAGACTGCGTTCCTCAATGGCAATATTGATGAAGAGTTGTATATGATGCAACCCGAAGGTTTTGTCGATCCTAAGGATGCTGATAAAGTATGCAAACTTCAGCATTCCATTTATGGACTGAAGCAAGCATCTCGGAGTTGGAACCTTCGTTTTGATCAAGTGATCAAGGGCTTTGGATTTGTTCCAAATTGCTATGAAGCTTGCATCTACAAGAAAGTGAGTGGGAGCTCGGTGACGTTTCTGGTACTATATGTGGACGACATATTGATTATTGGAAATGACATTAACATGCTTAACGATGTGAAGAGTTATTTGAACAAGTGTTTTTCAATGAAAGACCTAGGTGAAGTTGCTTATATATTGGGCATCAAAATCTATAGAGATAGACAAAGACGCCTGATAGCTTTAAGCCAGAGTACATACCTAGACAAAGTTCTGAAAAGGTTCAGAATGGATAAGGCAAAGAAAGGTTCAGTGCCTATGTTGTCAGGTAAGACATTGAGCAAGGCTCAGTGTCCAGCTATGGTAAATGATAGGGAAGCTATGAGCAAAGTGCCTTATGCCTCGGCCATAGGTTCTATCATGTATGCCATGCTGTGTACTAGACCGGATGTGTCCAATGCTCTTAGTTTGACGAGCAGATATCAAAGTGATCCAGGAGTGGAACACTGGACAGCCGTTAAGAACATCCTAAAGTACCTAAATAGAACTAAAGAAATGTTCTTAGTCTATGGGGGTGATGAACAGCTTGTCGTAAAAGGTTACGTCGACGCTAGTTTTGACACCGACAAGGATGATTCCAAATCTCAGACAGTATACGTTTATATTTTGAATGGAGGAGCTGTGAGCTGGAGAAGCTGCAAGCAAAGCGTGATCGCGGAATCTACAGTAGAAGAGGAATACATGGCTGCTGCAGAAGCGTCAAGTGAAGGAGTTTGGATCAGAAACTTCATCACTGAGCTTGGCATGGTTCCAAGTGCATTGGACCCACTGGAGATATTGTGTGACAACACTGGCGCCATAGCACTCGCTAAGGAACCAAGATATCATCCAAAGACCAAGCATATCAACCGCAAGTTTCATATAATCCGAGATTATATAGCAGATGGAGATCTGAAGATTAGCAAAGTACATACAGATCTGAATGTCGCAGATCCATTGACTAAACCTCTTCCACGTGTAAAACATGATCAGCACCTCAGTGCCATGGGTGTGAGATTGTTGCCAAATATAAACTAGATTATTGACTCTAGTGCAAGTGGGAGACTGTTGGAATTATGCCCTAGAGGCAATAATAAAGATGTCATTATTATAATTCTTGTTCATGATAATGTTTATATTCCATGCTAGAATTGTATTAAGCGGAAACTTTAATACTTGTGTGGTTTGTGAACAACACCGTGTCCCTAGTACGCCTCTATGGACTAGCTCATTGATTAATGATGGTTAAGTTTTCCTAACCATGGACATGAGTTGTTGATTAATAATGAGATCATATCATTGGGAGAATGATATGATGGACAGACCCAAACTAAGCGAAGCAATTAGATCGTGTCATCGTGTTCGTCTTTGCGAAGCTTTTCTTATGTCAAATATTGTATTCCTTAGACCATGAGATAATACAACTCCCTGGTATCGGAAGAAAGCTTTGAGGTCATCAAACGTCATCCTATGAGAGGGTGATCATAAAGGTGTCTCTCAGGTGATCGGAAAGTACCTGTTGGGTTGTATGTATCGAGATGGGATTTGTCCCTCCCAAGTCGGAGATATATACTTCGGGCCCACTGGGTAATCGATATCAACACCGCTTGCAAGCATGTGGTTAAGGAGTTAATCACAAAGTGATATCGGATTACGGAACGAGTAAAGTACTTGCTGTGAACGAGATTGAACTAGGTATGACGGTACCGACGATCAAATCTCGGGCAAGTAAAATATCGCGAGACAAAGGGAATATATATATGGGATTGATTGAATCCTGGCATTGTCGTTCATCCGATATGATCATCGATGAATGTGTGGGAGTCAATATGGGTTTCCAGACCCCTCTGTTGATTATTGATAGAAGATCATGTCTGCATATTCTCGAACCCGCAGGGTCACACACTTAACGTGTCTCGACGCTAGGATAGATTGTATAATTGGTTTATGAGTTTTTGTTCGGAGTCTCGGATGGGATCCAGGACATCACGAGAGGTTTGGGAGTGGTCCGGAGAATAAGATTCATATAAGGCAGTGTAGTTTTTGGAGTTCGGAATTGTTCCGGGTTAATCGGTATTGTACCGGAAGCTTCTAGAACCTTCCGAAAGGGGACCAACATGGCCCCACCTTCCGGGAGGGGGCATGGGCCTATGAGGGAGTGCCCTGGCCGCATTGGGCCAGGGGCACAAGGCCCCATAGGGCCCAGCCGGCCAAAGAGGGTTTAAACCCTAGATAGAGCTTCTAGAAAGGGGGTTTCCTTGCCCCCACTCCTCCTCCTTTGGGGCCGCCGGTTTGGGCTTGGGGGAGGGGCTAGGGCTGCGCCCCACCCCTCTATATAAAGAGGGCTGGGGGCGCACCAACCTACACACCTTCCCCTCCAACCCTAGCCGCCCTGCTGCCCTTCATCTCTCCCTCCCGACTGTTTGTAGGCGAAGCCCTGCTGCAGAAATTCTCCACCATATACACCACGCCGTCGTGTTGTAGATCCAATCCGTCTCTCCACCATACTTGTTGGACCAAGGAAGGAGGAGACGTCAAGGTGCTGCACGTGTGCATCTCACGGAGGCACCGCCACTTGTGGTGCTAGATCGGATCGGATCGCGAGGAGGAGAAGCGAGTACGACTACATCACCCACGTTCCGACGAACTTTCCGCTGTGTGAATCTTCAAGGGTATGAAGATCTAATCCAATCTCTCTTGTTGTTTGCATCTCCTAGATTAGATCTTGGCTTTCCCTCTGTTCGCTTCCGTAGAAAATTTTGATTTACTATGCCGCGAAACCCTTCAATTATAACTTTATAACCAGGAATAACATAATTTTATTACATCTTACATAGCTCATTTGGCTATTACATTACATTGCAGCAGAAAATCTATAGGCATGGGGTCCTTCATCTTCAAAGTGCCACAGGCAAACATGTTGGTTGTAGACTTTGTATTCCTAATCAATCAATCTTCACTAAAATCAATCAAACCTGCAACATTACAAGTTACAGCCATAAGGGTCAATACATTTGAATTGTATTGGCAAGTTTCACTACTATGTAGAATATAAGTGGATCCTATCATTACATGCATTTTTGGCTAAGTAGGGTTTTAGGCTCATTTGCAGAAAGCAATATTTTATCCTATCTTTTCAAAATGGTTTTGTTCCTTTTGTCAAATCTTTCTGAACTCCTTGGTAAATCCCCAAGTGTCTTTGTCAAAATCTCTTGAATTCCTTGGTACACCCCAAGTACTTCAAGTTTTTATCAATACCTCTTGAGCCCCTTGGTAAATCCCCAAGTGCTTCAAGTTTTTATCAAAGTCTCTTGAGCTCCTTGGTACCCCCAAGTGCTTCAAGTATTTTGTTGTCACTTTAAAGTTTTTCTTTTAGAAATTGGAATGTCGAGATTTCCCCTAGCTTCAAGCTTTAGTTGCTCAATATTGTCCATAACCGGGGACACGGCTAAGTACTTAGATTTTATTATCTTCTGCAGAAGTTGTACACTTTACCCACATGACACACTCTCATCTTGTTGCCACCAGTGGCCGCTGGATTAGTACTCACCAAGATGGAGTACTGGCAGATTGAGAATGTGACGAAGTCTTTCCAAAGGGTCCTCCCATACACTATTGCTAGCTTGTCTTCAGGCACCCATGTAGGGTTTCGAGTTCCCTCATTTTCAGTACATGAAGACAATGCATGGGTCTTCCCAATGTAGTTGACTAAGCCAGAGCCATATGTAGCATGTGGCTGTACACGAAATCCACAATTGGAGAAACATGTTCAATCTCTAAGTCCCTAGGTGGTTTTATTTTGGTGCACAACACAAAAAGATTGCCATCGACATGGTTCCTTTTGTTGCCACCTTGTCCAAAAACTTGAGTAACCTTGTCCACACAGGTGGTTCATTGAGTCCTTGTTTTATTATATAAATCACAAGTCTTTTCTCAACTTCATAAATCTAAACATGTATCTGTTCTCAAAATATATAGCATGGCTAAGCATTTTACAACTACATTGTTTTCACTAAGGAATATATAGGGTATCCTATTAGGATTTAGGATAGCATAAGTATAGAAATTCTTTTCATGCATGTTTCAAAATCCACTAAGTATAATGAAAATAGTAGGACTTTAGATGATAGTGTAACTTGCCTTTTGGTAGGGAATTGTCGAGGTCCCAACCTAATAAGGTAGAACCCTCCTGTGTTATACAATGCTAGTCCCTGGATCAATAGCTAGCATCCACAGTTTTAGATGTAATACCAAGAAACAAAGGTCATAATATAACTTTATAACCAGGAATAACATAATTTTATTACATCACACATAGCTCATTTGGCTATTACATTACATTGCAGCGGAATAACTATAGTCATGGGTCCTTCATCTTCAAAGTGCCACAAGCAGATGTTGGTTGTAAACTTTGTAATCCTAGTCAATCAAACAATCTTCATATAGCAAAATAATCAACCTGCAACATTATAAGTTACAACCACAAAAGGGTCAATACATTTTGAATTGTATTGGCAAGCTTCACTTTTATGTAAATATGAGTGGATCCTATCAATACATGCATATTTGGCTAAGTAGAGTTTAGGGCTTATTTGCATAAAGCAAAATTTATCCTATCTTTTCAAAATGGTTTTGGTCCTTTGTCAAATCTCTTTTCCAAGTTCCTTGAACTCCTTGGTAGAAACTCAAGTGTTCAAGTCCTTGTCAAAATCCCTTGAGCTACTTGGTAACCCCAAGTGCTTCAAGTTTTATCAAAATATCATGAGTCCCTTGGTAACCCCAAGTACATCATGCTCTTGAGCACCTTGGTAAACCCCAAGTGCAACAAGCTTAACAAAATCTCTTTGAATTCCTTGGTACCCCCAAGTGCATCAAGTTTTTATATTAGAAGTTGGAATGTCGAGATCTCCCATGGTTCAAACTTTAGTTGCTCAGTATTGTCCATAACCGGGGACACGGCTAAGTACTTAGATTTTATTAACTTCTGCAGAAGGAGTACACTTTACCCACATGACACAATCCCATCTTGTTGCCACCAGTGGCCTACTGGGTTAGTGCTCACCAAGATGGAGTACTGGCAGATTGAGAATGTGACGAAGTCTTTCCAAAAGGTCCTCCCGTACATCATTGCTAGCTTGTCTTCAGCCCCCATGAAGCATTCCAGATCCCCATGTCCGGTAACTAAAGACAATGTATGGGTCTTCCTAATGTAGTTGACTAAGCCAGAGCCATAATAGCATGTGGTTGTACACGAAAGCCACAATTGGAGAAACATGTTCAATCTCTAAGTTTCCTAGGTGGTTTTCATTTGGAGCACAACACAAGGTGATTGCCATAGACATGGTTCCTTTTGTTGCCACCTTCTCCAAAACTTCAAGTATCCTCCACCTAGGTGGTTCATTGAGTCCTTGTTTTATTATGTAAAACAAAAGTCCTTTTCTCAACCTTTGTAAAATCTCAACATGTCTCTCTTTTCAAAACATAGCATGGCTAAGCATGTACAACTTTAATATTTTCACTAAGGAGTGTATAGGGAATCCTATTAGGATTAGCATAGCTTAAGTATAAAAAGTATTTTCATGCATGGTTCAAAATCCACTAAGTATAATGAAAATAGTAGGAATTTTGATGATAGTGTCACTTGCCTTTTTGGTAGGTAATGAGGATTTACTCCTTGCTCTTGCTAGTCTCACACTTTGCTAATTCCACTACAATCATTCAAACAAGCATAGTATCAAGTAGCATTCCAAACCAATATTCAATCAATATTTCACACACACAAGGCAATGGATTCTAAGTCATGCATGGAAACATGCTTAAGATGGTTTTATTCACAAGGGAGGTATCCACTAGGCTTTTAACTTTGTAAGGTCCACATTGGTCATTTACCAAGATGGCAAAGTTATTTGTAAAAACATTTTATCTCAAAACTATTTTAAAACCCATTCATCATTTTATGTGATGAAATTATTTTCTTATCAAAGCAAAACTTTATGTTTTTCACTAAGTGAGTTGTTATTGTAAAACTTGGTGTTTTTGGGTCAGTAAGTTTGGTCCAAAACATTTTCACAAAGTTTTCCTTGCAAAAACAATTCCATAGTAAAATCAATAATTTTACTTGGCTAGAAAATGGCTAAATTAAATAATTCAACCTAAATTTTACCAAAATCATTTTTAACTTTATGAGTTGGTTCTTAGGGTAAGTAAGGTCACATAAAACTATTTTGCAAAAGTTTTACCTCTAAATTCAATTTTAAACAATTTTTATACCCTAAACATGCTCACAAAAGAATCTGTAAAAACAAGCAAACAAACAGTTACTATTTTCCAAAATAAGGCCATGGTTGGCTAGGGCTTGTTCTCCTGAATCCATGGATATAAAATTTGCAATTTTTGGACGTGTGGATCTAAAGTTATGAGGGTTTGAAAATCACAACTAAATCAGATTTCAAATTTGTTTTAAACAGAACAGGGGACACGCGTCGCGTTTTAACTGGCCGGTACCGGTTCGGTCGGATCGGCAACGTGAACCGCAGGATCTAGTTTGATCGCACGGCGCAGAGCGCATACCTCTTCGCGGCTAAGTGAACTAATCGCGAGCGTCGGATCTGAATCCTACGGCTGCTAGCATGCTTGCCAAGTATCGGCGGCGCTGGCGGTGGCTTGCGGCGGCGCACGGCCAGGCAGTGATGCTCCGGCGGTTTCTAGGAAGCGAGGATGACGGAGAGGGTGCTCACCGGGTTCGCGTGGTCGAGGTAGTGCTCAAGGTACTGCTGGCTTGGCAAGGGGCGCTCAGGGGAAGTCGTAATTCCTCGCCGGAGTTGAGGACGGCGTCGGGCGCGTCAGGTGGTCGTCGTGGGCGGCGCTGTGGATCATCTCAAAGCGAAATGACGACACGGTTAGGTGCGCAGGAACAAGATGGAATCGGGTGCGTGAACTAGAAGGCGCGGGGCGGTCAGATACTACCTGTGGGCTTTGCCGGAGATGAAGCAGACGGTGGCGACGGTGGTCGTTGTCGAAGGCGAGGTTACAGGGTTCCCTCGGTCGAGTTGGATGCACTAGCAGATGCGCCTGAGAGTGGGGAAGCTGCTAGGGTGCTTAAGGATGCAAGGGGCGGTGGGGTTTCGTCGGAATCATCACCGGAACATCGTCGGAGCGGCAGCAGTATAGAGAGAAATTGGGGCGGCCTGGAGGCAGAGGGGAGGCGATGTCTGGGGTAAAAGGAGGAGGAGAAGCAGGCGGTTAAATGGGCGTGGCCGCGACGAGGAATTAACGCGGCGTTAAGGCGAATTGATGCCGCGAAGTTACAGCAGGAAACGGCGACGAGGAGGGGAAGAACTGGTCGCGCGGGTGTGAGAGAAGAACAATAGCGTGGGGTCTACCTGTCAGTGGGAAAGGAAGGGGGGAAAGGTCCACTGGTCAGTGTCACTGCGGTTTAGTTAATTTGTGCGAATCGTTTTCTGTGGGGAAAGAAGCTGGGCTGGTTGGTGGGCTTAGTGGGCTGCCTGGGTTGGGTTGGCCCTTTTCCATTTTTTTTATTCTGTGTTCTTTTCTTTTCTATTTCTGAATTCCTGTTTGAATTTTCTATCAAACAAACATGGTTCAAATAAATTCAAACAACACCCATACTTTGTAAATTTGACTTGGTTCTGTTCAGTAGTCTGAACTTAAATCTAAACTCCACAATTTTTAAATAATAAAGTCCATTATTAATTAAAATAAATGACCATTGCTAATTATCAACTTAGGGTTTGATTTATTTCAAACTCAATTTAAATCCAAATATTTTTCAAACCCAATCAGTAGGTTTATTTGTAAATCAAGAATACTTGGAAACTTGTTTAAATTAAAATAACATTTTATTTTAGGGTCTATTATTAATTATATGAAAAGACCTTATTCATTTATTTCCCATAGGATTTTGTTTCATTAGAATATTTATTTTGAATCTAAAATAAACCAAAACACTTCAGTAAGTTTTATTTGAGAATATAATTTTTTTGGTAAACTCATTTGAAATAAATAAATAGGTTTTATTGTTTATTTAAAATGGAAAAAGTCTTTACTTTAATAAAGTTTGGATATTAAATCCTTATTATTTTATTTAAACAATCCTTTATTATTTTTAAATAAACCCTTGGCTACTTTATTTAAAATAAAGTGTTTTTAATTCCCAAAGCTTGGCCAAGGATTAATTTGGCTTTATAACATAATCTTTATTTATAAACTTCTATTTCATTTGAAAACAAATCTTTTCATTTGATTGTTTTAAAATAATAATTTCCAATTGTTTCCTTTTATGAAATGTATATCCTTTTAAATCCTTTTAGGATTTTATTTAATTCAAATGGGTTTGAGGTTCCATTTTAATTCAAAAAGTTTCTTCTGGCTCTGAAAATCAAACAAAGTTTTATTTTATTAATTTATTTTCACATTACAAGATTTGGAAAATCTTGGGATGTGACAGGAATGTTGGTTCACTTCTTGATCTTTCTAATCTCACACTTTTCTAACTTCACTACAAATCAATCAAGCAAACACAATATCAACTAGCATTCCAAACCATAATCAACAAACAAAACATCACACATAAAATCATAGAAACTAAGTCATGCATGCAAGCATGCAAAAGATAGTTTTATTTGCAAAGGTGGTTTCCACTAGTCTCTAAACATTGAAAGGCTCAAAGTGGTCATTTTCCAAAGTGGTAAAACCAGTTGCAAAAGGGTTTTATCTATAGATCATTTTTAAATCAAAACACTATTTCATGTGGTGAAAATGGTTTTTAGCAAAGCAACAACTTTATGTTGTTCACCAAATAAGTTGTTAATTCCCAAAACTTGGCGTTTAGGGTCAGTAGGTTTGAATCAAAACATTTTCCAAGGCTTTTGTTCAAAAATCATTTTCATAACAAATCCATATTTTTATTTGGCTAGAAATGGGCTAATTCAATTAATCAATCCTATTCTTCACCAAATACATTTTTAAATCCATGGCTTGGTTCCTAGGGTCAGTAGGTTCATAACAAACCATTTTGCAAAGATTTCAAACTCAAAATCATTTTTGAATAATTTTTATAACCTAAACAAGCATACAAATATTTCTGCAAAAACAAACAATCCAACAGATACTTTTTACTAAACACATTGCATGGTTGGCTAGGGTTTGTTCCACTGATTCCATTGATATAAAATTTGCAATTTTTGGACGTGTGGATGAAAAGTTACAAGGGTTTCAAATTTGCAAAACAATCTGATTTCAAATTCTGTTTTAAAACAAAGACTGGCCACGCGTCGCAATACTACTGGTCGATACCGGTTCTCACGGATTGGTCTATGCGGGGCGTTGGATTTCACTTAATCGCACGATGCAGGATGACTCATATCCCTTCGCCTAGCTTCTATCGCGTTCGTTTGATCTAGATCCTACGGACACGGCTGCTTTGGTCATCAACGGGCGGCGCTAGCGGCGGCTGGCGGCGGCGCGAGGTCAGGCGGTGGTGTCGCGGTGATTCTAGGAAGCAAGAAGGAAGGGGAAGGTGCTCACCGTGCTCAGGGGATCGTGGCGATGCTCAACGTGGTCGCGAGGAGGCGAGGGGCGCACTGGGGTGGGACTAATCGCTCACAGGAGACGTCGTCGGTGTCAGATGGTTCTGTTCGTTGTCGGGGGTGACGTTGCAGATCGTCCTAAGACAAGATAAGGGCATTGTCATATGCAGGAGAGTGTGGCGAGTGCAGGAGTATCATCGAGGGAGTGCGGGGCGGTCTGGCTTACCAGGGGGAGGTCGCCGGAGAAGTAACAGACGCGGCGGCGCTCAGTCGAAGTGGTTGCCGACGTTCTAGGGAGCCCGCGAGTGAATGGACAGCACAGGGAGAAGCGTCAGAGGCTGGGGATTAAGCTCGTGTGGTTGGGGAGGTGAGGGGCGACAGTGGTTCGCCGGAATTTACTAGAGATGCTCGTCGGAGCAGTGGAGGTGTAAACCAAATCAGGGGCAGCCTGGTGGCGTTCAGGGCGTGGAGTCTGAGGGGAAAGGAAGAGGAGGGCGAGGCGTTTAATACCGCGTGGTCGCAGGGGGAGTAATGGTCGTGGTTAACGCGAATTGATCGCCGGCGTTACTGGCTTGCAACGTCAGGGCGCGGTTTGGGGGGTTGAAGACGATGAACAGGAGAGGTGGGACCTTGCTGTCAGCGAGGGAGTGAGAGAGAAAAGAGGGGCCACTGGTCAGTGTCTGCGCGGGTGCGGAAAAGAGTGCAAAACGATTCGCGCGTGGGGGAAACAGCTGGGCTGGTACTGGGCTTCTGGGCCAGGTTTAGTTGGGTCGAGTCTGACTCTTTTTTTTCCTGTCCAAATGCTTTTCTTTTTCTAATTCTATTATCTGTTTTGAAATTCAAACAACCAATCAAGCATTCAAATCAAATCAAACATTCACCACACTTGTAATTGAATTTGGTTATGTTTAACAACATAAACCAAAGTCCAAAGACCAAAATAATATTTTTATCTTTAGGGTCCATTAATAATTAAATAAATAGACCTTTGTTATTAAATCAAATAGATTTTGATTTATTCAAAACTCCATTTTGAAATCTAAATATTAACAAAACCAAATCAGTAGGTTTTCTTTGAAAATATAATATACTTGGAAAACTTGTTTAAAATAATTTTAACAAGTTTTAATGTTTTTAAATGAAATGGAAAGCCTTTACTTAAATAAAAATTGGATATTAAATCCTTATTATTTTATTTAAATAAATCTTTACTATTTTTTATCAAATAGAAATATTTTATTTCAAAGGCTTGGCCAAGTTTTAATTTGGCTCTTTAAAACAATCTTTATTTATATTTCTACTTTTTCATTTGAAAACCAAATCTTTTATTAAAAGATCCAAAATAGTATTTCCAAATATTTTTAAGTTTAATAATTGTTTTATCTTTTCAAATCCTTTAGGATTTGTTTGATCAAATAGGTTTGAAGGTTTCCAATTGGAATCAAAAGTTCCTTCTCACCCTGAAAATCAACAAAGTTTTATTTAATCCATTTATTTTTTCACATTACAAGATTTGGAAAATCTTGGGATGTGACACCAACTCAGCATCGTATCCGTGTCAAAACCTTCCTTATGCTTTGAAACTTTGTAATATATAACCCCCTCGGATTTCCCGAGGTTCTTGCATCGAGTTCTCGTCGTGTTTTCATTTCAATCTGTTACTGTCAGGCAAATTCTCAGTTTTGGAGCTACAATGTCTTCCTTTGGATCACCCATAGAGGATTCCTCTGCGGATGTCCTCAACCCATACATGTATGAGTTAAAGATCCATCTCAGAGATTTGATTCTCAAAGATGGGAAGGTACTGTCGTGGTGGTATCACGACATATGTCATGGGTAGGCTAAAGTTGGGGCCGATGGACATGGAGGAATCCGGGGAGGGATGATGCAGCGAAGACCGCACTCGTATGAACAAAGAGAATTGCAATATATCTAGGATTGAAGCTCTCTTGTTGAGATAACACCTCTTTCTCTACATCTAATCTCTTATAATCTTGCCATACTTGTGGCTACAATGGTGCTCCTTGAGCTGTAATTACTATGCCTCTATGTAGATCTCTCTATGAGAGTGGAGGAAACAGAAGGAGAGCTCCTATCGAGCATAGAGGAGACGAGCCCTTTAGGGCCTCTGCGAGTACGATAGCCCTAGTGCTCCTTATAAAGGGGAGCCCAGGGGACAAATCTTGTTCCCTACGATTGGCATCTAAAGAGCATATTCCTGAAATCTACTGGAGATGCTCAGCATATGCCTTGGCATCTTTTGGAGATCCTAGGCATATTACCCAGCATCTTCTTTGATGCTAAAGGCATATTCCATATGACATGTGCCAGTCTGAGCGGGTGGCATCCCAAGACTGGCACGATACTTGTAGAACTTGTCTTAGCTTGATGGCGTGTTCTCGTGGAGTTTGAGGATGCATCCGGAGATGAATAAGGAGGCACATGGGGGGGAATACCTCGGCCCAGGCCCTCCAGACGAAGTAGTTACTTGGCCTGGTCCAGATAACAGAAGATAGAGGCCCAGCCGTGTTATTGGGTGGCCCAGTCGGGTCATTCGTTAGTCGGCCTGGTGGGGGAAAACAGCCCGGGGCTGAGTATGGCCCAGCCTGGTTACCTGTCTAGTGGAGATCCCGCGGTGGGCCGAATCACCTCACCTCCGGCCCACCCGGGTGAAGGTGGTCGTTGCATTGGCGAGGGAGCGTGGGAACCAGGAGCCTGTGCGGGGCGACATGGAGCGAGGTGGGCGATGGTGCGCGGTGGGCCGGACTGTCTCTGCCTCGGCCCACCCGGAGAGCTCGGCAGGGTGCTGTGGTGGCGATGCTCGTGGTGGGCCAGATTGATCCTTAGTCGGCCCACCCGGGGCTCCTCATTGTATCGTCACGAGGCGGTGATGACGAAGCGAAGGTGTCGGGGGGTCCTTCGCGCGGGAAGGGAGCAACGCTGGCGGGAGGCAAGATGGCGACGTTGCTGGGTCGGCGTGAGACCGAGCTGGCCCATCTGGGCGAGGACAATGACGAGGTGGTGTGGTAGGCCGGCTGGGCTGATTCGGCCCAGCCGGGTTAGTAGTTTTATTCGGCCAGACAAACAGTAGTTTGGATTATAGAGGCC
Organism: Avena atlantica; assembly: GCA_910589765.1. NCBI lineage: Eukaryota > Viridiplantae > Streptophyta > Magnoliopsida > Poales > Poaceae > Avena > Avena atlantica. The sequence continues at coordinate 323,466,648 of OU342738.1, forward strand.
TAATTCGGCTTGTGATAACGAAGTTTAGGCCGAGATATGCCTGTGTCGGCCCATATTAGCTTTTTACCTTTCTTCTTGTAGCACCCCCCGGGGTTAGGGTTAAACTAACCTCAGATTACCATCTAGGATAAGTTCAACTCCCAAACATGGAAGATCACAGTATGATTCAGTAACATTACAGATCACAGGGATTCAACAACATAAGTTTAAACTCTTAGCAGAGTGAGATATTAGAGTTATTACAAACCATAGGTCAAAGACCCAACATTACATCACACAGCGAAAGCAAATTATGTTGTTCTACACAACAACTTAGCAAAAGGCCTAAGAGGCCATAAACAAAAGCGACGACCATCCCATAGTCCTCGGGCTGCTATCTGGGACCCCCAACTACTCGTCGATGTCAATGTATAAGCCACCTTCAGTTGCAACCAGATCCTCTGTAGAAAAACAACAATGGCGCAAGGCTAAGTACGAGAATGTACTCCGCAAGACTTAGATAACCTAGTATCTACATGCTCTGGCTAGAAAGGCTTTCTCTGGATTTTCTTTTGCGGAAAGCAATCTTTATTTGCAAACAGGAGAGATAAGAGGCTCGTCTATACAGAATCCTTTAAAAGAGATAAGATAGCGACTTCTTCATCTTGTTCATCACATCCTGGTAACCACCAGCTTCATCAGAACCTCCTATCTAGGATCACCCCCTCGACCCGGAGGAAGCATCCTTAAGCACACGTGGATCAGCAAGTTTTATAGTGGTTAATGTTATCTATGATCTTAAGTCCGGTCGCCAAGTCGTTCATAACCGTGAACACGACTTTTCAAAAATATTTAACCCTGCAGGGGTGTACAACTTTACCCACACACACCAACCGACTCTTAATGCCAAATTATTAGCCCTCTTCCTTGGAAGGCCGACAGAGGATGGTTGACCACGACCTTTACCTTGCTTTCGCCGAGACCATGAGTCACGCAATAAGTATGATTCCGCTGTAACGGGTCAAATCCCGAAGCCGGTACTTAAAGATGTGAGGCGAGGTTGGTTTACCAGGGGCGCTATCTACCCCAAGCAACCCGGTCCACGCTTCCCTACCTGTTATGAATGCACCAACTTCACCCGGCAAATCTTTCAAAAGATTTTCTATGCATATGTCGAATGGAACGCCCAAACTATGTGACTCATGGAATCTACTAGGCAAGTTAGTCAGTCATGATGTTGTCCAGGCCCCGTGTGGTTGCACGCTCGTCTTGGTTCCAAAGGTACAAACTCAGTTCCTAGTGGTGGCAAGCATGGGACTACAAAAACCACACCCAACGTGGCCTCCCATACAAGCCTTAGCAGATTTAGTTAACTCCTTCGGGAATGTCACCAACTCCTACCTTTCCAAATTCTCTGGCACCTCTGATTCATCGTTCGGATAGATCAGACATTGATACTATGCATGGCTAAGCTGTCGATCTCAGAAGCTCTAGCAACGCTCAGATGCCAAACCTAGGTATGCTAGGAGCAGTGGATCAGGAGTATAAGGCTACAACAGGGAAACTATGCAGCAGATAGGTAACCCTAACTACTGACAAAATACCACATTTGAATCGTGTGCATTATAGAGAGAAAGTAATATACTTTGTAAAAGTAGGTTCAGAATGAGAGGCTACGCTTGCCTTGTCCGTCAGTAGACAAGTATTGATCTTCGGTGTTGTTGACTTCCGCTTCGGGCTCGGATCCTATAGCGAAGAACCAAATACCGGAAACAAAGACGACAATCAAGACATGGCATCGATGCAATGCTCAAACAAGGATGATGATATGACAAGTTGAATTGCATTGAAATGGAACCCTAAAACAAACTCGGCAATTTAAACTGGGTTTCGAGGGTTGAAAACCCAATTCGGGAAACTCCGGAAACACATGAGGGGGTTGATTTAGTTATCTAATTAAACTTGTCATTAAAGTTGATTAGCAATGCATGATTATAGCTTAAATAGGTAGAACTCATTTTTCTGAACATTTTGATATATTATTTGTATTTTTCTGACTTATAAATAATAAGTTATTGAATTTTCAATATTTAAACAATTTCTGAAATTATTAAACATTTTTCTTAATTAAAATAAAGCTGGGAATACTTTTTACACAGAGGCTGAGCTAGCCACAGGCACAGACAGGTGGGCCTCTGGCCACCTCAGCCTCCATGCAGACAAAGTGGGACAAGGGGGCCTGGTTGTTGTTTTTCACCGAGGCTGCAGCTAGCCAGAGAGGCTAACCAGTGAGCCTGGGCCACGCGGGCAAGCCACCGTCGCACCACGCGGGGTTCGCCGGAGCATGGCCAGACGGTGGCGGCAGGCGGCGCTAGGAGGTGATCTGGGACGCGCGGTTGGGCGGGTTCGAACCAGGGCGTCACCATGAACCTAACTAGGGCGGTGCCGCTAGGTAGAGGTCGTCGGAGCAGCAGCTACTACGAGCGGCGGTGGCGGCGCTTGCAGGTCAACGGCGAGCGGCGGTTACAGTGAGCTAGCGAACAAGTGAAGGATGCCTAGGGCACCAGAGGATCACCCCGAAGCAGTTGGTGATGACGGCGAGCCGAGGCGAGGTCTTGAACGGCGGCAATGGCCACGGCGGCGAGCGTCGGGCTCAGGGAAGATGGAGTCACCGTTGACGATTGCGAGCACCCGGGCTCGATTCCTTTGACGGGTCGAATCAGGGGAGCAAGGCGGTTATGGTGGCATGCTCAGCTGGGTGAGGGGAGGCCGGAGACGGCGATGACGGTAGGGGTCCGCATGGCTAGGGTTCGACTTCACGCGAGATAGGAGAGAGGGAGGTCGGGGAAGAGAGGGGGAATGGATGGGGACGGCCAGGGAGTCGGGGCGGTGATCTTATCCATCTCCAGGAGGCGGCGGACGGCGGGATGCAGGCGATGCGGATCGCCGGCGACAGAGAGGAGCCTGCCTGAGAGGTGGAAGACGACGAAGCAGTGGCGAAGCGGTACCGGGCCAGGTGCTGGGCTGCTTGGCCCAAGGTTGGGCCGTGGCAAAGCTTGCAGGGAGGGAAGAGGGCCTAGGCTGCGGCCTGGGAAGCTGTCGCTGCTATTTTTTTATTTACAAAAGTTTTTCTATTTCTCTTTTGCTTTTCTCTTTGTAATTTCAATTTCAAACTGTTTTGATCCATTTCAAAAATACCAGGGACTTTTATGAAATGTATAAAATATTGTAGGGCCCTTCTAGTACATTTGGGCTCCAATGTTTTAGTAATTTTTCAAAATTCAAAACATTTGAATTGTTTCGAAGAGAGGGGAAAGATTAGGGTTTTAGTGTTTGCATTTATTTTAACACCCACATGCAAATTTTGTGTTGAATTCAACTGATGCATGCCATGCTTTAACATTATATACATATATTATAGACTTGGGCTGTTACACTTCTCTTTATCTAATACTCTCTATGTCATCTATCTTCATTTATATTTGCCCCTTTTCCATACTTATCTTCCATTAAGTTGTTCATTCCTTCGCATAGGTATCTTTATACCCGAACTCTTTGGTACCTGGGGTTATATCCCCGACATTAGTCCCCGAGGATATGTGGGACTCGTAGAGTCGTGCATAGGCTTCAAATTCAAATATTCCCAGAGTAACTTTCCGAGTTATTATATCTTGGTCGTATACTTCTATGCCCCATAACCCTTTTGGGTAAGTTCGTGACACCTAGCCCTTATGGGCACTGGTCCTTTTAACCCGTTTGGGTAAGTTATCAATTCTGGCCTTCTTGGGCACTGGTCTTTTAACCCGTTTGGGTAAGTTATCAATTCTGTCCTTACTGGTCTTTTAACCCCTTTGGGTAAGTTGTGACTTCTGGCCATTTTTGGCACTGGTCTTTTAACCCTTTTGGGTAAGTTATGACTTCTGGCCCTTTTTGGCACTGGTCTTTTAACCCCTATGGGTAAGTTATGACTTCTGGCCATTCTTGGCACTAGTCTTTTAACCCCTTTGGGTAAGTTATGACTTCTAACCATTTTTGGCACTAGTCTTTTAACCCCTTTGGGTAAGTTATGACTTTTGGCCATTTTTGGCACTGGTCTTTTAACCCCTTTGGGTAAGTTATGACTTCTGGCCATTCTTGGCACTGGTCTTTTAACCCCTTTGGGTAAGTTATGACTTCTAGACATTCTTGGCACTGGTCTTTTAACCCCTTTGGGTAAGTTATGACTTTTGGCCATTTTTGGCACTGGTCTTTTAACCCCTTTGGGTAAGTTATGACTTTTGGCCATTTTTGGCACTGGTCTTTTAACCCCTTTATGTAAGCTTCCATCTGAGTAACCCTTTCTGAGTTATATTACTCAATTCTGACTTACGTTCCAAATCTGAGTTGTCTGACTCAAAATCTGAGTTACATGACTCAAATCCGAGTCATCCGATTCCAAATCCGAATCATCTGTTTTTACATCCGAGTTATATTACTCAAATTTGATTTATGCCTGAAATCTAAGTTATCTGACTCAAAATCCGAGCTATATGGCTCAAATCCGAGTCATCTGATTCCAAATTCGAATCATTTGTCTTTACGTCCGAGTTATATTACTCAAATCTGACTTATGTCTCAAATTCGAGTTATCTAAATCAAAATCCGAGTTATCTGATTCCAAATCCGAGTTATTTTACTCAATTTTGTCTTATGTCTTAAATCTGAGTTATATGACTCAAAATCCGAGTCATCTGACTCAAAATCTGAGTCATCTGTTTCCAAATTCGAGTTATTTTTCTTTACGTCCGAGTTATATTACTCAAATCAGACTTATGTCTCAAATCTGAGTTATCTGACTCAAAATACGAGATATATGGCTCAAATCTGAGTCATTTGACTCAAATCCGAGGTATATGACTCAAATCTGAGTCATCTATTTCGAAATTCGAGTTATTTTACTCAAATTTGACTTATGTCTCAAATCTGAGTCCTTTGACTCAAATCCGAGGTATAAGACTCAAATCCGAATCATCTATTTACAAATCCGAGTTATTTTATTCAAATTTGACTTATGTCTCAAATCTGAGTCTTCTGACTCAAATCCGAGGTATATGACGCAAATCCGAGTCATCTGATTACTGAGATATAACTTGATCTGATGAGAATATGGCAATTTGCCTTTGATATGGATCCGAAATAAAGTTTTGTGATATGATAATAGGGCTAATCGCTGAGAGATGTGATTCGGGATGTAGATCCGAGATATAGATTTGAGATATGATATGCTGGAAAATAGTCATCCGAGATATGAGATAACCTGGCGAGATAAGTTAAATATCAATCCGAGTCATAACATTACCTGGCAAGCTGGCAAGATGAGTAAAACTTTAGTCTGAATCTAAGATAAGCTAGTAAGCTGAGTCAGAATACGGATCTGAGTTATAATATACCATGGCAAGCTGAATCAAATGTTAGTCCGAATCATACATAAACTGACTCAAATTCTAATCCGAATCATAAATAAACTGACTCAAATTCTTTACGAATCATAAATAAGCTGGTAAGCTGAGTTAAAGGTTAATCCGAATCATAAATAAACTGACTAAAATTCTATCCAAATCATAAATAAACTGACTCAAATTCTATCTGAATCATAAATAAACTGACTCAAATTCTATCTGAATCATAAACAAGATAGTCAAATACTGATCCGAATCAACATAATGTTCTCTCCATCTAAAGGTGACTCTATGGATACGTGGGCTAGTCCCTGGGTTGAGTTATTTTCTTCCCGGGGTGAACGACCGAGTGTGAATGACTGAGTTATCTGATAATCACAGTGTGCTTGGAGAAGAGTCCGAGTCGTGCTCACTGAGCCTCACTTGACTTACAGAGTCAGACTTGGAGACTCTTGTGCTTACTTCTCTGTTCTCTGTTTGCCTGGAGGAGCTGAAGGATCTCTATGAAGAAGAATTTGATGAAAATGCTCGTGTCCGGATGGAAACCCAACCAATACCACTAAAAGGCCCCATGGTGGGCGCCAAATGTCGTGGTGGTATCACGACATATGCCATAGGTAGGCTAAAGTTGGGGCCGATGGACGTGGAGGAATCCGGGAAGGGATGATGCGGTGTAGATTGCACTCGTATGAACAAAGAGAAATACAATATATCTAGGATTGAGACTCTCTTATTGAGATAACACCTCTTTCTCTACATATAATCTCTTATAATCTTGCCATACTTGTGGCTACAATGGTGCTCCTTGAGCTGTATTTCCTATGCCTCTATCTTGATCTCTCTATGAGAGTGGAGGAAGAAGAAGGAGAGCTACTAGCGAGTAGAGAGGAGAGGAGCCCTTCGGGGCCTCTGCGAGTACGATCCCCCTGGTGCTCCTTATGAAGGGGAGCCCAGGGGAAAATTTTTGTTCCCTACGATTGGCATCTGGAGAGCATATTCCTGCCATCTCCTGGAGATGCTCAGCATATGCCTTGACATCTTTTGGAGATCCTAGGCATATTCCCCAGCATCTTCTTTGATGCTAAAGGCATATTCCATATGCCATGTGCCAGTCTGAGCGGGTGGCGTCCCAATACTGGCACGATACTTGTAGAACTTGTCTTGGCTTGATGGCGTGTTCTCGTGGAGTTCGAGGATGCATCCGGAGATGAATAAGGAGGCGCATGGGAGGGGGGAATACCTCGGCCCAGGCCCTCCAGACGAAGTAGTTACTCGGCCTGCTTCCTAGGTGATTCGACCTGGTCTAGATAACAGAAGATAGAGGCCCAGCCGTGTTATTGGGTGTCCCAACAGGGTCATTCGTTAGTCGGCCTGGTGGGGAAAATAGCCCAAGGCTCAGTATGGCCTAGCCTGGTTGCCTGTCTAGTGGAGATCCCGCGGTGGGCCGAATTGTTGGGAATATGCCCTAGAGGCAATCATGCATGATGATATTTCCCATTGTATTCATCAAGATATTAAGTTGTCCTGTTATAAACATTGAATATGGGATTCGGTTGTGGAACTATACATTCATGTTGTTTGTACTAAATGTCCTTGGTTATTGAGGTTGTGCTGGACACACAACTTAGACCAATGTGAAAGTAGGCTTGATGACTCGGTTCCAATTGTCATGGGCATGGAGATGCTATTTCGACTTACACAGATTCGGCTAAAGAGATTAGCGAGCCGGATTGACCCATGTTGAGGTACAACGAACAAGTTGTCATTTGTATATCTGAATCAATGTAATCCTTAGGCCTGAGGTTATTGCACAGTCCGAGTTGAGGATCACCGACTTAGGTTCTGTCAAACACTGATCCGTAACTGGGCAGTTATAAAGGCAGAGTTTGGGTCGACTGAGAATCAAGCTGCGTGATGTGAATAAGCAATATGGGATTTTGTCCCTCCACTTGGAGAGATATTCTCTGGGCCCTCTCGAATGATATGATTCGGAAAGCATGGCCATGCATGACTCGGTTAAGTGTTAACCGAGACGATCGACTAAGAGTTAGTCGGGTGAATCACTTATCTCAGATCGAGAAGAGAGTCGGACTATTTAAGGGATGACAAATATTCGACTATAGTATGACAAGGTATATCGTGAGGCAAAAGGGACTCAGACGTAAGTCGCATTGGAAAGGCAAGTCGTCATGACTCTTTGGTGCTTGGGAGTCGGCAAGTTCTGCTAGGAGCCGCTATCGACTGATCGATTGAGAGTCGGACTCTAATCTGTCCAAGTAGCCATGATCCTGCAGGGTCACACACTTAAGAGCGGGAGCAATTTCATATTGGATCTAAACCGTAAATCTGGTTGGGTTGGACCTGAGCCAGATTTGGACTGAGTCAGTGAGTCGGACACATGGTGGCTGGTTTTATATGGGCTTTAGTGAATGGGCCACGAGAGTGGAGCCCATGTTCACTCCCTATATATAGTGGAGCACAGTAACCCAGAAGGGTTAATCGTTGATCGGTTAGGTCATTCCATGTGTTGGAAACCCTAGCTCCACAGCAGTCCCGCTGTCGTAACGAACCTAGAAGTTCGCTGCCGGTGCTCCTCCTTGTACGTGTGGATACCAGAAGAGGTGTTGTACGTTTAGCACCAGGACGATCGAATCGTGAGGACTACACTGCATCAACTGACGCGCTACATCAGTAATCCGCAATTGCGCGTCTAGTGGTAAACCTCATGGCCTTCTACCTCAGCTAGATCTTGGGATCACCACGTTAGAGGGAAAAAGTTTTGTTTTATCTCTACGTGGCCCAACAGTGGTATCAGAGCGATAGCTTCTAGTTTTAGGCTCGAGATCTCGCATATGTGATATGCGGTTGGCTGTAGATGAGATCTATATGCTATTTTGGTGGTCGATCTATGAGATAGATCGGTTTTGTACGAGGTTGATTGGATCAACTATACTCGGGGAATGATAGATCTGATTTCCGTGATCATGCTGCTAAGGTCGTGGAACAACATACCCCTACCGGTCGGTTTCCGCCAATGGGGTAGACTGTGACACGTAAATCCAGAAGCGGTGATCAAAGATCAAAGAGTTTGATCGAGTCGGAACAATGGTCGTAATCCATGTCTGTATCGTAGATGAGATCTATGTTTTCGGAAAAATCGTAGCGCGTTAGACATCATTGCGAGTTTCACAACGCCGGTAGATAGCATATCTATGCATAACTTGTTTTTTTCAGGAAGTTGTGAATGGTATGGTTCATGTCCATGTGATGTATCTGTGTAATCCATACGTGATCTGCGAATCACGGGTTTTGTCAGCCGGCTAGAGCCTAGGTGCTATCATTTTATTGTATAACGACATGTGTGTCGGATTCTCCATGTAATTTACTTTACTTTGCTAGTGTAGCTGTTTGGAGAACCCGGATGGCATGCAAGTCGATGTACATGTCGGCGACATGGAGTAAGACGACAAGTGACAAGAGTTGGCACGAGTCGGATTACATGATTTGTGGAGATGGAGATCGCCATGAAGAGAGCCATACCATTTCACATTATAATTGCTTTATTTTGTGTTGTTGATATGTCTCTGTTTTACCTCTATTAGATAGTCGATAAAATCTAATCCCTCAAAGAAGGTCTAGTCGGTTTTCCCGCCAGTGTTTGCACCATCACAAGTCGTACATTTTTGGTAGTGGGCTCATAAAATTGAGGTGCTGCCAATTCTTTTCGACTAGGTGGGTTCGAGTCAGACTCTTACTGTGTAAACACTCGGTAAGCTAGACGGGTCTATCACAACGGTTGTGGGGCTCGGGAAAAAGTCAGATGGGAGCCGGGGCATGTGATGCCACCCGTCCAACAGGATTCGTATGAGATATGATTGACAAGGAGTTGTCTACCTAGATCACTTGGCGGCTAGCGGTGATGCTAAAGCTCACTATCCGACTTGCTTATTTAGGATCCTGAATCACTAAGCAACCATCGGAGGGGTGTTGGTTCTAGTGGGAGCATAAAATATTAAAGTGTTTAATATGCTTGCTCTTTTATGAATACATGTCTTAAGTGTTTTGCATATTTCTGTTGTAGATCATGGCACCAAGTAGCATACACTCTCAGATATCCGGTTTTGCATTGAGAACCATTCTTGAGAAAGATAAACTAAATGACACTAATTTTACCAACTGGTATCGAAATCTGAGAATTGTTCTCAAACAAGAAAAGAAGGACCATGTCCTAGACAACCCACTTGCAGATGAGCCGAATGAGAATGCGAATGTCGCTGCCACCAATGACTACCGTCGGGCTAAGGATGAGTCCACAGATATTGGCTGTCTTATGCTTTCTCACATGGAACCGAACTTGCAAAAGTAGTTCGAGAATGTTGAGGCCTACGATATGATCGAAAGCCTCAAAAGTATGTTCCAGGCTCAGGCGAAGACTGAGAGGTATCAAGTCTCTTAGGCTTTGCTGAGTTGCAAGATTAAGGATGGTGATCCACTGAGTCCGCATGTGATCAAAATGGTTGGTTACGTGAAGTCTCTGGAGAGGCTTGGCTACCCCATTAGCGAAGAGTTCGCTACGGATATAATTTTAAACTCTCTTCCTAGTGCATATGGGCAGTTCATTTCGAACTACCACATGCATGGTATGGATAAGAAGCTCACTGAATTACATGGGATGCTCAAGCAGGCAGAGGCGGATCTCAAGAAGGGTGCCAGTCAAGTGTTGATGGTGCATAATAAGGCTAAGTTCAAGAAGAGTTCTTGGACTAAGAAGAAGGCTAAGTCGGGAGGAAAGCAGGCTCAGGACCCGGTCCCAAGCGCTTCCTCAGGGACTAAGCCATCTCCTTCAGCCGGATCCACTTGCTTCTACTGCAAGGCGGATGGACACTAGAAGAGGAACTACAACACGTATTTGGCTGATAAATCCAAGAGTGGAGGTATGACTTCTGACTCAGGTACACTTGTTTGCAATGTTATAGACATTTATTTTGCTGATGCGCCTAATAGTTCTTGGGTATATGATACCGGATTAGTTATTCACATCTGCAACTCGTTGCAGGGACTGGTAAGAACTAGGAGCGTAGAAAGAGGCGAGGTTGATATTCGAGTCAGCAACAAAGCAAGAGTTGCTGCGTTGGAAGTCATCACGATGCAACTTCATTTACCTTCCGGATTCATTATGGAACTGAATAATTGTTATTATGTTCCAGTGCTCAGTCGAAACATTATTTCTGCTTCATGTTTGATGAGGCAAGGCTATGAGTCGAATATCAAGAATAATGGTTGTTCTTTGTATTTGAATGATATGTTTCACGGCTTTGCACCCCGTCCAAGACAGGTTATTTATTTTGAATCTTGATGGTGAGTCAGTTTATAACATAAATGTTAAAAGGTTGAAACCAAATGATTTGAATATGACTTACTTTTGGCACTGTCGGCTTGGTCATATAAGTTGTAAACGCATAAAGAAGCTCCATGATGATGGACTCCTAACTTCGTTCGACTTGGAGTCGTTCAAGACATGTGAATCTTGCCTACTTAGCAAAATGACCAAGACACCTTTTGCAAAGAGTTGTGAGAGGGCGTCTGACTTGTTGGGACTAGTACATAGTGATGTATGTGGACCAATGAGCACGACAGCCAGGGGTGGTTATGAGTACTTCATTACCTTCACTGATGATTTGAGTAGGTATGGATATATCTACTTGATGAAACATAAGTCGGAAGCCTTTGAAAAGTTCAAAGAATTCCAGAATGAAGCACATAATCAACTCGGCAAGAAAATAAAGTTTCTTCGGTCGGACCGAGGAGGCGAGTACATGATCCATGAGTTTGATGACCATCTGAAAAGTTGTGGAATAGTTCCTCAACTTACTCCGCCAGGAACACTTCAAAGGAATGGTGTTTCGGAAAGGCGGAATCGGACCTTGTTGGACATGGTACGATCAATGATGAGTCAGACAGATCTGCCTTTATCATTTTGGGGTTATTGTCTAGAAACAGCGGCGTTCACACTAAACAAAGTACCATCAAAATCGGTAGAGAAGACACCGCATGAGATGTGGACAGGCAAAAAGCCGAGTTCACCTTTTCTTAAGATTTGGGGTTGTGAAGCATTTGTCAAGCGACTTCAGTCGGACAAACTTATGGCCAAGTCGGATAAGTGTATTTTCGTGGGGTATCCAAGGGAAACCTTGGGTTACTACTTCTACAACCGAGAAGAGGGAAACGTGTTTATCGCTCAGAACGGTGTCTTCCTTGAGAAAGAGTTTCTCAGTCCGGGAGTAAGTGGGAGCACGGTGCAGCTCGAAGAAATTCAAGAGGAACCGGCTAGTAGCAAGTCGACAAAAACCTTGGAGGTTGAGCCGGTCGTGGTAGCTGAGCCGGCAACAGCACCTGTACTACGAAGATTGGCAAGATTACGAAGTGTTCGTGATGTATTACTGTTAGATAGTGATGAGCCGGCAAATTATTAGGAAGCGATGGTGGGATCTAATTACGAGTCATGGCTTGAAGCCATGAGATCCGAGTTAAATTCCATGATGAAAATTAAGTTTGGAACTTGGTTGATCTGCCAGACGGTGCAAGACCCGTTGAGTGCAAATGGGTCTTTAAGAAGAAAACTGATATGGATGGAAATGTTTCCGTCTATAAAGCACGCCTTGTCGCGAAGGGGTTCCCACAAATTCAAGGAGTTGATTACGACAAGACTTTCTCGCCCGTAGAGATGCTTAAATCAGTTTGGATCATGTTAGCTATAACAACCTATTTCGACTATGAGATATGGCAGATGGATGTCAAAACGGCTTTCCTTAACGGAAATTTAACCGAGGACGTGTATATGATACATCCCGAGGGTTTTGTCGATCCGGATAATGCTGACAAAGTGTGCAAACTTCAGAAATCCATTTATGGGTTGAAGCAAGCATCTCGGAGTTGGAATATTCGCTTTGATGAGGTAGTCAAATCGTTTGGCTTCATCAAGAGTGATCATGATTCTTGTTTATACAAGAAGTTTAGTGGGAGCAAAGTAAAATTTCTAATCTTATATGTGGTTGACATATTGTTGATTGTAAATGATGTCTAGATGTTGCAAGAACCCAAGGAATCATTGGAAAAGAGTTTCTCAATGAAAGAATTGGGTGAGGCAACATACATCCTCAAAATACGGATCTATAGAGATAGATCAAGGAGGCTCATTGGATTGAGTCAGAGCACTTATTTGGACAAAGTGTTGAAGAAGTTCAACATCGAATCGTCTAAGAATGGGTTCTTACCGATGTCCCATGGTGTAAAACTTAGTAAGACTCAGTGTCCTTCGACAACTGATGAGCAAAGTCGAATGAGTGCAATTCCGTATGCTTCTGCAGTCGGATCCATCATGTATGCCATGATTTGCACTAGGCCGGATGTTTCATATGCTCTAAGTGTTGTGAGCAGATACCAGGCTGATCCTGGAGAAATCCACTGGACAACGGCTAAAAATATCCTAAAGTACTTGAGAAGGACTAAGGATATGTTTTTGGTGTATGGTGGTGAAGATGAACTCAGTGTAAAGGGTTACACGGATGCGAGTTATCTTACCGACTCTGATGATTCTAGTTCGCAATCCGGATACGTATTTATTATAAACGGAGGTGTTGTGAGCTGGAAGAGTTCCAAGCAAGAGACTGTGACTGCATCTACAACAGAGGCTGAGTATATTGCCGCCTCGGAGGCAGCAAAGGAAGCTGTTTGGATGAGGAATTTCCTCATGGATCTTGGTGTGGTTCAGGGCTCGTCCAATCCGTTATACGTGTATTGTGACAACAATGGTGCTATTGCACAAGCCAAGGAACCTAGACAACACTAGAAGAACAAGCACATACTCATGCGGTACCACCTGATTCGCCAGTTCGTGGATCAGGGTGATATCAAGTTATGCAAGGTACACACGGATGCAAATATTGTGGATCCGTTGACAAAGCCGTTAGCACAGCCGAAGGATGAGGCGCACCTGAGAGCCATGGGCATTAGATGCTTAGACATGTGATATCGGAAGATTGACTCTAGTGCAAGTGGGAGACTATTGGGAATATGACCTAGAGGCTATCATGTATGATGATATTTCCCATTGTATTCATAAAGATATTAAGTTGTCCTTGTATAAACATCTGATGTATATCATTGAATATGTGATTCGGTTGTGGAACTATACATTCATGTTGTTTGTACTAAATGTCCTTGGCTATTGAGGTTGTGCTGGACACACAACTTAGACCAATGTGAAAGTCGGCTTGATGACTCGGTTCCAATTTTCATGGGCATGGAGATGCTATTCCAACTTACACAGATTCGGCTAAAGAGATTAGAGAATCAGATGACCCATATTGAGGTACAACGAACAAGTTGTCATTTGTATATCTCAATCAATGTAAGCCTTAGACCTGAGGTTATTGCATAGTCCGAGTTGAGGATCACTGACTTAGGTTCTGTCAAACGTTGATCCGTAACTGGGCAGTTATAAAGGCAGAGTTCAGGTCGACTGAGAATCAAGCTGCGTGATGTGAATAACCAAGATGGGATTTTGCCCCTCCACTTGGAGAGATATTCTCTGGGCCCTCTCAGATGATATGATTCAGAAAGCATGGCCATGCACGACTCGGTTAAGTGTTAACCGAGGCGATCGACTAAGAGTTAGTCGGGTGAATCACTTATCTCGGATCGAGAAGAGAGTCAGACTATTTAAGGGATGACAAATATTCGACTATAGTCTAACAAGGTATATCGTGAGGCAAAAGGGACTCAGACGTAAGTCGCATTGGAAAGGCAAGTTGTCATGACTCTTTGGTTCTTGGAAGTTGGCAAGTTCTGCTAGGAGCCGCTACCGACTGATCGATTGAGAGTCGGACTCTAATCATGTCCAAGTAGCCATGAGCCTACGGGGTCACACACTTAAGAGCGGCAGCAAGTTCGGATTGGATCTAAACCGTAAATCTGGTTGGGTTGGACCTGAGCCGGATTTGGACTGATTCAGTGAGTCGGACTCACGGTGACTGGTTTTATATGGACTTTAGTGAATGGGCCATGAGAGTGGAGCCCACGTTCACTCCCTATATATAGTGGAGCACAGTAACCCAGAAGGGTTAATCGTTGATCGGTTAGGTCATTCCATGTGTTGGAAAACCTAGCTCCACAGCAGTCCCACCGTCGTAACGAACCTAGCAGTTCACCGCCAGTGCTCCTCCTTGTACGTGTGGATACCAGCAGAGGTGTTGTACGATCAGCACCAGGACGATCGGATAGTAAATACTACACTGCATCAACTAACGCACTACATCAGTAATCCGCAACTATGTGTCTAGTGGTAAACCTCATGGCCTTCTACCTCAGCTAGATCTTGGTATCACCACGTTAGAGGGAAAACGTTTTGTTTTATCTCTACGTGGCCCAACACGAATCACCTTACCTACGGCCCACCCGGGTGAAGGTGGTCGTGTTGGAGATATGCCCAAGAGGAAATAATAAAGAGGTTATTATCATATCTTCATGCTTATGATAAATGTTTACATACCATGCTATAAATGTATTAACCGGAAACATTAATACTTGTGTGATTTGTAAACATAAAAGAGTCCCTCGTAAAGCCTCTTGTTAAAATATCTTGTTGGTTAATATATGATCATGGTTTACTGATCATGAACATTGAGATGTTATTAACAACAAGATCATATCATTAGGAGAATGGTGTGATGGACATACTCCTATAGTTAAGCATAGCATAAAGATCAAGTCATTTAATATAGTTCAGTTGCTATAAGCATTCAGATACATAGTAACCTAAATCCTTCGGCCATGAGATCATGCTAATCACCATCACCGGATGGATGCTTTGATGACATCAAACACCACACCGTAACTGGGTGGATATAAAGGTATCATTGAGTGTTCGGAAAGTATGTGTTGAGCACATGGATAAAGAGTGGGATTTGTCCATCCATATGACGGATAGATATACTCTGGGCCCTCTCGGTGGAATGTCATCCAATTAGCTTGCAAGCATGTGACTGGCTCACAAGGGATCACATATCACAGGAACGAGAAAAGAGTACTTATCGGTAACGAGGTTGAACTAGGTATGCAGAGATACCGACGTTCAAACCTCGGATAAGTAAACTATCGCGAGACAAAGGAAAATTGATATCGTATGTAAATGGTTCATTCGATCGTAAAGTAATCATAAAAATATGTGGGAGCCATATGAATTTCCATATTCCTCTATTGGTCATTGATCGGAGAAGAAGTCTTGATCATGTCTGCATAATTCACGAACCGTAGTGAGACACACTTAAGTATTCGATGTTGTTTAGGAGATATGGAATGTGAGTAAAGATACCGAATGTTGTTCGTTGTCTCGGATGGAATCCGGGATATCACGAGGAGATACGGAATGGTCTGGAGAATAAGATTCATATAAGGAAAGTCCAATTTCAGAGTTCGGGAATGATTCCGGTGTTTTCACCAGAATGTTCTAGAAGGGTCTAGAAGGTTCACCGATCCGGAAGGGGAAGGGTACATGGATGTGTCATGACAAAGTGTAATGGGTGCATCATGTCCTAGGTCACTTGGCTGGACATTTGGAAGAGAGAAATCAAACTCTAATTTGAAAGTCAAAAAGGCAGTTTGAAAAAGTCAAATCCCAACATTGTTTCCGAGTTAGGGAGGGTTTATAAGTTAGGGAGGGTTTCCACCTGGGTTGGGAACACCTTTGGACACCCCCACCTATATAAGGAGGGGTGGGGGCGCACCCCAAGGTACCCCCCTTTCCCTAGGCGCACAAGAAACCCTAGGTTGGCCGCCGCCCCCCTCTCTAGTTGCGACCAATCTAGATCTCCTCTAAACCGCTACCGACTAGGTAAACTCTAGTTGCTAGCTACCTCTAAACCTCGGCCCTCTAAACCCTAGATCGTTAGGGCTCCCTCTACTCCACCATACTCGCTCTGGCTTAGGCAAAGCCCTGCGGGATCTCCCCTCTACTTCCGACACCACGCCGTCGTGCTGCCGGAATCGCGAGGAGAGAGCTACAACCTCAGCTGCCTGCTGGAACAAGGTAGAGGAAGGTTTTCATCGAGTACCGTACGTGTGACAAACTGCGGGAGCGCTACCAGAAGACGGCGCCGGAAGGATCGCCTACGCGATCTTATGATCGGCAAGTGAACGACTACATCACCCATGAGAATCTGCTCTCGTTAACCGCTTTGGATCTTTGAGGGTTAGTACTCTATCGACTCGTTGCTACAATCTAGTAGATAGATCTTGGCTTGTGTGTGTTCATGCGATAGAATTTTTTTGTTTTCCATGCTACGAACCCTTACAGTGTGATAAGAGCCGTGTCTATATGTAGATCTGTTGCACGAGTAGAACACAATGGTCATTGTGGGCGGTGATGCTTTTATTATCAATTGCTTCTTGTGTATTTTGCATCTTGCGGGATGGTGGGATGAAGCGGCCTGGGCTAACCTTACATGACATCGTTCATGAGACTTGCTCCATGCTTGACATGCAACTTGTATTGCATAAGTGGCTTTGCGGGTGTCTGTTTCTCCCATCATAGTGAAGATTCAATTTAGAACGGGCACTTGATAGTTCATGCATCAACATTGTGGTTCTTGTTCGTAATTTAGAACGATACTTATAGAAAGCCCCAAACCACGTAAAATATGCAAAGAAAATTAGAGGCGTCTAACTTTGTTTTGCACGGGTGTGATGTGATATGGCCATGATTGTGATTATATATGATGTATGCAATGATCATTATTGTAAGTCAGCAACCGGCAGGATCCTTATGGTTGTCTTTTAATTTTGTTTAAACATGCGTGTCTATTATTCAAAGTAGTTGTAATAGTTGATGCTGGTGGACGAAAACCATGGAGCGGTGCCATTGACCTTGACGCCACGCCGGTGATGATGGAGATCATGTTCGTGCTTGAAGATGGAGATCGGAAGCACAAGAAGGAAGGCCATATCATATCACATATTATGAATTGCATGTGATGTTAATCCTTTTATGCATCTTGTATTTCTTAGATTGCGACGGTAGCATTATAAGATGATCCCTCTCACAAAATATCAAGTTATAGAGTGTTCGTCCTTAGTAGGCACTGTTGCCAAAGCTCGTTGGTTCGAAGCACCATGTGATGACCGGGTGTGTTAGATTCTGCGAGTGTATACAACGGGAGCAAGCCAGATTTGCTCATGCGGAAGCTAAGGTTTGATCTTGACGAGCCTAGCATGTACAGACATGGTCTCGGAACACAGAATACCGAAAGGTAAAGCATGAGTCATATAGATGATATGATGAACATGATGATTGTTCGCCTTTGAAACTACATCATGTCACGTGATGATCGGACTTGGTATAGTGGATTTGGTTCATGTAATCACTAAAACAATGTGAGGGATATTGTTTTGAGTGGGAGTTCAATAGCTATATGATTAAAAGTTGAACACTATTTATCATAAATTAAATCAAAGTGAATTTGCATAGTTGTTGTAGTCATTGGCATCCGTTTATCACCTTGCGCTTAGTTATAATTGAGATAATAGAACTATAGAATTTTGGTTAGTTACTTTACAAACTGGTATCGAATTGTTTTGAAGTGTTAATCTAAAGTTTAAAAGTCCTATTGCAAACTTTCAGTAAGTTCTGGTTACTCCGTGAAGTTTAATAATTGGTATTAAATCAAGAGTAACAATTCCAGTGTTAGTATATAAGTATCACGTTTATCTCCATGATTCTTGATATTCAAAATATTGTTTTAATATCAAGGTTATCTAGGATCATCATATGTGGAAGATATTACGATATCTGAAACGATGTTTTGATTACAACATGATAGAGTATAATATATCAAAGTTTATGTTCTCATATTTGATGAGAATTTTCAAAAGGTTGGAGACGCTAGTCGTCCTAATTCTCCAAAAGGTTTTGGAGAGCAACATTATTCTCACAATTCACTGTTATAAGCTGAAGCAGCTTGATCATGAATAATTCCATGATAAGGATGAATATTTGATGTAGGTAAAATGTTTACTACACCAAGAGATTACTAATGGAATTTGAAAGAACACCAAACATTTGATGATGGTGATCTACTTCAAAGTGCAAGTCCAAAGACATTGGTATTTAACTATACATGCTTTGGACTATGTGTCATGTGTATGGATCCACTATTGATGTTGATAGATTCTTTCAAACAGAAAAGGAAATACTAAAAGAGAATCTCATAAATATATTGTAGAAAAGAAAAGACCAGAATTGTTCAGCTTAGGTATATAAAGGATATACGTGTTATGGCTGTATTCTTTGCTTGTTAAATAATGTGGTTCTTAAGTATTAGATACTGAATTTGTTGGTGTGAATCGTCATACGAAACAACACAATTCATGAACTACAATGGCCTAAGTAACTAGTAAAAGAATATGTGATGATGTTCATCGATAACAAATAAAGGGTTATTGTGTTGCTCGTTAATATCAAAGCTTGCCTTCTAGATTTGTTTTATCAGGTATTATGAGGACAAAAGGGTTGTTTAAATAATTTCCATATTCCATGAAAGATGGATGATATACAAGTCTAGTTGGAGAAATCACATCCATAAAACTAGTGCTAAAAATGTCGAAAGACAATTGATTGAAAGATCACTTCAGAAGTGGCATCGCCGTTTAAATTATATTGGAAAGAAAAAATGAAGAAACTCCATATGGATGGAATTTTGGAGTCTTCTGATTTTTGATCAAATGACGCTTGTGAAACTTTCCTACAGATAATTAAAACTCCGTTCATAGGCCAAAAGGGAACGAATGACTAGCTTATTGGAACTTGTACATATGGATGTATGAAGCCCATTATATGTAGTCAAGAGCGATGGATTTTCAACTTCATATGATTTCTCCAAAAATTTGAGTGAATATATGAATATTTACTTAATGAGGATGAAGTGTGAAACATTTGAAAAAGTTCAAAGCATTTCAAGATGAAGTGCAAAATCAATGTAACAAGAAAATAAAGAATTTATGATAAGATCATAAAGGAAGATTTTTGACTTGCAAGTTTAGCAAAACAACTAAGATTAGAGGAATCGTTCCATGGATTTGCATTCCCCGAAACACCATAAGAGTATGGTGTGTTCGAGATATGTAATAAAACCTTGTTTGTCATGGTAAGATCAAAGGTGTAATTCATAAAACTGCCATTATATTTTAAAGATTAAAAGCTTTAGAGACTACCGCATTTCCACTAAAAAGAACTCCATCATGATCCGTTGAAATGACACCATATAAAGTTATGGTTTGGGATAAAACCCAAGTTGTCCTTTCTTAAGCATTAGTATGCTATGCATAAGTGAGATGTTTACAACCAAAGTCATATGAACATGTCTTTGTATGTTATTTCGAATAAACTTTGAGTATTCCTCCATAATACCAAAGACAAAAATGTTTGTCGCTTGGAACGTCAAGTTTCTTTGAGAAGGAATTTTTCGTGAAAAGTTAAGTGGGAGGACGATAGAACTTTGATAAGGTTAAAAGAACCTTAGCTATATGTGCAAAGTTGTGTAGTGCCGAAAAGTGTTCCGGAGGCAGCAACAATGCTCATGACTCACGTGCCTCAAAGGTTGTGGTTACGGAGGTCTAAGTTCCTATTGAACCAAGTAGGTCGGGTAAACGATCAAATACCAAGATTTGAAGGTTGAACTATTATTTGACAATAATGAACCGACTACATGCAAAGAAGCGATGATGGGCCCTGACTCCGTCAAATGGCTTGAAGCCATAAAATCCGTGGTAGTTCCATACACGAGAAATCAAGCTTTGAACTTAAAAGACCCTCTGGAAAAGGTGTAAAACCTTACAGTCATGTTTGGATCTATAAAGAAATAGACATGGATGTTTCACATCTATGAAATAGTTGACATGTTGGGAAAGAGTTCACAACAATGTTCAAAGGCTGACTATGACAAGATTTGATCTTTCATAGCGATGTTTAGTCTAGACGGATTAATGTAGCAACCACTACATATAATTTTGTTATGTGGTAGTTGAATAAACAAAACAAGTTCTTTTGATAGAATGGTTACCTAGGACGTGTGCATAACACGGTCCATAGGGTTTTTTTAATTCAAAGGATGTTAAAAGCGTATGCAAACTACAATGGTTGAAGTGAGCATCGCGGAATTGGAATCTTCACCATGATGAAACTGTTAAAAGAGTTTAAATTCATCAGAGACGATGAAGATGCTTGCATTTGCAAGAAATTAAGTGGGAGCGCTAAGACATATTTCTAATACATTATATGGAAGACATATAGTTGATTGTAAATGATGTATCTTTTATTAACACATGTGAAGAATTTCATCTCGATGAAAGACTTAGGCAAAACCCAAATATTTGGCATCGATATCTATATAGATAGATTGAGACGCTAATATGGTTGTGCCAAATGTACATAGATGAGATATTGAATGAGTTCAATATGGAAATGACAAGAAAGGTTCTTGTCGCACAGAAAGGATTAAATCAAAATTCAAGTGTATCGACACTTGGTAAGTGAAACAAAGATTCAAGTATAGATTGATACTTGATGTATGAAATCACAAAGAGTATTTATATCAATCATACTGTGATATGTACAAATCCAGATATGTCCTATGCTCTAAATGTTATGAGCATATACCAGAATGATTCATAAGATGATCATTGGATGATAGTAAGGATATTCTTATGATCTTTTGGAAGAACTAAGAATATATTATTTTTGTAGATGTGACAAATAGATGGTTAGTTCATTGTAAAAGTAATACATTGATACTAGTTTTGTTACAAAGTAAATATTAAGTTTATCTCAATCTAAACTAAGGGTGTCACAATATAATGGAAAGCAAGTTCCATAATGGATTTGGATGAGTTCAAAAGTTAAGACATTGTGACAGATACTACAACAAAATCTGAGTATATGACTGAGAGGGCATTTGTGTCAAGTAGTTTGTTATCAAACTAGGTGTAGTTCACAGCGTGCTAGTACTATGAAGATATATTGTACGGCAATATTATCAACATGTTTTAACCCCAAGGAACTAAAGGTCTCACCAAAGTACCAAATTTATACAATGCCATCTCATTAGAGAATGAGTGATGCGTAGAGACGCAAAGACATGAAATTTCACATGGACCTAAAAGAGTCGGATCCGAAGATCAGTTGACCACTAGAAATCGTGTAAATACAACACCAGAAAGTCATAGGTGTTGAATACACAAAGATTTGAAACTAGATTATTGTCTCTAGTGCAAGTGGGGGACTGTTGGAGATATGCCCAAGAGGCAATAATAAAGAGGTTATTATCATATCTTCATGCTTATGATAAATGTTTACATACCATGCTATAATTGTATTAACCGGAAACATTAATACTTGTGTGATTTGTAAACATAAAAGAGTCCCTAGTAAAGCCTCTTGTTAAAATAGCTTGTTGGTTAATATATGATCATGGTTTCCTGATCATGAACATTGAGATGTTATTAACAACAAGATCATATCATTAGGAGAATGGTGTGATGGACATACACCTATAGTTAAGCATAGCATAAAGATCAAGTCATTTAATATAGTTCAGTTGCTATAAGCATTCAGATACATAGTAACCTAAATCCTTCGACCATGAGATCATCCTAATCACCATCACCGGATGGATGCTTTGATGACATCAAACACCACACCATAACTGGGTGGCTATAAAGGTGGCATTGAGTGTTCGAAAAGTATGTGTTGAGGCACATGGATCAAGAGTGGGATTTGTCCATCCATATGACGGATAGATATACTCTGGGACCTCTCGGTGTAATGTCATCCAATTAGCTTGCAAGCATGTGACTGTCTCACAAGGGATCACATATCACTGGAACTAGAAAAGAGTACTTATCGGTAACGAGGTTGAACTAGGTATGCAGAGATAGCGACGATCAAACCTCGGATAAGTAAACTATCATGAGACAAAGGGAAATTGGTATCGTATGTAAATGGTTCATTCGATCGCAAAGTAATCATAGAAATATGTGGGATCCATATGAATTTCTAGATTCCTCTATTGGTTATTGATCGGAGAAGAAGTCTCGATCATGTCTGCATAATTCACAAACCATAGGGAGACACACTTAAGGATTCGATGTTGTTTAGTAGATATGGAATGTGAGTAAAGAGACCAAATGTTGTTCGGAGTCTCGGATGGGATCTGGGATATCACGAGGAGATCCGGAATGGTCCGGAGAATAAGATTCATATAAGGAAAGTCCAATTTCGAAGTTCGGGAATGATTCCGGTGTTTTCACCGGAATGTTCTAGAAGGGTCTAGAAGGTTCACCGATCCGGAAGGGGAAGGGCACATGGATGTGTCATGACAAAGTGTAATGGGTGCATCATTTCCTAGGTCACTTGGCTGGACACTTGGAAGAGAGAAATCAAACTCTAATTTGAAAGTCAAAAAGGCAGTTTGAAAAAGTCAAATCCCAACATGGTTTCCGAGTTAGGGAGGATTTCCACCTAGGTTGGGAACACACTTGGACGCCCCCCACCTATATAAGGAGGGGTGGGGGCACACCCCAAGGTATCCCCCTTGCCCTAGGCGCACAAGAAACCCTAGGTTGGCCGCCGCCCTCCTCTCTAGTTGCGACCAATCTAGATCTCCTTTAAACCGCTAACGACTAGCTAAACTCTAGTTGCTAGCTACCTCTAAACCTTGGCCCTCTAAACCCTAGATTGTCGGGGCTCCCTCTACTCCACCATACTCGCTCTGGCTTAGGCGAAGCCCTGCAGGATCTCCCCTCTACTTCCTACACCACGTCGTCGTGCTGCCGGAATCGCGAGGAGAGAGCTACAACCTCCGCTGCCTGCTGGAACAAGGGAAAGGAAGGTCTTCATCGAGTACCGTACGTGTGACCGACTGCGGGAGCGCTACCGGAACGCGGCGCCGGAAGGATCGCCTACGCAATCTTGAGATCGGAAAGTGAACGACTACATCACCCACGAGAATCTGCTCTCGTTAACCGCTTTGGATCTTCGAGGGTTAGTACTCTATCTACTCGTTGCTATAATCTAGTATATAGATCTTGGCTTTTGTGTGTTCATGCGATAGAATTTTTTTGTTTTCCATGCTACAAACCCTTACATGTCGTTGCATTGGCGAGGGAGCGTGGGAACCAGGAGCCTGTGCGGGGGCGACGTGGAGCGAGGTGGGCGATGGTGCGTGGTGGGCCGGACTGTCTCCGCCTTGGCCCCACCCGGAGAGCTCGGCAGGGTGCTGTGGTGGAGCTGCATGCGGTAGGCCGGATTCATCCTTAGTCGTCCCACCCGGGGCTCCTCGTTGGCTCGTCATGAGGCGGTAACGACGAAGCGAAGGTGCCGAGGGAGTACTTGGCGCGGGAAGGGAGCGACGCTGGCGGGAGGCAAGCTGGCGACGTTGCTGGGCCGGGGTGAGACCGAGCTGGCCCATCTGGGCAAGGACAATGACGAGGTGGTGTGGTAGGCCGGCTGGGCTGATTCAGCCCAGCCGGGTTAGTTCTTTTATTCGGCCAGACAAACAGTAGTTTGGATTATAGAGGCCTAATTCGGCCTGTGATAACGAAGTTTTGGCCGAGATATGCCTGTGTCGGCCCATATTAGCTTTTTTACCTTTCTTCTCTTTATCTAATACTCTCTATGTCATTTATCTTCATTTATATTTGCCACTTTTCCCTACTTATCTTCCATTAAGCTATTCATTCCTCGCATAGTTCTCTTTATACCCGAACTCTGGGGTACCTGGGGTTATATCCCCGACATTAGTCCCCGAGGCTATGTGGGTCTCGTAGAGTCGTGCATAGGCTTCAAATTCAAATATTCCAGAGTTACTTTCCGAGTTATTATATCTTGGTCACATACTTCTATGCCCCATAACCATTTTGGGTAAGTTCGTGACACCTAGCCCTTACGAGCACTGGTCCTTTTAACCTGTTTGGGTAAGTTATCAATTCTGGCCTTCTTGGGCACTGGTATTTTAACCCATTCGGGTAAGTTATCAATTCTGGCCTTACTGGTATTTTAACTCCTTTGGGTAAGTTGTGACTTCTGGCCATTTTTGTCACTGGTCTTTTAACCCTTTTGGGTAATTTATGACTTCTGGCCCTTCTTGACACTGGTCTTTTAACCCCTTTGGGTAAGTTATGACTTCTGGCCATTCTTGGCACTAGTATTTTAACCCCTTTGGGTAAGTTATGACTTCTCGCCATTTTTGGCACTGGTCTTTTAACCCCTTTGGGTAAGTTATGACTTCTGGCCATTCTTGGCACTGGTATTTTAACCCCTTTGGGTAAGTTATGACTTCTGGCCATTCTTGCCACTGGTCTTTTAACCCCTTTGGGTAAGTTATGACTTATGGCCATTCTTGGCACTGGTATTTTAACCCCTTTGGGTAAGTTATGACTTTTGGCCATTTTTGGCACTGGTATTTTAACACCTTTGGGTAAGCTTCCATCTGAGTTACCCTTTTTGAGTTATATTACTCAATTCCGACTTACGTTCCAAATCTGAGTCATTTGACTTCAAATCTGAGTTACATGACTCAAATCCGAGTCATCCGATTCCAAATCCGAATCATCTATTTTTACATCCGAGTTATATTACTCAAATTTGACTTATGCCTGAAATCTGATTTATCTGACTCAAAATCCGAGTTATATGACTCAAATCCGAGTCATCTGATTCCAAATCCGAATCATTTGTCTTTACGTCCGAGTTATATTACTCAAATCTGACTTATGTCTCAAATCCGAGTTATCTGACTCAAAATCTGAGTTATATGACTCAAATCTGAGTCATATGATTCCAAATCCGAGTTATTTTACTCGATTTAAACTTACATCTTAAATCTGAGTTATATGACTCAAAATCTAAGTCATCTGACTCAAAATCCGAGTCATCTGTTTCCAAATTCGAGTTATTTGTCTTTACGTCCGAGTTATATTACTCAAATCTGACTTATGTCTCAAATCTGAGTTATCTGACTCAAAATCCGAGTTATATGACTGAATCTAAGTCATCTAATTCCAAATCCGAGTTATTTTACTCAAATTTGACTTATGTCTCAAATCTGAGTCATCTGACTCAAATCCGAGGTATATGACTCAAATCTGAGTCATCTGTTTCCAAATCCGAGTTATTTTAGTCAAATTTGACTTATGTCTCAAATCTGAGTCTTCTGACTCAAATCCGAGGTATATGACTCAAATCCGAGTCATCTGTTTCCAGATCCGAGTTATTTTACTCAAATTTGACTTATGTCTCAAATCTGAGTCTTCAAACTCAAATCCGAGGTATATGACTCAAATCCGAGTCATCTGATTACTGAGATATAACTTGATCTGATGAGAATATGGCAATTTGACTTTGATATGGATCCGAGATAAAGTTTTGGGATATGATAATAGGGCTAATCGTTGAGAGATGTGATTCGGGATATAGATCTGAGATATAGATTCGAGATATGATATGCTGACAAATAGTCATCTGAGATATGACATAACCTGGCGAGATAAGTTAAATATCAATCCAAGTCATAACATTACCTGGCAAGCTGGCAAGATGAGTCAAACTTTAGTCTGAATCAGAGATATGCTAGTAAGCTGAGTCTGAATACGAATCCGAGTTATAATATACCCTGGCAAGCTGAATCAAATGTTAGTCCGAATCATACATAAACTGACTCAAATTCTAATCTGAATCATAAATAAACTGACTCAAATTCTTTCCGAATCATAAATAAGCTGGTAAGATGAGTTAAAGGTTAATACGAATCATAATAAACTGACTCAAATTCTATCCGAATCATAAATAAACTGACTCAAATTCTATCTGAATCATAAATAAACTGACTCAAATTCTATCCGAATCATAAACAAGATAGTCAAATACTGATCTGAAACAGCATAATGTTCTCTCCATCTAAAGGTGACTCTATGGGTATGTGGGCTAGTCCCCGGGTTGAGTTATTTTCTTCCCGGGGTGAACGACCGAGTGTGAATGACTGATTTATTTGATACTCACAGTGTGCTCGGGGAAGAGTCTGAGTCGTGCTCACTGAGCCTCACTTGCCTTGCTGAGTCAGACTTGGAGACTCTTGTGCTTACCTCTCTGTTTTCTGTTTTCCTGGAGGAGCTCTATGAAGAACAATTTTATGAAAATGCTCCCGTCCGGATGGAAACCAAACCAATGCCACTAAAAGGCCCCACGGTAGGCGCCAAATGTCGTGGTGGTATCACGACATATGCCATGGGTAGGCTAAAGTTGGGGCCGATGGACGTGGAGCAGTGAAGAACGCACTCGTATGAACAAATAAAAATACAATATATCTAGGATTGAGGCTCTCTTGTTGAGATAACACCTCTTTCTCTACATCTAATCTCTTATAATCTTGCCATACTTGTGGCTACAATGGTGCTCCTTGAGCTGTATTTCCTATGCCTCTATCTAGATCTCTCTATGAGAGTGGAGGAAGAAGAAGGAGAGCTCCTAGCGAGCAGAGAGGAGAGGAGCCCTTCAGGGCCTCTGCGAGTACGACCCCCTGGTGCTCCTTATAAAGGGGATCCTAGGGGACAAATCTTGTTCCCTACGATTGGCATCTAGAGAGCATATTCCTGGCATCTCTTGGAGATACTCAACATATGCCTTGGCATCTTTTCGAGATCCTAGACATATTCCCCAACATCTTCTTTGATGCTAAAGGCATATTCCATATGCCATGTGCTAGTCTGAGCGGGTGGCGTCCCAAGACTGACACAATACTTGTAGAACTTGTCTCGGCTTGATGGCGTGTTCTCGTGGAGTTTGAGGATGCATCCGGAGATGAATAATGAGGCGCATGGGGGGAAATACCTCGGCCTAGGCCCTCCAGACAAAGTAGTTACTCGGCCTGCTTCCTAGCTGATTCGGCCTGGTACAGATAACAGAAGATAGAGCCCCGGCCGTGTTATTGGGTGGCCCAGCCGGGTCATTTGTTAGACGTCCTGGTGGGGAAAACAGCCCGGGGTTGAGTATGGCCCAGCCTGGTTGCCTGTCTAGTGGAGATCCCGCGGTGGGCCGAATCACCTCACCTCCGGCCCACCTGGGTGAAGGTCGACGTTGCATTGGCGAGGGAGCGTGGGAACCAGGAGCCTATGCGGGGGAGACGTCGAGCGATATGGGCGATGGTGCGCGGTGGGCCGGACTGTCTCCGCCTCGGCCCACCCGGAGAGCTCGGCGGGTGGTGTGGTGGCGCTGCTCACGGTGGGCCGGATTGATCCTTAGTCGGCCCACCCGGGGCTCCTCGTTGGCTCGTCATGAGGCGGTGACAACAAAGTGAAGGTGTCGGGGGAGTCCTTGGCGCGGGAAGGGAGCGACGCTGGCGGGAGGCAAGCTGGCGACGTTCCTGGGCAGGGGTGAGATCGATCTGACCCATCTGGGCGAGGACAATGACGAGGTGGTGTGGTAGGCCGACTGGGCTAATTCGGCCCAGCCGGGTTAGTTATTTTATTCAGCCAGAAAAACAGTAGTTTGGATTATAGAGGCCTAATTCGGCCTGTGATAACGAAGTTTAGGCCGAGATATGCCTGTGTCGGCCCATATTAGCTTTTTGCCTTTCTTATCTTTATTTAATACTCTCTATGTTATTTATCTTCATTTATATTTGCCCCTTTTGCATACTTATCTTCCGTTAAGCTGTTCATTCCTTCGCATAGGTTTATTTATACCCGAACTCTAGGGTACCTGGGTTATATCCCCGACATTAGTCCCTGAGGCTATGTGGGACTCGTAGAGTCGTGCATAGGCTTCAAATTCAAATATTCCCAGAGTTACTTTCCGAGTTATTATATCTTGGTCGTATACTTCTATGCCCCATAACCCTTTTGGGTAAGTTCGTCACACCTAGCCCTTATGGGCACTGGTCCTTTTAACCCGTTTGGGTCAATTTTGGCCTTCTTGGGCAATGGTCTTTTAACCCGTTTGGGTAAGTTATCAATTCTGGCCTTACTGGTCTTTTAACCCCTTTGGGTAAGTTGTGAATTCTGGCCATTTTTGGCACTGGTCTTTTAACCCTTTTGGGTAAGTTATGACTTCTGGCCATTCTTGGCACTGGTCTTTTAACCCCTATGGGTAAGTTATGACTTCTGGCCATTTTTGGCACTGGTCTTTTAACCCCTTTGGGTAAGTTATGACTTCTGGCCATTCTTGGCACTGGTCTTTTAACCCTTTTGGGCAAGTTATGACTTCTGGCCATTTTTGGCACTGGTCTTTCAACCCCTTTAGGTAAGTTATGACTTTTGGCCTTTTTGGCACTGGTCTTTTAACCCCTTTGGGTAAGCTTCCATCTGAGTTACCCTTTCTGAGTTATTTACTCAATTCCGACTTACGTTCCAAATCTGAGTTACATGACTCAAATCTGAGTCATCCGATTCCAAATCTGAATCATCTGTTTTTACATCCGAGTTATATTACTCAAATTTTACTTATGCCTGAAATCTGAGTTATCTGACTCAAATCCGAGTCATCTGGTTCCAAATCCGAATCATTTGTCTTTACGTCCGAGTCATATTACTCAAATCTAACTTATGTCTCAAATCCGAGTTATCTGACTCAAAATCCGAGTTATATGACTCAAATCTGAGTCATCTGATTCCAAATCCGAGTTATTTTACTCAATTTTAACTTATGTCTTAAATCTGAGTTATATGACTCAAAATCCAAGTCATCTGACTCAAAATCTGAGTCATCTATTTCCAAATTCGAGTTATTTGTCTTTACGTCCGAGTTATATTACTCAAATCTGACTTATGTCTCAAATCCAAGTTATCGGACTCCAAATCCGAGTTATATGACTCAAATCTGAGTCATCTTATTTATTTTACTCAAATTTTACTTATGTCTCAAATCTAAGTCATCTGACTCAAATTCGAGGTATATGACTCAAATTTGAGTCATCTGTTTCAAAATCCGAGTTATTTTACTCAAATTTGATTTATGTCTCAAATCTGAGTCTTCTGGCACAAATCCCATGTATATGACTCAAATCCGAGTCATCTGTTTCCAGATCCGAGTTATTTTACTCAAATTTGACTTATGTCTCAAATCTGAGTCTTCTAACTCAAATCCGAGGTATATGACTCAAATCCGAGTCATCTGATTACTGAGATATAACTTGATCTGATGAGAATATGGCAATTTGCCTTTGATATGGATCGGAGATATAGATCCGAGATAAAGTTTTGGGATATGATAATAGGGCTAATCGCTGGGAGATGTGATTCGGGATGTAGATCTGAGATATAGATTCGAGATATGTTATGCTGGCAAATAGTCATCCGAGATATGAGATAACCTGGCGAGATAAGTAAAATATCAATCCGAGTTATAACATTACCTGGCAAGCTGGCAAGATGAGTCAAACTTTAGTCCGAATCACAGATAAGCTAGTAAGCTGAGCCAGAATACGAATCCGAGTTATATATACCCTGGCAAGCTGAATGAAATGTTAGTCCGAATCATACATAAACTGACTCAAATTCTAATCCGAATCATAAATAAACTGACTCAAATTCTTTCCGAATCATAAATAAGTTGGTAAGCTGAGTTAAAGGTTAATACGAATCATAAATAAACTGACTCAAATTCTCTCTGAATCATAAATAAACTGACTCAAATTCTATCCGAATCATAAATAAACTGACTCAAATTCTATCCGAATCATAAATAAACTGACTCAAATTCTATCCGAATCATAAATAAACTGACTCAAATTCTATCCGAATCATAAACAAGATAGTCAAATACTGATCCGAATCAATATAATGTTCTCTCCATCTAAAGGTGAGTCTATGGATACGTGGGCTAGTCCCCGGGTTGAATTACTTTCTTCCCGGGGTGAACGACCGAGTGTGAATGACTGAGTTATCTCATACTCACAGTGTGCTTGGAGAAGAGTCTAAGTCGTGCTCACTGAGCCTCACTTGCCTTGCTGAGTCAGACTTGGAGACCCTTGTGCTTACCTCTCTGTTCTTTGTTTGCCTAGAGGAGCTCTATGAAGAAGAATTTGATGAAAATGCTCCCGTCCGAATGGAAACCCAACCAAAGCCACTAGCAGGCCCCACGGTGGGCGCCAAATGTCGTGGTGGTTTCACGACATATGCCATGGGTATGCTAAAGTTGGGGCCGATGGACGTGGAAGAATCCGGGAAGGGATGATGCAGTGAAGACCGCACTCATATGAACAAATAGAAATACAATATATCTAGGATTGAGGCTCTCTTGTTGAGATAACACCTCTTTATCTACATCTAATCTCTTATAATCTTGCCATACTTGTGGCTACAATGGTGCTCCTTGAGCTGTATTTCCTATGCCTCTATCTAGATCTCTCTATGAGAGTGGAGGAAGAAGAAGGAGAGCTCCTAGCGAGCAGAGAGGAGAGGAGCCCTTCAGGGCCTCTGCGAGTACGATCCCGCTGGTGCTCTTTATAAAGGGGAGCCTAGGGGACAAATCTTGTTCCCTACGATTGGCATCTTGAGAGCCTATTCCTGGCATCTCTTGGAGATGCTCAGCATATGCCGTGGCATCTTTTGGAGATCCTAGGAATATTCCCAGCATCTTCTTTGATGCTAAAGGCATATTCCATATGCCATGTGCCAGTCTAAGGGGGTGGCGTCCCAAGACTGGCACGATACTTGTAGAACATGTCTTGGCTTGATGGCGTGTTCTCGTGGAGTTTGGGGATGCATCCGGAGATGAATAAGGAGGCGCATGGGGGAAAATACCTCGGCCCAGGCCCTCCAGACGAAGTAGTTACTCGGCCTGATTCCTAGATGATTTGGCCTGGTCCAGATAACAGAAGACAAAGGCCTAGCCATGTTATTGGGTGGCCCATCCGGGTCATTCGTTAGTCGGCCTGGTGGGGAAAACAACCCGGGGCTGAGTATGGCCCAGCCTGGTTGCCTGTCTAGTGGAGATCCCGCGGTGGGCCGAATCACCTCACCTCCGGCCCACCCGGGTGAAGGTGGGCGTTGCATTGGCGAGGGAGCGTGGGAACCAGGATCTTTTGCGGGGGCGACATGGAGCGAGGTGGGCGATGGTGCGCGATGGGCCGGACTGTCTCCGCCTTGGCCCACCCGGAGAGCTCGGCGGGGTGCTGTGGTGGCGCTGCTTGCGGTGGGCCGGATTGATCCTTAGTCGGCCCACCCGGGGCTCCTCGTTGGCTCATCATGAGGCGGTAACAACGAAGCGAAGGTGCCGGGGGAGTACTTGGAGCGGGAAGGGAGCGACGCTGGCGGGAGGCAAGCTGGCGACGTTGCTGGGCCGGGGTGAGACTGATCTGGCCCATCTGGGCAAGGACAATGACGAGGTGGTGTGGTAGGCCGGCTGGGCTGATTCGGCCCAGCCGGGTTAGTTCTTTTATTCGGCCAGACAAATAGTAGTTTGGATTATAGAGGCCTAATTCGGCCTGTGATAACGAAGTTTAGGCCGAGATATGCATGTGTCGGCCCATATTAGCTTTTTACCTTTCTTCTCTTTATCTAATACTCTCTATGTCATTTATCTTCATTTATATTTGCCCCTTTTCCATACTTATCTTCCATTAAGCTGGTCATTCCTTTGCATAGGTCTGTTTATACCCAAACTCTAGGGTACCTGGGGTTATATCCCCGACATTAGTCCCCGAGGCTATGTGGGACTCGTAGAGTCCTGCATAGGCTTAAAATTCAAATATTCCCAGAGTTACTTTCCGAGTTATTATATCTTGGTCGTATACTTCTATGCCCCATAACCCTTTTAGGTAAGTTCGTGACACCTAGCCCTTATGGGCACTGGTCCTTTTAACCCGTTTGGGTAAGTTATCAATTCTGGCCTTACTGGTGTTTTAACCCCTTTGGGTAAGTTGTGACTTCTGGCCATTTTTGGCACTGGTCTTTTAACCCTTTTGGGTAAGTTATGACTTCTGGCCCTTTTTGGCATTGGTCTTTTAACCCCTTTGGGTAAGTTATGACTTCTGGCCATTCTTGGCACTGGTCTTTTAACCCCTTTGGGTAAGTTATGACTTCTGGGCACTGGTCTTTTAACCCCTTTGGGTAAGTTATGACTTCTGGGCACTGGTATTTTAACCTTTTTGGGTAAGTTATGACTTCTGGTCATTTTTGGCACTAGTCTTTTAACCCCTTTGGGTAAGTTATGACTTCTGGCCTTTCTTGGCACTGGTCTTTTAACCCCTTTGGGTAAGTTATGACTTCTGGCCATCCTTGGCACTAGTCTTTTAACCCCTTTGGGTAAGTGATGACTTCTGGCCATTTGTGGCACTAGTCTTTTAACCCCTTTGGGTAAGTTATGACTTCTGGCCATTTTTGGCACTGGTCTTTTAACCCCTTTGGGTAAGCTTCCATCTGAGTTACCCTTTCTGAGTTATATTACTCAATTCTGACTTACGTTCCAAATATGAGTCGTCTGACTCGAAATCTGAGTTACATGACTCAAATCTGAGTCATCCGGTTCCAAATCCGAATCATATATTTTTACATCCGAGTTATATTACTCAACTTTGACTTATGCTTGAAATATGAGTTATCTGACTCAAAATCCAAGTTATATGACTTAAATCCGAATCATCTGATTCCAAATCCGAATCATTTGTCTTTACGTCTGAGTTATATTACTCAAATCTGACTTATGTCTCAAATCCGAGTTATTTTACTCAATTTTGACTTATGTCTTAAATCTGAGTTATATGACTCAAAATCCGAGTCATCTGACTCAAAATCCGAGTCATCTGTTTCCAAATTCGAGTTATTTGTCTTTACATCCGAGTTATATTACTCAAATCTGACTTATGTCTCAAATCTGAGATATCTGACTCAAAATCCGAGTTATATGACTCAAATCTGAGTCATCTAATTCCAAATCCGAGTTATTTTACTCAAACTTATGTCTCAAATCCGAGGTATATGACTCAAATCTGAGTCATCTGTTTCCAAATCCGAGTTATTTTACTCAAATTTGACTTATGTCTCAAATCTGAGTCTTCTTACTCAAATCCGAGGTATATGACTCAAATCCGAGTCATCTGTTTCCAGATTCGAGTTATTTGACTCAAATTTGACTTATGTCTCGAATCTGAGTCTTCTGACTCAAATCCGAGGTATATGAATCAAATCTGAGTCATATGATTACTGAGATATAACTTGATCTGATGAGAAGATGGCAATTTGCCTTTGATATGGATCCGAGATATAGATCCGAGATAAAGTTTTGGGATATGATAATAGGGCTAATCGCTGAGAGATGTGATTCGGGATGTAGATCTGAGATATAGATTCGAGATATGATATGCTGGCAAATAGTCATCCGAGATACGAGATAACCTGGCGAGATAAGTTAAATATCAATCTGAGTCATAACATTACCTGGCAAGCTGGCAAGATGAGTCAAACTTTAGTACGAATCAGAGATAAGCTAGTAAGCTGAGTCACAATACGAATCCGAGTTATAATCTACCCTGGCAAGCTGAATCAAATGTTAGTCTGAATCATACATAAACTGACTCAAATTCTAATTCGAATTATAAATAAACTGACTCAAATTCTTTCCGAATCATAAATAAGCTAGTAAGCTGAGTTAAAGGTTAATCCGACTCATAAATAAACTGACTCAAATTCTATCTGAATCATAAATAAACTGACTCAAATTATATCCAAATCATAAATAAACTGACTCAAATTCTATCTAAATCATAAACAAGATAGTCAAATACTTATCCGAATCAACATAATGTTCTCTCCATCCAAAGGTGACTCTATGGATACGTGGGCTAGTCCCCGGGTTGAGTTATTTTCTTCCAGGGGTGAACGACCGAGTGTGAATGACTGAGTTATCTAATACTCACAGTGTGCTTGGAGAAGAGTCTGAGTCGTGCTCACTGAGCCTCACTTGCCTTGTTGAGTCAGACTTGGAGACTCTTGTGCTTATCTCTCTGTTCTCTGTTTTCCTGGAGGAGCTGAAGGAGCTCTATGAAGAAGAATGTGATGAAAATGCTCCCGTCCAGATAGAAACCCAAGCAACGCCACTAAAAGGCCCCACGGTGGGTGCCAAATGTCGTGGTGGTATCACGACATATGCCATGGGTAGGCTAAAGTTGGGGCCGATGGACGTGGAGGAATCCGGGGAGGGATGATGCAGTGAAGACCGCACTCGTATGAACAAAGAGAAATACAATATATCTAGGATTGAGGCTCTCTTGTTGAGATAACACCTCTTTCTCTACATCTAATCTCTTATAATCTTGCCATACTTGTGGCTACAATGGTGCTCCTTGAGTTGTATTTCCTATGCCTCTATCTAGATCTCTCTATGAGAGTGGAGGAAGAAGACGGGGAGCTCCTAGCGAGCAGAGAGGAGAGGAGCCCTTCGGGGACTCTGCGAGTACGATCCCCCTGGTGCTCCTTATAAAGGGGAGCCAAGGGGACAAATCATGTTCCCTATGATTGGCATCTAGAGAGCATATTCCTGGCATCTCCTAGAGATGCTCAGCATATGTCTTGGCATCTTTTGGAGATCCTAGGCATATTGCCCAGTATCTTCTTTGATGCTAAAGTCATATTCCATATGCCATGTGCCAGTCTGAGCGGGTGGCGTCCCAAGACTGGCACGATACTTGTATAACTTGTCTTGGCTTGATGGCGTGTTCTCGTGGAGTTTTAGGATGCATCCGGAGATGAATAAGGAGGCGCATGGGGGGAATTACCTCGGCCCAAGCCCTCCAGACGAAGTAGTTACTCGGCCTGCTTCCTAGCTGATTCGGCCTGGTCTAGAGAACAGAAGGTAGAGGCCCAGCCGTGTTATTCGTTAGTCGGCCTGGTGGGGAAAACAGCCCGGGGCTGAGTATGGCCCAGCCTGGTTGCCTATCTAGTGGAGCTCCCGCGGTGGGCCGAATCACCTCACCTCTGGCCCACCCGGGTGAAGGTGGTCGTTGCATTGGCGAGGGAGTGTGGGAACCAGGAGCCTGTGCGGGGGCGACATGGAGCGAGGTGGGCGATGGTGTGTGGTGGGTTGGACTGTCTCCGCCTCGGCCCACCCGGAGAGCTCAGCGGGGTGATGTGGTGGTGTTGCTCGCGGTGGGCCGGATTGATCCTTAGTCGGCCCACCCGGGGCTCCTCGTTACATCGTCACAAGGCGGTGACAATGAAGCGAAGGTGTCGGGGGAGTCCTTGGCACGGGAAGGGAGCAACGCTGGCGGGAGGCAAGCAGGCGACGTAGCTGGGTCGGGGTGAGACCGAGCTGGCCCATCTGGGCGAGGATAATGACAAGGTGGTGTGGTAGGCCGGCTAGGCTGATTCATCCCAACCGGGTTAGTTCTTTTATTCGGCCAAAAATCAGTAGTTTGGATTATAGAGGCCTAATTCGGCCTGTGATAACGAAGTTTAGGCCGAGATATGCCTATGTCGGCCCATATTATCTTTTTATCTTTCTTCTCTTTATCTAACACTCTCTATGTCATTTATCTTCATTTATATTTGCCCCTTTTCCATACTTAACTTCCATTAAATCGTTCATTCCTTCGCATAGGTCTCTTTATACCCGAACTCTAGGGGTACCCGGGGTTATATCCCCGACAGGTACATATGAAAGAAGTTCAGGGCCCTAAGGGAGAAGGAAGTCTTGAAGACAGGATGGAAGCATTGGAGCAGGAGGTTTTCAGGTACAAGAAGATGGCGGAAAACGAAGTGGATGTTATTCACAAGATAAGTTCAGAACTCGTCGCCAAACATGAGGAGGAGGTGGCTAAGCTCCGAGAGGAAATCTTCTCGCTCCGTCATACCACCAACCAATTACAAGCATAGCTCTACGACATACAAAATCAAAAAATGTGAGTATGAGGCTAGATTTGATCGCATAAGCTCTGCTGCTAGTTTTTGGATGGGGAACCTTTTCCTTGGAAGTTTTATGATGACAAAAGAACACCACCACCTCCAAAAGAGTAATTCGTCACCAGGTTTGGCATTCCCTTGGCTTGTTCCAAGCTTGGGGGAGTGCCGCTGTATCACCACCATTATCTTTTATCTTTTACCTTTTTAGTGGATTCGTATCTTTGGTAGAGAGGTTATCTTATAGTTTGGTTTGCATGTGGAAGTATCTCTCCTTTAGTTGGTTATCTATGTATCCCTTGGTGTGAGTGCCTTTATTGAATATTAATGAGAAGTTTCATCTTTTACTTTTTGCACTTCTTATTTTTAGTTTGCAATCTCTATTATATGATGTATCTTGTTGATCAGTATTGGCATCACTTTGGGAGCATCCAGTGGATATAAATTGCTTTTGGCAAACCGAGTTCTGGTCAGTAGCAATACTTTTTGAGATTTGAAAGAAAACGAGAAAAAGCTTACATGTATTTTGTATCATTTGTTTTATTGTTGACTCATAAGCTTGGTATTCTTTATTTAAGATCTTTTGTGTCTTCAAGGAAGACTTCATGTTTGGATTTATTACTTGTATGTTTGCTTGTTTCTTTCAACTCTCTTGCTTGCTACCCAGCCTTGCTATCCAAAAACCTGTTTTGAGAAGGCATACTTCTCATGTTTCCAAACCCTTAAACCAAAACCTTTGCCATTTGTGTCCACCATATCTACCTAGTATCTTTTGCTATTCCTAGCAAATTCTCAAGCTTAATCTATCTTTCGAATTAAAAAGGTATTTTGTTATGTGAAAACTAGTTATTAAAGCTCTCACGAACTTGATGGCACACCTTATTTTCTTGCCCCTAATAGACTTGAACCATTGTGCCATCGAAGTTGTATATGCTTGCATCTATACGTTGGAATTAGCAGAACTGTGTTGTCACGGGGAACATTTTCAACATTGCACATGTACTTTTGTACTGAGTTGATATCATGCTCTTTTGTCTATGGATGTAAACAGTGTGAAATAAAGAGGGAACTTGTAAGTCCATGGAGTTCGTATTCTGTGTTAGAGAAACGTCTGGGCCGCCAGCCTAAGCCATGCCTAATCATGGTGGAAACTTGCAGCATCACCATAGTGAGCTATCTATGAAGCATCCTCAATAAAAAGCTATGCACATGGTAAATAAAAAGATCGCTGAGATGCTCATTGTCTGCTTGCCTTGTCATTTTGGTTATGGGAAAGCTCCTGTACCATGTGCAAGGGGTACCCCGTTGGCGGTTCTCAATGATACGCAAATACTTACAATGACAAGAACTTACCTGGGTCCAAAGTTGAGTATCATGAGGAGTGACCCTCATATTCAATGGACATGAGATTGCCAACTTATATTTCGTCAAGCATATACTCCATCTTTGTGCACTTTAACCTTAATCATCTCAAGATGCCTATGATAGGGTCAATGAGGGCTCAAAGCTAGTAAGTACCATAATCTTTTGGAAACTCTTTATGACTTGTAATCCTTGCTACCCACTATAAAGGGACCTTTCTCCTAGTTATCAAGTTGAGCCAGTAAACCTACTTCCTCTCTATCTCCAGCAAGTATTTGAGTTGTTGTGTTTCAAGCATTCATATGGTGATTTATTCAATCATGTTCTTTATCTTCCTTGTTTGCACAATACTCTTATCTATTGAGTATTACTTTGAAAGCCTTCACTTGTGAAAAACCTTTTGAGCAAAGAGTGCTCCTGTTTTGAAACTTCTACAAAAAGATTTTGTGAAACTGTTTGCCAGGTGTTCTCTGACCAAGAACAAGTTTTCCAATTCCAATATGATTTATTTTTATGCATCTCTATTGTGACTGCTGTACTTGGTTGCAAGCTAAGTTATATAATGGTGAGTTGCTTTCTTCTATGAGTTGTGAAACGGTAAGTGTGATGCTCCTTGTTCGTATTCTTTTATCGACACTTCACTCCATAAACCTGTGGACATGTTTACTGAGCTCAGTATTCGCTTGGGGACAAGTGATGTCTAAGCTTGGGGGAGTTGATACGCCCAATTTGCATCACCACTCTATATCATAATTTACCTCTATTCATTAATATTTGTCTTATTATGAGGTATTACTTATGGATTTTCATTTGTTTATGCATGTTGGATGATTCTTGGAGGATGAACTGCCGGAGTCTGGATTCTGATGGAAAAGAAGGCGTTTCTGTGCAATTTCGCGAAGATCAGAAAAATACCAGAAAAATATGGAAACATATTATTTTACCAGAAGACAAAGGAAGCCAGAAGAAGGAGCGAAGAGGGGCCACAGGGGCCCACGCCCCTAGGCGCGGGCCCACCTGACCCCGCGCCTAGGGCAGGTGTGGCCCACCTGCCCGGCATCCGAATCTCCCCCTTCGCCTATATCTTCCCTACGGAACCCTAAGTCTCGGGGGCAACCACAGATAGATTTCCGCGGCCTCTGGGGGAGAAAAACACCGAGAGAGAAAGATCTCTCCGGTAGACAGATTTATACCGGGGGAATTCCTTCCCGGAGAGGGGAGATCATCGCCATAAACACGGTCATCAAGCTAGGCTTCATCGGGATCATCATCATCCACACCATCATCTCCACCAGCACCATCATCACCACTTCGTCCCGCTGTAACAATTGTGTTGGATATTGCTTTAGTTCTTAGGGGAAACTTTCCCGGTGTTTGTTACTATTGTAGTTGATGCTTGTGAGTGGAACCATTGGATTATTGTTTATGTTCAGATTGTTATCCATTATCATATCATCTTTGATCTTGATCCATATGATGTCTTGTGAGTAGTTCGTTTAGTTCTTGAGGACATGGGAGAAGTCATGTTGTGGTGCTATTCTTCTAGTGGTGTCATGTGAACGTCGACTACATGACACTTCACCATTTATGGGCCTAGGGGAATGAATTTTGCATTTGGCTACTAATTGTGGGGTTGCCGGAGTGACAGAAACTTGAACCCCCCGTTAGGACACCATTGCATAAGGGAGCGTATGATCTCAGAGTTTAAGGCTATGGTTAGATTTATATCTTAAATACTTTCCTGTAGTTACGTATGTTTGCAGGGGGTTTAATCACAAGTATGTATTAGTCCAAGTACGGTCGGTACATTAGCATAGGTTCACCCACACAACACTTACAGCACCAAAGAAGAGTACTCAGCTATTTGAAGCGAAAGCACTTGACAGAATTCCCTTGTGTCCTCGAGAACGTTTGGTCTTTATATGTATTTCCACCGGCTTGTCCTTTGCTAAGAAAGGATTTGGCCACTTGCTGCTTTTCTTCTTTGTTACTTGCTCTTTGTTTTGTTTCCTTATCAGAAAACCACTAAAAATCCGTTTGCTAAGTATTCACAGGGATTTCCTGCTCCATACCACTATTCAGCACATTCTGCTCCTCGTTGGGATCGACACTCCTATTTATCGAAAGTACTACGATACACCCCCTATACTTGTGGGTCATCAATGGTTTTAAGAACCATTCTGGGAAACTATGATACAGTGGGACCGGATACAACTCACTAACGCTAGTGCTCAAGTGATACTACTCCTTGGAGTCGGTGTCCTCCTCATCCTCCTCATCATCAATGAAGGCGAAATCATCCTCATCAGTGAAGAAGTCCATGGCCTGATCCTCCAGAAAGTCATCATCATCACTGAGATAGGAGTAGGGGTCTCCACGAAGGTCTTCCCCGACATTCTCCCTCTCCTCCATCTGCATAGCCCTCTCGTGGATGGTCTCCTCCAAGTCTGTGATCCTTTGGCAGAGATGGGCAATGATGCTCTCCTTCTTGTCGAGATGACGGCGACGAGACATGCGATCCTTCACCAGCATGGCGATGGTCTGATCCTTCTGGGCAGCGATGGCGGACTTGTGGTTGGCGTAGGAACGTGCATTGTCCAACTCCTTCTGCCGGTCATACATCATGAAGCTGAGGTGATCCACCTGGTTCTTCAGCTCAGGGTGATATGGTGCCTCTAGTGGTTGTCCCATAGCATCACACCTTGAGCAGAACTCAAAGCGGGTACCCTTGATCGGATTGATACTCTGCCCACATAGACAGGCAAGAGCTTCCTGCATGGCCCGGGCAAGTCCGTCTAGCCAACTGTTCTCTCTGATGGTGAACCGAATTCCTTCGGTGGTAGGGACTTTAATCTTTCCTCTAAGACTTGCAACAATCAACCATTGCAATTCCTCGCTTTCCTGATCGTTGAGCTGATCTCCGAAGAACTCGGGGTGCGGACGCTCCAGCATCTCCGACAGCTGGTCCAAGTCACGCTCAAAGATGAGGTCTCCTCCATTCCCCAACTGATAAAACTTGTTATACTTCACGTACATCTATAAGAATGTAGGATGAGTAAGTTAGTAGAGTGATAAAGTGTGTCAAATTTTAGGTAAGCTTGCAAGAATTTTTGAGGAACATGAATTTTCATGAAAGAGTCTAAGTGATAAGAATGAGAATAAGTTTTCATAAATACTCACTTCCTTGGTTTTGAAACTAATTTTTTGATTCAAACGTCCATTCTAACTAGGGTATCCTATGGTCAGGATGGCTCTGATACCAACTTGTTAACACCCAGATTTTTAATCCAGATGCCCGTTATACCATACATCGCAATCCCAGGATTACCATTTTTGCGAGACATAACAGATTGGATATCACAGTACATCATCCATTACAAACCATACATAAGGTCTTACACAAATAGGGATCACACGATCCAGTTCTTAATACAATTCAAGCAACGGAATAATGTAATAATAACAGTAGCGTCGGCGAGACTCCATCTTCATGGTCACAGGCAATGCTGACGATGGGAGATGATCCTAGTTGTCGTAACCTTCCCGATGTCCGTCCTCCTGATATTCCTCTTCATAGTCTGGCCACGGAAATAGCCAGGGAAAAAGCCACGAGTACTCTTTAAGTACTCGCAAACTAATACTAACAAGTGAAGTGGTTTTTGAGTAGGATATACTAAGCTCTAGGGTTGTTTTTGCAAAAAGCCAGATTTATCTCTACTGAGTTCAGAAGCAAAGGAAGCTAGTTGAAAGTTTTATAACACCTAAGTGGGAACTTGAATTTCATATCACAACTCTGTTGTGGTCAAGTCAAGGTCATAAATCATTTCATAAGTCCTTTTGAAAACATCTGACGACGGAACAGTATGGACACTCCAACTGTCCATAACTGCGGACGCGGCTAT
Organism: Avena atlantica; assembly: GCA_910589765.1. NCBI lineage: Eukaryota > Viridiplantae > Streptophyta > Magnoliopsida > Poales > Poaceae > Avena > Avena atlantica. The sequence goes on from OU342738.1 coordinate 323,508,265, forward strand.
TTGAATAGTTTGACACTCTGCAGAGCTGGTACACTTTCACCACAACCTTCGATACATCCGTCAGGAACAATCCTGATTTCACCATACTCAGTATGCGGATAATCAATCCTAACCTTTCAATTACACGCCCTAGTATAGGCACCTCTCCTGTGAGTTTGGCCTCCCAACCATGACCAACTGTCATCTTGGGTACTGCACAGGTGCACAATCTTCACAAGGTAGCCTCAGCTCAAACCTTGAACGCAAGGGAACCCATACTAAGGTATATAAATTTTCAGTCAAGCCCTACCCAATTTTCGGGTATTGTGGTTGTATGGTAAAATTGGAATGGTATCGCATTCAGACAACCATCAGTTTTATAAAGGGCTAAGGCTCATGCCTCAACATTTTCATCATCAAAATCATTCGGTGTTCAAGAACACATGTCAAAACATTTCAGTATAATGACTCATCATTCTAAGGTTTTCATAATCAATTTCACCAAGTATTCCCATCTAAAGTTGACCAAGTTTTATGCTTAGCACTAGCATCTACAAGTGGGGGTAAATACTAATGAAGGGTGGTGAACAAGTTATCTTATCTAAGTTCAATCTCATGCCTCAGAATGACATCAAGATTATCTAACTTAGGCCAAGTTTTATGCTCTTTATGCTACCTTTAAATATCTTTCTAAAATCTACAAGTCACTAAGTAACCTTCAATAGAAAGCTTTGGTAAATAAAATAAAATACTAAGCTTGCAATTAAAACTAGGATTGGGTATCAAGTAAGGTAAGCTTGCAAGGATTAGCTTGCTAAGTCAATTTGTATAGTGAGGCTTGCAAGTTTGCAAGTATAGGCTTGCCTTGTGCAGAGCAGTGGTTCAAGTTCTCATCGGCTTCCTCTTCGTAGTAATATCCTTCCTCCTCGTATCCTTGGTCGGTACTAGCGTCTATAAATAAATACGAGGTACCCAATCACCAAACAATACTTAATTACTTCTATTTATCACACAAGAGTTTTCACTATATGATCTAGTATCATCACAAACATTACCATCATCAAATTAATTGTCTTATTTATTTTATTTTGGAAAAGTAATTTCTACTCATTGAAAAACTACTTAAGATTTAATATTCTCCAACTAAAACATGGGATCATGTTGACACATGTCATCACCACATATTTTAGTACTTGGGAATATGAGTTAAAGTGGTGTCACAATTTAATAAGGTTTAACCTTTTTATTTTAATTAATAAAAGTGACTAGAATGGCCTATGAGGCATTATTTTATTTCTTTTTCATTATTTATGCAAGTAATCCTATATATTTTTATATATTCTGAAAGGTCTAGTTAAATGTGATTTTTGAGAGTTGGAATCAACTCAAAAGCTTTTGTGGTTGAATTTTGAAAAATGTTTGAATGCAGAAAAGCTCCTGCCTTTTTATTTTTAATATAGGTGATCTACAATTCCAAATGAATTGAATCAAACGGGCTTGGATTAAGCATTTCATTACCTTTCTAACAAAATTGGTTTCATGCATTTTGGTTCAGTAAATCGAGTTGGGTTGATTTTTGAATCTAGGTAGAGAACTGAGTTTAACTAAATTGGAAAATACAAATTCAAACTAACTGGGTTGCGCGGGATGCTAACTGGGCCGGCCCACTGCGCACAGTGTGCGCGGGCTGATCAAGTGGTTGTCCCCAATCGTCAGTGAGACAGAGTGTGGCGAAGCGGTACGGGGTGATTAGGGTCGCAGGATTAGAAGCTAGATCTATGGGTGAGGTTCATCGTCCACGCCTGAACAGGACGCGGCGAGGTCGAACCCTAGCACGACCAGTGGGGGTCTACAGGGGCTCACCGGGGCTCCGGCGATGGTCGGCGATGGGGGCAAACGACAGAGTCGACAACGGCGATCCTCCTGGTACCGGTGGCTCCTCCTGGGGCGGCTCCAATCAACGACGAACTTCTCCTCCAGCAGTGGCAAGATCGGGCGAAATTCTGGCCACCTGGTGCTCTCCTTGCTCCGGGGATGAGTGGGTACAATCAGTGAGAGGTGGGGAGTGAGATGGTGTGGAGAATTCGTGCTGGGAAGGCCTCTATTTATATTGCAAGAAGGGGACAGAAGGGCGCGGGCGGAGCTCGTCGTGGTCGTTGGTATAACGAGCTAAAGGCATGGGCAAAGGTAGGGGGCGGTGTTGTGCTCCCTGGTGAAGCTCAACAGCGTGGTCACGCGGTGTGGGGCGGTGCGATACGGTCGGAAAATCACGATGCTCTGGGCGGGTCCGACGGCTATTTTAATGGAGCGCGGGTTCTCCTGGTCGTGCGGCGACGAACTGGCGTGTCTGGGGTGTTCCTGGGGTGGTGGAGATCCTGCTTGCACGCGGCGAGGGCAGCGCGCGGTCTGTGGGGTCGTGTCGCAGGTGGCGCTCTGGCTCGCTCTCGGCACGCTCGCAGAGAGGCTGGGCACCCTCGGGCTATGTGGTCCAGGGGCTGGCAGTGCTCGAGGCTTAGACATGGGGTGGTGGTGGACGGTGGTGAGTGTCCCAGACATGGTGGCTAGGCTTGGGGATGCTCCTAGCTTGCTTTCAACCATGGGGTGGCAAGTTAGGCTCGGTATGCTCACCATTGATGGAAATGGCAAGCTCACAGTGGTGCTAGAGCTTGTTAATTGGGCTAGATGATCTACTAATAGCTTGCTGTGAACCAGAGAGGGAACAAGTTAGGCCAGATTCACTGCTCCTAATAGTGTTTGATGTTTGTTGGTTTGGTGATTGCAAGGTGTTTGATGAAATGGCCGAAAGAGATTCAAATTTGAATTTTTGATTCAAACTTGGTGGGTGTGTTAGTTACATACTACGGAGTCTCTGGTTAGTGGGAAAGGTCAAGGGGTACTGGTTTGGTTGGGTTTTGAATATGGGTGATCTTCACATGTGTTAAAGATTCAATTTTTAATTGTCATTTGAATCAAGTTGCCAAATGTTTCTGCAAGTCTGAAAGGTGGGCTTGGGTTAACTTTTACTTGGTCTAGCAAGGGGTGAAAATAAATGGAAATGTTTCTATTTGAAATCTTGGACTAGAAACACTCGAAGTGGCCTAGTGAGCAAGATTGGCAAAAATGACCATTTGCTTTATTTGGTTTGTTTTTTATTTTCTCTTGATTTCTCTCTGTTTGGAAATGTTTTAGGTGATGTTATTTTCATCTTTAAACCATTCCTTGCTATTTAGGTTAATCACACAAGTCCATTCATGCATTCATTTGATTTTTATTTAATTAAAAGTTTTTGTTAACCCTAATTTTGGTGATTAGAATATGATAATCATGATCAATATTTTTGGGATGTTACAAGATCTCCCGCCTCCAAATCCCGTAGCACGACGGCGCACCACGATGAAGAACTCCTCGCTCTCACAACCCTTACAAGGGGGCCACGATCGCAAGAGAGAAGAGATAGGCTACAAGCCTTTTTATTTATTTTATTGTGTATTTTAATCCTCCTATGGGCACCTCTCTCTGTATATATGCGGAGGGAGGGGCTCCCTCCCCTTTAGGTTCCCCATGTGAGACTTAAAACCAAGGGAAAAGGGAAATTCTCATGCTCCTAGCCGGCTAGACCTTGAGGCAACCCGGGTGGGCCACCCTGGCGCCGGCCAAACGCGGCAGGAGGCGATGGCAGGCGGGAAAGGCGGCAAAGGCCGGGTGGGTCGGCCTTCCCACCCTGCAGCCTAGCTGCCGAGCGGTGGCGGTGTGAGATCCAAGCACATGACTTAATAGGATTGATAGGATACTCATACCAACAATCTGCAAGTTCTTTTCCGGAAGCTCATTCGAAAATAACTCTAAGGTTAAGTGTTATTGGCCTAGAGCAATTCTAGGATGGGTGAACGACCGGGAAGTGGGTAACCGGGTGCGCATGAGTGAGGCCAAAGTGCGCAGAAAAGACTAGTGTTGGTCTGTGGGGCTAGTCTAGAGATCCTATTGAGCTGCCAGGAGTGACACCTCCGGGTCCTAGTGGACGGGGTGTTACAAGTGGTATCAGAGCCGATCCTCGTGATTAAAACGGGTGTGTGCGGGTCATTGGCAGGACATGTGGAGCATGACGCGTGTGACCCGGAGTGGACACGGCATGGCACATGTGCCCGCACTGGACGAACATACACGTGTCGGGTGTGTGCAGGTCAGTGGCGGGACATGTGGAACATGGCGCGTGTGGCCTGGAGTGGACACGGTATGACGCGTGTGGCCCGGAGTGGACACGGTATGACACGTCTGATAACCCACAAGTGTAGGGGATCACAACAGTCTTCGCGGGTAGTATTACCCAATTTATTGATTCGACACAAGGGGAGCCAAATAATACTTGCAAGCCTTAACAACTGAGTTGTCAGTTCAGCTGCACCTGGAAATAGTTCTTGCTCACAGAAGTTTATCAGTAGCAACAATTTGTAGTAGTAACAGCAAAGCAATAGCAGCACATGAGCAATAGTAACAATAATGGTAATAGTGGGATTCGAGTGCGGTAGGCATAGGGATGGATGGACGGGCATTGCATGGACGAGTCTAAACATGTAACTTCAAGATATAGGGCATTGCATATAAATAATAGTAAGCATCCAAGTACTAAACAATCCTAGGCATGTGCTCCATATATAGTCATACGTGCTCGCAATGAGAACTTGCACAACATCTTCTGTCTAGCCAGCCTGTGGCAGCGGGGCCTCTAGTGAACCACTGGCAATTAAGGTGCTCCTTTTAATAGAGCACCGGAGCAAAGCATTAACACTCTGTGAACACATGTGATCCTCACACCACAACCATCCCCTCCAGTTGTCCCAATTATTGTCACTTTGGGTCCTTTGGATCCGGACAATGATATGTGTACACAACTTGCAGATAAGATCACAAACAATACTATCATAATGATTCAATAATAAGTACAAATATCACTAATAGAGATACTAGGCACTATGCCCTAACAGATCTTATTCGATTACATGATAGAACTCATCCAATCCCTACCATCCCCAAGCCTACAGCGGGGGATTACTCACTCATGGATGAGGGAAACATCGGTGGTTGATGGAGATGCGTTGGTGATGGCGATGGCGATGATCCTCTCCAAATTCCCCGTCCCGGCAGGGTGCCAGAACGGAGTTTCTGGATCCGAATCTTGGTTTCTGGTGGCGGCGGTGGAGCGGAACTCTTTCTGGAAAACTATCAAACCCCCCTCGGTTTTTAGGTCGAAAGGAAACTTATAGGCGTAGAGGGAGGCCGAGGGGTGCCTGGGGTGGCTGCACCCCCTAGGCGCGGGGCAGGGCCCACCCGCGTCTGGTAGGGGTGTGGGCCCCCTAGGCCCCTTCTCTGGCTCATCTTCTGGCTCCGTGGGTCTTCTGGTGAAATATAATTTTGGCATATTTTCCGGGATTTTTCCTGGTAGTTAATTTTCTGCACAAAAATAAGACACCAAGGTAATTCTGCTGAAAATAGCGTCATTCCGTGTTAGTTGTATCCAAATCACACAAGTTTAGAGGAGAAACAATAGCAAAAGTGTTCAGGAAAGTAGATACGTTTTGGACGTATCAACTCCCCCCAAGCTTAGCTTATTGCTTGTCCTCAAGCAATTCAGTTGAAAGCTGGGTGCGATAAAATAACTTTCATGAACACATTTTCTTCATATGATGTATATATTCTCAACACAGGAGTAGATGCTTAAACCATTCATAATAAGAAGCATGCAACCAAGTTTACTCAATAATCATTGCAAGCTATGAAGAGAAACCAACTCAATAATAATAAGTAGCATGGAACATAAACATAAGCAACATTGCAATGCTCATAGTAAGGTATGATAGAGTGGTATCTCGCATGCCTTTGTTTGTAAAGCGCAATATATATGCCAAGGCACCTCTGAAGTTCAAGTGAAGACTAGAGGTAAAAATATCAGAGATACAAGCATCAAATTCATGACATAATTAACCAAGTTTTGGAACAAACACAAGAATGACAACTATGCTCTCAAGAAGGTGCTCATAGAATAAGTGGTGACTCAACAAGGTTGTGAAAACGGTTTTGGAAAGTTTGAAAGGATTCCTAATGCTGAAAGGAAGGTACTCATTAGCTTTGAGCTCTCATTGCCCCTATCATAGGCATCTTCATGTGGTTAAGGTGAAAGTGAGGTCCACTCTGAATCATATGCTTGACAGACCATAGGCTAAAAATCCCAAGTCCCTTGAGTACGGGGGCCTCTCCGCATGCTACTCAACTTTGGTTACCTGTAATTTCTTGTCATTGTAAATACATGCATATCATAGAGAACCGCCAACGGGGTACCCCTTGTACATGGTACAGGAGCTTTCCCATAACCAAAATGACAAGGCAAGCAGACAATGAGCATCTCAGCAATTTTTTTATTTACCATATGCATAGCTTTTTATTGAGGATGCTTCATAGATGCTCATTACGGCGATGCTGCAAGTTTCCACCATGATTAGGCATGGCTTAGGCTAGCGGCCCAGGCGTTTCTCTAACACAGAATACGAACTCCATGGACTTACAAGTTCCTTCTTTATTTCACACCGTTGACATCCATAGACAAAAGAGCATGATATCAACTCAGTACAAAAGTACAGGTGCAATGTTGAAAATGTTCCCCGTGACAGCACGGTTCTGCTAATTCCAACGTATAGATGCAAGCATATACAACTTCGATGACACAATGGTTCGAGTCTATTAGGGGCAAGAAAATAAGGTGTGCCATCAAGTTCGTGAGAGCTTTACTAACTAGTTTTCACATAACAAAATACCTTTTTAATTCGAAAGATAGATGAAGCTTGATAATTTGCTAGGAATAACAAAAGCTACTAGGTGGATATGGTGGACACAAATGGCAAAGGTTTTAAAGGGTTTGGAAACATGAGAAGTATGCCTTCTCAAAACAGGTTTTTGCTAGCAAGGCTGGGTAGCAAGCAAGAGAGTTGAAAGAAACAAGCAAACATACAAGTAATAAATCCAAACATGAAGTCTTCCTTGAAGACACAAAAGATCTTAAATAAAGAATACCAAGCTTATGAGTCAACAAGAAAACAAATGATACAAAATACATGTAAGCTTTTTCTCTTTTTCTTTCAAATCTCAAAAAGTATTGCTACTGACCAGAACTCGGTTTGCCAAAAGAAATTTAGATCCACTTGATGCTCCCAAAGTGATGCCAATACTGATCAACAAGATCCATCATATAATAGAGATTGCAAACTGAAAATAAGAAGTGCAAAAAGTAAAAGATGAAATTTCTCATTAATATTCAATAAAGGCAGTCACACCAAGGGATACATAGATAACCAACTAAAGGAGAGATACTTACACATGCAAACCAAACCAAACTATAACACAGTGTATAGACTCCATGAACTCACAAGCTCCCATTTTATTTCACATCGTCAACATCCGTAAACAAAAGAGCAAAGTATCAGCTGGTTCCCCGTGATAGCACGGTTCTGCTGACTCCCAGCATATAACTTTCATGGACAAGTCACAATGGTTCAGGATTATTAAGCGCAAGGAATAAAGTGTGCCATCAAGTTATTGAGAGCTTTACTAACTAACTTTCTCAAAACAGACAATTATTTTATTTGGAAGAAAACAAGGCATATTGAATATGCACTGAAATAGCAAACGATGCTAATAGGTAGGTAATGGTGGACACAACTGGCAATATTGGTTTTGGGGAGTTGGAAACACAGGTAGAGCTCATGCTCAGTGCAAGTGAAGGCTAGCAAAAGAGAGGGAGCGACAAACGAGAGGGCAGTAATTGTCATAATCATGCTTGCAACGAAACATGACTAATTATGGCATGAAAGTGATACAAGAACTCTGAGGCAAAATAAATCATCGAGGCTTACTGACTATTGATTAGTCATATGCATGCGTGAGCATGTGCCAAGTCGATTCCATGAAACTTCTAGAGGAGGATACCACAATTTCATACCAAAATATGAATAAAACAATGCAAGCAAACATTCATATGACATGCTACAAGCTATTAGCAAGGTGGATATAATCATAGACAAGCAAGAACTACTAAGCATCCATCAGTAACACACTCCTTACCATGAACAGACTAAGCATGCTCACAATGATGGGTATATGTACAAAAATGAAACAAATAGAGTTTGTTACCAACCTCTTACCACTCCTCAAGTTGTCTTAATCTTCATTATTGCCCTTCACTTGTGTGACTTGAATAATAACATGAAAAACAAAATCCACTGAGGACCGCTGAACCCTGCAAAGAACTCACAAAACCAAAGAAGAACAACAAATATTTTTGGTGTTTTCGATTTTTTAAAGAAGCCAATAAAGCAAAAACAAGCAAAGAAAAAAACAAACTGAGCAAAGCAAAATCTTTTTGGATTTTTATTTTAGGGCAAACCAAAGCGAATAAACAAAGAAACAAACTAAGAGAAACAACGAAAATATTTTTTGGTATTTTTGTGTTTTTGAGAAAGAAGCAACAAGAACCAAAAAGAAAGAAAAACACTGGATATACAAAGAACCGACCGAACATGATATATCGATGAGTGTGATGTCGGTATACCTCCCCCCAAGCTTAGGATTTTGGCCTAAGTGGGGCTCAATAGCGTGGGTAGAAACTCCATGCTGGTGGGTCATCATAGGAATGATCATAGTCAGGTGCTTGCGATGAAGAATAAGACGCACCCCAATCAAATGAGGGCTGCTGGTATGAGAACTCTCCCAAGTTGGAGGGCTGAACCGAATTGTTTTCGTTATCCTCTTCAACATTCTCCTCTTGCTGGGGGAGCTCTGCCACATATGTGTCAACCTCCTCCTCCGTAAGCGACCATCCTTGCCTGTTATCAAAGTTAAACAAAGCAGGTGCAGGCAAATAAACTATTTTCTCAGTCCTACCCTTTCTCCAACCTTGCTGGACAAAAGATAACTCATATAGTAAACTTCTCACATTGGCCCTCTGGGACACAAAACAATGCTGAATCATGGATTCAAGATCAAGCCTCTCTACGGGGAACTAAAAATCTGAATAGTGAGGCTCTAAACCATGGAAAGCTAGCAACCTAGAAGCAATGAGACCTCCACGAATTCCGCCCTTCTCTCGGTTGGTGGTGAGACGGTGAGCTATCAAAGCACCCAGACTATAATATCTATTCCTATTCAGAGCAGCTGCGATAAAAGCTAGATCAAAATAAGACAACTTTCTAGCAATCTATCTAGCAAGAACATACTTGGTAATGAAATAGGCAAAGTATCTAACAGCTGCGAACTGAATGTTCCGAATTTTACCACTTTCCTTTGACAAGTCGAAGCCTTGGAAAATCTCAGCATATAAATCCACAAGTGACTTGGGCCTTTCCTTGTTCTTCTCACAAGATCCCCACTGAGGTACTCTAACTGCTGCATAAAAATCAGCAAAAGGCAGGTCGACAGGTATATTATATATTTTGTAATGGACCATGGGGTTAGATGTAGACCAAGTGAACCGAAAGTCCTGCACAAAATACATGGTTAGCTTAAAAAATTGAAATGGTTCACCTTCAACGAAGTTTTCCAATCCTGCATTGGGAATCAAGGTTTGGAAATCCTGGAAGATTCTCGCGGTTCTCATAAATTCATGGCATGGATATATGGAAGGAAAAACTGACTCATCACGATGAACCTTCATTGGCTCAGACACCATCAAGTCATATTGATTCAGTGGATAGGTACTCATCTTCCTTGCTGAAATTTTTAAACAAACATCAAACCAAGTGATTTCCAAGTTGATAAATGATGAGCAACTACTATAGGAACTTGCTAGAGGACTACACATGCATCAAAAAAAAGTTTCTAAGCATAGAACAAGCATGCAAGCTCAAACAACCTGTCACCTATAGCAGAAAAATACTCAAGATACAATCTACCAATCACAAATCTAATTGGACAAGTGGAGGAGGCACATACCAAGGAACAATCTCTCCAAAAATCAGCAGCAAAGATGGGCTGAGCAAGGAGATCGAAAATCGCGAGCAAGAACTCGAGCTTTAGCAAGTTTTCTGGTGTTTTTTGGGAGAGAGAAAAAATATGGATTTGAGGAGGCAGCCTGGAGGGACCCAGGTGGGCCATACCCCCCCCCCCCCCCCAGGCGCCGCCACCTGGTAGGACGCTCCCACCATCGGTGTGGTGGCCTGGGGTGGCCCCCTGGGTCACTTCAGGTGCCTCTCTGCCCCTTTTTTCGAGGAAAAATTTATTTTGAATTTTCTGGGATTTTTCGGGAAACTTTATTTTGGACCAATTTTCAGGGTATGAAAATTGATTTTCTCACAGAAACAGTTTTTTCAGAAGAAGCAAAAGCAAATCAAAATCCAAACTACAGAAGCTCTAAGACACTCTAACAAGCCAACAACTAGCAAAACCAAAGCTATCAAAAGAAAGGAAAATACTAGGAAGGAGAAAAGTAAAACAAAGCAAGAATAACCACGGTGAAAACATTATTTTTTTCATAAAAATCCTTTTGTTAACTAGGTTGATCAAGTCATTTTATCAAAACAATCTTATATGAAACAAAACTTTGTAATCCACAAGATGATTATGTTACCTCATACTTGATAGCGATGGTCCCAATCATAATAGTTTCAAAATTTTCTTGTGGAATGGGACAATATATTTCTCCAACCTTGATGCTCTCAATATTTTCAATGGAATTCAGGCAATAGCTTCTAACAAACTTCTTGGGGAAATAAACAGTATGCTCTTTGTCATCAATATTGAATGTTACTTTTCCTTGATAGCACCTACAATATTAAGAAATGGTCTCCCAAGAATAATAGACATATTATCATCTTCAGGCATCTCAAGCACAATAAAATCAGTAAAAACCAAGCAATTATGAGCCACTTGAACAGGAACATCCTCACATATACCAACAGGAATAGTAGTCGACTTATCAGCCATTTGCAAAGATATATTAGTTGGTATCAACTTTTCTAGCTGGAGTCTCTTGTAGAGAGAAAAAGGCATAACACTAACTCCAACTCCCAAATCACATAAAGCAGTTCTAACATAATTGTTCTTAATAGATCAAGGAATAGTTGGTATACCTGGATCACCAAGTTTCTTTGGAACCTTACCATTGAAGGAGTAATTAGCAAGCAAAGTAGAAATATCCTCATTAGAATTCTTCCTTTTATTAGAGACAATACCCTTCATATACTTTGAATAAGGAGGAAATTTAATAGCATTAGTCAAAGTAATTTGCAAAACTAAAGGTTTCATCCACTCACAAAACTTGTTGTAGTGTTCTTCCTCCTTTGACTTGTGTTTCTTACCTGGAAAAGGCATAGGTTTCTGCACCCAAGGTTCTCTCTCACTACCATATTTCTTAGCAATAAAATCTTCCTTAGTGTACCTAGTGTTCTTAGTGTGATTCTCAGGTTCTTCCTCGACTTCCTCCTTATCAGGAGCATCATTATTATTACCACTCTCAGTTTCAGCATCAGAGATAGATATACTATTAGGATCTACAACAGGTTCAAGTGATTCCTCAACTACTCTATGTTTCTTTTTATTTCTCTTACGAGGACTACCACTACTCTCACCTTGATGAGAGTCATGCTCAATTCTTTTAGGGTGTCCTTCAGGATATAGAGGATCTTGAGTAGCTATACCACTCCTAGTTCTAATTCCATAAGCATGTTTATTTCCTGAGGCATTAACTAGCATATCCTTTTGTACCTTAGCAAGTTGATCAAGTTGGGTTTGAACCATTTGAAAGTGTTTACAAAGCATTTTAATATCATTAGAAGTTCTTTCCACAATATCTTTCAACTCATGGATAGCTCTAGAGTTTTCCAATAAATGATTCTGAACTTGTTTATTAAAATTACCTTGTTTAACAATAAATGTGTAAAGTTCCTCTAAGCATTGATCAGGAGGCTTACCATAATGAATATCACCTTCATTAAAGTGGAGAGAATGTACCTCAATAGTAGATGAGTGGGGAATTGGCTTACATAATTCTTCTATAGGAGGTAGATTCGTCACATCTTCAGCTCTAATACCTTTCTCCTTTAGACACTTCTTAGCTTCCGTCATCACTTCATAATTTAATGCAATAACTCCCCTCTTCTTTGGTGTTGGTGTTGGATCTGGTTCAGGCACAACTAGTTTAGGAGTAATAGGCTCAGGTGTATTTAGCTCATTTGAAGTCCAATCATCATAATTCTTACTTATCTTAGCCATTAATTCTTCAGCATCTATAGGAGTTCTTTTCCTGAAAACAAAATCAGCAAAGCTATCTAGGTATGTCCTAGAATCATTAGTTAGTCCATTATAATAAATATCAAGAAGCTCATTCTTAGGTAATGGACATCCAGGATGTGCATGAATCAAGGCACAGAACCTTGTCCATGACTCAGGCAATTTCTCTTCTTCTCCTGTTTAAAATAAAAAAGTCTCTGCAAAGCAGCATCTCTAGCACTGCGAGGAAAATATTTCTGGAAGAAAGAAGCAATAAAGCAATCAGGGCTATCAATGGAACCAGGAGGTAATCTAATAAACCAAGCCCTAGCTTCTCCTTTTAGTGAAAAAGGGAAGATCTTAGTAACAAAGTACTTGCGCATCTTAAAATCATCAAAGAATAAATCACTCATAGTAGAAAGCTCATTCATATGAGCCACAACACTCTCATTTTCAGTCCCACAAAAAGGTTCTTTCTCAACAATATCTAAATAATATAAATCAAGAGAGAAATCATAATCTTTATCTTTAATATCTATGGGAGAGGTGGCAAACTTAGGATCAGAGCACAGTTTAGGCATAATGGTGCGTCTAGCAAGGAGACTCTTAATAGTACTAGTACCATGCGTGTTTTGGCACTCTTCAACAAATTCATCAGTGAACTCAATGTAACCATCATTAATATCATAACTCTCACTAGACTCAGGTGATCTAACATGTCTAACAGTGTCTTCACTAGGAGTTTTGGTATTTCCTAGACTAGCCATAGTAGCATCTAGAAAAGGACCTAATGAACCACTCGCATCAAGCACAGTAGAAGTAACATCATGAGCATCAAAAGCAGTTTTAGATTCAGCAGTAGTAGCAGTGTGTGTAGCATGAGTATATGGTGGTGGTGTGACAAGCTTACTTATAACAAACAGTGAATCAAGAGCAACAGGGGTGTTTAGGACTGTACCTCTTCTTGTAGTGGATGGTAAAATAGGGAACTTTCCATCATGAGAATTCCCCATGATGAAAGGAGTAGCAGTGAACAATAATAGATCCAAGTGAACTTACAAATAAAGCTATGCTCCCCGGCAAAGGTGCCAAAAAATAGTCTTGATGATCCACAAGTGTAGGGAATCGCAACAGTCTTTGCGGGTAGTATTACCCAATTTATTGATTCGACACAAGGGAGCCAAAGAATACTTGCAAGCCTTAACAACTGAGTTATCAGTTCAGCTGCAACTGGAAATAGTTCTTGCTCACAGAAGTTTATCAGTAGCAACAGTTTGTAGTAGTAACAGCAAAGCAACAGCAGCACAGGAGCAATAGTAACAGTAACGTTAACAGTGGGATTCGAGTGCGGTAGGCATAGGGATGGATGGACGGGCGTTACATGGACGAGTCTAAACATGTAACTTCAAGATTTAGGGCATTGCATATAAATAATAATAAGCATCCAAGTACTAAACAATCCTAGGCATGTGCTCCAAATATAGTCATACATGCTCGCAATGAGAACTTGCACAGCATCTTCCGTCCAGCCAGCCCGTGGCAGCGAGGCCTCTAGGGAACTACTGGCAATTAAGGTGCTCCTTTTAATAGAGCACCAGAGCAAAGCATTAACACTCCATGAACACATGTGATTCTCACACCACAGTCATCCCCTCTGGTTGTCCCAAGTATTGTCACTTTGGGGCCTTTGGATCCGAACAATGATATGTGTACACAAATTGCAGATAAGATCACAAACAATACTATCATAATGATTCAATAATAAGTTCAGATTTGAGATCATGGCACTCGGGCTCTAGTCACAAGCATTAAGCACAAAAAGTTGCAACAAAGTCAAATAGCACTAATAGAGATACTAGGCACTATGCCCTAACAGATCTTATTCTACTACATGATAGAACTCATCCAATCCCTACCATCCCCAAGCCTACAGCGGGGGATTACTCACTCATGGATGAGGGAAACATCGGTGGTTGATGGATATGCGTTGGTGATGATCCTCTCCAAATTCCCCGTCCCGGCAGGGTGCTAGAACGGAGTTTCTGGATCCGAATCTTGGTTTCTGGTGGCGGCGGCAGAGCGAAACTCTTTCTGGAAACTATCGAACCCCCCTCGATTTTTAGGTCGAAAGGAAACTTATAGGCGCAGAGGGAGGCCGAGGGGGTGCCTGGGGTGGATACACCCCCTAGGCGTGGGGCAGGGCCCACCCGCGCCTGGCAGGGGTGTGGGGCCCCCAGGCCCCTTCTCCGGCTCATCTTCTGGCTCCTGGGTCTTCTGGTGAAATATAATTTTTGGCATATTTTCCGGAATTTTTCCTGATAGTTGATTTTCTGCATAAAAACAAGACACCAAGGAATTCTGCTGAAAACAGCGTCAGTCCGTGTTAGTTGTATCCAAATCACACAAGTTTAGAGGAGAAATAATAGCAAACGTGTTCGGGAAAGTAGATACGTTTTGGACGTATCAATGTGCCGACACTATACGAACATACGCGTGCCAAGAGAAAACGTTCATGGGGTGTGATTTATCGATGAGGGCATTGATCTTCTAAAGGGTGGGTGTATGTGAGATCCAAGCACATAACTTAATAAGATTGATAGGATATTCATACCAACAAGTTGCAACTTATTTTCCGGAAACTCATTCGAAAAGAATTCTAAGGTTAAGTGTGCTTGGCCTAGAGCAATTCTAGGATGGGTGACCAACCGGGAAGTGGGTAACCGGGTGCGCATGAGTGAGGATAAAGTGCGTAGAAAAGACTAGTGTTGGTCTAAGGGGATAGTCTAGAGATCCTATTGAGCTTTCATGAGTAACACCCCCCGGGCCAATGGACGGGGTGTTATAGGAGGCAGGCGTCAACCCATGTGGGCTAGCCCATGCACGTGCGTGCCAGCGTAGCCCGATCAGGAGGAGGCGGCAGCGGCCAAGTAGGCCGCGACACGGCCCATGAGCCAGCCTAGCGCGCCAGCCCGCCAGGTTCCCCCGCGAACTCCCATGGGTCGGGGTTGAGCCGGCTGCAGCGGCGGCTCGTAGCTGCCTCCACCCCGCACGACCTGTAATACGCGCCGCCCACATGGGCTGGTCAAACCAGCCCCTTTTGTTGTTTGTTTTGTCTTTTTCTTTAAGTTTCTTTTTAGGTAAAATTCCTCTAGAGTTTTGCCTAATAAGAAAGATGCCTTTATAAATATTTATTAGAAAATATTAATTCACAATTAACATATAATAAATATATATTTAAATTATTATTTATCCGAAACTCTTTTTGGTCCTTGTTTATTTTATTCTTTCTCCAAACACCTTCAGATCTCTCTAGAACATTTTTGGTTTCTATCTTCTCTTTTCTTCGGTGATTCCAAATATTCCAATAATGATCTCTGAGCTTCGTCAAGCCCTTAAGCGTGCTACCCAATGGTTCAAAAACATTCCAGACATGGTCAAGACTCCTCTCTGACCAATGATCAACAACGGGACCTGGATGCCCATGATGACCTGTGCATTCCACGAAACTTGTCGTTGAACAATTAACGTTGTGACTTATTTATTTTGTCTTTGTTATACTTGTATTGTCCGAGGCTTTATCAATGAAATCACCATCTCAGGTTCAACCTCGTTACCGACAATAGCTAATTTACTCGATCTGATAAGTGATATCCCTCGTGACCTAGTCACACGCTGCGTAGCTTATGGATATGATTTATCCGAGTGGGCCTAAAGTATCTTCCATCAAGCGGATGGATAAATCCCACTCTTGACGCATACGCCTCTAACTCTTTCTCCGAATACCCAATGTCACTCTTACGATCACCGTTCCACCGAGTGGCGTTAGATGCCATTAAAGTATTATCGAGAGACGGTGATTATATATTGTCTCACGGTCTATGGAATGAGTCACTACGTTTCTTAATCATCACAACTTGAACTTTGTGACATCAACATGCTATGATGCTTTAGATAGGGTATGTTCACCATATCATTCTCCAATGAGATGACTCCATTGTTAATTGATGCCGAGGCACCAACTTGAACATGAAACCTTGATCATCTATTGACCAATGAACCAGTGACTAGAGTTTTACTAAGAACTCCTGGATGTTTGTATATCACACGTGCATTGAAGTTTCCATTCAATATAGTTATAGCATAATATAAAACTTAATCATAAACTTTATAAAATATGCTAATAATCAATATTGATATTTTTCTCTAGGGCATATTTCCTTCAGATGCTTTGTTTCTAATTATTGCAACGATGAACTTTATGACTTGATCGTATTGCAATACGTATGTTAGGTACAATGTTCATCTAATAATATGACCTCATTGTCAATTGACATAAATGCCCATGATGAGGAAACCTTGATTATCAATTGACCAATGAACTACCTGAACAGAGGCTACTAGGGACTCGGTTTGTTTACATACCGTACATGTATCAATGTTTCCGATTGATATAGTTATAGCATGACATAAAACCTGTTATGAACTAATGATATATGATAATAAACTCCCTTTATTATTTGCCTTTAGGGCATATCTCTAACAATTCTATGGGGTATAGGAGGGTCAGGCGGAGTGCACAAACAAGGCTCGCACGTAAGTGTTTTTCAAGAGGCTTTGATGACCTCACTCAAACGCACCTCGGTCCAATTCACACCTATGTTAGGAGAAGCATCAGGAAGACGCTTAACTAGTGAATATAGTCGTTATATACATGGATAAAAGATGAAGGGGTGGTGCGCAATTTATGGTGACATATCCTTCTCGTCCCTCCATTATCCCGAGTTTCTTTCACTTGGGATGTCACTTTTGGCTTCTTATATTTATTTTTTCTCTCCCTTTGGCAACTTACTATTGACTATCACTAGTTTGATGGAATCTTGCTGACTTAGCTTGACTTTAACAATTTTCCACACAATTGTCATGTATGACTTAGAGGGACCAAATTGTAAGACTAGACACGATCATGTTGGACTTAAGTATGTGCATCTTGATTTTTTACTCCTTCCATAAAATCAATCATCTTATGTGAGTTCTCCATGAGCAAATCTATAAGAAATGATACGATACCTCAAGCCTCTCTAGAACGATGGCCACCACCTCCAGATCCAATCTCCACTCCCCTCCTTCTCTAGACATTGCTCTGGTGCCATGGGACAAATGGGAGATGATCTTCGTCTCTTACCCGGTGTAGCAAGATTTCTTATGTTCAGTTTTGTTGTTGCAGTGACATCACATAGACGGTGATGGGGGTGTTGTCTCGCATAAGAATCCTTTGGCTCCAATCCTGTCTCAGTGACTATTGGTTTAGCATTGTCGGGGAGCTTGGGAATTTTTGTCCTTGCCGTTTTTCATGGATGGCTGGTTTGTTCTTACTGCTATCGGTTGGTGTGGCTACATGGGCGCCATCAGCAACAATATTTTCTTTAACAATCCCTTCTATTGAGCTTTGCGAGTGAGATTGTCAGCCAAGTTTAGCGATGCTATCGTGGCTTCCTGTTTAGATTAGGGTGGTGACCCCGTAGATATACTTGACGCGATTGCCAATATCTGTCATACACGGCAGTCTACTATTGCAACAATTCAGATTATCGTTTTTAGGTAGTTCAATGGGTGAATTTATTGGTGTTGTTCATTGCAAGTGAGAGCCATGGTGGCGCAATAACGATGTGTTCGGCTACAACTTTGGCGAGAAGTTTGAGGCAAATGATCATGGTTGTGTTTTCATCTTAGTTTAGAGTTTTTTATGAGTCGGTGGATTCAGTTATTTCTTTATCTGATTGTAGATGTTGTTCTCTTTATCTAATATAAACTAGATTTGATTAAAAACCCGGAGTCTTTACCTAATGTAGAGTTGATTTTTCGAACTCATCCCTACAAGGTCCACAAAGTCTAGACAACTTAGTTTCAATCCATTGACTATTATTACTTCACAAAATAGCATTCTATTTTATCAAATCAACCCACAATCAGAACCGCCAATTTCCTATATGGAAAATCGTCGACCATCATATTTGTAGAAAGATTTGCATTTTATCAAAGTTAACCCTTAGTCTATTATTTCTAAGTGTTGTATATGAAACGCATATAAAACTTGAATCTTACATAACTTACAAATATGAAAACCACCAATATGCATAGATCTCAATGCAGTAGATGTGTGGTCTAGATTTTTTTTCAGATTTCACTTTTCTTGTGAGCGCACATAATGTGGAGATGCACAACGTTTTTTGGAAAAAGATTAGAAGATTGAAATGTGTGATTTTGGTAAAGGGAGCATGTGCACCCCGGGACTAAAAGTGAATTTCTGTTTTTGGCGCTTAGTCTTTTTTAAGAGTGTACAGGCGACAGCACAATCCACGTTTGCACTCGGTGACATGTTTCATGCGATAGGGAAACCTAAGAACTCCACCAAATTCAGTTGATGTTTGTACGCACTTTATATGCTCAACTTAACTGCACGGGTGCACATAATCCCATGCATAGTTTGGTCTTGATCCGTCCAAACCGTCGAACCAGCTCGATGAAAACCGTGTGGCTGGTTTCAACGGGTTATGGTTTTTGCGTGGTTTCAAACTGCCGAAACTGGTTCCAATCTCCTCCTCCACGGTGTCCGGAGATTACGGCGAGCATGGCAAATTTCATGGGAAGACGCAGCAGGCCACCGTTGCAGGACACCGGGACATGCACGTCCATATAGCTCTCACAGTAGCATATACCTCTCCCTCCCTCGTCGCCCCCGCCTGGCGACAGGGGGGAACCCTAGATCCGGGCGCCGCCGCCACCTCTCTCTCCCTCGCCGCCGCCAGGAGGGCGCGGCTGGGCGAAGCCCGGCCGGCGGCGGCGTTGGGGCCTCCTCGTCTCCTTCCCTGGGGTTGCTCGCGCGGGGTGGAACCACTAGGCTTGGACGTGGCTCTGGCGCTGGGAGCTTCGGCGACGGCGCGGGGCTTGCCCTGCTGTGGGTCGCGGCGGGCGGTGCAAGGCAAGGGGATGGCACACCGTGCTTCGGGGATGGCGGACGACGGCGGCCAGCGGCCTAGGCGGTCGGCGATGGGAGGTCGTAGGCAGGGGCGGTACTGTCCTCCCGGCCTCAGCCTCCTAATGGTGATGGTAGGAGCATGTCGATCCCGATCTCGACCGTTTCCTATCGGATCTGTTGCAGCCGGCAGCGGGATGGCTTCTGGGTTCGTTTGGTTTCACGAGGTCACCTAGGGCTGCGAGCCCGGGCATGGTGGTGGTGGCCTTTCTCCCCCGTCGGAGTTGGTCGACCGGTCGAATAAAGTTGGATCGGCCTAGGGTCCCT
The DNA here is from genome assembly GCA_910589765.1 of Avena atlantica. Lineage (NCBI taxonomy): Eukaryota > Viridiplantae > Streptophyta > Magnoliopsida > Poales > Poaceae > Avena > Avena atlantica. The sequence continues at coordinate 323,527,793 of OU342738.1, forward strand.
CTTGTGTGGAGATGATCACCTTCCTGAGGATGGTTCTTGATTTGGCTGGAGTGGGGAGTTCCAGAAGGCTCCGCTGGCGAATGTACCAGCGCTTCTATGCCCGCAGTTCGCTGGATCGGATGGTATTCGGTCACGTGCACCCATGTTTTATTCCGACCGTTTGGTTCAGGAGGGAGCGCCACGAAGCTCTGTCCTTTGTTGCCACCAGGCGACTGTCGATCCATGGTGAAGTCAGAGGTGGAGAATTCATGAAGGCCAGGTTTGGAGATCTATCTATGGAGGTTTGAGTCGTCGTACAGTTGAGGTACTTGCTTGGTGTTCTGGGCTAAACAGCAGTCGTATGTAAGTGGGGGTGGCAACACAGGTGAATTTTAGAATCTTACCTTTCAGGGTGAAAACCCAAGGTCTGGCCTTAGCTGGTTGTGCCTGGCAATGGCCTTGTTGAAGGCATTGTTTTGAGAGTGGGGATTATCTTCAGGGTCAAAATCTAGATTTTTGATCGGGCGACGATGGTGCTTGTGCACTGTTCCCTTCTTGGAGGCGTTGCTTTTGAAGAGCCTGGAGTTCAGGTGTTGTATTGGTGGTGGTTGTACTGTTGCTGCTAGGACCGGAACACTATAGCAGGTCTTTTATTTTCTTAGTTTTCTTTATCTTTTGTTGGCTGTGTGCATCCGTAATGCCAATAGGGTATTGCGTTGTTGCAGAGGCCGGGTGTAATTGATATCTCTTGATATTAATATATGCTCCTTTCCAAAAAAAACTGGCGGCTACTAGGCGCAGGCATGCAACGGCAAAAATCACAGATTTGACCTAATTAACGAATGATCTCACGAATTGACCTACTTTTTCGAAGATATCCCGATCTGACCTGTTTTCATGGCGCTTTACCAGAGGGCGCCATGGTTAGTAGTACGGCGCTCCCGGCAAAAGCGCCATGCATCCATGGCGCTCCCTCCAAAAACGCCATGGTCTCGTCCGACGTGGCGGCCGTCATGGCCCACGCGGGCCCGTTTTAATGTTTGGCGTTTTCCGCGGAGGCGCCATGCTACTAGGCACAACGCTTTTGCGAAAAGCACCATGGTCCTTAACCCTAGATAACGGCGTGGGAGCCCTCCCCCCACCCCTCCCAGCGCCATACCCCCCTCCTCGAGCAGACAGAGATGACGGCGGCGGCTCCTCCCCCCAATCCCCCTCAAATCCACATGCCCCCCCCCATATCTGAACCGATTCTCTGGTGTAATTTCTTCCTCTCCCCCCACTTGAGGTATTCTCCTTCAATTTTTATTGTTTTATTGGTTGAAATCATCACATGGTCATCTTCCTCCTAACCCTAGTTCTTGTGTAATGATGCATGTTAGGGTTAGTAATAGATTTGGCATGTACATATGGTAAAAATTGTGCTTAGTGGAATGGTGTATGGCTATTGTGATTTGTGGTTTGTGTAATGAGTTGGCATGCATATATGGGCAAATAGGCCTTAGGCAAAATTTCCTATTGTTGGCATATATGGCTTATAGATGGGCATATATGGAGTACATATGGCATGTCATTATTGTATATTCATATTTGGAATGGACATGTATGGATATAGATAGTCATATTTCTACAATGAGAATATATGGATTATAGATGGCATGGAATGAATGTGCATTCATAATGAGAGGCATTATTATGTATTTGTGGTGGAGTATCGAATTTCCTTGACCTAATTTATTCACTTGTTTTTTTGCAACCACTTGTAGGATGGAAGGACAATCTATTTTGAATGGTCATTACGATCAATGACACCGTGGGCGATACATCGCAGAGAATAAACATGTGTTCAAGTGGTTGCACCTAAGGTCCAAGGAGGTGCATAGCAAGAAAATGCCATATGATGAGCGCTACACCCCATATGTTGAGCAGACTGGACTTCACCCTTTCATCCAGCTTGTCGCACGTTCGACGCCGCATATGAACCCTTGTTTGATCACAATGCTTGTTGATAGATGGAGACCGGAGACACACAGTTTTCACCTCCCTTGTGGTGAGATGACGGTCACTCTGCAGGACATCTCCATGTTTTTTGCGCTTCCCATCAAAGGACAGCCCGTGTGTATAAGCTCAGATTCGGGTAAGTGGCGTGAAGTGATGATTGGCTTAATTGGTAAGGCGCCAACGCAAGAGAAGATATATGCCGGTGCTACTTACAAATGGATACAAGAAAATTTCAGCAAGTGCACCGAGGACGCCGATGAGGAGGTGATCCAGATGTATGACCGTGCATACTTATGGTCTGCCATAAGTAGGACACTTTTCCCAGATGGCACGGGAAGGAACGCTTCATTCATGTGGCTCACTCTATTTGCGGAATGGGGCTATATGCATAGCTGGGTTCGGTGGCACTTGCTTACTTATATCGACAGGTAATAAACCATATATATTTCATGGTAGTAGTACATATGCTTGATCGACCGGATACTTATGTATGCTTGTTGTATGTGCATCTGGACGAGGCGTGTTGTAGAACTGGAAAAGGAGCAAGTACTGGTGGACCTATGGTGCTATTGACCATATGGTCCTGGTTGCGCATACCAGTTGGTCGATCCATTCCGATGAAGGAAAAAACCGTGGGATGATCATGGCAATAGCTGTCTCCGCGCTCCTACATGGGCGTACCTGTGGGATAATACCGAAGTATTCCACGATGAATCCGAGGAATGCTACTTGCGTTACACTAACCAAATCGACTTGCTAACCCCGAAGAAGGTAATAATTTGATTGGTCTCAAGAACTCATCTTTTCCACCATATATACTTCGAGTCCACATGCTAATGTTGTGTTCCTCGCTCATGTGGAATGGGAGCCATACGGAACTAGAGGGAATGTGGGTACGGGTGTTTGGTTCCAGACGGACTTGAACCGCAAATGTATCTAGGAAGCACATCTCTGGAGGATTCGTGCCCCGTTGATTTGTGTATACGTTGTTGAGTTCCACCTTCCACAATGGGTGATGAGGCAATTTGGCTTATTTCACGAGAACCCGCTGTCATACAAGGACACAATCATAGTTCTTCATGGGTGAGTGATCCTTATACCCTAACTAGCTAATTTTCTTGGGTTTCACATGATAGTACTAAGTCGATGAATTTGGTTGTAGATTGGACAAAATCAAGCAGAAGAGGGAAAAAGATTGGGCTGCATATCATCATAAGTATATTCAGCAGTTCTATGCAAGGATTGAGGAGATCGAAAACCCGAATGCCGTCTCTCATCCTGAGGCGCTGCATTGCAGCGTTCAATCGGTATCTTGTGTGGCTTGGGAATGTGTCTCGTTTGTACCTGCAGTCGCCTTCGTTTGCATATCATGACATAGTGGAGGACCCTTTTCCTGCTTTTGACGATCTAAGCCAGCTAGAGTACAACAGACTTGTTCAAGGTGGGAGGGGCGCAAATTCAGCGGGGGTTATCTGCTTTGTGGTAAGTATTGTACCGACAGACTGTGATGTGCAAGTATAGCAACAAAATATTGACTACTTTGTCCTTTTGCTAGCGCGAGGAGATCTCGAAACATGTGGATGACGCCACTGAAGCGCTAAAACATCCTCCGGGCAAGGAGTCCGAGTCAGCCCTTCGAGAGTTCGTGGAGGTATGTGTTCATACCGTTCAAATTGCTATAGTACTTTCGTCTGTGCTTAAATTTCTATTCGTCAATGTCGTAGCGTACCAAGCGTTGGGACCGTGGATTAGGTGTTCTGCTTGGTTGCCGCACCGTCGAGGCCGCATCACCAGTTAGGTCTTCTAGCCTTGAGGTCGACTAGGATGAAGAGGGAGAGTATGAGGATGAGGATGATGACGAGGTAATCAATTGTTAACTTTGTTATTTTTTTGTTGCCATGGAAATTGCGGGAATGCGCTCACTATTGAATGTCGAATAACTAGAAGCAACACCATCAAGCCTAGATTTCACTCCAAAGCTAAGATATAGCTAGGGTTAGGGTTAGGGTTCTAGATTCTTTGCCAAACTAGAAGAAAATTGCACAAATCTATTTGGACAAAACCAAGGGGTTCAGGGGAGATTACCTCTTGAAGCAAGGGGAAGTCCAAATCCACGGAGAAAAGAAACCGATTTGAAGGGATTCAAGTAGGGGAAGAGCTTGGGGCGAGAGAGAGAGAGAGAGAGAGAGAGATAGATAGATAGATAGAGAGAGAGATAGAGAGAGAGAGAGAGAGAGAGAGAGAGAGAGGAGCGCTCGGGGCGAAGAGGTATGGCGCTGGGAGGGCGCTCGTGCCTTTATCTAGGGTTAAGGACGCAAAAGCGCCGTGCCTAGTAGCATGGCGCCTCCGCGGAAAGCGCCAAACATTAAAACGGACCCGCGTGGGCCACGACGCCACGTCGGACAGGACCATGGCGTTTTTGGCAGGGGCGCCATAGATGCATGGCGCTTTTGCCGGAAGCGTCGTGCTACTGACCATGGCGCCCTCTGGTAAAGCGCCATGAAAACAGGTCAGATTAGGATATCTTCGAAAAAGTAGGTCAATTCATGAGATCATTTGTTAATTAGGTTAAATCTATGATTTTTGCCGCATGCAACAGCCAGCAGCAGCCCGTGCGTATGATGAGACCTAGTCCTCTGTTTCTGCGACGTCCTGGAGGCCTAGGACTGCGGTGGCGTGTTATTCCTCGTCAACTGAATCAGAGATCGTGCCTCTTGCGACATCTCGCGGTTTGAACTAGGGCTGTCAACGAGCCGAACTCGAGCGAACATTGTTAGGCTCGGCTCGAGCTCGGTAGAAGCTCGATCCGAGCTCGAGCGAGCCTAGGTTGACCTTCGAGCCTACAGTTAAGCTCGAGTTTGACTCGACCAAAGCTCGAGTAGGCTTGAGCTCGGTAAGAAACTTTTAGTACATCCAAAGATAAACATACAGCTACATAGCAAGAAAATAGTAAAGCTTGACAACGGAATAGCAGAAATGGCTCGGAGTCTCATATAATAGTAATACAGTGCCAACATGCCAGCATAATTATTTTAGCAGTCTTACAGTAGATGGAATAATAATAGCAGTCTCAATTTTGCGGCTATACAAAAATCACGAGCTTTATCGAACTGTTTGAGTTCGGCTCGTCTAAGCTCGCGAGCTCGAAAACAGGCTCGAGTTTGGTTTGTTAGAGAGACGAATCAAGCTCGAGCCGAGCTGTTAACGCGCCGAACTCGCACAGTTTGTCAAGCCCGAACTTTTTTGACAGCCCTAGTTTGAACCGTACAACCCGGCTAAACCAAACTGTCTAAGGTCCTGCTTGGTTCGTCGGATTGTAGCGAAAAACAACCGTATTTATCTGTTCCGAAAAATCCAGATCAGAGGAGTATTTCCACTTGGATTGCCGGTTTGGTTTCCGTACTCTGCCGTTTCTGGCCGTATTTGGAGCAGAAAAGGTCATGGACCAGTGGGCATTCGTATTTGTCGGCTGTAAATTATTATGCACACGGACACATCGGTATAAACAATCACGGGCGAAAAATTAACGGAAGTTGCCAAGCGTAGCGTAAACCGTAAATTTTACGCTGGTTTGATGAAACCGCTCAAACCCATCTAAACCAGCGATGTCCACCCTTAGACGGACAGATGTTGCTAATACGACTAATGTGCACGTTACGGCTAAACCAGGGCAGACCCATCTGTCCGCGTTACGACTAATGTGCACGATTCAAGTAATAGCAACATCTGCTAAAGAAAGTAACATAGCAACATGTTTTTTTTAAGCAATATATATTAGGCATGTAAGCCGCCTCATTAAAACCTTCCAGTACCCTTGGGTATTCTGGCTAGGAAAAAAAGTGCGTCTAAAACTTGCAGCCCTCAAACAATTGATATATCGTTTACAAGAGTTTGTAAAATTAAACTAGGAGGTTCATCGACCCAATTACAAGAAATTTTATCTCTAAAACAAGCCCTAACTAGTGCATGAGCCACCTCATTTGCTTTCCTTGGACAATGATGGAATTTGACGCTGCCAATAAGCGTCACCAAATCAATACAATCTGCATAAACTGCTGCAAACTCGTTCCACCATGATTCTTCACCCGTACAAGCTTGTATAATTTCAGTGGAGTCTGATTCAGTAGAGACGTTGTTACAACCCATTCTATTAGCCAAAGATAGTCCTTCTCTCATCGCCAGTGCTTCTGCTGCTGTTGCCGAAGCAATGTTCGGTAGGAACAGGGTGGATACCGCAATAAATCTTCCAGCATAATCTCTAAGAACAGCCCCGATCGAACCTGTATGAGAATCAGCATAATAACTTATATCAACGTTTAGCTTTACCTCTCTGGGATTTGGTTTACTCCATCTTGGACATGAGGTGTCTGGCTTCTTTAGAGCTTTAGAGGAATTAGATACTAACGCCAAGATAGACATTCTACATTTGAACATTGGAGGGACTTGCTCATTGTGTGTTCGCCGTCTTCGAATCCACCATAAATACCATGATGCAACTGCAATTGTTTCCTTCAAGCCCAAGTCATAACCAGGGAGAGGCTCGCCATCCTTTCTGAGCAAGAATTCAAGAACTGCAGAACCAGATCGATCAACAACCATTGTCTCGTCCATCCTTTGACTAATACCAAGAGAAGTCCACATAGCCTGAGCTGTAGGGCAACTAAACATAAGGTGGAAAATATCTTCCGCCGCTTGATTACAGATGGGGCATTCACCGCTGAAGCCGATGTGGCGATTTGCGAGGATTGCTTTGAGTGGAAGAATGCCATGGAGAGCACGCCAGATAATTTTTTTAATTTTACTAGGAACTTTCAGTTGCCATGTAGCCTTCCAGACTGGGTTATTCGCTGAAGTGCCAGGTAGTGCAAGTTGGTTTGCTGAGGGGCCAAAGCTATGTTTCCATTGCAAGTAATAACCAGATTTGACAGTGTACCTTCCATGCTTAGTGAAGTTCCATGCAATAAAATCATCAAAGCCATGGTTGTTCGGTGGGATCTCAAGTATTCGGTTCACATCCACAAAACAGAAAAGCTCGCGTAAGAGCTGTTCATCTCATGTTCCTGTATAGGGATTGATCAATTCCGAGACTTTAGTGTACAACACTCCTCTTGATAAAATAATTCTTCTATCCGGACTTGAGGGAATCCATGGATCTGAGTAAATGTTTATGTTTTCTCCGGTGCCGACCCTCCAGATATAACCCCTCTTGAATGTTGTCAGACCAGCTAAAATACTCTGCCAAGTAAATCTAGAACCAGTTTTCGGACCAGCTTTCATGATATCCCCATGAGGATAATATTTAGCGCGTATACTCGGGCGCACAAAGAATCTGGAGTGTTAATAAGCCTCCATGCTTGCTTTGCTAACATAGCTAGATTGAAAGAATGGAAGTCCCGAAAGCCCATACCTCCTTCACTTTTTGGATAGCACAATTTCCACCATGCAAACCAGTGCATCTTCTTACTATTATCATCATCCCCCCACCAGAACTTGGAGATGGCCTCCGTCATTCTTTTACAAACTCCAACGGGAATAAGAAACACAGACATTGCATATACCGAAATAGCCCGAGCCACAGCTTTAAGAAGGATCTCCTTTCCTCCAATTGATAGCAATTTTTCCTTCCAACCATTTATCCTAATAATGATTCTCTCAATAAGGTGAAAACAATCACTCCTATCAGCCCCTACTAAAGCAGGTAAACCCAGATATTTGTCTGAGAGAGCTTCTGTGTCAATATGAAGGGTTTCACAAATATCCGCTTTTACCAACACATAGCAACATGTTTTGTGGGTTTATTATTGATCAACAGGTAACATAGCAAAATGTTTTGTGGGTTTATTACTGATTTTGAGGGGTGTTAACACTTAACCGTGATACCCTCCTAAGCCTTATAACAATGTGCAGAGGTAGAGACATGTGGCATCGCTTGTATTAATCAGTGTTGTATTGTTATAGTACTTCATCCATCTAGAAATAACTGACTTGAGTTCGTCTAGATACAAATGTATCTATCTATAGACTAAAACATGTCTAGATAACTTTAAATTTAGACAAATCTAAGTCAGTTATTTCTGGACGGAGGGAGTACTATGTTTCATTGCATAGTTATCCTTACATATGGCAGCCTGACAACCAGCTAAAAACTGAAATGGTTTATTTCTCTTCCTAGCTGTGGTATAATTGTAGATTCTCCATTTATCGATGTCACAGAAAAAGAACATTCGGACAATGGAGACAGAAAATATAACAGTTGTCAGAGACAGATGTTATCTCTTATGTTCAGACTCTCGCACTTGAAGCCATGTTCAGAAAGAAAATGTGGCTGGACGACAGGTGCCAGATCTACACCTCCGTACATTCCCTTGATTAAAAGGTTAACACAAATAACATGAGGAAACATGTATTCCAGTTTCACACGTTTCTAGAAAGAAAAAACTGCGGATAACTAAAACACTGAAGCAATTTAAAAGATGCTATAATCAATGTCGTCACTGTGTTCCTTTCCAAAAAAAAAATGTCTTCACTGTTTGGGTTTTGTCATAATTAATAAAAAGGTCACAGTGCTGGCAATTACACATGAAACTACAAAATTTCAATATAAACAAAACAGTCTATAGAACTGTAAGTGGCTATTGCAAGAAAATACTACTACCCTATTTGCAACTCAGTCTCCCTTTCCATCACTCGGATGTCGAAAACCTGATATGGTGAGCAGTTGGCTACCGGAAGAGATTCAGATCAGAATGGATAAACGCCGTGTGCGATATGAAGGGAACGTTCGGGTACATCCCAGCAAGAGCACACCTCATGCACTCCAGCACCGTGAAGATCTGTATGAAAGCAATGGACATCCAGAAATACTGCATCGGCTTCCCCTGGTACACGATGCTGGGCATCCAGGTACACATCGTTGCCACTGCTTGGGAGCCAGTGTCCAGGAGGATAGCCAAGATCACATGGAACCTCATGAAGTGGGGTGACCACTCTCGCCTCACAACAAAGAAGTACACTGTCATGAATATCACCAGCAAGAGCCACCCTGGAAGCAGAGTCATGGTATCAATGAAGGTGTAAACCAATGAAAACCCCTGCAGATACGTGTGCAACTGGTAGATGACATCGGCATACGACCACATGTTGTGAAGTGGAAGCAAGTACGGCACACATGCTAGAGTTCTCCACCACCATCTTGGTTTGGAAGTCAGCTCAGGATAGCTGAATGATGCTAGAGAGGAAGCTCGACAACCAACTTCAGATCTTCGACGCTGATTGTGGCGAGTCAATAATGATGGAATGCCCTTGATGGTATCCTCCTTTGGAAATGATGTGAGCATCCCATGGCGAAGAAAATCAGTGTCGGCTGCAAGATACAGGTGATAATTACAGTGAAATGCATTCTAAGAATTAAGTCTTCAGAATCACAGAATGGATTTAAGTGTCAGAATCCAAGATGGAAATGAAATGAAATGCAAAGAAAATTACCAAACAAAACAAGACACATACGATATGCGTAGAACTGTCTCATTTCCAATACAATACAGCTCTCTTCAATTATCATAAATTCGTTATGATTTTTATTAGACTGATTTATGAAGCACTCTGGATAATTCAAGTATACACCATGACATCATGAGTAAAGAATCATCTTTCATGTTTACTTCATGACATTTGTTCAACCATGAACTTTCTGTTTATACCGTATTTTATACAGCAAACTGTCTGCAGAACCCTGGTGCTCACAAGTCAGGAGTAATCAATGGGACGGAAATGTCAAAACCATGAGCGTTCTATTTTATAACGTATTTTATACAGTTAACTGTCTACAGAACATTGGTCCTCACAACTAATCAAAGGGGCAGAAATTTCAAAACTGCAAAAAGACTTGGGACAACAACAATTTTTGGACTGTCAGCTCAAGAATGGCATCACCAGGTATTCTACTATCCAATATAACTGGTCACAGCACAAAAAAGATGTTGCTAGAGCCTAGAGATCACATACAGAAATAAAGAAATGAATATGCCAGCAATATAAAAGAAATGGTAATTCAGTGCTAGCAGCCTCTTGGAAAACCACGACTGAATTGAAATGATTGGAATACTACCGTTATGTTCAAGAATCGGTAACCTTATTGGTTCTAAATGGTATTTCAGTAGTTTTAATCTCAATTTTCAGCCAGGCTGTACTAGCCATTTAAGTAGAGTATTAATGAAGTTTCTCTAACTGGCGTTAAGACATTTTTACATAGTGTATAATGTCAGCATATAATCCTGAATCTTACTTCTTTAAATATTTCTGAAAAGAAATTCAAGAGTACACAAACAGAGCTTTAGCTAGAAATTCTGTGAGTCTATAATTACATGCAGACTGTACTTCTTCAACTGAATTTCAGTGTTGGACATTTTAAGAGTGTAGGTAATGTGCAAAATACTCCTTCGGCAGAAACCACATGGTTTAAGAAGAAACAAGTTATCTGCACATACAACATATCTGTGGTGATTTCATACCTGTAGTCTGTACAAGAATGACACATATTGTAAAACTATAGACAGTAATTCTTGCCACAATTGTTTCTTAGAAGTTCAGAATAGTTTGAACCATGCTAGACCAACACACTTTATCTTAGTACTTGGACATGCACAGATTTTTTTTTTAAAGTTAGCAAGTTCTAAGATGTACTTTTACAGACATTTAATATTGCCAACTTGATTCTTACTTATGTTCTTGTTTATTTGAAGATAACCCATTGTCTGCTCTCTACTGGATGATTATAATAATCCTAATATTTGTATAAGGAGGTTAGAGAACGGCACTGTACTGTATAAAGAACAGCAAAGGATTTTGCATTAACTCATATTTTCACTCTGTAACCCTCCATCTTTTGATCCAACAAACTAGCAGTATAACTTTAATCAGGGGGCTAAGGAGTAAGGACGATCTATCATGTATGTTCAGAAGAGAATTGCATCTTAACTGCAGAAAACATAGCCAAAAGCAAATTTGTGCGTTATATGCATACCTCGTGCAGCTTGTACCGAAAAATTCTTCCTTGCACCTAAAAGACGAGCACTCTTCAGACTCGAGGAGCCTGCTGGAATACGAAGGCATGATCTTCTTAAGAGACAAGGCTTAGCAGCAGGAAAAGCAAGCAGCTGGGCATGCCCAGCAGATAAGCCTTGGCAGAGAGCCATTCTGTATAAACTCGGGCTTGCACACCTGGACGGGCATGGATATGAAGTTAGCACTACAGCACTGAACTTAAACAATTATGGAGACATTAATCAAATCAAGTAAGTCGTTCGTTCTCTAAGAAACAATCGATTCGTTTTATCAAAACAATTGGGCGCCATCAAGAGCATTACTAAATTCTAATCAAGATCAAGAAGGGGAAATTTATACTATACTAAAACACAGACAATTTCCTTCCTAATGCAGAGGGTGGTCATGGCGGGGGGAATGTGGGTTACGTTGACACACCGCATTTCTATTTCCGAAGATAAACTGCTATCAGTACTCCACCACGCAACATGCAATTCCGCAACAAATTGGTTTGACAGGAGTACGATCCCAGTAGGCAATATTTGGAATAGGTTGCTCACGGAAGAGGAAAAACGAGTACAGGATTCGTGGAACAATCCAGGAAAGTTAGGGTTCGTCACCAACACAGAGGAGGATGCGGAGGATGTCAGCGATCCTTCATACCTGGTTGCTACGGTGGAATGAGGCCTCGGTGGTCGGTGCCCTCGCCGCGACCGCCGTGGCGAGAGGGAGAGGATAAGAAGGGCCGGAGGGGGCCGAGTGGCGAGCGAGTGGTTTTTTTTTCCTCTATGTGGGATGTGCCTTTGCTGAAAAAAAAAGATTTTTTCCTTTGCTAAAACTATTGAGTTTTTTTTCTTTGCGGAAAAAGAAAAATTGCTATGGATGTTTCCTGAATCCTGACTCCTGAGGTATCACCCAGGAAGGGCACGAGGCGGTCTCGATGTAGAAATTGCAACTTGTAGAGCACCGAACATATGGACATGTCCGGTTTTCAAAACCACGTTTCTAAATGCCAAAAAAGATCGAAAAGGGTTGCAACGTACATCTCCACAAAATATGTGTGGAAATTTGGATAAAAAACAGGTTTTTTTCTTCGTCCTTGTAAAAAGACAAGAGATGTACACACGTGCGTGCTCTCCTCCCGCAAAAGAAACAAAGGCGGTGGTCTAGGATTCCACCCTAGCCGCCGATCTACGGAATCGATGGGTCTCCGCTTTCTCTGCTTGTCGTCCCCACGGTGAGAGGGGTGGGGACCACGGACCTGCGCTCGGCGCTGTTGAAGGGTTCCTAAAGTTAGAGCTTGGTCTACTGGTATCGATATTATGGTAGCTATGGCGGCGTTGTGCGGGATAGGAATAAGGTATACACGTCTCCTCTTTCACCTCGTCGGCGACGATCTTGTCGCCGGCGTTGAGGAGGGCGGGAATTCGTCTGGTCACCGCTTCCATGGAATGGTGGATCTCGTTCGTCTACATGTTTTCTAGGTTTGGTGTTACAAGATTCAGATCAATTCAATGGTTCAATGGCAGTGGCTTCGCTGGTCCTTAGGGGCACATTCACGAAGACTTTCTGACTATCATTAACAACGTAAGACCGGCTCCAATAAAAGAGCGACGACAGCGGCGCGTCGCGGCGGCTCGCTCTTTCAGCAATAATGGTCGTTAGGTGGTCTAAGGATCTCGATGTAATTTTTTTATGTTTGGGATGCCTGGTACTTTTTATGAACTCGTGAAATCTAGATCTTTCCCGAAAAAAAGACAAAAGATATGTCTAATGATTTTTTCTAGCACTAAAATTTATCCATTTTTGGAGTGTTTACACGTGAGATTTTCTTCGCGAAACATTATGCAGCATACATATTTTGCAAAGATGTATGCATGGATTTTTCTTGAATTTTTTGACATTTAAAAGCGCGTTTAAATGCATTTTTGAAAAATAGGGATAGATGCCACTGTGTTTAGTTTGTCCCCTCTCCATCCTCTAGGGTTTCTTCATAGTGTAAAAAATCGGTATAGGTCATTTTTATTCAGGTAGCTGCCTTACCGCATGTGCCATGTGGTACAGGTCAATGTATTCGAGGCACATGCATACTCATTTATTCGCCACACAAGGCACATACTCATTTTGATCACGGTTATAAACGGTTACCACAACAAGCAAATAAAAGAACAAAAATGAAACACACCTAGGGGATATAAGATTTTAACGTGAAAAAACCTCTCCAACAAAGAAAAAACCATGGCCATCAGCCAGCGAAACTTTACTAAACGGGGAGTGTTTACACAACACCGTGGTCAGAACATCATGTGTGAGGTCAAGGACGGCCATGCACAGTCATCACCGCCGCTGGCAAAAGAGTTGTGTGACTTCCCACTAGCTCCTATTCGGCTAGAGGGAGAACCAACTTCAACGGTTACTAATGGATTTATGGCTTTTGGACAATAAAATTAGAGGCATTTAGATCTAAAATGTGTATCTCATGTGTTCTAGGTTTTTTGCTGTAGGAACTGATTGGGTTTTTGCGGTTGTGTTTTATATAGGCTATTTGGACTGTTTTAGAGAGCTGAAAATGTGCTATGAAATTTGATTGTTTTTTTAGACGTTGTATATCATCGTAGTCGAATGGTTTGTGGGGTTCATGTGGTGTCGGGGTTCATGTAAGGGTTTTGTTTGTAAATTGACTATAAAAGTTGGTTAGTCCGATCGATACTCTATTATTTGTAGGCAGCCGAAGTGATTCTGTTTAGGTGAACCTGGTGGATATTTTGTGGAAATCAGCAGTAATGGGGCATATTGTCATGGGAGTCCTGTCTGGTTTTATTATGGATTTACGGTGATCATATATCATTGGACTGCAATTCTAGTTGACAGTTTAACAGAATAAATTGGTTATATGAGCAGAAGTAAGGCTCACTGGTTATGAGAAGGAAGACAAAAGCAAGGTTTACTAGTGACCAATACGTGCAACTTAAGCCCCCTTGATGACCGTGCTCCGGGTGCATTGCAATCCAGTGATCAAAGTGACAAATTTCTCAAATACAGTCCCGTCTAGACTCTTTTTAGGTGTCGGATCACCCGGAGAGTGGAGTTCCAGTTGGCTTCATCGAGGAGTATTACAAACACTATGACTTACTACTTTGTGCGGATTGCGAGCATTCTTCGGCCAGAGAGGTGGACACAAGGGGCTAGAGGAGAGGAGCGTCGTAGAAGGTGAAGAGGGGAGAGGAGGGCAAGAGCTAGCGAGAGGATATGATTGCAGGTCAGCACCGGAACGAGCAGTGTGTCCCCAAATGTTTCGCTCATGCGGCCCGTATTGTTCTTGACATTTTTCAAGGATACACCCTGGGAGGTGTATCGGATTCATAGAAGAAGAGGCCAAGACGGCTGATACAACGTCAAAAGGCTACACGATACAAACACAACGCCACACGGCTACAACACAACCACACCAACCACACGACAAAGACCCTCCTTGAACCATCTCCAACCAAACATGGCGAGGGGATGGGACACCGAGCTTCTAGGCCGCGTCATAACCGAAGAAAGGAACTACACAAGACCGATCCAACTCAAGGAAGGCATAGGCCAACGCACCGTTCGCCCATAGCGCCTAAGGTTGGTGAGCGAACGGCGGGACCGAGCCCGACTGGAGGAGGCGTCGACGAGGAAGGGCCATCGACGATGTACATAGCGCCCCGGAAGCCCAAGCTCTAGGCAGCAGCCAAGACCAAACTCCAACTAGCACGCCGAGGACTCCAAGAACCACCAAGGCGACGCCCCCAAGGAGGGAACGACACAGCTATGCCGCCGCCGCCCGATCCTTAAGTCGGGTATTGTTCTTGACATAAAAGAGGAGACAAGGCTTTGGGTCATGTAGCTTCTTTTGTACCCACACTCATGTCTTCATGAGTTCTGTTTTCTTCAGAGTTTTTTTTGGGGGGTGGGGGGGTGGGGGGGGGGGGGGGGATGGGTGGGCTTAGGCTCTGTGCTCTTCTATCTGAATCAATGAAATGACAATTCTCTTGCCACGTTTGTCTTTCGGGTCAGCAGTTCGGCACTGGGCATGGCCGTGTCGTGCTCCCATCACTTTCAGACGCCCTTTCAGACTAACAACCTTTCCGCTACAATTTTTTATTTGACAAGGTGAGCGCATGGGGTCCATGATGCGTTCACACGTATCAACAGCAGCAGTAGGTCAGATAGAAAACCACACGATGAAACGTAGACAACGCCCAGGTGAAGACATCGTGCGACGTCAACCGAGAAAAACACACAGGTCAAAGAGAACTTGAGAAGGTACAGCTTCAACTCTTCTAGATATCCGACGCTCCCGGGCCTAACCTGCTCTTTGCTGACTGCAGGTGTAGTTTAGTGTCTGCTCGAGGACGGCAACCCCCTTTCGGTCGCAAATATCCGTGCCAACTAACGCCGATAGCAACTTGTGCCGACCAGATCCAACAGTTTTGGGCAACATTTAATTAACCATTGCTTGTTATTACGTACTACTACTACTTACTTTGTTCTATGGCCTGAGCCAAAGACACTTTCCCGCTGTGACATTGCATACTACATTCTTGACCAGGCAACAAGCCAAACTAGATTCAGTATGCTCGACTATCATAACATTATCATACTAACATAATTAAAGATTATGTTGTGAGGCCTCTTCTGTCGCGAGACTTCTGATGATTGATGAATCTCTGCTTAGAACCTCTACATGCCATATACAGAACCTATATAGAAACTAAATTCTGTACACACACATCACACTTCTTAACTTCTGCTTTTGTGTTCAAGTTGCCAGATATGCATAACATACTTTGGAAATAAGCTACAATCTGATAAGTTTAGTTAGCCTTTCAGCTTCAGGATAGATATACCAACCGATCAGATGAGAAGAAACAGAACGGACAACAAGAGAGGAGAAACGCATACATCCAAACTATTCTTTCCCTCTTTCTCTTGTACATACAGTACATTTCATCAACAGCATACAATTCGTGGTGGCCTGGATCACACAATCTACGTACAAAATAAATCTTTCAACAATCAACTAATGCCTCATCAGGATACCAAGCGGAAATTAGAGCGCAACAGAATATCCGGATGAACAGAAGAGAAACGGTTGTCAACAAAGAACCAGGAAGCTACACAGGGTTTATCATCTGGAATTCACAACTTGTCTATTGCGTTAATCGTCTACTATTGGGTACTCGTTACCTGCAACGATCCATCCTTCTGCAGCTTTAAGCTTAGGCTGGTGAACCGTTCTCTGGAATACTGTCTGGAGGCTTTCCTCCAGTCGGTTCCGGCCTTCATCATCGCCACAAACTCCTCAAAGCTTATCTTGCCATCCTACATTTTGAGAAGAAACCACGATGTTCATTATTACAGTCATGCAGTCAAATCATAGCCATCGAAACGAAGAGAAACAAAACAAGTATGCTTTGCCAACTAGTTGGTGAGGGACCACAAACCTTATCGGTGTCTACATCGCGGATGATGGCATTGATAACCTCTTCATGATTTGGTCCCAGGTCATCAGCTAAGGACTCACGGAGCTCATCGATTTCAATATATCCACTTTGGTTCCGATCAAAGTATCCAAATGCCTTATGCAGGTGCTCGTCATTGCCAATCTTTTTCAGGTGAACAGACAGAGTAACAAACTCTCCATAGTCTAAGCATCCATTTCCATCAGCGTCCGCCTGACATAACATGCACAGACGGTAAATAGATAATAAAAACACCTGCCCCCTTCATCACAGTAATATGTAGAAACTGTATGCATTTAATGCTGATGGATCTCTAGTTAAGAAAAGAAAAACTTGAGTTCATTTGCTCTCTACTGCCTTGCAAATTTGCCATTTGAAATTTTAGAGGGGGTGTTTCTAAAATCGCTAGCACTAAAATATGCGAACAAATTCGTTTCATCAAATTTAAAAGGTTTAACCCCTGATTTCCAATATCTGATGTAATACTTATAGCCAAATTAATTAAAAATTCCGGTAGGAAACTCTCCTACTGTTTTGGTTAAAACAAAAGGAACTTATGAAACCAAGTAGATAGCACTGCAGAAAGGGTGTTCTACATAAAAAACAAAGTACTCAAGCCTAACAGCAAAGAGCTGCAAAAGTTTCCAGTAATGAAGAGAAGTAATGATTACTCACAGCATCCATTAGTATTTGAACATCTGCATCAGGCATTTGGTGCCCAAGCTTATGCAGACCAAGCTTCAGCTCATCGAAATTAATCATACTATCTTTGTTAAGGTCCATCTTTTCAAACATATCCTTTATGCCAGCCACCTCTTCTACTGAAAGATGCTCAGCTATGACCTGTAGATAAAAAGAGTTATGTGAGGAAATTCTCAGACAGCAAGTCTAACGTAGGATTATTGATGTCCAAGTAAGACAGGTATACCCTAAGTGCATGCTTCTTGAACTTGTTCATCACAGAGAACTGTTGAAGTCTGGCCTTAACAGTTTCACCCAAATTGACATTTGGGGCCTTCTTAATATTCTGCAGCCAGGGATGATCTGGAAAGAAAAACAAGTTATGGAGGAATCTTCAGAAGTCCATCTCTACTTAACTCTAGTTGCAACGTTTCCCAACTTGGAAAAACTGTACATCGATCTTTGCAACTCCGAAGTCCGAACCATCAATTTTTAGGTTGGAAAGTCTCCATGTCAGTTTAAGAACAGAATGATCAAATATGGTATAATTAACTAGTGTGAAAAAAGGGAGTGGGGAATTTGATTATTACCAAGCACTTGCTGGGCAGTTAATCGCCGCTTTGGGTCTGGGTTAAGCATTCCCCTGACAAGGTCTTTTGCATTATCTGAGACCCTTGGCCATGGATCTCTTTTGAAGTCAATGACAGAACGGATAATTGCTTGAGCAACACCTTGTTCCGTTTCTGCATTATAAAATGGAAACACCAAACGTGTTACATAGAAAGAACATTAAATAGCATAGGACAAATATACTTTTCTCAACCACAGTCCACAGACGAATCGCCCCAAAGCCAAATTAAGAAAAAAGACTACATTGTAGAATGTGACACATGATCCCAATGTGACACAGTCCACTTTTACTATCTAGATTTGTAATGTAGTTGACCTGTGCCACTGAAGGAATTGACCATTTTCAGTAACAAAACTGACCTGCCCAGAATGGAGGGACACCACAAAGGAGAATGTAAAGAATCACTCCTGCACTCCAAACATCAACCTCTTGGCCATAATTTCTCTTTAACACCTCTGGAGCCATGTAATAAGGACTTCCAACAATCTCAGTGAACCGTTCACCTGCACATTAGAATAATCAGCACATTAGGAAAGCAATTCAAAGTAAAAACAGGCAGCATAAACGAGTCAGCTATGTTGGCACTCTCCTCTGATCATATCATCGACAAGTGATGGATGGTTTAAATCAGGAAACTGCAGAGATGGCTATATAGGAGAATAGGATATCATGACCCTACCTGGAGTGAAAAAAACGGACAGGCCAAAATCAATAGCCTTCAATGCCGCGGTTTCTTTCTTGTTTGCAAACAAGAAATTCTCTGGTTTAAGGTCCCGGTGCATCACCCCATGCTTATGGCACATCTGATATTGTAGAAGAAAAGACAGATAAATATGTTAGTCACTGAACAGACAAGAAAAGGAACTAGTAGTACCAAATTAACGATGCAAGCATGGATAAGTTGATAACCAGAAGGAACAACATCAAATACAGTAGTAATTAATTGCTTCACAAATTACGTCATTCAACCGAGCTGAATGATGCGATAGATAGCCAAAAAAGTTGATTCCAACAATGTCGGAGGAACAAAAGCATATACATATAGTAACTCTATTTCTAAATGCTCTCATAGTATTACTATTCTACCATGAATAAATCACTTGCTTGGATATTTTTTACCATAAATCACAGTGCGAGGATAACCTGGACTAAACGCATGGATGTTTTTTTTACCATAAACAAATCTCAGTGTGAGGATATCCGCGGGGGCTGTTTGTTCGTCCACCTGAACTAAAAGCAGTCTAACAACGTGTGAACCCTAATAATAAAACAACAAAACAAAGGCGGGAAGAAATCCTGACCTGCACGACCTCGACGATGGTCTTGGTGACGACAGCCGCAGCGCGCTCCGTGTAGTGTCCCCGTGCGACGATCCGGTCGAAGAGCTCCCCGCCCTCGCAGAGCTCCATGACGAGGTGCACGGCATTGTCGTCCTCGTAGGTGTCCCTGAGGGTGACGATGTTGGGGTGCTTGGGGAGGTGGCGCATGATCTCCACCTCGCGCCGCACGTCCTCGATGTCGACCGCGGTGCGGAGCTTCTTCTTGGAGATGGACTTGCAGGCGAGGGCCTCCCTGGTGACGCGGTCGGTGCAGAGGTAGGTGACCCCAAACTCCCCGCGGCCGAGTTCCCCGCCCAGCTCGTAGCGGTCGGCGATGTCCCGCCCGGTGGGCTCCCGCAGCACGACCAGCCTGCTGGCCCCCGGCGGCGCGGCGCGGTTGTAGTCGATCGAGAAGGGGTTTGGCTTCTTGCCCTTCTTCTGCTTGGGCTCCTTGGGCTCCTTGTGCTGCTGCCTGCCGCTGCCCCCCACCGGCGTCACGCAGCAGTTGCCCATCTCCCGCCAATATCCGAACAAACTCCCAAATCGGGAAGAAACCGCCCGGCCCGACCGAAGGAGATCTGCGAGCAGAGAGCAGAGAGCAGATAGGGAGGAGGAGGAATAGGCCAAATCGAGAAAATGGTGGACGGCGTGCGCGTTTGGTGTGTGTGGAGAGAGAGAGAGAGAGAGAGAGAGAGAGAGAGAGAGAGGGGAAACGGGGGGAGTGGGGTGGTTAAATCGCGAGGGGGATTTGGTGTAGACGGGGTCAGCGGTGGCGGCGTGCGTCTGGGCCGTGTGGGAATCCGCCAGTGGTAGAGCCAAGGACGGGGCCGAGCCGAGGAGGAGGGAGGAAGGAGAGGCCAGAGGCCAGAGGGGGTGGGGGAGAAAGAGACCGGAGCTGGTCAAAGATCTCTCGGCTCGCCTTGCTTTTCCATCTCCTCTCCTCTATCTTTTTTTTTTCTTCTTCTTTCCCTCTCTCGTCGCTACTCCCTGTTGCTTGTGCAGTTGTGCACTCCTGCGCTACCAGTATGTCGCGTTCCCTTGTGATCTGGTTTTCTTCCTGCTTGTTTGGTGTCTGTCTGTTTTGTTTAGGAGTAGTATCCCGTTTGCTTGTAGTACGTGGCTTTTCTTTAATTGTGGAGAGGACTTTGGAGGAAAAACTTTTTTGGAGAGTGATGAAGGGAACTGGTAAAGCAAAAGGGGGTTAGGTGAGTTGGATTTAAATTGTCATCAACCATGATCTGTGCAAATTTGTGCTGTCTAATCATAGCAGCCAGCTCGACGTTTTCATGGGTACAAATAACCATGTGATTTAACCGGTGTGTGTGTAGAGATCAAGCAAAGTGCCAGTGTTAATCATGTATCCCATATGGTATTTTTTTACTTTGCAATGTATACCTAGTTTGGCAGCAAAAAAATTAGAAAACAAAAGTATTCTAAAACTACATTATTTGCATGCTTGGTGTACCATTACCGCAATTTCAATAAACCATAGTTTGTGTTTCTCCATTTTGAAGAGAAAAAAGAGGTCTGGATCTCTTTATTCTAGAGTGTAAACATGTGAAGTATTGTAAATATTATGGTATTTAAAACTACAGTTTCAAGTAAGGCCAAACACCTTAAAGTATTGAAAACCAAGGTATTTATAGAAAACACGGTATTCATATTTTTTTAAAAACAACTTTGCTCCCAAATGCACCCTAAAGCCACACGAGGTGAAGCCATATTCCAATGCTACAACTATTTAAATTCTACCATGGAAGCTATTATTTTTGTTATTTCCTTAAGTCAAATTTATTTAAGTTTTATCAACCTTGAAAATGATTTCTGTAATACCAAAATTATTATCCTATAACATTTAATTAGCACATCTTGCAGCCTACAGGTACAACATCACAAGGGAGAGAAACGACCTAGAAGGCGATCTAGGGTTTGTTCCCCTCACCAGCGAGGTTGTTGGTCGCTCCACCTCCAGTGACCTCGGGGCCTTGGAGGTGCGACATACCACGGCCTCTCGCTTGGCTGAGGATTTCGTTCTTTGTTTATATTTTTTAGTGTGTTCTTTAGGATGGTTGTGTGACAACAACATCCTCAAGTTATAACAAAGTTCTTCCCTCCCTATCCTCACTCCAATGGTTCCCTAGCACTGACAGAGGCGCCTAGAGTTGTGTTCCCAGCAGATCTTCTGAGATCTAGTTGTTTTTCGTGTTCAATGGTGTGATCCGATCTATGGGTCTCATTTTTGCGATGGTTTGGTAAGGAGAGAATACTAACACTTCCTCAGTTTCCAAAATAATTGAACTTCTAGTTTTGTCTTAAACTTCTAGTCAATTTTTTCTAAGTTTAATCGGATGCATAGAAATATTATACACATTTAAAATGCCCAATCAATATAGTATGCAAATATATGGTATGTTAAATACAATATTTTTTTCGGATGTAGATATTGTTATATTTTTATAAACTTGGTTGAAATTAAAATAGTTTAACTTAGGAAAAAACTTGAATTTTAGTTTTTTGGAACCGAGGGAGTACATAATTGGGCAACTAAAATGTCACGAAAATGTCAATAGAAACTTTGGCTTTGAACATGTAGGGATGAGATACAAATAAAGTTGCATATCTCTGTTTAATATACTCATATAAATACAACCATATACATTACTACAAGCAAATCAATGGTCGTCTGATATGTCCATCCAAACATATAAATTACCCTCGAACACCTTCTAACATAATTGGTGCCAAAACTTGCTTGTAGAAAAGAAAAATACAGATATAATTGTGTGTCCAAGATGGGTGGTAAACATATTGCACGCTGCAAAACCTAATTAAATATTTGAAATTAAACTAAGTTTTTCTATAAGTATCATTCATAAACTGCATGTTATTTGAATATTTTGCTACAAAGTCTCACAAGTCACAACCACAATCATTGGCAATGGGGCCACATTCCCTGCAAAACCATGGGGAATTCATCTATTAGGGAATGGGTACGGGAGAATTCGATCCCCACCATCGAAAATGGGGATGGGGATTAGAAGGTCTCTCCATTTCCATTTCCATTTCCCGTTATACCCCGTTAAAAATTTGTATATATATAATCTATATGTAAGAAATTGTGTATTGTGTCTATCTTGGGATGTTTAGGTAATATATTTAGATTGGAAACCTAATTTTTATCATTTATCACATACATCTTATATATATTCCATACTTTTATGTGCAAAAAAATATGACATCATAAAATTCTAACAATATTATTTGAATTAGACAACATTTTGAGGAACCCGATCCCCGCCCTGAAGCCCACAGGGATAGGAATGGAAAAGAAGCTCCCCAATTATTAAACAGGGATGGGGAGGAAAAGACACTCCCCATGGGGAACAGACTCGTCGCCATCCTAATCTCCCTTTTCAACAAGGTTGAGCCACAATTTAATTAGGCATTGAAGACTATTTGGATTTTGGGATCACACACGATATTTATAAGATAAAAATAGTAGACGAGTAATTAGGGTGTAATATCCCAACATCATTTTGTACTATATATGTCTACACGTTTTTCTTAAATGGCTAGGATTTTTGGATCATGCCTTAATTCGGATTTTGCTACTTCGCAAAGTTGATCACTAATGGCAGTGGTGGAGGGTGACAAGGGTGGGGAGGGAGGGGGCAAAACACAAAACTTGAATTTTTAGGGGGGCAAAATGCTCTAAATTTTCTAATTTATACCTTATAGAAAATTTTCTTTATTAATTATCTAAAAGCTGGAGGGGTTGCAGCCCACTTTCACCTACACTACGCTCCGCATGGCGAGCTCTTTCTGTTTTGCTTAGACTAACCATAGTGGGGATATCATAGCTATTTTTTTTTGCAGGATCATAACTAGTTTATTTTCTTTGCGGGATCATAGCTAGTTTCATGCATTTCATGCTTGCAAAAAACAGATTTGGCACTGCAAATATTGATGCAAGAGATGATACCGTAATAATATCACAAGTACTCCGTATTATAGCACGCATAACTAGAAAATAATGTTAAATAAATTTTGTATACATTTTGCATTGAGATTCTACAAATCAATAAATATAATGGTAATATCATACTACTACTTCCTTCGTTCTAAAAAGATATCGCAGATTAATATAGATTTGTATTTATCTAGACACTTAGAAAAAAGAATACTCCTTCTCTCCTAAAATAAATGACTTGAATTTGATTTAGATTTTCATATATTTTATATACTAAAACACATCTAGATAAATCTAGAGAAATTTAAATCATTTATTTCATGATGAAGTGAGTACGTACACGATATCATTTGCCGTGCCCGTGTAAACGGAAGCCGGCCATTAATTGGAGTCACCGCGTTGCGTCGCCCGGATCGTGCGTGTACCAAAGGAGCAGGAAAGGTCCTGGCCGTTGAGACGTTCACACGCCCGATCTCATGCCACGGTGACTCGGGGATGAACGGTGGATCGTACTGCCAGCCGCGCGCGCACGCACGCACGCAGCGGGACCGTCGCGATCTGGCGGGATAAGTTCACGATCGACGCCGAACGGAGAGTGGTCATCGCTGGTCCCGAAGACCTGAACCGTCCACCACGTACATACTCGGTCCTCGTCGTCGTACTAGGTTCCAATTCCAACTCCCAAAGCCAAATCCTCCTCCTTCTCGAGGACACAAGTCTGTGGCATGTTTTCACTCCGGTAGAGAAAAAACCCTGCATTGCCGTGTCCCGCAGAGCCGATGCCGATGATGGCAACGGGGCCGGTCGGTTGGTTAATGGAACGTTTTGTTGGTAATTTGATAATGGCACCGAGTTGCTGTCGCGCGCGGCTACCCACTGTCTGGTGTCTGCCCGCCTTGAGAAAACAAGTCTGTGCCGTTCTCGAAGTGGATGAGGACGGCGTGGGCGTGGTCGGGCGGCGGGGAGAGGATTCTATTGGGGCACTTGGACGCGATGCTCGGTTTGCTTCAATCAAAGAATAGCGAGTAGCGACGATGCTTCCGTTCGTGCGTAATCATCATAGGATAATACTAACGCGGAGTGGAAGTCTTGGGGGTCCTTCTTAGCGTGCGGCCGGACCGTCAGATTAATGGGAAAGGTGTTGCTAGTGGCTGATAGTCGTCGACGCTGCCTGCTTGATTGCCGAGTCAAGGTCAAACGGGATCCAAGGAAATTGCAGCTTGTCGATGCCCGCGTCTTGCGAATGCGAACGCAGCCAGGCAAAACAAGCACGTTGGAATACAAGTGGAGGTGGGCGTGCAGAGAGAGAGAGAGAACGTTTTGTTTTCCTTCCGAGAGCATGTGGCTGCGAAGAGCATCGTCGTCCGTAAGGTAGGCACACACCATCACCATGTTAAGATCTTGAGGCCTTGTTTTGTTGCAGTGGGTTGACCGGGTTTTACGTGTCTAATCCCGGTCCACTTTTAATTCACCAGAAACCACTTTGGACCGTTTTGTACAAGTGGGTCGACCGAGCTTAACCCCAGCGAACCCCGGGATACACGAGTGGATCGGGGTGGAACCGAAAATCTCCTCTCGCCTCGTGTTTCTTCCTCCTCGCGTGAGGCAGCGACGCACGGACTCGCCTGGCGGCTGCCGCTCCACCGCTCCGCATCCCTCCGCTGCTCCGTCGCTCTGCATCCCTCCGCCGCTCCCATCGCTTATTCTTTCCACCCTACAGCCGACGCGGATATTCGCCGCCGCTCCGACGCCACCGACAACGCCTACTCCGAGATCCCTCCGCCGTCCGTCTTCTCCGGCAGTCCTGGACTTCTCTCCTGTAAGTTCTTCCACTTTGTCCTCTCCTCTCCCATCTATAGCTAGATGAATCCTAGGTTGATTCCTATGTAGATATTGTTCTTGACCTAGGTTGATTCCTCTGTAATTCTTCATGAACCAACAATGAGTTTCTTGTTCAAGATCAGTTTCTTGTTTTTTACCGTATGGTGAACTGATGCCTATAAGTGAAGATATTTTTTAAGATTGGAAGAGAGAACATCCAGATCTTCTAGTTAAGTTCATGATATGACTTGTTCTTGGACAACAATTCTGTAGCATCCCTTGTTCAGTTTAGGTAGTTTGGACAACAATTATATGCGAAGATTCAGTCGTTGCCACATAAGGGCTTGCCGGTCTTGGATTATTTGCCCACCACAGAAGGCACTCCACGTTGCTGGAGCATCGCTGGATGGTTAAGTTGTGGGCAAATAATCCAATTCTTTCGTTCCTGGAGGAGCAGTTAAAGAAGCTGAAGTTTGCCTACAATACACAATAGTCTCCACAACCCTTTGTAACCATACTATTTCGATGGGATTGTCTTTTTTAGATTTATTTGGATAATTTTTCCTGTCCCGGGAACTCAAATAACACCAAAATGAGTGGAGTTTGTTTGGGTTATGTGCTAGAAATCTGCATGTGGATAACTGCATTAGCTTTCAGATTTTGACGGAGTGTAACCATAATTTCTGTCGAAGCCCTATTCTTGACAATTCATTTCAGGAACTCAAATATATCAACAAATATTTCGGATTTTTTCAGTTTCAGATCAATCCATCAGCTTCCCAGTTGTATGAAGTGTAACTATTGCTGCAGTTTTTGCAATTCCATTTGGATATTTGTTCTGCCTCTAGATTCTGGAGCACAAATAACACAGAAACTTCATCTTTTTTAATTTGAATTAATCTTCTATTGCTATCAGAATACACAACAACTTTTTTTTAATTGGAGAGAATGCATAGCCTGATCCCTACAATGATCCCCTGGCATTAATGGCCTGATCATTGCATAACTCTTGTTCGGTTCCATGCTAGCTATTCTAGGTATATGTTTCACCGGAACTAGTACTAGAACATGGCCTATTATGGGTGCTGCAAAGAATTAGTGTGAATTGGAGTAAGAGTAAATACCAGTAGCATTTTTCTGGTAGGGTAGCATAAAAAAAGTACAAGTAGCAGGATATTTACATCTTTTTGTTTGTGACTTGCTTCTTTTAATAACGTGCAACAATCTTCTTTGAGCTAACTCAACTACATATTTGTGTGATGTTTCATCATGTTTATGTTTATAGGTACCTCCTCCTTTGGTTCTAGTGGGGTTGGACGAGCCGCCGCCATCGTGGGACCCTGTAAGCACACCTGATTTCGGTATGTGTATGACCTACACTTTAGGCATTTTTTAACGTGCGAACATGCATGTTTCTGTCCTGCTTATTTTGGTACTGCTTTTTTTTGTATAGTCCTGAAATGAATCCACGGAGCTTAGAAAGTATTAGGAAGAGGAAGGCTGAGGATGATGATGAGATGGTGTTCTTCATATTTCCAGCACTTTATTCATATCTGATGGATAGTAAGGAAAGAATCAAACGCCACAGCTCCATTCTCTACGGAAAGAAGAGAGTTAGGCAAATCCTAGATGAACATGTTAAGAACTGTCGGGTAGCTTTTAGGATGGAACCGGAAATTTTCAGGTGGTTGGCATCATATCTTAGGAATGAGCACCTCATATTAGATAGTAGACTCAAGGTGGAAGAGAAGTTGGCCTTCTTTCTCTATATGCTATCACATAATGCGTCATTTGAAGATCTGCAATTGGAGTTTGAGCATAGTGGATACACCTTCCACAAGTATATATCAGAGTTCTTTGACATTATTCCCATCCTAGCAACTCGATTTGTGAGGCCTCGATACATTGATGAACCGCATCCCAAGATTTCTATGGACGACCGCTTCTTTCCATACTTCAAGGTTCCATCTTCTTCTATGACATCTTCTTCTCTCACCTATTAGTATAATCTCAAAAAATAATTTCCATTTCATTTCATTGCAGAACTGTATGGGTGCTATAGATGGGTCTCATGTTCCTATCAGTCTATCTCCTCAATACCAAGCTCCATGGAGAAATAGGAATGGCTCTCTTAGCCAGAATGTCATGATTGCTTGCGATTTTGATCTAAATATCACTTTCATTTCATGTGGGTGGGAGGGTTCTGCCACCGATGCAAGGGTTTTGAGTTCTGCAATACTCAAAAGTTTCAAAGTACCAAATGGAAAATTTTACCTAGTTGATGGTGGTTACGCAAACACCCAGTCCTTCCTTGCACCGTACCGGGGTGTGCGCTACCACTTGAAAGAGTGGGGACATGGTCGCCGTCGGCCACAAAACCATAAAGAATTGTTTAATCTCCGTCATGCAGTGATGAGAAATCATGTGGAAAGGCTCTTGGGAATACTAAAGAAGCGATTCCCTATTCTTAATGTTGCAACCTTCCATCAAATAGAGAATCAAGTCAAGATTCCAGCAGCTGCGTTGATCTTCCATAATATTATTAAAATGCATGGTGGTGATGAGGAATGGCTTGAAAACCAACAGGATAACATTGACCCAGCAACATTTGTGAATCTGCCCAATGATGACGGTGATAACCACCAAGAGAATAATCTTTTAGAGAACAACCTCAATGGCAACAACTTGAGGGACCAAATTGCATGGGAGATGTGGAATGATTATCAACAATAGCTAGTGTCATAGATGTAGTCTTTGTCATGTAATAATGTTTCTCTGAAACTTATGGTGATATAATGTAATGTAATGTAATGTAATGTAATGATGTATCTATAGTAATAAAATGAACTATTTGTCATTTTAAACATGATATAATGTATCTTTCAGCGAATATGTATCCAAAAGGTTCTCCAAAGTATAGAAAAGGCTCTCCGATGTACCCAAAAGGATATCCAAAGTATAACATAATGCAGTCCAAGACAATGGGAAAGAAACTTATGAAAAAAACTTCACCAAAAGCATCAAATAGGGATGCTTCTCCAAGAGGTATTCATTTCTCACAAATATGGCATGTTTCTTATATTCTCCAGTAGCTTTCTTATATTCTCTAGTAGATTTATTATAGCATCTTTCAACTGTGTAGATGGAAAACGAAGGGCATCGTGGAATCGTGGACTTGAAAAGGCTCTTGTGGATGTACTTCTTGAGCACAACAACACTTACCACAGAAGCCAAAATGGATGGAGCAGCGAGACGTGGAACATGATGGTTGGAATTTTCAACTCCAAATACACACATGTGCACTTCACAAAGACTCAGATTCAGAATAAGGAAAATGATCTCAAACGAGACTACAGAATGTTGAGGGATGCATGGAAGCAAAGTGGCGTTGGGTGGAATGAACACCGGTGCATGATAGAAGCCGAGCCACATCTTTGGGACAACTTAGAAGTTGTAAGTTGCTTCATTCTGATCATATCTTGTTATAGAATTTGGTGACAAGTTTAATCATACTAATATTCATTTATCTTACTCTTGTAGTCTTTTGGCAATAAGATCAGAAAATTCAGAACGGAGGACTCAAGGTTTCCTCTGTATGATCTGCTAGGGCAACTTTACGAAAGTAAGTTGATTCAACTTTGTTTTTCTTGCCTTACAGGTGCTACTTTTTAGTAGTGTGTACACTTGTAGTTTTTTCCTTATGTTATTGAATCCTTTTGTGGCAAACCTTGTTGCAAATTTATGACCAATGTGCTGTATTGCGGCAAACTTTGTTGAATCCTTATTTTTTTGCAGGCCAAATAGCCGAGGGAGGTTTCAACTTTACCTCTATGGCCGAGCCACCACCGAGAGATGATGTCAACAACATAGAAAGTGATGGTGAGTTTGAGGATGAAAGAGAGTTGGAGAAAGAGGAAGCAGCTGTCCAGCAAGCCGATGATGAATTGCAAATGTTAGATCAAGCAGAAACAAGTGGTGTTGGTGGTGCAAAAACCAGGCCCAAGAAAATTCCCAAGAAGCCGAAGAGAAGTCCTAAAAAGAGTAGTGGAGATGCTTTAGTAGGTGTCATGCAAAGATTTGTGGACATCAAAGAAAAAGAAAGCAAGAAGGAGGAGGCAGCGGACTTCTCAATAACGAGATGCATGAAAGAATTGAAAGCATTGGAAGGGGTTACACCAGATCTCAAAGTCAAATGCTATGGTATATTCAAGTGTCCCAAAAACTGCGAGATTTTCATCAATGCCGTTGCCGATAAAGATGGAAGTGCTTTGGCATGGCTTCAAAGTCAGATTGGTAAGCTGCTAATACCTTATTTATGTAGTACCTCACATGATTTTTGTAGTACATTACATGCTTGTCATCTTGTTGATTTCTGTAGTTTCTATAGTTTCGAGTACTTGATATTGTTTCCATTGGATGGATGGAGATGGATGGTTGCTGTTAGTTTTGAGTACTTGTTGTCATTGGTGCTTACTGCTGAGATAGGAGCTCCATATCTTGTGTTCAAATTTAGATTTGGTTTGTTGTTCTATAGTAGTAGTAACCTTGATTTGCTTTGTTGTTCAAATTTAGATTTGGTTTGTTGTTCTATAGTAGTAGTAACCTTGATTTGCTTTGTTGTTCAAATTTAGATTTGGTTGCTGTTATGCATGTTTTTATGTATTGTCAACTGTGTACATGATAAACGAAGGGCATCGTGGAATCGTGTATATATCATCTAGGAGTTACAGAACTTGAAGTATATATCCAAAATTGTAACACCCTCAGAATCGGCCCTATGCAAGTTTTAGCGAAACTCGCCAAACCCGCATAGAAACGATTCGAAGGTGCCCACCAGGCACTTTCGTGCGGGTGGAAAGCAAAGTAATAACATTACACAACAGTCCTCGATGGGACCCACAGAACAGATATATACAACAGCGACTCAAAGAGCCAATAATACAAATATAATGTACAAAGATCCAAATCACCTTGAAAACGATAAAGCGTCCAGCTACGGACAAGATGCAAATGGGGCTAAGAGCCCTGAAGAATAACCAGTGGCGTCCATAACCCTGCCCAGGCCAAGCCGGAAGGGTAACCCTGCTAACGGCGTCGATCTCAAAACCTGCTTAAAACAAAAGGGGTGCCGACAAAGGGCAAAGGAAAAAGAGGAGCGTCAGTACTGAGGCCAGTACACGGCGAGGCTAGAATTCGGCGGTCCTCGCCTACATAGGTATGGTGGACTGAGCGGCAGCGGCAGCGAGCACTAAACAACCTATAGAGACTCGATACAACTGGCGGCTATCAGAGAGGGGTGAGAAAGACCTATTCGGAACCAACCTGATACTAGCATCAATCAAACCCATCCTGGCGTTTCCCCCTCGAGACCAAACGAGGAAGTCAACCGAGGAACTCACACAGTTGGCAGTTTTAAATATTCAGTTATAGTTGCGGCACTTTACTAGTCAGGTTTAGATATTCATCCTGATAAAGTAAACAGTGGGCACTTTTAGTTAATCATTCCGTTATAGTGGAATCACTTACTAGTCAGGTTCAATTAGCATGAGATATCCCAAAACCCAGCAGTCGTTGATACTTTTACTTAGCCATTCCGTTGTAGTGACGCTGATTACTAATCATATCGAAAAACAAGTCAAGTTAAAACAGTAAACTTTAGTTATAGTTGTCTATGATCAAGCACTGTGCTTCAAGTCGTCCATAACCGCGGACACGGCTTCTCGAAAAGATTTAAACCCTGCAGGGGTGCACCAAAGTATCCACACGCACCTCGACCCTTTTTGCCAGATCAGTTAACATACACCCATCGGTATGTCGGCGGGGCCTAAGTCATGACGTTTCCCAGACCCCAAAGCAAGCACGGGGGGCCACCCCACTAAGTACACCCGCAACGAAGTCGGCCGGTCTCCGAGACGGACTTAGGGTTTGTGGGGCCGGCGGTAAACGACAGTATGCCCCCAAACGGGGACTGTCGATACCACGTAAACGGGTCACAATTCCTAAACAGTACAGTGTGCAGTACCTCGCACAATCGTAAATAAAGCAGTAAAGCATGGCATAAGTACAGGATAGTAATAAAGCCCCAAACTACTTGTGGCCCCCAGTACAATACTTTGAAATCAGGTAATTATCAATGGGGGGCCCATATCTCCCCACTTGTGGTTAGCGCGCTCGATCTCGGAACAGGTGTCAAGAACTCGGGTCCTACGGGACACAAGTGGGCGGTCGGAAACCAAATCTTACCTATCACCCACCGATGCCTCTGCTTAATTCAATTTTAGTTATTAAACAGGAATTAAAGTGAACAATAAGTAAAACTATGATCATCTCCAACATCAACTTGCGGCAATACATCAACAACTGTGGCACTTGACGACACGCAACAGCACTTGAGCAAGCGACTACGACGCGCAAGTCCAACTATCTACCAAACAACAGGTAATAGGATGTGTCCAAGGCAATATAGGGCTGCACGGTATATCACAGGTACGGAAACTAAAGCATCGCAACACAGATAGCAATAGATCAACAGGAGGGAATAAAGACTACAAAAGTAAGATAGGTAGAAAGGGGGAGATGCTCGCCTGAAAACATTGTTGAAGGGTTCATCCGAAGATCGGGGCGAAGCTCACATCAACTCAACGACCTTATCCGCGAAGAAGCAAAACACTAGAAGAAACACCGGATGCAATATTTAATATTACGGCAGAAGATCGGCATGATGCATGTATGATGCATGGCATGGCAAAGGTGCGATGCAATTAGGTCATATTAAGCGGAACCGGGGGTCCCGACAATTAGTTAGGTGGTTCATGTTATTTAGAAGCCCCGCAATTTAAATGTTGTTTAGCATGGCAAAAGATAGCACCGGGTTCGCTACACAAATTTAAATGAGGCCAATATAAGGCTAGATTTGCCCGCATATGGGCCCCATGTTTAATTATAAGGTGAATCGGCATAAGGCCCCCAAACCACATGATATGCATGCGAGATGACAATTTAATATGCAACAAGTTGTTATTATCTTATAAAATAGGGTTCTCGGATAAGGGTCACACTTTAGGGTTCTCGACGATCTTGGGGGTTCCGGGGTTCGGGGTTGGGGGTCGGTCTCAGGGTCCAGGGTTCGACGGAAACGGGAGCGTGCTCGGATAACTGAGGTAGATCTTGTCGTTGCGAAGGGCTTGTCGATCGGAAGTAGATCTTGTCGTTCTTGTGGCGATCTTGGCGTCCTTCCGGTTCGGGTTTTGGCGTCCGAGGGAAGTACTTGGCGTCCGGGGACGATCCTGTCGCATCCGCGGTCTTCGGTGTCCTCGGATCCGATTGAAGTTCTTGGCATTCGGCGGGATTGGTCTTCGGGTTCTTTGGGGTTTTCCATGTGGCGGTCTTGACGTCCGGGCATCGGATCCTCGAGACCGGGGTCGTCGGTTCCCTCTCGACGATCTTGGGGTTTGTGGCGGAGATCTTGGAGTTCCGGACTCAATTGTCTGTGATGGCGAACTTGTCGTCGATGGCGTACTCAAATGGATCGGGCACCGTTGGTCTTCGGATGGTCTTGGCGATAGAACCCGATGCTCTTGTCCAGCTTCTCGTTCTTGCCCATCGGGAGATTCATAGCCGAGGACGCAGTTCCCCACAGAACCATCATTTGCCTCACGCGATAACACATGAGGAGGGGAGGAGCAGAACTTGTTGACACGCTGGTGCGGGGCATCACGTGTGGCCGAAGTGGCGGCTTGGGAACTGAGCTTGCAGGGGCAGGCGAGGCACCCACGACGAGTCGAGGCGGAGCTCTGCGAGGGCGCCAGGGAGGCCTGCCGACGAGGAGGGGAAACCACGGGGAGGCCACAGGGGCAGCGGCGGCGGACAGGGCCGAGCTCGGGATGGGGAGCTCGTGGCGGCGGCGGCGCGGCTTGCTCGCAGGGAGGGGTGGAGGAGGCCGACGGAGGGTGTCGCCGGCGGCTGGTCGCGGGGCAGAGGCGGGGCGGTGGCTGCTGTCGCCGGCGGGGAAGGCGCTGGGCCGGTCGGGCCGAGGCGGTGAGCGAGCCGGAGGCGAGGTCGGGGCGAGCAGCGGCGGAGAGCCGTGCGGGGAGGGGCGGCGCTCGCGCGCTGCAGAGAGGAGGCGGGGAGGAGCGGCGTCGGGGCGGTGCTGGGGGAGAAGCGGCGCCGGCGGGCGCGCGGCGGCGCGGGGAGGGGGAACGGCGGAGAGAGGGTGGCGGCGCGCGGCGGCTCCGGCGGTGCGGCGGGGGTCACCGGCGAGAGGAGGAGGCGATAGGCGGGGTGGCGAGCTGGGGAGGGGAGAGGACGGAGGTGGAGCGCCGGAGGGGAGAGAGGAGCAGGGCGGGGGTCGCGTCGGGCTAGGAGGGAGCCAGAAGAGGAAGAAGGAAAACGCGGGGGAGAGAGGGGGCGCATGGCGACGGGGCAGGTGCGGGTCCCACGGGGTGGGCCGCGTGCTGGGGCAGGTGGGATCCGGTGGGGGGCTAGCTGCGCGCGGGGTGTTGCGTGCGTGTGTGTTGGCAGGTGAGTGAGTGGGGTGGGTTTAGCCTAGGTGGAGAGAGGGAGTGGGGTAGGTGGCAGGGTTTGATTGGTGGGGAGTTTGGGGAGGGTGAGGTGGCAGCGTATGAGTGGCCAGGGTGATGTGGAGGCTGGGTTGGGTAGAATTTTAGGTGGGATTAGGATTTAGATGGGGCTGACAGGGTGGACCGATTTAAAAACAGGGGTGGTCGTCCGGGTCTACTCGGCCCGTTCGACTGCCCCACTAAAATAAATATAAATTTTATTTGTTTTAATAACACCATTTGCAAACCGATAGCGGCCAAAACAAAATAATCCGGTGACCCGGGGTTGCGTGTTGAACGAGGACGAGGCGTTTGGAAAACAAAATAGGTTTTCGAAATTAGTTTTAGGCAAACAATGCATGATGATGACGATGCAATGCACAAATTCAACGCGATTTTCTAGTAGTGGTTTTTGCGGGATGCCACAAAAATGGAATTCCTTTTTATAAGAAAGGCTGACATTTCGGTTTTTTCAACAGGGTGATGGTGAGTTCTCTGGACAGGTTGTAACAGAGGAGTAGGGCTAAGATAAAGTACGAAGTAGCTGCATATTATTTGGAACTTTTTCATGTCTGTATTATACTTAAATTTAAGAGTTTGTCTCTTACTCGTTTGTTGTAATCTGGTATTGTTGCCGCATAGAACTTCATGATGCCATTACTCTCAGCGGGCACTTGCAATCTGATATTATTATTGCTTTAAATCTGATTCTCACAAATATGGCATCAAATTTGGTATTATTATTGCTATAAAAATGTATTTTTATTGATATGTATTATGCACTGTTCATTGCTTATCTTCCTTATACTTACAAGACTCGGTGTTTTATTGATTGAGCTGGAGTACACCTTTAATTGCTGGTTATAACCAGTATGTGTGATTAGGTATACTGTTGTTCAGTAGCTAATAGAATTATGTGAAAATATTCTCATCTTTTGAAAGCTAGAAACTGTTGCATTTTGTTTTTGAAACGTTTTTGTTCATGTGCTGGTATAAAAATTGAATCTTTATAAAAACTCGTGAGGCATTGTTGGTAAAGTTTATGAATTTTGTGTGATAACAGTACTGCTGCTGTTCTAGCATTCCCGGTTTACAAAATAACATTTTTTAAAAAGAGGTTTGTTGGGGATTGGAAAGGAAGAGGATTGGAGTGGATTGGGTGATGAAAGTGTTTTCACCCAAAACACTAGGGATAAAACCCTGGAATACACGCTGAACCACTAGAGCAAAACGAGGCCTGAAGATTTTTTTTTCGCAGACGCACGGGACATCCTATTTGACGTTTCGTGCGGCGGCCACGGCAAACCCTATTTTTCGCCCGCTGTGGGACGGAGTGCGTCCTGCACGCGGGGGTCTGGGCCGCGGCCCATCTTGCCTAGTTATTTTTTTCCGTTTTCTCTTTTCTAAATGGGGTTTATCGGTCTCTTGAACGTTTTTTTAGTTTCTGTTTTTTTTTCTTTATTCAAATTCAAAAACAAAATTAATTCGAAAATTTTCAAATCCGAATATATCTGAAATTTGAACAATTTTCAATTTCTAACATTTTCTAATTTCAAACCTTTTGAAATTCAAAATTTTCAAATCTCAACAACTTTCAAATTGAACATTTTCACAATGTGAACGAAAACATTTTCAAATCTGAATCTGAAATAAAAAAAAGGAAACCAACATGTTAATGGGCCGTGGCCCATGAAGTGACCTTCAGGAGGGAGCTTAACTGCTTAAGGCAATAACTAGGGCCTCCTGTGGCTACAGCATCGACGCCTGCCTGGATGCTCCTGCTGGCCGGCCTAATTCAATCACCTTACTACTTGTTTTTCTTTCGCTTTGTTTTTTTGTCTTTTATTAAATATTTGGTGAAATAAATAATCACATTAAAATGTTTGGAATTTGAAAAACGTTCAGTTTAAAATTACAAATTTTGAAAAACTTTTAATTAGAAATGGTTAGTTCTAAAAAATATTCGGGTTTTAAAAATATTTAAATATAAAATGTCCAGTTTTTTAAAAACGTTCACATTTGAAAAATGGTGAAATGTCAATATTCCAGATTTATAGAAATCCTAAAATTTGTAAATGTTCAAATTTTGAAAACTTTCAAATTTGGAAATGTTCAGATTTTTAGAACATAAACAAAAAACAAAAAGAAAAAAAAAGAAAAAGAGGAGAACAGAAAAAGAAAAAAGAGAAACCAGAGGTGTACTTTCTAGAACCTTCCCAAAACTTGGAAAAAACCGGGACACAAATGATCTACTTGGCTGTCCCGGCGTCAACGCACTAACAGACGTGTGATTTTATGAAGCGTCAAATAGGGTTTGCCTCTTGCATTTGCTCTTAATCATAAAGAGCCTATTTGGACGGTAGAAATTCAATCATAGGTGGGTTACTCCTTTAGGCCTCGTTCGTTTAATACATGGCAGACTAGAGTTGGCCTGGATTGAGGCCCAATCCAGGTCGCCCAACCCGGCAAGGTAAATTATTCAGCCTAGCAAACTTTTGGCGTTCGTTTAGTCCCGCATGGGATTCGTTTCCAGTGCAACCCGTCCATCCTCCTCTCAATCGGCTTGGAAAAAAATTATCTCCACTTGACTTATGGAATTATTTCCACGGTCTGCGAGAGAGAGCGTGGTCCACACTTGTAGTCTGGCGGGTAACCGAACGTGCTGAAGTGTGCCAGTGTTTATGAAAATGAGATTAGTTGGGGTTAGTTGGGTTTGGGTGAATGGACTGGATCAACCCAATCCATACATGGATCAGTATCCAGTGTGAATTTAATCCAAGCAAACCGAACGAGCCCTTATTAGACAAAGTTTGGCTTGTTTACCGATAAAATGGTCCAAGTTTATCAAGCCCAACTGTGGATTGCGACCATAGTTTTAAAGCCCGATCGGTGAGACGACTGGTTCATTGGTATGCTCGTCAGATCACCAGTTCATTCGGTTCGATGGCGATAAAAAGATACTTTTCATTAAAATTTAATCAAATTTTAGAATAAAATGACCATAAATTGTATATGTAGGGTATATTTCAATGTGTAATCAGAAGATGGCGAGCAAGTGATATTGGGCCTTAGTTGGTGGTATTTCTTCCTAGCAGAAGGTCGTAAGTTCGATTTATGTTGCAACATAGGTTTTTCACTGTTTTTTTCCGGTTTGAACCGTTTCCTCTTTAAAAAACCACTGAGGCCGTCGGTTCAGGTTTTTTATGGTCGAACCACCGAACTGATCCAGTTTTTAAAACTATGCGATGAGGGCCATCATGTGTCATCAAAGGAGCCCGACGCACGACGAGAGCGATTTGCATGAAGGATTACAAGATGGGTCACATCGAGGTATGTGCAGCCCAAGAGATACATCCATTTCAGTAACAAGTAATATAAATTAGAGGGAGTACATCTATCTTCTAGTAACAATTTCATACAACAATTTATACTATCTTACATATAGAGTAATCTTCCGCGGTACTTTTGATCAACTATTCGAAGGCCCAGACATGGTGTGTCGCAGCGGCACGTTTCCTAGTTAAGTATGGATGGATTGGTCCTAACAAATTACATGTACATTAAGGTCCCAAAGATTAGATATGCACCAAAGACCTTGATAGGCAGCTAAAAAGGAAATAACATTGAAGACCTTGAGGTCCCAAAGTTTGAACTGTAATGCTTTGATGTTACTTTTTGGATTTTAATAAAGACTGTGTATATCCTAGAATGCAGAGGCCAAGCCTTGTTCCCCTTTTAAAAAAAAACATTGAAGACCTTGATGGGCAGCGGGGGCATTCCCCAATACTAAGCTGTGCGTTGGATGCATCCTAGGAGCGCCAGAACGCGGCTCGAAAACCTGGATGACGCCTCCTTGCATATGGTAGCATCAACGCTACACGTCTCCTCTGTTGTCCAGTCATCTCCTCATCGGCAGGCACAAGTCGTAAACACGTAAGCCAACAGCATCACCTGTCTTCTAGAATGAAGTAGTTGTATGAACAATCGACGCGAAAGATTGAGATATAACTGAATCTCAGACCTGCATCACCCGCTGACCAGGAAAGAGCTCTCCTAGAAGATATGCTAGCACTACAATAAGGCCTTATTCGGTTGCCAGGGTATTAACCCCACGTGGAACCAACCCCCATAGGGTTTGGAGTGATCCACGTCCCTCCACCCAAACCCGCTTGTGGATTGAATACCTCCGGCCACTCAAATCCTCTACATTGTTACATCCTTCGGTCATTCCA
The DNA here is from genome assembly GCA_910589765.1 of Avena atlantica. Taxonomy (NCBI): domain Eukaryota; kingdom Viridiplantae; phylum Streptophyta; class Magnoliopsida; order Poales; family Poaceae; genus Avena; species Avena atlantica. Next base: position 323,565,519 of record OU342738.1, read on the forward strand.
CTTTGAACAGCAGTCAGTGCAACATGCAGTTTTTATGCGACCAACACCGGTAGCATTAAAAAAACATATAGACATCCATTTCACTTGCATAAACAAGATCAATCTCCATCTAAAAAAACAAGATCGATCATGTCTAGACAAGCTATCGGTATAAAAGATGTCAATGCTTTGTGCAGTATACTAAATGAACTTACAATGTGTAATTTAAGTTCAGAATAAATAAATATCAACAAAACATAAACAACTTAGTCTAATTTACTAGATAACAGGCAGTGAACACATGAGCAATGAAGTGTTTGTGGCCCTGGTGCAGATCTTCTGCCTCTAATGAAATGGCACCTCCTGATCTGTCCCAATTCCATCAGGTCGTTGATAGCCCTGCAGGCCCAAGAGATCTTTGATCTGCAGTGAGTGAGACGGTCAGGATATGGAGCGAATATAGCATCCTGATGAGAAATTGTTTGTGTACTTAACTAGTAGTACTATAGCAGTCGAAAGTTCCAAAAAAAACTGCTCTACTAGAAGTAGCATGGTGCTGAACCGAAGCTTGTTCCTTCCATCTTTTTGCCAAACTTGAAATTTGATTCGAATTAGGAGCAAAAAAATTCTATCACCATGATTAAAACTACGTTAAGAAAATAGACATTAAAAGAACAGGGCCACTATTCAAATAAAAACATGACAAGAGGTTAATTTCTTCCATAATTGCTCGTTTGTTCAGAACATGGTTGGATTTCAGAGCGACAATGGGTAAACAAAAATTTCAAATGCTTCAATGAAAATATGGAATCTAATTGATAATAGGAAAAGTTAATATCTCTACACACTCGAATATTTGTTCTAGATAATAAGTACGATATCTGCACTCACTTAGAAAGAACTTGAAATAAGTGGTAGTGTCAAGATCTGCATACTAGAAAAAATGTACGATCTCTGCACTGACTTGAAAATTAAGATCTCTACACACTCAAATATTTGTTCTAGAAAAGAAGATGGACAATTTACTACCCAAAAATGGATAGCTTGAAATAAGTGGTAGTGTCAAGATCTGCGTACTAGAATTTCTGATGAGTTGGGCCCTACAATATAATTAACTAAGCTAATAAAGTAAACACAACATAGCACAATGTCGGAAACATTTTCTTGAGTTGATAATGAGTACTAATGAACAACCTTATTAACTTGAACTCATGTCCAAGTGAGTGACCATTCTAACCAATAGGTATCGATCAAACCATCAGTGTTATACAATAATTCCATGTAATTAGTTAACACCAAGATTTAGCCCAAGAATGCTCTATCATTTGAAGTAGAATGTACCTCTAACAAACAAACACCTAGACATGATTACTTCATTGTCCCTTTGACCATAAGGATATAAACAAAACAGAGATTGCTGAAACTATGATTGAAATTATTTTAACATGGTGCAACCTTCAATGCACACTCTATGAACCACAAATGTCTCCTTCGTTTTCTGAAACACACCCATTAGGTGATGATGTTTCTCACAAACAAAAAGAGACAAATAGACAATGTTATATATTGTTCTAAAGGGTGGTGTTAAAGTTCAGACCTCAGCAGATCTACTACCAAATCCATGGAGCTAATGTCGACGGAACAAAGATATGAGATGAAAGGGGGAAAAGAATGGCCCTACCTTGCAAGAAAAAGAGATGCTTACCAACGGGCAGATGGTAGATCGAGACTGGGACTGGTTTTTCGCCGGAGCCGGATGAAGAGGAGGAGGGGGAGTTTTACCGGAGAGAAAGAATATGCCGCCCCCATCTTCGTCATTGTCGGAGGTTACAAATCTGGACTTCATCGGGCACCCATGTGTCCGTCGCCATCGGGGGAGTAGGGAGGGAAGGACCTCCCGCTTCTTCCGGGTAGGGCGAGAGTGGTGCCCTGCCTCGTGTGGACGCGCTACATAGATGACCTGCCCCTAGGCCACCGCCGGACGAGACGATGCTGCCGATCCCGTCGTGTCACGCTCCGTTCGCTCGCTTCTCTCGGGGTTATTTCCACGGGTGGAGACTCGATTATTTTTTCCCGTGGGGATTGGACGGGGTGGGCAGGGTTTGGGCTGGGGATCCAGCCCAGCCGGATATAACCGAATGCGAAAATTCGGCTGGGCCGGGATTTTGTCCCCGTCGGGATGACCCCGGCGAAACCCGGTCAATCCACCCAGGGATGGGCGTAACCGAACAAGGCCTGAAGCAGACCGAATAACATGCCCCTCCCGAGACCGCAAAGCGGGCCTCCAAACTGGAGGTAAGAGGAAGGGGCAAGGAGGCCAGAGGCCACGTGCAGATCGCCACATTCTCAAACACATATGATGTCAAAAAGAAATCGCTAGAAACAGCCACGAATCGAAGAAATTACACGTGAAAACTGTACACTCACCCGCTCGTGACTCCTAGAGAGAGAAAATAAGCCAAATCATTGAAGACTGGGCGGTTAGGCTTAAATCTAGCTTTTGAAGTTTATTTTAGGCTAGTTACAGTGAGAGTAACTTGACTAGTAACATGCATGTATGTAGAATTGCGGAATATTATCTATATTGATTGTAGCCTCAAAGGGCTGTTTATATAGATTACAAGACCTGGGGGACAAGAAGACTACTAGAGATATAATTGGATTACAAACTTAAACTACCAAATATAGTACAAACCGTGATATACTCTAACACTTCCCCGCGGTCGGATCGATAGTGACGCGAACGGTCTGACTGGAGCATAATCCGAAGGTGGAGATGAGAGAGGATGTCGATGTCGATGTAGCCGGAAGTAGGGCGTTGTAGTCGTGGTCGATGATGCCATTGGTGATGTAGTCACTGTTGATGAAGTCGATGAAGTTGATGATGTTTTTGTGTTGTGGTCGATGTCATCGTTGAGCCGGGAGAATTCGCCGTAGTGGTTGAAGTAGACGTAGTTTGAGAAGTAGCTCGATCAGCAATGCCGAGCTTGCCAGACTCGGGAGCTTGTCATGGACGAAGGCACGCATCGGTGTTGCCGATATGGGGTGTGCAAAGACAGGGATCATCATGAGCCATGCATGCCAGAGCCGGATTGAGGAGCAAAGAAAAATTTCGTAAATGATCGGTGTAGAAGTTGTCTGCCGTGTCGGAGTAGACGAAGTGGATACAAGAAGAAAATTGAGCACAAACTTGTGCAAATAAAAAATTAGACTGCGACTCTGGCGGCAAGGTCGTGGTGGACGAAGACGACGAGGTAGTTGTTGATGGCGATTGAATTGTTGCGGTAGTTGATTTTGGGGATTAGACCCGTATTTTCCGCTTGTATGAGCACGGCGTCGCTCTGCCGGCGACGATGTGACGATGTTGTTGGTGTAGATGGTTGTCGGCGATGATGACCACGGGTGATGAAGGTGCAGCCCTTTGTTGATGGCGAGGCGCGTACTCGGGGACTTGCGTCCCGATTGATCTAGGTGAATACGGGCCGACGTGGTGACGACGTAAGGACGGAGAAGCCGACGTAGCGCGTGAAGGCGTCCCTCGGGGCGCCGTGCGGAGCCTCCTTGGCATGATCGTTGGCGATGATTTACTGGAGATGAGTCGACGCCAAGGTTGAAGTAGAGGCGCGTGATGACGACATGTGGTTGTGGACGACGCAATCCGATCTATGATCGGCGAAAGAAGAAGAAACGTCGGTCAAGCGGCCGGCGAGAAAATTGGCGAAGAAAGATCTAATCTACTATTTGCGCGGCCCCCGACGGAGAACGATCTCCCCGGGGGCGGCGCGGCGGAAGCGGTGGTGCTAAACCCTAGGCGGAGCGAACCGCTCTGATACCATGTAGAATTGCGGAATATTATCTGTATTGATTGTGGCCTCAAAGGGCTGTTTATATAGATTACAAGACTTGGGGGCCAAGAAGACTACTAGAGATATAATTGGATTACAAACTTAAACTACCAAATATAGTGCAAACCGTGATATACTCTACAATGTACATGTAATGTTAAGTAAGCAAATTGGTGATATGGCATAATAATTAATGAAGAAAGAGAGAGACAGTAACTTAGCTAGTTAACATAACATCACATATACCAAGACCATATGAGTCTACTAGCTAATTAGACCTTGCATGACACCACACACATATTACGTTCTACTATGAAGATAGTAGAATCAACTAGTAACATGTGCATGTTACTACCCTAAGTTATTTAATACTATGACCAGCCTTATAAATCACAAAAGCACCAAAATAAATGCTTTTGGCCTTGGCTTTTGGCTTTTAATTGGACAAGTAGTATGATGGTAAGCCAAAAGCCAATATGAAAAACACCTATTTAGATGTAAGCACAACCAAACAACTCTTTAAAAATACGAAGGAGCAAATCCAGCCAAGTATTAAGCAACAAATAGGATTTTTTCACTAGAGATAAGGAAAAACGAGAAATGGGAGGAGCAACCACAGATCCTATCCACCCACCTTTATGTAAGCCAAATTTAGTGGAGGAAAGAGCCGATCCAGCATAAGCAGTATTATGTGCACGCCCTTTTTTGAAATGATTATAAATATACCTGGACATGTTTTGGGCTAGGCCACGCTTCGGACCTGGCCAAAAAAACTCGTCGCATAAAACCCAGGCCTGGCCGCCGGTCCAAAGTTTTAGGCCTAGGCCTGGCCCAAGCAAGGAAAATTCAACCAGGCCGTAAGACCGGACCTTTCCCATTTTCTATATGTTCTTGTCTTTAGCCCTGCCCGAGATGCTAGGCCTGAGCCTGGCCCGCATGTCAAAGAAAAGCCTGACCCGTCTGGCCATTTTTGGACTGGGCTAGGATTTTTATGGCGAGGGCTGGTTATAAACCCAAATAAGCTTTATGCATTACACCCTTAGAGCAACTCTAACAGATCCTTTAAAAAGTCGGCATATAAAATTCTGGCCTTTTTTTAGTTTTGACACGTTTATTAATGGCTGTGAAAATATCCATCTTTATTCGTGTTTAAATCTTATATTAAGTCAAGCAATTAATAAAAATATCTCTCTAGCTATGTCACTATTGACTAATTATTGTAAAGATGTGTAAATTCTTATTTTAAATTGTAATGTGCAGGAAATCACTATTTAATAATGAAATCTGAAGCAATCGACGAAGAAGCACACATTGCCTACACCACCAAGTAAACAAGAGTTGAAAGCTAGCCTCCATAAGGGTTAACGAGCATCGGTATGGGCGGGGGTTGCCCGTAACATCCGCTCGTACCATGTGGCAGCGGCTTCGCTGGGGAAGCCAAGCAACTTTTCGTGAAGGGTCCTCTATGTTTAGAGACTCTCAACCGTCACAGAGAGAGTCGTCATTCGCAGATTGCATTTGAAAACACACCAAGGAGGCATCTCCATCTCCATCCATAGCCATAATATGTATTCAAGATCTCCTCGTGGTTGGCGAATTTGTAAGGATATTTGATATTGATTTAAGTAATTCTACAAAAAAATATCCTTGATCTTATTATGAGTGAGTAGTCCTTATGGGCTATGCATGGATTACATGGAAATATTGTGTGATGATTGCATATCAGATTTATATCATTGTCTCTTACCTCAATCCAAGGACTTGTCAGGTACCCAAGACCCCGAGTGAAAGAGCATGTAGGGTCCCATTTGTGGTTTTGATAATTAATGACAATCTTTATAGACTAATGTATGTATTAAGTTGTAATTGTAGGAATTGTCCATTGGCATCGCTTGGAGCATGTGTTGGCTTCAAAGTCGATAAAATGAAGAAGAATAAGATGCGTTTTGCAAGATTAAAATGGGCCATCCCTAGAAGATCTCATGTTTAATGCTTGCCATCCTCGATGGTCATGGATCAATGAAGAGCAATCAAGAAAGGTGTTCCATCTTGAGAAGGTCAAGATCGTCTACATTGCGCTCAAGTGGAATTCTCAAGGCAAAGGTATAATCTTGATAGGTTTTCCCTTTTGCTGGTCTCATGTTGTTAGTTGGGAGACTGGGTTTAGGATAGATAGCCGTACTATCAAGAGGGGCTATCGAGTGAGTAACTCGATCATATCATTCGAAGAGAGCTCAAACCTTTGTATACTTGCATCATCGTATTTGGTTGTTATTTGGATCTTATCCATGTGAGGATATAGAGATTGTGGTAATATTCATGACAAGCACTAGTTCATCAAAAACGGATTTCCCTTTTGTATCTTACCGTGTTTTTTATCTTGGCGGTTTTCCGGATTATCACCAAGGGAGGTATGTCACTATAAAATACATGAAGTATTCTCACTTAGTGGTATCCAATATTTTTGGGTCAATCGAAGTTTCCTAGCCCAAGTTATGAATATTTGAAGTTTGCCCATTCCGATACTACCGCCCGGCCCAGGTCGAATTGGCCCAACGGGTAGATTTCCTCTCTTCTCTATTTAATCCTTTTGGCCTTTTCTTTTTGGGTTGGTTCTTTCTCTATTTTTCTCAAGCTTTTCCCCATTATTTTCCCGCCTCTTAAGCTTGATTGAATTCTTCCCCTCTAATGATTCTTTCCCATATTTGAGTGGAAGATAGAGGAGATCTAGATCTACATTTTGACCAAACCAAATCACCTCTTTGTGAGTGATTCTTTGGGATCTAGATCTTGTGGGATTTTGTGTTCCCTTTTAATTATTCCTCTCTTGTTCCCCCAATAGCTTTAGTAGCTTTGTTGGAACTTGAGAGTGAAGGATTGGAGCATCTTTGTTGCATTCTTGCCATTTTCATTAGGTGCATCGGTTTGAGTTCTCCTCGAAAGATTTGGTTCGTGTTATTCATTGAAGCTTGTCCCTCTTGGGTACTTGGAACCCTAAACGGTTGTGTGGAAGTGTCCGAAGTGTCCGGTCTCGGAGCTCGTAAATTGGTTTTAAAGCTTCGAGATCGTGTTAGGAGACTCCAAGTGTTGTGGAGGTCTACTCAACAAAGTTGTAAAGGTTCGGGTCGCCACCTTGAAGGCCACTATATAATTGATCGGGTGCTTGTCGAGCAGTGTGTGCTCAGGATAATAGGGTGAGGCCTCTTGTGGCTTTGGTGGTTTTAGTATCGCCCACCCCTCCAATGAGACGTACTTGCAATGTGGAAGGAACTCGGTAAAATATCGTCGTCCCCACGTGACTCGGTTATCTATATACCCGAGCTCTTTACGTATGCACTTTACATTGTGATATCCTTCGAGCATGAAGTATTCTATCTTGCTATTACAGTGTTGCTTGTCTTGATTAGCATAAGTTGTTGGTGTATATAGGTGAACCTTAGTATATATATAGGCTTTGTGCTTGATAAAAGAAAACACTAGTTTTATTCCGCCTTTGTTAAACCCATCTCGTAAAAGTTTTAAACCGCCTATTCACCCCCTCTAGGCGGCATCCGTGACCTTTCACCGAGGATTGATCAAGGTTTGAGGTGATATGTTTGGTAAACGTCGCATACATGTGAAACTCAATGACCGTCGGGTCACTAGCATATGGGGTGCCCAGATGAAAGTGCAAAGGAAGTCGCCTAGAGGGGGGTGCATAGGCTTTTAAAATTATTATGGTTTAGGCTCAAGTAAATGCGGAATAAAAATAATGTTTAATTTACTGAGCACAAAACCTAGCCACTAAGTTCACCTAAGTGCACCAACAACCTATGCTAAGCAATACAAGCAACAAGGTGATATCAAGGTATAAATACTTCAAGCACGATGGCATCACAATGTAAAGTGCATAAGTAAAGGGCTCGGTTGAGATATAACGGATGGACGCGGAGACGGAGATTTGTTTCCCGAAGTTCACTTCCAAAGAAGCTACGTCTCCGTTGGAGAGGTGCGATGGCACAATGCTCTCCGAACGCCACAAATGGCTCACCTCGAGGTGTGGTGTCTCGATGCTCACCCAATGCCACACAAGGCCTCACCCCGGATGCGGAAGCACGCAACTCACCGACGCCACAAAAGGCTCACCATATTCTCCCGAGTGCGTACCACAAAAAGGCGGGCACTCGCTCCACTATGGGACGCTAGAGGTCGGTCACCGAACCCGTACAAGATTGGGGCTAACTCCACAACTCAATTGGAGGCTCCCAACAACAAAGCCATAAAAGGCTACAATGCCACAAAAGGCCAAAAATGCCACAAAAGGCTACAATGCCACAAAAGGCCAACAACGCCACAAAAGGCTACAAGACCACAACAGGTCAACAAGACCACAAAAGGTCAATAATCCAACCACACAACCGTCTAGGGTTCCAAGGAACCCAAGAGTAACAAGACCTCAAGCTTGTACTCGCCGAATCTCCGAGGAGAACTCAAACCTATGCAAAAAAATCAAGGGCAAGTCCTTCACTCCCAAATCCCAACAAAGCTACAAAAGCTATTGGGGAATAAGGGAGGAAGAACACAAGAGGAGAACACAAAACTCTCCAAGATATAGATCCCAATGATTCCTTCATGAAGAAGGGATTTAGCTTGGGGGGATTGTAGATCTAGATCTCCTCTCTCAAATCCCTCAAAAATATGCAAGAATCATAGGAAGGGAAAGGGGAGAGGGAAAGCTTCTTCAAGGTCAACAATGGAGGAGAGAGAGAAAGCCAAGAACCAAGAAAAGAGCTGTTACCCACGAAGGGGAAGAAGAGCCCCTTTTAAACGGCTCCTAGATCTGCCCGTTATGGGCATTTGCGACCATGGCCGGAACTTCCGGTGGGAGGCCGGAAGTTCCGGTGGCACACATCCAACGGTCAAAAACTGCAAAGCGAGAAACTAAAAATGCGAGTCCTGGCCGGAACTTACGCCGGTCCATCGGAACTTCCGGTGGAAGTTTCGACAGATAGTCACGACCAAAATAGAAGGTTACTGAACGTGAGCGGAACAAGAGCCGGAATTTCAATTGGTACTTTCGACGGCAACTAGGCCCGAGCGGAACTTCCGGTCCTTGGCCGGAACTTCCGGTGGGAGCGGAACTACCGGTGGAAATTTCGACTAAAGTTCCGTTAAATACAACAACCAAACAGAGAGAATACTGAATGTGAGCAGAAGAAGAACCGGGACTTCCACCAGAACTTCCGGCGGCAAAAATTCCCTAGCGGAACTTCCGATGGGAAGCCGGAACTTCCGGTCAGGGAAATTCCAGAAACCAGAAAACCAAAAATGCAATAACTTTTGCATCCGAACTCCGAACGGGATGAAACCAATTTTGTTGGAAAGATAACGACGAATAGAATCCATGAATATATATGTGAAGTATCCCCCAAGGTGTGGAGCCATAAAAATTGCAAGATTAAAAACCGCAATAATATATGCAAGTGAAATCCTTATTTGATGAACTAGAGCTTGTTATGATGATGACCACAAGCTCTAGATCCTCTCATGGACAAGAACCAAATAACAACCAAGAAAGATGATGCTATGAATGCAAAGGTTTGAGATCTCTCCGAACGATGAAAACGAGACACCCGTTTGAGAGCCCCTCTTGATAGAACGGCTATCTATCCTAAACCCGGTCTCCCAACTAACAACACGATACCGGCAAAAGAAAAGCCCTATCAAGAACATAACTTTGCCTTGAGGATCCCACTTGAACTTGATGTAGACCGTCTAGTTCTTCTATAGTGGGAGCACCTTTCTTGTTTGCTCTTGCTTTATGAAGATGAAGACTTGCAAATTGCTCCCCCATACTTCATGGGGAAACCTATTCTTTGAACTTGTCTTCATCAATCCATGATCATAAGGATGAAAAGCTTCAAGCATGAGATATTCTAGAGATGGCGCATCTTGAGCTTGCCCTTCTTCGTCCCTTCTTGAGGTTGATCCATCTTGATGCAACTCTTTGCACTTGTCTTGATCAACCTTCAAGCTCCTTCTTTCTTCATGAATCCAATGGCACAAAGCCCTTGGACATTTCTTCATCTTTCAACCTTGAGACCAACACATGGCCCAAGCGATGCCAATGGACAAACCTACAAGTGAAACTCAATTTACACATTAGTCCATAGAGATTGTCATTAATTACCAATACCACACATGGGGCATACATGCCCTTTCACTAGACCCACCGATTTTTGGGCACACTACCTAGACACCTGTCAGGACTTTAGTGTGGGGGCAACGCGGCCCATCGGCTGCTGGGCTACCTCTACATAACTACATGCAACTTCAAGGAGAGGGCTTCCCTTGCCAGGCTATATGGAGGATCTCGCCGAAGTTGCAGGTACTGGCACCAGAACCCCTGGCAAGGGAATGACCCCCCGGCAACACACCACAAGGGCGCAACCAAAACTCGACCCATCGGGCAATACGATAGCTCGAGGGGAGGCCTGGCTATATATACATCAACACTTCCCTCCTTGATAAAGGGAAGATGTTGCCTGGTCTTTTCAGTGCTAAAAAGAGGCTGACAACAATGATGGCCCTCAGAGCTCGACATAACGCTTTGGTGCATGGGGACAGAAGATGACGCGACGCCACAGGAGCCAAGAGGGACGTCATCGACGACCGCAGCTTTGGACCAAAGCTCCTCGGAAAGTTTAGACTTAGTCTATGTAAAGTAGTCTCGTAGACCTGCTTCCCTTGTGCGACAATGTGGTAGCCCTTCCCACCCTAAGATTGGGGGAAGACGACCGGCGCCACTATAAAAGGGAATCCCTCTCAACCTTAGAAGGGGATCGATACTTGCGATATGAAACCCGAAGTTCATCACCACCATTGTACCCTTGCGAAGCACCGCGAGCAATAGAAGCAAGCAGGAGCGGGGGCTTTACCTCCCCGCGAGGGTCCCAAGCCTAGGTAAAAACCCACCATGTCAACTCGCCGTCGTGTGCGAGCTCCGTCGCTGCCTTCATCATTGAGAAGATCCGAACGCGTGTTCAACCCCCTCGTGAATCCAGGGCTTGTTGGACCCCTTGTTCCTTCACGGTACGACAAGTCTTCGACAATGACATCAAGGGAAGTACAATAGTCATTTAATGATCACTTGGAAACAACAATAACATCATTGTTCTTAATGTTTTGCTCTATATTTTAGTTAATAATTGTTCATAGGTCGTTGCCTCGTGGTATAACGGTTAGACCAAGAGACATTATGCTATGCCTATGACTCGTAGGGGCTTTAGTATTTACGGATATGCAGCCCACAAATTCTATCTATATTAGATCACTTACACATGAATGTGCTTATTATTATTTTTATACCATATGTATGCATAGTTGCAGGTGAAACCTCAACCCTGGCCTATATCCATCCATGATACAACCACGGTAACAACAAAAAACTGGAAAGGTCCGATAAACGAAGATTGAAGCACACTAGCAAGTCTTGCAGACTCTCCTTAACCTACCACAATTGGTTTCCAAGGTTTGATAAACCTATTCCATTTAGGGTAAAAGCTACTATACTGTATCCGTAATCTGGATCGAAGGTATCATTTATTGGACCAACATAGACACCGCATTCCAGCTCTAGACCATAAAAATTATAATGGTCACCATAAATCGGCTCGCCCGACCACTATATGTTCCGTTCGCGAGGTTGAATACGGGGGCAAAATCTAGATGACACCTCTACCTCTTAAATCCACCGTGCTCTTGCTGCCAAAACCTATTAGCGATCATAGATCTGCCAAATTGGCACGACGAGTATGCCTAGGAACCTCTCAATCGGGGTTGGGGGCAGCTGGGTGCTCCGCCTCGTAGCCTCGCGTGGCCACGGTATTGATACGTTGAAAACGTATCTATAATTTTTGATGCTCCATGCTTGTTTAGTATCCACTTTGCTGTAACATCCCAAAAATATCAAACTTAGATCAACAAAACACTAATCCTAAAGTTTAGGGTTAACAAAAAATTTTCTAAATCAATTCATGAAAGCATGTCTATGTGTATGCATGAATTTTGAAATTCTTTAAAACCACTTTGTTTGTGTGATCCATTGCTTGTAAAATGTTTCTTAGGTGAAAAGAAAATCATCTAAAACATTCCCCACACTTTTCCTAAAGAAAAATAAGTCAAAACCAATATATTAAGTGAATGGTCATTTTGACCAATTTAACTCCCATGCCTACTTTGGCTGTCTCAAACTTTCAAAACCTAACAGAAACTTTTCTGGATCTTTGCACCCCTTGAATGTACTCATAACAAAGTATCAAGGCCCACCTTGTGATCATCCAGAAACTTTCAAATGCATAGTTTAAATGACAACTCAAAATTGAATCTTCTTCATATGGGAAGATCCCACTTTTTCAAAACCCACTTAAACAAGCTCAATTTTCAAAACCCAAGCATCTGCAGACTCACCAGAACCAATCTAGCAAACCCACCAAAAATCATTTCAAAATTCAAAACTTGATTTCATGCGGCCATTTCATCAAACAAGTTGCAGACACAAATCAAACAAAACACAAAACACTATAGTGTGCAGTGATTCTTGCCTAACTTGTTCCCTAGTCAGCTCTCACACACCTCAGTAGATCATCTAGAAAGATTAGCCCAACACTAGCACCCTGTGAGCTTGCCATTCCCATTAATGGTGAACAGCCGAGCAACCCCATGTCACCCCAAAGTGGACAGCAAGCTAGGAGCAACAGCAAGCCTAACCAGCATGTCTGGGAGGCAGCCCACCGTCCACCGCCACTGCCTGTCCCAGCCGCGAGCGTTGCCAAGCCCTGGACCACGCGCGCAAGACACGCCCAGACCATGCCGAGCGTGCGCCAGGGCGCCACCCTCGACCACCACCCACAGACCGTGCGCCGCCCTCACCGCGCGCACACACGATCACCACCGACCCAGGAGACCGCCAGACATCCCCGTTTAACGCCCCGCGCCATACAGCCACCGCCCGCCGTCGAGAACGCCGCCTCTGCCGCGCAGAGCACCGCCCGTTCCAGACCAAACCACACCGCCCCATCACTCGCGACCATGCCGTTGAGCATCGCCAGGAGACACAGCACCGTCCCCTACCCTTGCCCATGCCATTAGCTGCCTGTAACATCGCCTCCGACGAGCTCACCTTGCGCCCCGACGGTCCCCTCGCTCGACTATAAATATAGGCCACCCCCGCACGATTTCTTCACACCATCTCACTCCCCTCTCCTCACTGATCGTGCCACACCATTCTCAGAGCAAGGCGAGCACCACCCTGCCAGAATTTCACCGGAGCCTGCCGCTGCCGGAGAAAAAAGGAGCCAGCGATTGGAGCCGCCCCAGGAGAAGCCACCGGTACCAGGAGGTTCGCCGTCGTCGACTTCGTCGTTCGCCCGCCTCGCCGACCCTCGCCCGTACCCCGGTGAGCCCCCAGCACCCCTCACTGGCCGCGCTAGGTTTCGTTCTCACCGGAGCTGTCTCGCGTCGACGATGACCCTCAGCCGTTGGATTAGAACCAGATCTAACGAACCACGTTGCCACATACCGCTTCGCCCAGCCCCGTGTCACTGACGAGTGGGGACACCCACTTAAGCAGCCCGCGGGAGCACTGCGCTTAGCAGGCCGGCCCGTTAGAATTTCCCGCGCAGCCCAGCATTTCAAATTAAACTTTTTCTTTTTAAATTCAAACACACTTCAGTACCCAACTTCAAAAATCAACCCAGATCAATTTAGTGCACCAAATTAGATGAAACCAATTTTGTTGGAAAGGTCTGTGAATGCTTAATCCAAGCCCGTTGGATTCAAGTCATTTGGATTTGTAGATCACCCTTAGCAAAAATGACAAGACAGAAGCTTTTCTGCATTCAAACATTTTTCAAATTTAAACCACAATAGCTTTTGAGTTGATTCCAACTCTCAAAAATCACTTTCAACCATACCTTTCAGAATATATAAAAATATATATAGGTTAATTGCAGAAATAATGTTCAAGGAATAAAGGAATGCTTCATAAGCATTTCTAGCCACTTAAATTAATTAAAATAAAAGGGTAAAACCTTGTTAAATTGTGACACCACTTTAAATCACATTCCCATGGACTACAACATGTGGTGATGACATGTGTCAACATGATCCCATGTTTAGTTTGGAGAATATTAAATCTTAAGTAGTTCTTCAATGAGTAGAAATTACTTTTTCTAAAATAAGAAGACTTAAACCAATCCTTAACCTTGTAATGTTAGAGATGATGCTAGATCATCTATAGTACCCTTGTGTGTGATGATTGCAAGTAGTTAAGTATTGTTTGGTGATTGTGTACCTCGTATTTATTCATAGACGCTAGTACCGACCAAGGCTACGAAGAAGAAGGAGGATACTACGAAGAGGAAGCCGAAGAGAACTTCAACCACTGCTCTGCACAAGGCAAGCCTAATACTACTAGTTGATTGAGCAAGCTAGTAACTATGCAAGCTTATACTGATATTGATGCAAGCTAACACTTGCAAGATACCCTATTGTTGCCACAACCCATGCTTGTGACATGATTACTATATGCCCTAAGCGTATGTAACCATACCCACTTGCTAAACCAATCCTAGTTTTATGGCAAGCTTTTTACTCTATTTCCTTATCAAAGTTTACTTAGAGGCTACCCAAGAAGTTTGGTAGAGACTAGACAGTTGTGCTGAAGGTTGCATAAAGAACATTAAAATTTGGCCTAAGCTAGAAACCTTGATATCAGCTTATGATATAAGGTTGGACTTAGTTGCAACTCCACTAGTTACCACCCCTCTATTAGTACTACCCCACCTGTAGATGCTAGTGCTAAGCATAAAACTTGATCAACTTTAGATGGGAATACTTGGTGGAAAAATGGTTATGAAAACCTTGGAATGATGGATCATTCTATTGAAATGTTTTGGACATGTGTTTCCAAACACTTGATGATTTTGGTGATGAAAATGTTGAGGCATGAGCCTTAGCCCTTTATAAAACTGATGGTTGTCTGGATGCGATACCATTCCAATTTTATCGTACAACCACAATACCCGAATATTGGGTAGGGCTTGACTGGAAACTTATATACCTTAGTATTAGTTCCCTCACGGCCAAGGTCTGAGCTGAGGCTACCTTGTGAAGATTGTACACCTGTGCAGTACCCAAGATGACAGTGGTCATGGTTGGGAGGCCAAACTCACAGGAGAGGTGCTTATACTAGGGAGTGTAAATGGAAGGTTAGGATTGATTATCCGCATACTGAGTATGGTGAATTCAGGATTTGTTCCTGACGGATGTATCGAATGTTGTGGTGAAAGTGTACAATCTCTGCAGAGTGTCAAACTATTCGAATAGCCGCGTCCGCGGTTATGGACAGTTGGAGTGGCCATACTGTTCCCCCGTCAGACTTTTCAAAATGACTTGTGAACGACCTGAGACTTTGACTTGACCACAATAGAGTTGTGACTGGAAATACAAGATCCCACTTAGGAGTTATAAAATTGTGACCAACTTTGGAACTTAGTAGTATAAATCTGGCTTTTGCAAAATAACCCTAGAGCCTAGTGTCCTATTATCCAAAAACCCCTCTTCCTTGTTAGTATTAGTTTGCGAGTACTTAAAGAGTACTCATGGCTTTGTCCCTGGCTATTCCCATGGCCAGACTATGAAGAGGAGTACCTGGAGGATGGACCTCGGGACGGTTACGACAACTAGGTTCATCTCCCATCGTCAGCATTGCCTGTGACCCCGAAGATGGAGCCTCGCCTACGCTACCGTTATTATGCCGTATTCCGCTGCTTGATGTTGTATTAAGGACTGGATCATGAGATCCCTATTTGTGTAAGAACTTATGTATCGTTGTAATGGATGAAGTACTATGGTATCCAATTCTGTTATGTCTCGCAAAAATGGTAATCCTGGGATTGCGATGTATGGCATAACAGGCATCTAGGATTGAAAAATTCGGGTGTTGACAAGTTGGTATCAGAGCCATCCTGACCATAGGAGACCCTAGTTAGATTGGACGCTGAACCAAAAACTTAGTTTCAATACTCAAAAACAAAACTATTTACGAAAAGTTATTCTCATTCTTACCTCTTAAATTCTTTAATAAACCTCATGTACCTCAAAAACTCTTGCAAAATATATAAAATTTTGACACACTTGATCACTTTGCTAAACTACTCCTCCTCTATTTTTATAGATGGACGTGAAGTACAGCAAGTTTTACCAACTCGGAAATGGAGGAGACCTTATCTTTGAGAGGGATCTGGATCAGCTTTCGGAACTTTTGGAGCGCCCGCATCCCGAGTCCTTCGGAGCTCAGCTCAATGATCAAGGGGGGGAAGATCTACAGTGGCTAATAGTTGCAAGTCTCCGAGGAAAGATTGAACCTCCCACTGCGGAGGGAATTCAGTTTACCTTGAGGGAAAACAACTGGCTCGATGGACTGGCCCGAGCAATGCAGGAAGCTCTTTCCCGTCTGTGTGGACAGAGCATCAATCAGATCAAGGGTACTCGCTTTGAGTTTTGCCCAAGACGTGATGCAAATGGTCAACCACTGGAAGCCCCATACCACCCCGAGCTGAAGACTCAATTGGACCACCTTAGCTTCATGATGTATGATCGTCAGCAGGAACTGGACAACTGCCGTGACTATTGTAACCACAAGTCTGCCATCATCAAGACGAACGATCAGACCATCGCCATGCTAGCAAAGGATCGCAAGTCTCGCCGCCGTCAGCTCGACAAGAAGGAGCGCATTATTGCCCGTCTTCGCCATCGTATCTAAGCTCTGGAAGAGACCATCCATGAGAGAGACATGCAGTTAGAGGAAAGGGAAAATGCCGGAGAAGATCTTCGTGGAGACCCTTACTCCTATCTCAGCGATGACGATGATTTTCTGGAGGACCAGGCCATGGACTTCTTCACCGATGAGGATGATTTCGCCTTCATCGATGATGCGGAAGATGATGAAGCCACAGACTCCAAGAAGTAGTAGCACTGAGCAGTAGCGTAGCGAGTAGTAGTCGGTCCCACTGTATCGTAGTTCCCAGAATGGTTCTTAAAACCATCTGTTTTTCTTGTTGTGGTGTGTGTTGTACTGTGTGCTATGAGTGAATGAATGAAAAAGCAAGTTGCTAGAAAACTTGAGTCAACTCTAAAAACTTTTCAAAGACCCAAAACCTTAGAAATTTCCCTCTTTTCTCATGATCTATATCAATCCTCAGATGCCACGTGGAGGAAGTGGTTCAACCCCGGACCCAATGTTGCAGATCCTACAAATGTTGACTTCTGACCGCGAAGCTGAACGAGCGGAACGGCAAGCCAACCTAGCTACTCTGCAACAGATAGCCCAGCTAGCCCACAACAACCAAGGTCATGGAAATCAGGACAACCACGGATCTAAGCTCAAGAACTTCCAGAATACCAACCCACCCGTTTTCACCAAGTCAGAAGAACCCCTAGACGCCGATGATTGGCTGCAAACCATGGAGAATAACTTAGAAGTAGCCGGAGTAGAAGCCAACGAGAAAGTCTTGTTCGCCACTCATTATCTAGCCGGAGATGCCAGGGCATGGTGGAACAGTGTTCGTGCAATGACCGGAGGCCAAATGATGACCTGGGAGGAATTCAAGGTCAAGTTTAGCAGAACCCATGTGCCGCCAGGTTTGATCAAGAGAATGAGAGACGAGTTCAGAGAACTGAAGCAAGGAAGGATGACAGTAGTGGAATACCGTGACAAATTTTTGTCATTAGCTAGGTACGCCCCAGATGAGATAGACACCGAAGCCAAGAAGAAAGAAAGATTCCTGAATGGTCTGCATGACGAGATGCAGACATTATTAGTCAATATTCCCTTTGCTGATATCGAAGCCCTTGTCGACTCCGCTATCCAGATGGAAGGAAAGATCAATCAGACCAATGAGAACCGCAAGCGTCGCATGATGCATCAACCAGGAACCCATCAGACCCCAAAGTATCGCCCCAACCCATCTCCAGGATTTGCCCCAAGAACCAACAGACCCCCTATGACCCGTCCGAACTATCCCAACCGTGGAAACCCTAGACCCGGAGGAAATCACAACAACCCCGGCAATTCTAGCCCTTTCAACCGTGCCCCACCCAAGTTCAACACCAACCATGCTACCGTCAACCCCAATACTGCCCCGAGGACTGGAAGCAATGCTGTGCCTGTCGCAGCCAAGGACAAGTCCCAAGTGACCTGTTATGACTGTGGAAATAAAGGCCACTATTCCAACGAGTGCCCCAACAAGAAGAACGCTACAGCCCCTAATACCAATGTCCCAGCCGAGCAGCAGCGTCGTGTCCAGCCAGGGAGAAGATTTGCCCCCGGAAATTCACTCAACCGTAATGGCCGCCTTTTTCTCATGCATGCTGAAGAAGCTCAGGAAACGCCAGACGTCGTGCTGGGTATGTTTTCTGTTAATTCAGTACTCGCAAGAGTGTTGTTTGATTCTGGTGCATCGCATTCATTTGTCACCGAAGAATTTGCATGCACTAGTAAAATCCGACCAACCAAACTGAAGCATGTGATGATTGTACAAATTCCCGGATCAACCACCAAGGCTAGGCATATTTGCAAAGCCGTCCCTATCCGAATCCATGGCATAGATTTTTATGCTAATCTAATAGTACTCGGAACTAAAGGTTTGGAAGTAGTACTAGGAATGGATTGGATGTCTAAACATAAAGGAATGATTGACTGTGCCAAGAAAGCCATTACCATGACTAGTACCGCCGGAATATTAGTCGAGCATATATCGGAAACCTTACCTCGCCAATTCAAGTATAACAAGAGTCTAGCCCAACCTACCATCGACCAAGTTCGGATAGTCTGTGAATACCCCGATGTATTTCCAGATGTTTTGCCCGGTATGCCCCCAAATAGGGATATCGAGTTTATCATCGAACTAATCCCCGGAACATGACCTATAGCCCAGAGACCCTATAGTATGAACCCGTCAGAACTAGAAGAACTGAAGAAGCAACTGGATTCCATGTTAGAAATCGGATTGATTCAACCAAGTGCGTCCCCATGGAGGTCACCTGTCTTATTTGTGGACAAGAAGGATGGAGGTAACCGTTTGTGTACGGATTATCGAAAGTTGAATGATGTCACCATCAAGAACAAGTATCCCTTGCCCAAGATAGAGGATTTGTTTGATCAGTTGACCGTTGCCCAGGTGTTTTCTAAGATTGATCTTAGAACTGGTTATCATCAACTCAAAATTCGTGCAGAGGATATTCCAAAGACTGCCTTTACCACCAGATATGGGTTGTATGAGTATACAGTCATGTCTTTTGGATTAACCAATGCCCCCGCTTATTTCATGAACCTCATGAATAAGATTTTTATGGACTTCCTGGATAAGTTTGTCGTTGTTTTCATCGATGACATTCTGATTTATTCCAAATCGGAAGAAGAACATGAGCTACACCTAAGGACCATTCTTGGAACCCTTAGAGAGCATCAACTGTATGCAAAATTTTGCAAATGTGAATTCTGGTTACAGGAAGTAGGATTCCTCGGTCACATTGTATCAGCCGGAGGAATTGCCGTTGACCCTGCCAAAGTGAAAGATGTAGAAGATTGGCAAGCCCCAACCACTCAAACCCAAGTTCGTGCTTTTCTCGGATTGGCGGGATATTACCGCAAATTCGTAGAAGGATTCTCTAGTATCGCCCGACCCATGACCCAATTGCTGAAGAAGGACAAGAAGTTTGAACGGACGGACAAGTGTGAAGCGAGTTTCCAAGAACTCAAAAGGAGATTGATTTCCGCCCCAATCTTGATCATGCCGGATATCACGAAGCCATTCGATGTGTATTGTGACACATCCAAGATTGGTCTCGGATGTGTGCTAATGCAAGAAGGCCAAGTTATATCCTATCTATCGCGACAATTGAAGCAGCATGAACAAAATTATCCAACCCATGACCTCGAACTCGCAGCCGTAGTTCTAGCCCTGAAGACATGGAGACATTCCCTTATGGGAAACCGTTGTGAGATTTATTCGGATCACAAGAGCCTAAAGTATATATTCACTCAGAAGGAGCTGAATATGAGGCAGAGAAGATGGATTGAGCTAATCAAGGATTACGACCTGGACATTCATTATCACCCTGGAAAAGCCAACGTAGTAGCCGATGCCCTTAGCAGATTGTCGTGCCGCTTGAACTCCATGATTTTGAAGGAGCAACCAAGTTTGCACAAGGAGATGGAAGATTTTCGACTAGAATTAGTAAGTGAAGGATTTTTGGCTAGCATAGAACTTCAGCCCACTTTGATCAGTCAGGTGAAAGAGGCGCAGAAAGGAAATGCTAGTATCGACGGAATTAAACGTCGTATCGGTACAGGCAAAGTACCCGGATTCACCGAGGACGAAGAAGGAGTTTTGTGGTACAAAGGACGCCTTTGTGTACCAGCAGATTCTGAGTTAAAAGAAGTTATCTTGAAGGAGGCCCATGATACTCATTATTCTATCCATCCAGGAGGAACTAAGATGTATCAAGATTTGAAAGAGCAATTTTGGTGGCATAAGATGAAGAGAGAAATCGGAAGCTATATCGCCAAGTGTGATATATGTCAGCGAGTCAAGGCAGGACATCAAAGACCCGCTGGATTGTTGCAACCTTTGCAAATTCCGGAATGGAAATGGGATTCTGTAGGAATGGACTTTATCACTAGACTACCTACTTCTAGTAGGGGAAATGACTCTATTTGGGTCATAGTGGACAGATTGTCCAAAGTCGCCCATTTCTTGCCCGTTAAAACCACCTATCAGAGTTCGAAGCTAGCAGAGTTGTATATCGCTAGGATCGTTAGTTTGCACGGAGTCCCCAAGAATATCGTATCGGATCGAGGAACTCAGTTTACCTCGAGATTCTGGAAGAAGGTCCAGGAAGGTTTAGGAACCCGCCTAGATTTCAGTACCGCGTATCACCCTCAGACCGATGGACAAACGGAGCGAGTAAACCAAATACTCGAAGATATGCTTAGAGCATGTGTGCTAGAGTATGGATCCAAGTGGGAAGACTGTCTACCGTTTGCAGAATTTTCCTACAACAATAGTAACCAAGCCAGTTTGCAAATGGCCCCATTTGAATTCATGTACGGAAGGAAGTGCCGCACCCCTTTGAACTGGTCGGAAGTAGGAGAGAGTCAAATTTTCGGACCCGACATCCTACGAGAAGCAGAAGAGAAGATTCACAAGATTCGAGATCACCTCAAGACAGCCCAATCCCGACAAGTTACGCCGACAAGAGACGTCGAGACCTCGCCTTTAACATTGGAGACTTTGTTTACCTGAAAGTGTCGCCATTGAAGGGAATGCAACGTTTCCAACTCAAAGGAAAGTTAGCCCCCAGATATATCGGACCTTTCAAAATCTTGAACCGTCGAGGAGAAGTATCGTATCAACTCGAGCTACCAGAAGAGATGTCAGCAGTGCACAATGTGTTCCATATCTCGTTACTTCGCAAATGTCTCGAAGTCCCCGAGAAGACCGAAGTGTTCAAGAATATCGATCATAGGACCATAGAGATCAATGATGACCTGACCTATCCTGAAGTACCCATCCGTATATTGGAAGAATCTTTTCGAACGACCAGAACCCGAAGCATCAAGTTTCTCAAGATTCAGTGGAGCAACCACACAGAAGAGGAAGCTACCTGGGAATGCGAAGATCACATCAGGACGGAGTTTCCAGATCTCTTCAAATCCTAGGTAATCTTTTCGTCCTTTTTCAAATCTCGGGACGAGATTTTGTTTAAGGGGGGAAGGTTTGTAACATCCCAAAAATATCAAACTTAGATCAACAAAACACTAATCCTAAAGTTTAGGGTTAACAAAAACTTTTCTAAATCAATTCATGAAAGCATGTCTATGTGTATGCATGAATTTTGAAATTCTTTAAAACCACTTTGTTTGTGTGATCCATTGCTTGTAAAATGTTTCTTAGGTGAAAAGAACATCATCTAAAACATTCCCCACACTTTTCCTAAAGAAAAATAAGTCAAAACCAATATATTAAGTGAATGGTCATTTTGACCAATTTAACTCCCATGCCTACTTTGGCTGTCTCAAACTTTCAAAACCTAACAGAAACTTTTCTGGATGTTTGCACCCCTTGAATGTACTCATAACAAAGTATCAAGGCCCACCTTGTGATCATCCAGAAACTTTCAAATGCATAGTTTAAATGACAACTCAAAATTGAATCTTCTTCATATGGGAAGATCCCACTTTTTCAAAACCCACTTAAACAAGCTCAATTTTCAAAACCCAAGCATCTGCAGACTCACCAGAACCAATCTAGCAAACCCACCAAAAATCATTTCAAAATTCAAAACTTGATTTCATGCGGCCATTTCATCAAACAGGTTGCAGACACAAATCAAACAAAACACAAAACACTATAGTGTGCAGTGATTCTTGCCTAACTTGTTCCCTAGTCAGCTCTCACACACCTCAGTAGATCATCTAGAAAGATTAGCCCAACACTAGCACCCTGTGAGCTTGCCATTCCCATTAATGGTGAACAGCCGAGCAACCCCATGTCACCCCAAAGTGGACAGCAAGCTAGGAGCAGCAGCAAGCCTAGCCAGCATGTCTGGGAGGCAGCCCACCGTCCACCGCCACTGCCTGTCCCAGCCGCGAGCATTGCCAAGCCCTGGACCACGCGCGCAAGACACGCCCAGACCATGCCGAGCGTGCGCCAGAGCGCCACCCTCGACCACCACCCACAGACCGTGCGCCGCCCTCACCGCGCGCACACACGATCACCACCGACCCAGGAGACCGCCAGACATCCCCGTTTAACGCCCCGCGCCATACAGCCACCGCCCGCCGTCGAGAACGCCGCCTCTGCCGCGCAGAGCACCGCCCGTTCCAGACCAAACCACACCGCCCCATCACTCGCGACCATGCCGTTGAGCATCGCCAGGAGACACAGCACCGTCCCCTACCCTTGCCCATGCCATTAGCTGCCTGTAACATCGCCTCCGACGAGCTCACCTTGCGCCCCGACGGTCCCCTCGCTCGACTATAAATAGAGGCCACCCCCGCACGATTTCTTCACACCATCTCACTCCCCTCTCCTCACTGATCGTGCCACACCATTCTCAGAGCAAGGCGAGCACCACCCTGCCGGAATTTCACCGGAGCCTGCCGCTACTGGAGAAAAAAGGAGCCAGAGATTGGAGCCACCCTAGGAGAAGCCACCGGTACCAGGAGGTTCGCCGTCGTCGACTTCGTCGTTCGCCCGCCTCGCCAACCCTCGCCCGTACCCCGGTGAGCCCCCAGCACCCCTCACTGGCCGCGCTAGGTTTCGTTCTCACCGGAGCTGTCTCGCGTCGACGATGACCCTCAGCCGTTGGATTAGAACCAGATCTAACGAACCACGTTGCCCCATACCGCTTCGCCCAGCCCCGTGTCACTGACGAGTGGGGACACCCACTTAAGCAGCCCGCGGGAGCACTGCGCTTAGCAGGCCGGCCCGTTAGAATTTCCCGCGCAGCCCAGCATTTCAAATTAAACTTTTTCTTTTTAAATTCAAACACACTTCAGTACCCAACTTCAAAAATCAACCCAGATCAATTTAGTGCACCAAATTAGATGAAACCAATTTTGGTGGAAAGGTCTGTGAATGCTTAATACAAGCCCGTTGGATTCAAGTCATTTGGATTTGTAGATCACCCTTAGCAAAAATGACAAGGCAGAAGCTTTTCTGCATTCAAACATTTTTCAAATTTAAACCACAATAGCTTTTGAGTTGATTCCAACTCTCAAAAATCACTTTCAACCATACCTTTCAGAATATATAAAAATATATATAGGTTAATTGCAGAAATAATGTTCAAGGAATAAAGGAATGCTTCATAAGCATTTCTAGCCACTTAAATTAATTAAAATAAAAGGGTAAAACCTTGTTAAATTGTGACACCACTTTAAATCACATTCCCATGGACTACAACATGTGGTGATGACATGTGTCAACATGATCCCATGTTTAGTTTGGAGAATATTAAATCTTAAGTAGTTCTTCAATGAGTAGAAATTACTTTTTCTAAAATAAGAAGACTTAAACCAATCCTTAACCTTGTAATGTTAGAGATGATGCTAGATCATCTATAGGACCCTTGTGTGTGATGATTGCAAGTAGTTAAGTATTGTTTGGTGATTGTGTACCTCGTATTTATTCATAGACGCTAGTACCGACCAAGGCTACGAAGAAGAAGGAGGATACTACGAAGAGGAAGCCGAAGAGAACTTCAACCACTGCTCTGCACAAGGCAAGCCTAATACTACTAGTTGATTGAGCAAGCTAGTAACTATGCAAGCTTATATTGATATTGATGCAAGCTAACACTTGCAAGATACCCTATTGTTGCCACAACCCATGCTTGTGACATGATTACTATATGCCCTAAGCGTATGTAACCATACCCACTTGCTAAACCAATCCTAGTTTTATGGCAAGCTTTTTACTCTATTTCCTTATCAAAGTTTACTTAGAGGCTACCCAAGAAGTTTGGTAGAGACTAGACAGTTGTGCTGAAGGTTGCATAAAGAACATTAAAATTTGGCCTAAGCTAGAAACCTTGATATTAGCTTATGATATAAGGTTGGACTTAGTTGCAACTCCACTAGTTACCACCCCTCTATTAGTACTACCCCACCTGTAGATGCTAGTGCTAAGCATAAAACTTGATCAACTTTAGATGGGAATACTTGGTGGAAAAATGGTTATGAAAACCTTGGAATGATGGATCATTCTATTGAAATGTTTTGGACATGTGTTTCCAAACACTTGATGATTTTGGTGATGAAAATGTTGAGGCATGATCCTTAGCCCTTTATAAAACTGATGGTTGTCTGGATGCGATACCATTCCAATTTTATCGTACAACCACAATACCCGAATATTGGGTAGGGCTTGACTGGAAACTTATATACCTTAGTATTAGTTCCCTCACGGCCAAGGTCTGAGCTGAGGCTACCTTGTGAAGATTGTACACCTGTGCAGTACCCAAGATGACAGTGGTCATGGTTGGGAGGCCAAACTCACAGGAGAGGTGCTTATACTAGGGAGTGTAAATGGAAGGTTAGGATTGATTATCCGCATACTGAGTATGGTGAATTAAGGATTTGTTCCTGATGGATGTATCGAATGTTGTGGTGAAAGTGTACAATCTCTGCAGAGTGTCAAACTATTCGAATAGCCGCGTCCGCGGTTATGGACAGTTGGAGTGGCCATACTGTTCCCCCGTCAGACTTTTCAAAATGACTTGTGAACGACCTGAGACTTTGACTTGACCACAATAGAGTTGTGACTGGAAATACAAGATCCCACTTAGGAGTTATAAAATTGTGACCAGCTTTGGAACTTAGTAGTATAAATCTGGCTTTTGCAAAACAACCCTAGAGCCTAGTGTCCTATTATCCAAAAACCCCTCTTCCTTGTTAGTATTAGTTTGCGAGTACTTAAAGAGTACTCATGGCTTTGTCCCTGGCTATTCCCATGGCCAGACTATGAAGAGGAGTACCTGGAGGATGGACCTCAGGACGGTTACGACAACTAGGATCATCTCCCATCGTCAGCATTGCATGTGACCCCGAAGATGGAGCCTCGCCTACGCTACCGTTATTATGCCGTATTCCGCTGCTTGATGTTGTATTAAGGACTGGATCATGAGATCCCTATTTGTGTAAGAACTTATGTATCGTTGTAATGGATGAAGTACTATGGTATCCAATTCTGTTATGTCTCGCAAAAATGGTAATCCTGGGATTGCGATGTATGGCATAACAGGCATCTAGGATTGAAAAATCCGGGTGTTGACATTTGCTATGTTTTGTCTACACTTTGAGGTATTTTTATACACTTTCTGGAACTAACCTATTGACAAGATGCCACGGTGCCAGTTGCCTGTTTGTTGCTGTTTTTGGTTTCAGAAAGCTAAAAATGAATATTCTCGGAATTGGATGGGACAAAAGCCAAAGTTCATATTTTTACCTGAGTGATACGGAAAATCGAAGACGAGACAGAGGAGGAAACCAGGGTGGCCACACCCTAGATGGGCGCGGGCTCACCCTAGGCCACGCCCACAGGGGGTGTGGCCCCCCTGGCCATCCACCGACCTTGCCTCCTTCGCCTATAAGAAGCCTCCGACCCAGAAACCCTAAATCATCGACCAAAAAGCCACGAAAAGTTCCATAGCACTGCCGCTAACAAAAGGGAGATTCGAGGGACAGAAAGTCTCTGTTCTTGCACCCTGCCGGGACGGGGAAGTCCCCCCGGAGCCATCTCCATCGCCATCTTCATCACCGTTGCTGATTCCCATGATGAGGAGGGAGTAGTTCTTCCTCGAGGCTAAGGGCTCTACCAGTAGCTATGTGTTCATCTCTCTCTATGCATGATCATATTGTGATCATGAGCTTTGTAATCAAGTCGATCTACCTTGCTACTCAAGTGCTTCATTAGATCTCTGCTCTCCCCATGTGTGTGAAAGTGACAGCGTGCACGCCATGGTGGCACTTAGGTTTGAGTATACATAAATACTCTTTGTGCTTTAATAGATCTAAGATTTTCCCCACGTGTGTGAAAGTGACAGCGTGCATACCGTGTGTGGCACTTTGGCTAGAATGAATATTTGTTATGAGTTATATTTGGAGCTGGATGTCTCTATGAAATTGTGGTGTTTGTTGGAACCATCTAGCACTCAAGGTGACAGTGTGGGGTTATCTAGATTGGGGAAGGCGGACTTTGAGGAGTGCTGCTATATCCCTACCGATGATTAGAGTGTCCAGCCGGAGAGTAGTTAAGAGTAGTATCATGAAGAGAGGATATTTATATGAGAGAGTGTTCACTAGTGAAAGTATGATACCTAGGCCTTGTTTATAAACATTGAAACACCCTTTGCTACTAGATCTGTTGCATGTTTGCTTGCTTCCTTCTTGTTTCCTTTAGTCTTTACCTCATCGTCAAGCTATTTTCTGGCACCGTTACCACTTGTATTTCACTATATCTTCGCCGAACTAGTGCACCTATACACCTGACAAGTGTATTGGGTGTGTTGGGGAGACAAGAGACTTCTTGTATCTTGATTGCGGGATTGCTTGAGAGGGAATACCTTTGACCACTTCCTCCCTGAGTTCGATAAAACTTGGGTAATCCACTTAAGGGAAACTTGCTACTGTTCTACAAACCTCTGCACTTGGAGGCCCAACAACTGTCTACAAGAATAGAAGTACGTAGACATCAAGCTCTTTTCTGGCGCCATCAGCTTCTTTTCTGGCGCCATTGCCGGGGAGGTTTTGGGCTTTTACCTTTCCTCCATGCCAGAAGCTCTTTTCCGGCGTCGTTGCCGGGGAGGTAAGGTAAAAGGTACTCACATCCTCCGGTGTGAGTGCTCGAAGTTATTTCCTTTAGATTCTGCAACTTTGTCTTTTTGTTTCTTGTTTTTACTAGTTAGGCTTAATGGAAAATGATGTATATGCACTTATATTTTTGTAGAAAGTTGTTGGGACTCCAAGTGCATAGGTTTGTAGAACAACAGCAAGTTTCCCTTAATTGGATTACCCAAGGTTTATCGAACTCAGGGAGGAAGTGGTCAAAGGTATTCCCTCTCAAGCAATCCTGCAATCAAGATACAAGAAGTCTCTTGTGTCCCCAACACACCCAATACACTTGTCAGGTGTATAGGTGCACTAGTTCGGCGAAGATATAGTGAAATACAAGTGGTAACGGTGCTAGAAAAGAGCTTCTGACTTGTCTCTCATAGAGTAGCAAATAGCAAATAGACCAGCAGGTAGAAACCGATTTTTCGAAGACCTTCTGGCCCTCAAATCAAAAAGTGTTGCACTAACAAAAGTTAGCTAACATACTGGGGGATCTATTCATAATTTTTCAGCTCAATCTGACTTATAGAGACTCCTCACGAATTTTTATGGTGGAGGACAGAAATCTATTTCGGGACAACAACTCCCCAAATCTTACTTCCCTCTCATTGGAGGTCATTCTTGGCACAAAAATCAAATAAAAAAGGATAAGAAGAGGTCATTACTGAAGTAATAACTTCCAAGACTCAAGAAAACTCTTGGGTTATCTCCCAACAAGTACTTTTCTTTAAATCCTTTAAGTTAGGCTTGATAGTTTGAGAAGATGCTCACATAAGAAATATGAATTGAAGTAAAAGAGAGCATCAAGAAGCAAATTCAAAACACATTTAAGTCTAACCCACTTCATATGGATAGGAATCTTTTAAAGAAACAAGTCATGAAAGCACAAAGCAACAATCATAGGAAAGCAAAACAAGTGCAGCTTCAAGATTTTCAACAAAAAGAGGGGATACTTAATATTGTTGAGATACATAAAACCATGTTTCCCTCTCTCATAATAACTTTCAGTAGCATCATGAATAAAATTAACAATATAACTATCACATAAAACATTATTATCATGATCCACATGAATAAAATGATTATTACTCTCCACATAAGCATATTCATTCTTATTAATCATAGTGGGAGCAAATTCAACAAAATAGCTATTCACTATTATTCTCATCACCATAATCATCAAATATAGGAGGCATATTGTAACCACAATTAATTTCATCCTAATTAGTAGGTGGACTGAAAATATCATACTCATCATTGTAATCATCATAGATTGGAGGTTTGGTATCATAATAAGCAATAGAATAGCTATCTTCCAAAGCTAGGGAACTAAAAAGATAATTTTAATAAAAACTAGCTTCCCCAAGCTTAGAATTTTTCATAGCATTAGCAATAATGGTGTCCAAAGAGTTCATACTAATAACATTGCTATTAGCATGAAAATAAAGTTCCATTGGTTTTTTAATTTTCTCTTCAAACACTTCATGTCCTAACTCAAGATAAACAATATAAAGCTCTGTAATTTTGTTGTTGTTTCCATTAAGCCTAACTAGAGAAAACAAGAAACAAAAAGACAAAATTGCAGAATCTAAAGGAAATAACTTCGATCACTCACACCGGAGGATGTGAGTACCTTTTACCTTACCTCCCCGGCAACGGCGCCAGAAAAGAAGCTGATGGCGCCAGAAAAGAGCTTGATGTCTACGCACTCCTATTCTTGTAGACAGTTGTTGGGCCCCCAAGTACATAGGTTTGTATAACAGCAACAAGTTTCCCTTAAGTGGATTACCCAAGGTTTTATCAAACTCAGAGAGGAAGTGGTCAAAGGTATTCCCTCTCAAGCAATCCTGCAATCAAGATAGAAGAAGTCTCGTGTGTCCCCAACACAACAAATACACTTGTTAGGTGTATAGGTGCACTAGTTCGGCGAAGAAATAGTGAAATACAAGTGGTAACGGTGCCAGAAAAGAGCTTCTGACTTGTTGTTGATGTGGCAGAACGTGTGTGAGTGCCAGAAAAATACTTTGATGCAGCTTGATGTGGAGGTAAAGACTAAAGCAAGCAAACATGCAACAAATCTAGTAGCAAATGGTGTTTCAATGCTTAGAAACAAGGCCTAGGGATCATACTTTCACTAGTGAACACTCTCTCATATAAATATTCTCTCTTCATGATACTACTCTTAACTACTCTCCGTTTGGACACTCTAATCATCGGTAGGGCTATAACAGCACTCCTCAAAGTCCGCCTTCTCCAATCTAGATAACCCCACACTATCACCTTGAGCACTAGATGGTTCCAACAAACACCAAAATTTCATAGAGACATCCAACTCCAAATATAACTCATAACAAATATTCAATATAGCCAAAGTGCCACACACGGTATGCACGCTGTCACTTTCACATACGTGGGGAAAAGCAGAGATCTATTAAAGCACAAAGAGTATTTATGTAGACTCTAGCCTAAGTGCCACCATGGCGTGCATGCTGTCACTTTAACACACATGGGGAGATCAGAGATCTATTGAAGCAATTGAGTAGCAAGGTAGATCTACTTGATTATAAAGCTGACGACCACAAGATCATGCATAGAGAGAGATGAACACATAGCTACCGGTAAGAGCCCTTAGCCTCGAGGAAGAACTACTCCCTCCTCATCATGGGAATCAGCAACGGTGATGAAGACGGCGATGGATATCGATGGATATGGCTCTAGGGGCACTTCCCTGTCCCGGCAGGGTGCTGGAACAGAGACTTTATGTCCCCCGAATCTCCCCTTCGGTGGCGACGGCGCTACGGAGATTTTCGTGGATTTCTTCAGGATGCTCTAGGGTTTTTGGGTCGGAGGCTTCTTATAGGCCAAGGGGGAGGCCGAGGAGGCAGCCAGAGGGTCCACACCCTCCCCAGGCGTGGGCCAGGCTTGGCCGCGCCCAGGGGGGTCTGGCCACCCTCTGGTGCCTCTTCGTCCCTCCTTCTGGATTCGTGTCCCTCACGGAAAGTTATTGACTTTGGATTTTGTCTCGTCCAATTCCGAGAATATTGATTTTCTGCCTTTCTCGAACCAAAAACAGAAGAAAACAGGCAACTGGCACTGTGACAACTTGTTAATAGGTTAGTTCTAGAAAAGATATAAAAACACCTCAAAGTGTAGACAAAGCAAAGCAAAGTAGATACAAAACAAGCATGGAGCATCAAAAATTATAGATACGTTTCCGACGTATCCGAAAACAACAAAAAAAATAGAGAGCTCTATAGCATTTATCTTGAGTTAGGACATGAAGTGTTTGAAGAGAAAATTTAAAAACCTATGGAGATTTATTTGCATGCTAATAGCAACTTTATTAGTATGAATTCTTTGGACACCATTGTTGCTAATTCTATGGAAAAGTCTAAGCTTGGGGAAGCTAGTTTTTATGAAAATGATCTTTTTAGTCCCCCAGCTTTGGAAGATAGCTATTGTATTGCTTATGATGATACCAAACCTCCAATATATGATGATTACAATGATGAGTTTGATATTTTCAGTCCACCTACAATTGAGGAGAAAATTAATTGTGATTAAAATATGCCTCCTATATTTGATGATTATGGTGATGAGAATAATGATGATAGCTATTTTGTTGAATTTACTCCCACTATGATTAATAAGGATGACTATGCTTATGTGGAGAGTAATAATCATTTTATGCATGTGGATCATGATAAGAATGTTTTATGTGATAGTTATATTGTTAAATTTATTCATGATTCTACTGAAAGTTATTATGAGAGAGGGAAACATGGTTTTATGCATCTCAATAATATTAAGTTTCCCCTCTTTATGTTGAAAATCTTGAAGTTGCACCTGTTTTGCTTTCCTATGCTTGTTGCTTTGTCCTTTCATGATTTGTTTCTTTACAAGATTCCTATGCATAGGAAGTGGGTTAGACTGTGTTTCGAATTTGCTTCTTGATGCTCTCTTTTACTTCAATTCATATTTCTTATGTGAGCATCTTCTCAAACTATCAAGCCTAACTTAAAGACGTTAAAGAAAAGTACTTGTTGGGAGATAACCCAAGAGTTTTCTTGAGTCTTGGAAATTATTACTTTTGTAATGACCTCTCCTTATCCTTTTTATTTGTTTTTTATGCCAAGAATAACCTCTAATGAGAGGGAAGTAAGATTTGGAGAGTTGTTGTCCCGAAACAGATTTATGTCCTCCACCATAAATATTCGTGAGGAGTCTCTGTATGTCGGATTGAGCTGAAAATTTACGAATAAATCCCTCAGTATGTGTGATAACTTTAGTTAGTTCAACACTTTTTTATTTGAGCAACAGAAGGTCTTAGAAAAAATCGGTTTCTACCTGCTGGTCTGTTTTGACAGATTTCAACCATTATTTGCATTTGCTTCTTATTGATTCCTTTTTGGTTTTTTTGGGAAATTGAGTTTTTTTAGGGAATTTCTAAAGTAGCTTGTGTTTTTCGTGAAAGTTTTTCTGTTATAAAACTAAGCCTAAATGTCTATTATCTTTTGAATACTCTAATGTTGCTAATGAAGATTGTGTGAAGTTTTGTATGAAGGAAAAATTTTAGGTGTAGAGAGAGAATGATGTAATGAGATGAAGAATGGAAAAAGCTCAAGCTTGGTGATGCCACCCCGGTGTCACCCCAAGAAATATCCAAAAGGTACAAGCGTCAAAGCTTGGGGATGCCCACGGCATCCCCTTCTTCATCAATAAAAAGCTCAGGTCTATCTAGACACTTCATTTTTAGCGTTTTATGCATGATTGTGTTGTTCTTGGAGCATTTTAGTTTTCGTTTTTGGTTTTAGTTTGCTTGAGTAAGTTGGTTGGTTACACCACACTTTTTTTTGGACAGACACACTCTGTTTCCATTGCCTAGAACACTCTAGTTTTCACTCTTATTGTTTTGTGAGTGTTCACTTTTGCTAGCACTACGTTCAGCCTTAGTTTTCTTGTGCTTTCAGCTTAGAAATTTTTAGTTCTTCTTTGTGGATTTGTAAGACAAGCTCACTGATCTTTATTGATTATTATCTTTGTGAGTTGTTTCAAATAAGTTGTTTGGTGTTGGAAAAGAGTAGAAAGTTTCATGCTTAAGTGATACAAAAGGGAGCTTGTTCTGACTGTGGCTTAGACTTTATCATGTCATGATAGATGTTATTTTGACCTTATGATTAGTGATTATTGCTGTAGCATATCTTGTTTCAAACAATTGGGATTTCTTAGTGTGTCTTGAAGAAATTATGCGTTGTTTTAGCATGCAAAAGCATAGTATTATGGTATTCTCCTTTGATACTCTGTTTGGGTTGACTTGGCACATGCTCACACCATGTTATGACTATGAACAACTCACCATAGCCTCTATGATCATCTAGTCCTTGACTTGTAGTACCACTCTATGCTTTGATTAGTAATGTTTTGTCGCTCTATATGATTATGGCCATTATTGCTCTCTTAGTTGGTTGCTCCCAGTCTTTTGCTAGCCTCCGCTTGTATGAGTAAGCTCTACTCATGCTTCCAACTCCCAAGAAACCAAGTTATTCCAAAATGTCCACTATAAATTCCTATGCATGGTGTGTTACACCATTCCAAGTATATTCTTATTTTCAGCTATCTTCCAATTAAAAGTATTTTGTTATGTGAAAACTTAGTGATTAAAGCCCTCACGAACTTGATGGTACACTTTATATTCTTTGCCCCTAATAAACTTGATCCATTGTGTCATCTATGTTGTATATGCTTGCACTTATACATTGGAATAGCAGAACCGTGTTGTCACGGGGAACGTTGAAGGGTTTCGCGGCATAGTAAATCAAAATTTTCTACGAAGCGAACAGAGGGAAAGCCAAGATCTAATCTAGGAGATGCAAACAACGAGAGAGATTGGATTAAATCTTCATACCCTTGAAGATTCGCACAGCGGAACGTTCGTCGGAACGTGGGTGATGTAGTCGTACTCGCTTCTCCTCCTCGCGATCCGATCCGATCTAGCACCACAAGTGGCGGTGCCTCCGTGAGATGCACACGTGCAGCACCTCGACGTCTCCTCCTTCCTCGGACCAGCGAGTATGGTGGAGAGATAGATTGGATCTACAACACGACGGCGTGGTGTATATGGTGGAGAATTTCTGCTGCAGGGCTTCGCCTACAAACAGTCGGGAGGGAGAGAGGAAGGTAGCAAGGCTGCTAGGGCTTGGAGGAAGGTGTGTGTGTGGGGGAGGGGGCGCACCACCCCTCTATATATAGAGGGGGGGCGGCCAACCCTTGCCCCTCCTCCAAGCCTATCTCTAGTTTAAACAATTTAAACTCTCTCTTATCTAGAAATCATATCTCTAGTTTAAACGATTTAAACTCTCCCTTATCTAGAAATTCTATCCCGAGATTTAAACGAGTCAAATCTCTCTAGAATCGGCTGGGCCCTATGGGGCCTTGTGCCCCTGGCCCAATGCGGCCAGGACACTCCCTCATAGGCCCATGCCCCCTCCCGGAAGGTGGGGCCATGTTGGTCCCCTTCCGGAAGGTTCTAGAAGCTTCCGGTACAATACCGATTAACCCGGAACAATTCCGAACTCCAAAAACTGCACTGCCTTATATGAATCTTATTCTCCGGACCATTCCGGAACCTCTCGTGATATCCCGGATCCCATCCGAGACTCCGAACAAAAATTCATAAACCAATTATCCAATCTATCCTAGCGTCGAGATACGTTAAGTGTGTGACCCTGCGGGTTCGAGAATATGCAGACATGATCTTCTATCAATAATCAACAGCAGGGTATGGGCACCCATATTGACTCCCACACATTCATCGATGATCATATCGGATGAATCACGATGCCAGGATTCAATCAATCCCATATATATATTCCCTTCGTCTCGCGATATTTTACTTGCCCGAGATTCGATCGTCGGTACCGTCATACCTAGTTCAATCTCGTTCACAGCAAGTACTTTACTCGTTCCGTAATCCGATATCACTTTGTGATTAACTCCTTAACCACATGCTTGCAAGCGGTGTTGATATCGATTACCGAGTGGGCCCGAAGTATATCTCTCCGACTTGGGAGGGACAAATTCCATCTCGATACATACAACCCAACAGATACTTTCCGATCACCTGAGAGACACCTTTATGATCACCCTCTCATAGGATGACGTTTGATGACCTCAAAGCTTTCTTCCGATACCAGGGAGTTGCATTATCTCATGGTCTAAGGAATACAATATTTGACATAGGAAAAGCTTCGCAAAGACGAACACGATGACACGATCTAATTGCTCTGCTTTGTTTGGGTCTATCCACCATATAATTCTCCCAATGATATGATCTCATTATCAATTGACAACTCATGTCTATGGTTAGGAAACCTTAACCATCATTGATCAATGAGCTAGTCCATAGAGGCGTACTAGGGACACGGTGTTGTTTACAAACCACACAAGTATTAAAGTTTCCGCTTAATACAATTCTAGCATGGAACATAAACTTTATCATGAACAAGAATTATAATAATAACATCTTTATTATTGCCTCTAGGGCATAATTCCAACAGTCTCCCACTTGCACTAGAGTCAATAATCTAGTTTACATCTGGCAACAATCTCACACCCATGGCACTGAGGTGTTGATCTTGTTTTACACGTGGAAGAGGTTTAGTCAATGGATCTGCGACATTCAGATTCGTATGTACTTTGCTAATCTTCAGATCTCCATCTGCTATATAATCTCGGATTATATGAAACTTGCGGTTGATATGCTTGGTCTTTGGATGATATCTTGGTTCCTTAGCGAGTGCTATGGCGCCAGTGTTGTCACACAATATCTCCAGTGGATCCAATGCACTTGGAACCACGCCAAGCTCAGTGATGAAGTTTCTGATCCAAACTCCTTCACTTGACGCTTCTGCAGCAGCCATGTATTCCGCTTCTACTGTAGATCTCGCGATCACGCTTTGCTTGCAGCTTCTCCAGCTCACAGCTCCTCCATTCAAAATATAAACGTATCCTGTCTGAGATTTAGAATCATCCTTGTCGGTGTCGAAACTAGCATCGACGTAACCTTTTACGACAAGCTGTTCATCACCCCCATAGACTAAGAACATTTCTTTAGTTCTATTTAGGTACTTTAGGATGTTCTTCACGGCTGTCCAGTGTTCCACTCCTGGATCACTTTGATATCTGCTCGTCAAACTAAGAGCATTGGACACATCCGGTCTAGTACACAGCATGGCATACATGATGGAACCTATGGACGAGGCATAAGGCACTTTGCTCATAGCTTCCCTATCATTTACCGTAGCTGGACACTGAGCCTTGCTCAATATCTTACCTGACAACATAGGCACTGAACCTTTCTTTGCCTTATCCATTCTGAACCTTTTCAGAACTTTGTCTAGGTATGTACTCTGGCTTAAAGCTATCAGGCGTCTTTGTCTATCTCTATAGATCTTGATGCCCAATATATAAGCAGCTTCATCTAGGTATTTCATTGAAAAACACTTGTTCAAATAAATCTTCACATCGTTAAGCATGTTGATGTCATTTCCGATAATCAATATGTCATCCACATACAGTACCAGAAACGTCACCGAGCTCCCACTCACTTTCTTGTAGATGCAAGCTTCGTAGCAATTTGGAACAAATCCAAAGCTCTTGATCACTTGATCAAAACGAAGGTTCCAACTCCGAGATGCTTGCTTCAGTCCATAAATGGAACGCTGAAGTTTGCATACTTTATCAGCATCCTTAGGATCGACAAAACCTTCGGGTTGCATCATATACAACTCTTCATCAATGTTGCCATTGAGGAAAGCAGTCTTGACATCCATCTGCCATATTTCATAATCATGAAACGCAGCAATTGCTAATAAAATCCGAATGGACTTAAACATCGCTACGGGAGAGAAAGTCTCATCATAGTCAACACCTTGAACTTGTCGAAAACCTTTCGCGACAAGTCGTGCTTTATAGACAGTAACATTACCATCCGCGTCCGTTTTCTTCTTGAAGATCCATTTGCACTCAACGGCCTTTCGGTCGCTAGGAGGGTCCACCAAAGTCCATACTTGGTTTTCGCTCATGGATCCCAATTCGGATTTCATGGCTTCTAGCCATTTCTCAGAGTCTGGGCTCATCATCGCTTCCTCATAGTTCGTAGGTTCACTGTCTTCTACTAACAAGACAGTCAAGACAGGGTTGCCGTACCACTCAGGAGGGGCACGCGACCTTGTCGACCTGCGACGTTCAGTAGCAGCATCGTCTGAAGCTTCATGATCCTTGTCATTAGCTTCCTCTATTGTTGGTGCAGGCGGCACTGGAACAATTTCAGGTGCTGCGCTACTCTCCAATTCAAGAGAAGGTTCAATAACCTCGTCAAGCTCTACTTTCCTCCCACTCACTTCTTTCGAGAGAAACTCCTTCTCAAGAAAGGAACCGTTCTTTGCGACAAACACTTTGCCTTCGGTTCTGTGATAGAAGGTATACCCAATAGTTTCCTTAGGGTATCCTATGAAGACGCATTTCTCCGCTTTGGGTTCGAGCTTGTCCGGCATCAACTTCTTGATGTAAGCTTCGCATCCCCAAACTTTAAGAAACGACAACTTAGGTTTAGCACCAAACCACAGTTCATACGGTGTCGTCTCAACGGATTTAGATGGAGCCCTATTTAAAGTGAATGCAGTGGTTTCTAATGCATAACCCCAAAATGATAACGGCAAATCAGTAAGAGACATCATTGATCGGACCATATCTAATAGGGTTCGATTCCGGCGTTCAGACACACCATTGCGCTGTGGTGTTCCGGGTGGCGTGAGTTGTGAAACGATTCCACTTGCTTTAAGATGCGTGAGAAAATCATAACTCAAATATTCACCTCCACGATCGGATCGTAGAAACTTAATCTTTCTGTTACGATGGTTCTCCACTTCATTCTGAAATTCCTTGAACTTTTCAAATGTTTCAGATTTATGTTTCATTAAATAGATATACCCATATCTACTTAAGTCATCGGTAAAAGTGAGGAAATAGCGATATCCACCGCGCGTCGAAACACTCATCGGTCCGCATACATCGGTATGTATGATTTCCAACAAGTCCGTTGCTCGCTGCATCATTCCGGAGAACGGGGTTTTGATCATCTTGCCCATGAGGCATGGTTCGCATGTGTCAAATGATTCAAAATCAAGAGACTCCAAAAGTCCATCAGAATGGAATTTCTTCTTGCGCTTTACACCAATATGACCTAGACGACAGTGCCACAAATAAGTATTATTATCACTATCTACTTTGCATCTCTTAGCCTCAATGTTATGGATGTGTGTTTCATCCCTTTCGAGATTTAGAAGAAATAAACCATTCACAAGAGGTGCATGACCATAAAAGATGTTACTCATATAAATAGAACAACCATTATTCTCCGATTTAAATGAATAACCGTCTTGCAATAAACACGATCCGGAAATAATGTTCATGCTCAACGCAGGCACATAATAACATTTATTAAGGTTTAAAACTAATCCCGAAGGTAAAACTAAGGAGAGCATGCCGACGGCCATCACATCAACTCTTGATCCGTTGCCAACACGCATCGTCACCTCATCTCTCGCAAGCCGCCGTCTATTCCGTAGCTCCTGTTTCGAGTTACAAATATTAGCAACTGAACCGGTATCAAATACCCAGGCACTACAACGAGGGCTAGTAAGGAAAACATCAATAACATGTATATCAAATATACCTTTGATGGTGCCAGCCTTCTTGTCCGCTAAGTACTTCGGACAGTTGCGCTTCCAGTGACCCCTGTCCTTGCAATAGAAGCACTCAGTGTCCGGCTTGGGACCAGACCTGAGCTTCTTCTCAGCAGGGGTATTGCGCTTGCCGCCGCCCTTCTTGAAGGGCTTATTTGCTCCCTTACCTTTCTTAAAGGAGGGCTTTTTGACCATCAACACATGATTATCCTTCTT
The DNA here is from genome assembly GCA_910589765.1 of Avena atlantica. NCBI lineage: Eukaryota > Viridiplantae > Streptophyta > Magnoliopsida > Poales > Poaceae > Avena > Avena atlantica. The sequence continues at coordinate 323,603,744 of OU342738.1, forward strand.
GATGTCCATTTCCGCAGCCTTCAGCTTTGCGAAGAGCTCGGTGATCGTATCAGTGGGACCAATCTGATTATGAGTCACTACAAAACTTTTGTAGCTGGGAGGGAGTGATTGCAGAACCCTGTCAATCTTGAGCTCCTCTGGAATCGTGCATTCCAGTTGCTCAAGGCGTTGAGTGTAGCCCGACATCTTTATGGCGTGCTCACTAACGGAACTCCCTTCCTCCATCTTGCAGTTAAAGAACTTCTCAGAGATCTCATATCTCTCAGAACGGGCTTGAGTCTGAAACATGGTTTTCAGCTCCTCGAGAATCTCAAAGGGCCCGGGATAGGTTTCAAAACGATTTTGAAGCTCCGGTACCATAGCAAACAACATGGTGCTCTTAATCACACCATAATCATCTTTGCGCGACTGATAGACAGCTTTCTCATCAGCTGGCGCAGTTGCAGCAGGGGGGTTACCTAACGCTTTCTCAAGGACATAGTCCTTTTGTCCGCCAGACAGAATGATTCTTAGATTGCAGAACCAGTTGGTGAAGTTAGACCCATTGTTTCTAACCTTTCTTTCTCAGCAAAAACGTTGAAGTTGAAGTTGGACTTGGCCATTGGATCTACAGTATTTGCAAGTACAATTTAGACTATGTTCATGATAAATAGTTCAACTTAATCAAATTACTAGATGAACTCCCACTAAATTCAACATCCCTCAAGTTGTTTAGTGAACACGATCCAAATTCACCACACCTAATCCGATCATCACGAGAAGAGATGTGGTTTCAATGGTGGACAACGAAGTGTCGATCATATCATTCATATGACTCATGCTTAACCTTTCGGTTCTTGTGTTCCGAGGCCATGTCTGTACATGCTAGGCTCGTCAAGTTAGACCCAAGTATTTCCGCGTGTGCAAAAACTGGCTTGCATCCGTTGTATGTGAGCGTAGAGTCTATAGCACCCGATCATCACGTGATGCTTGGACACGACGAACTTTCGCAACGGTGCATACTTGGGGAGAACACAGTTTTATCTTGATCTTTAAGTGAGGAATCATCTTATAATGCTACCGTCACGATCTAAGCATAATAAGATACATAAAGGATAAACATCACATGCATATAACTTTATGTGACATGGTATAGCCAATCTTCGCGCAATGATCTCCATCTTGTGCGTTCCGGCATGATCTCCATCACTCCACCATGATTGCCTCCACCACGAATAGCAACTACAACTATTGCTAACTACTTAGCGATAAAGTAAAACTATTACATGGCGTATAAGAAGTTGACACACAGGTCATACACAATTGTAAAGACAACCATATGGCTCCTGCCGGTTGTGTACTCATCGACATGCAAGCCGTGAAACATTACAAAACATGATCATCGCATATAATATACACATCACATCTTGGGCCATACCATATCACAGAAAACACTCCCTGCAAAAACAAGTTAGACGCCTCTACTTTGTTGTTGCATGTTTTACGTGGCTTTATGGGAGTAGATGCTAAGAACGATTCTTACCTACGGAAAGCCACAACGGTGATATTATGGTTGCCAAACTCCGGTGTTAATCCCATGACAACTATAGTGAGAGAAACTGACATCCACCAGCCGCATGTGTGGAACAAGCCACACGTCAAGTGCGGAACCGGTCTCGCGAACGACGTCGTGTAAGGTTGGCCTGGACCGCTTCAATCTCACTATCCCGCGTCATAAGAAGAACACAAACAAGAGGCTTGCAACAGAAAACATCAACGCCCGCAACAACCATGTTGCGTTCTACTCGTGAAACACATCTACGCATAGATCTAGCTCTGATACCACTGAAGGGTTTCGCGGCATAGTAAATCAAAATTTTCTACGGAGCGAACAAAGGGAAAGCCAAGATCTAATCTAGGAGATGCAAACAACGAGAGAGATTGGATTAGATCTTCATACCCTTGAAGATTCGCACAGCGGAACGTTCGTCGGAACGTGGGTGATGTAGTCGTACTCGCTTCTCCTCCTCGCGATCCGATCCGATCTAGCACCACAAGTGGCGGTGCCTCCGTGAGATGCACACGTGCAGCACCTCGACGTCTCCTCCTTCCTCGGACCAGCGAGTATGGTGGAGAGATAGATTGGATCTACAGCACGACGGCGTGGTGTATATGGTGGAGAATTTCTGCTGCAGGGCTTCGCCTACAAACAGTCGGGAGGGAGAGAGGAAGGTAGCAAGGCTGCTAGGGCTTGGAGGAAGGTGTGTGGGGGGAAGGGGCGCACCACCCCTCTATATATAGAGGGGGGGGGCGCTAGCCCTTGCCCCTCCTCCAAGCCTATCTCTAGTTTAAACAATTTAAACTCTCCCTTATCTAGAAATCCTATCTCTAGTTTAAACGATTTAAACTCTCCCTTATCTAGAAATTCTATCCCGAGATTTAAACGAGTCAAATCTCTCTAGAATCGGCTGGGCCCTATGGGGCCTTGTGCCCCTGGCCCAATGCGGCCAGGACACTCCCTCATAGGCCCATGCCCCCTTCCGGAAGGTGGGGCCACGTTGGCCCCCTTCCGGAAGGTTCTAGAAGCTTCCGGTACAATACCGATTAACCCGGAACAATTCCGAACTCCAAAAACTGCACTGCCTTATATGAATCTTATTCTCTGGACCATTCCGGAACCTCTCGTGATATCCCGGATCCCATCCGAGACTCCGAACAAAAATTCATAAACCAATTATCCAATCTATCCTAGCGTCGAGATACGTTAAGTGTGTGACCCTGCGGGTTCGAGAATATGCAGACATGATCTTCTATCAATAATCAACAGCGGGGTCTGGGCACCCATATTGACTCCCACACATTCATCGATGATCATATCGGATGAACCACGATGCCAGGATTCAATCAATCCCATATATATATTCCCTTCGTCTCGCGATATTTTACTTGCCCGAGATTCGATCGTCGGTACCGTCATACCTAGTTCAATCTCGTTCACAGCAAGTACTTTACTCGTTCCGTAATCCGATATCACTTTGTGATTAACTCCTTAACCACATGCTTGCAAGCGGTGTTAATATCGATTACCGAGTGGGCCCGAAGTATATCTCTCCGACTTGGGAGGGACAAATTCCATCTCGATACATACAACCCAACAGATACTTTCCGATCACCTGAGAGACACCTTTATGATCACCCTCTCATAGGATGACGTTTGATGACCTCAAAGCTTTCTTCCGATACCAGGGAGTTGTATTATCTCATGGTCTAAGGAATACAATATTTGACATAGGAAAAGCTTCGCAAAGACGAACACGATGACACGATCTAATTGCTCTGCTTTGTTTGGGTCTATCCACCATATCATTCTCCCAATGATATGATCTCATTATCAATTGACAACTCATGTCTATGGTTAGGAAACCTTAACCATCATTGATCAATGAGCTAGTCCATAGAGGCGTACTAGGGACACAGTGTTGTTTACAAACCACACAAGTATTAAAGTTTCCGCTTAATACAATTCTAGCATGGAACATAAACTTTATCATGAACAAGAATTATAATAATAACATCTTTATTATTGCCTCTAGGGCATAATTCCAACACACCACCGTCCCAGGAGACCGCCAGACATCCCCGTTCGCCGCCCCATGCCTCACAGCCACCGCTCGCCGTCGAAGACGCCGCCTCTGCCGCGCAGAGCATCGCATGTTCCAGACCGTTTGCCACCGCCCCTACATGCGCATTAAAGCCATAGAGCATCGCCAGGAGACCACCGATCGATCGCCACCGCCGGCCATGCCTCTAGCAGTCCGTAGCCATGTCGCCACCGTCGCCTGCCCATCCCGTTCTGTCTCACCGTCGAGCCTATAAAAGGAGACGACCCCCAGCCGAATTGAGCACACCATTCTACTCCCCTCTCCTCACTGATTGTTCCACCCCGTTCCCAGAGCAAGGCGAGCAGCGCTTCACCAGAATTTCACCGGAGCCCGCCGCTGCTGCAGAAGAAGGGAGCCAGCGATTGGAGCCGCCCCAGGAGAAGCTGCCGGTACCAGCAGGTTCGCCGTCGTCGACTTCACCGTTTGCCCGCATCGCCGACCTTCGCCTGAGCCCCGGTGAGCCCCCGACGACCCCCACCGCCCGACGTGGACGATGAGTAGCAGCCGTTCGATTAGACTTAGATCGTGCGAATGAGATTGCTCCGTACCGCTTCGCGTTTAAAGATCCACTGACTGGTGGAACCCCCCTGTCAATTGAGCCCCGCGCCATGGAGTGACACTGGGCAGGCCCGTTAACAGTTCCCGCGCAGCCCATTCGTTTGAATTTGGATTTTTCCATTTTCATTCAAACACAGTTCTGTACCTTGTTTCAAAAATCAACCCAGCTCGATTCAGTGAACCAAATTGAATGAAACCAATTTTGTTAGAAAGGTCTTGAAATTCTGAATCCAAGCCTGTTGGATTCAAATCATTTGGATTTGTAGATCACCCTTGGTAAAAATAACAAGGCAGAAGCTTTTCTACGTTCAAACATTTTTCAAATTTAAACCATAATAGCTTTCGAGTTGATTCCAACTCTCAAAAATCACATTTGACCATACCTTTCAGAATATATAAAAATATATAGGTTTACTTACAGAAATAATGTTCAAGTAATAAAAGAATGCCACATAGGCATTTCTAGCCACTTTATTTAATTAAAATAAAAGGGTAAAACCTTATTAAATTGTGACACCACTTTAAATAACATTCCCATGGACTAAAATATGTGGTGATAACATGTGTCAATATGATCCCATGTTTGGTTTGGAGAATATTAAATCTTAAGTAGTTTTTCAATGAGTAGAAATTAATTTTCTAAAACTAAAATCTTTAAGTAAAATGCTTGTAATGTTAGTGATGATGCTAGATCATCTATAGAACCCTTGTGTGTGATGATTGCAAGTAGTTAAGTATTGTTTGGTGATTGTGTACCTCGTATTTATTCATAGACGCTAGTACCGACCAAGGATACGAGGAGGAAGGAGGATACTATGAAGAAGAAGCCGAGGAGAACTTCAACCACTGCTCTGCACAAGGCAAGTGAATACTTGCAAGCTAACACTTGCAATTTAGCAAGCTTATATTGATACTGATGCAAGCCTAATACTACTAGTTGAATGTGCAAGCTAACACTTGCGAAAATACTATACTTATGCAACCTTGCAAATCAAGTTAACCTATGCAATGCACTAAGCATGCTTGGTTAGACACATTTGATGATACCCAATCCTAGTTTTATTTGCAAGATTTCGACTTTATTTCTTTATCAAAGCTCTTACTTAGAGTTTACTTGAGTGAATTGTAGATTCTAGAAAGATACTTGAAGGTTGCATAAAGAGCATAAAATTTGGCCTAAGCTAGATAATCTTGATGTCATCCCAAGGCATAAGATTGAACTTAGTTGAAACTCCACTAGTTTACCACCCCTCATTAGTACTCACCCCCATTTGTATATGCTAGTGCTAAGCATAAAACTTGATCAACTTTAGATGGGAATACTTGGTGGAAAAATGGTTATGAAAACCTTAGAATGATGGATCATTCTACTGAGATGCTTTGACATGTGTTTCCGAACACCAGATGATTTTGGTGATGAAAATGTTAAGGCATGAGCCTTAGCCCTTTATAAAACTGATGGTTGCCTGGATGCGATACCATTCCAATTTTACCGTACAACCACAATACCCGAAGATTGGGTAGGGCTTGACTGGAAACTTATATACCTTAGTATTGGTTCCCTCACGGCCAAGGTCTGAGCTGAGGCTACCTTGTGAAGATTGTCCACCTGTGCAGTACCCAAGATGACAGTTGGTCATGGTTGGGAGGCCAAACTCACAGTAGAGGTGCTTATACTAGGGCGTGTAATTGAAAGGTTAGGATTGATTATCCGCATACTGAGTATGGTGAATTCAGGATTTGTTCCTGACGGATGTATCGAATGTTGTGGTGAAAGTGTACAATCTCTGCAGAGTGTTAAACTATTCGAATAGCCGCGTCCGCGGTTATGGACAGTTGGAGTGGCCATACTGTTCCCCCGTCAGATGTTTTCAAAATGACTTGTGAAATGATTTGAGACTTTGACTTGACCACAACGGAGTTGTGGCTTGAGATATAAGTTCCCACTTAGGTGTTATAAAATTTCATTTAGTTTTATCTTGCTCCTGAACTTAGTAGAGGTAAATCTGGCTTTTTGCAAAAAAAAAAACCTAGAGCCTAGTGCCCTATTACAAAAACCCCCTTCACTTGTTAGTATTAATTTGCGAGTACTTAAAGAGTACTCATGGCTTTATCCCTGGCTATTCCCGTGGCCAGACTATGAAGAGGAGTACCAGGATGATGGACCCCAGGAAGGTTACGACAACTAGGATCATCTCCCATCGTCAGCATTGCCTGTGACCCCGAAGATGGAGCTTCGCCTACGCTACTGTTATTATTACGTATTCCGCTGCTTGTGTTGTATTAAGAACTCGATCATGAGATCCTTATTTGTGTAAGACCTTATGTATGGTTTGTAATGGATGATGTACTGTGGTATCCAATTCTGTTATGTCTCGCAAAAATGGTATTCCTGGGATTGCGATGTATGGCATAATAGGCATCTGGGATTAAAAATCCGGGTGTTGACACTTATGATAGAGGCAATGAGGGATAAAAGCTAACAAGTACCATAATTTTTGGAAGATCTTTTTTAAACTTCAAATCCCTGCTTCCCTTTATGAAGAGCCTTTCTTTCACTATTATATTGAGTCTCCACCTTCTACCTTTTAGGCACCATTAAGAGAGCATAGTTGCCATTCTTAGTTCTATGTGTAGTGTCCCAAAACTTATTGATTGATGCATACTGTGATATTACTTGTTCTTGTGCTATTTGTATCTAGTCACTCTTATGAACTTTGAAGGTGTCCTATGCATCTATTTGCTACTCTATGAGAGACAAGCTGAAAATAGAGTAGCATAGTTGCCATGTTTTCTGTATGTGAAACAAACAAACGTTTTTCAATGCATGTTATTCATGATCTTTGTTTGTAACCTTTCATATTGCATGCATAGTTATTTTGTCTTATTGTTAGAACTCCATCTTTCATGCACATGTTTAGAGTTCTTCGATCCCAACTTTCAATGCTTGAAAATGGTTTGATCTTGGTTTTGATGGTGCATGTCACCTCAAAAATTATTATTTTTATCACTTACCTACTCAAGGACGAGCATGGGTTAAGCTTGGGGATGCTTGATACGTTGAAAACGTATCTATATTTTTTGATGCTCCATGCTTGTTTAGTATCCACTTTGCTATGTTTTGTCTACACTTTGAGGTATTTTTATACACTTTCTGGAACTAACCTATTGACAAGATGCCACAGTGCTAGTTGCCTATTTTCTGCTATTTTTGGTTTCAGAAAGCTAAAAAATGAATATTCTCGGAATTGGACGGGACAAAATGGCAAAGTTCATATTTTTACCTGAGCGATACAAAAAATCGAAGACGAGACGGAGGAGGAAACCAGGGTGGCCACACCCTTGGTGGGTGCGGGCCCACCCTAGGCCGCGCCCACAGGGGGTGTGCCCCCTGGCCCTCCACCCACCTTGCCTCCTTCGCCTATAAGAATCCTCCGACCCATAAACCCTAAATCATCGACCAAAAATCCAAGAAAATTTTCGGAGCGCCGCCGCCACCGAAAGGGAGATTCGAGGGACAAAAAGTCTCTGTTCTGGCACCCTGCCGGGATGGGGAAGTGCCCCCGGAGCCATCTCCATCGATCTCCATCGCCATATTCATCATTGTTGTTGATTCCCATGATGAAGAGGGAGTAGTTCTTCCTCGAGGCTAAGGGCTCTACCGGTAGCTATGTGTTCATCTCTCTCTCTATGCATGGTCATATTGTGATCATGAGCTTTGTAATCAAGTAGATCTACCTTGCTACTCAAGTGCTTCATTAGATCTCTACTCTCCCCATGTGTGTGAAAGTGACAGCATGCACGCCATGGTGGCACTTAGGTTTGAGCCTACATAATTACTCTTTGTGCTTTAATAGATCTATGTTTTTCCCCACGTGTGTGAAAGTGACAGCGTGCATATCGTGTGTGGCACTTTGGCTAGATTGAATATTTGTTATGGATTATATTTGGAGTTGGATGTCTCTATGAAATTGTGGTGTTTGTTGGAACCATCTAGCGCTCAAGGTGACAGTGTGGGGTTATCTAGATTGGGGAAGGCGGACTTTGAGGAGTGTTGCTATAGCCCTACCGATGATTAGAGTGTCCAACCGTAGAGTAGTTAAGAGTAGTATCATGAAGAGAGGATATTTATATGAGAGAGTGTTCACTAGTGAAAGTATGATCCCTAGGCCTTGTTTCTAAACATTGAAACACCGTTTGCTACTAGATCGTTGCATGTTTGCTTGCTTCCTTCTTGTTGCCTTTAGTCTTTACCTCACTGTCAAGCTATTTTCTGGCACCGTTACCACTTGTATTTCACCATCTCTTCGCCGAACTAGTGCACCTATACACCTGACAAGTGTATTGGGTATGTTGGGGACACAAGAGACTTCTTGTATCTTGATTGCAGGATTGCTTGAGAGGGAATACCTTTGACCACTTCCTCCCTGAGTTCGATAAACCTTGGGTAATCCACTTAAGAGAAACTTGCTGCTGTTCTACAAACCTCTGCACTTGGAGGCCCAACAACTGTCTACAAGAATAGAAGTGCGTAGACATCAGGTATCGTCGCTGCCTGCGATACCGACGAGGAGGAGCGCAAGAAGCGTGTGGCGTCTATAGGGGCACGCTTTGCATCACGCAAGTGGACCAACTATGGTCAGATGATGCCATGGTCCCTGTAATGGTGGAGGTTAACCGGTGACGACGTGAAGACTGGGAGTTGCAACCGCGGCGCTCGACGTGTTCCATCATCCCACCGCTCGCCGCCTCCGAGGGCGACTATGAGGAGGAAAGATTAGACTGGTGGTGGAGGTGGACTTCGTCGATGATGATGCAGCGGAGGAAGCCGCACATGGAGATCATACTTCGCACCTCTGAGCACGTCGCCGAGGAGTAGCAGAAGTGCCAGCAGCGGAGCAGCACGAGGCCATCATGGCATTAGCGGAGCAGCAAGCGAGGGAGAAGGAGCTGGCGATGCGCGCCATCAATATGGAAATCGTGGAGCTCGACTGCGACTAAGGGTGCCCGCCGTATGGCCGCCGCAACCCACATGCTCCAGTGAGGATTCCCGCTGCCACATTTTTCTTAGGGTTAGGGGTTGTGTTTTGCTTAGGGTTACCGGTTGTATGTAAATGATCCTATGTACGAAATTGACTTGTATGTAATGATCCAATGTGTTATCTGATTGTGTTCGAGCCCGTGTTCCTCTCTAAATTTGCCGCAAAGTGTTTGTTGTTTGAATTTTTAAAAGTTTAGAGACGAAGGTACAATTTTGATCGAAACATTTGCAAACTGAAAACAATTTTTACAACGTCCTTTAAACACGTTCTGCAGGGCCTTTTAAACCGTTTTTAAAATGTCACAAAAATACGGGATTTGCTAGAGTTGCTCATAGCACCGACACAAGCTGGAGATGAATTCAGGGTAGCATTGCAAACTTCCGTTTCCATTCTCTTGTCGAAGTAAAGCCGGCCTGCTGACGACCAATAATGGGCTGAGTTCTCGCCGTCAACTGGATAACTAGTAGAGCTTAACAGTGTATCCTATGATCCTATCAAGGGCCATCAAGTCATCAGAAGAAGCCGGCCAGCAGTGGCGCAAGCAAAAGCACGAGAAAGCAGTAGAAATACTCTCGCTCACACGGGCCGCGCGCACCACCGCGTAGCTGTTCCCGTGCTGCCTCCTGTAGCTAGCCGGATAGGGCCGTGCACGAGTACGACGCCCTTCCTATTCTCGCTTGCTTCGCCAGTCTTGTTTTGTTTTTCTTACCCCGCTGTCGGTGGACCACCTTCACTGTACATTCCGCACACACCCGCATTCTGTTCGCCTCGTGTGGTTTATACGAACTGGCTGCTCACCGAGGCTGGGGTGTACTGCGTGGGCAGTGCCCGAGGGTACAGTTCTACTGACAGAATGTAATTGGTTTGTACAGTGTAAACCGTGAAAAGTTGGCAAGCTGGACCAGATATTTCGAAAATAGTTACCGTTGCTGCATGCTTCCGACGGTCTGGGATGCGATATGCGCCTCTGTTCTTCAAATTTTGAAATTTTAATCATGCATTCACAGCGGATCGTTTGTAGCACAGCATACGAGGATTTGTTGCTTGAGGAAAGAGACGAATGCTAAAATTTGGGTGGCAAATGGGCCTACGCAGTCCATGATTCATCGTCTCTTCTCTTAACAATCTCTATCAAGCTTTAGTGTTAGAGCTCGTTTGGCTTTCATCATTTTATTTGGTAAAATAAAATAAAATAACATTAATGATATCGTTTTATTTATCAATTCCATAGAAATGACAGGGTATCGAAAGGAATTAATGATTTTTGGAATCACAAATGAATTCCTTAATTCCAGCCCCAAACGATGGGAGCCAAACGAGCTCTTAGTGTGTATCTAAACAAATTTGTAACACTTATTTCGGAACGTATTTAAAACTAAAGGTCTCCTTCACAATATAACAAAAAATTGCTCTGAAATTAATAAGGTGTTCTCATTGAACGGTCGGATGTCCTTTGATTTTGGGACCCTCGGGAGATGTTTTTCACATGTGCTTGAACTGAACTTCTATATAATTCTCACCCACCTTCTGCTTCGACCATCTAATCGAAAGTAAATACGAGCTGCCAAGGAGCCTGAAGCAGTAGTTCCCACAATGTCAGGGAATTCATTTCACGGGGCCAAACCAACCAGCATTTGGATGCCTTACGAAAACGCTATATATAAAATAAGGCAAACATAATTACCATTCAACATCTGATACATCAGGTAATAACTGGGATCGACCCCAACATAGGAGGAGCACACCCACCCGCGGGCATCTCCAGACGGTACACAGCAGCACACTGCACACATCTCTATGGTAAGGACCGCGTGTCAGGCATTACCACTACGCGGTACTCTACTAAACCCCAAATTAAGCACCGTGTCGTCCTTCGTAGTTCGTACTAGTACACATGCAGCCACGTACACGTACGCACGCACGCACGCGAAGGACATTCACACCATATACGTACGCCTGCCGCTGCCGGCGAGATCGAGGCGGCGGCCGTGCTCAGGCTCAGAGCTGGTGGCAGCTGCCCTCGAGCGGCGCCCCGCTGTGGCACTGGTTGTGCTCGTAGGGCTTGCATCCGTGGCGCATGACGCCGTGCAGCTTGGGCAGCGGCCCGCAGAGCTGGTTGTAGCTGAGGTCGAGCGTCTGCAGCGTGGTGAGCGCCTCGAGCGACTTGGGCACGGTGCCCCTGATGTGGTTGTGGCTTAGGTCCAGGTACGTGAGGTCCTTGGGGAAGACGAGCTTGCTGAGGTCGAAGTCGAGGTTGTTGTACGACAGGTCCACCTTGCCGATGGGCCGGCCCTCGGAGAAGAGGAAGGAGGCGTCGCCGGTGAGCTGGTTGTGCGACAGGTCCACCGTGTTGATCTCGTCCTGCGCGTCGTCGCGCGGGATCGGGCCGGTGAGCTGGTTGTAGGAGAGGATGAGCGACCGGAACTGGCCCTGCACGAGGCTGGCGGGGATGGACCCGGTCAGCTGGTTGCGGCGGAGGTCCAGGGACCGGAGGTTGGGCAGGTCGGCGAAGGAGCTCGGGATGGAGCCCGTCAGCTTGTTGTTGGACAGGTCCACGGAGTCGAGGCTGTGCAGCCGCGCCAGGGACTCCGGGATGGGGCCGGAGACATTGGTGTGGGAGATGGTGAGGAACTGCAGGTTGGAGAGGGTGGTGAGGCAGGTCGGGATGGAGCCCTGCAGGCCCGGGAGGCGGAAGAGGGACAGCGACATGAGCGCCGTGAGGCCCGCGATGGCGGACGGGATCTGCCCGTGCACGTCGTCCTCGCCGTCGATGAAGACGTTGTTCACGCGCCCGGCATCGTCGCACCGGACGTGGTCCCACTTGCAGTAGTCCGGAGACGCCGCGGACCACGTCTTGAGCGTGGCGGGGTTGCCCAGAGACTGCTTCACCCGGAGCAGCGCCTGCAGGTCGCCCTGCTTGCCGGCCGGAAAGGAATGCGCCGGCGACGCGAGCGCCACGAGCAAGACCGCGAAGAAGAGAGGGAGGAAGGTGCTGGTGGTCGACGCCATCGTGGCTGGCTGGCTGGCTTGCGCTCGAGCTGAGCTCTGGAGCTGAAGGTGGTGGCTGGAGTGTTGAGTGCGGGAGTGATGAGCTCGCTCGCTCTGGAGGTGGTATTAAAAGGCCGTGAGGTGAGGGGATGAATGTTCCAGTTTATTTTTTCTTTTCCTATTTTTTAACTGTAATGTAATCAAACCGGGACGTGCTCAGATATCGAGATGGCTGGACTGGACCGGGCCGCGATGCGAGGGCAGCAGCAGGAGCCGCGACATGGTGGCATGGCGCTGGAAACGGAGCCATTCTCCGATGGATGAATCTCAGACTGCAACCGGACAAGGGGAGGCGGTAACTGGGAAGCATCCCAGTGGGTTCGCCTCCATTGGTGCGTGCATGATTAGCATGTGGATCGATGGAGCTCCCAGACACAGGCTTTCGCTCCTCTGTTTTTCGGCGTCCACATTATTGGGCAGGCCGTCACGTACTGGTATTAAGTCGTGTACATGTGCTTGCCGATCTCTTCAGAACCAAAGGCCGGCGTCGTCTAGCGCCACTATTTCTTTGTTTTAGTCAGCAATCAACTGGAGAACAATTAGAGAGCTTCTTTAATCCAAGAAACGGTTACTACTAAGAAATACTCCTATATATAATTCCGTGAAAGAATAGAACCTTTACGCCATGACTTAGAGGATCCCCACTCGTTGGGCCATCACAGACCAAAATCCGGATCAACTTTGGCCGGGACGAAACTTGATTTTGGTTCGCTCACGCTCTTAGACTGAGTTCTCGTGTTAGGCTAAAATTCAGATAAATTGGCAAATTTAGGCGGATTTCATTAAACTTGGACGAACATAGGCTGATTACATCGAATTTAACCTATATTACTAGATAATAAACTAAAAAAACATTAAAAAAAAGCTGCCGCCGCCTTCGCCGATGTCGTCGCCGCTTCTACATGCCGAGGTTGTCGTAGAAGGACGTGTAGCCGGGATCGGCCGTGCCATCGTCTTCGCCGCCGTCGTCGTTGTCGTCGCTCGGCGGCTATGGCGGGTGGGAGCTCCCCTGGTCGGCGTCGTCACACCTCCAAGGCTGGTAGGAGGGGTCGGCCTCGTCGTCGTCGTCGAGGACGACGAGTGGCGTGCCCTGGTAGGCAAGAACGCGGCCAGACCAGGCCTGGCGTTCGGCCTCCTCCTGCAGGCGATGGATGCGCCGCCGCTCCGTCTCCTCGCAGTCCGCCCCGGACCAGGCGAGGACGGCTCAATCCGCGGCTGCGGCGTCGACTCCCGAAGGGACTGCTCCACCGCCATCTTGACGGCGTAGGCGTCCTCGTCGACGGGCACCGCCCAGTCCTGCGGCTCCGTCTTCGGCTAGCGAAGGCGGAGACGGCCGGTGGGCGGCGACGGAGCGCCCGGCGCATTGATGATGATCCCCTGCTGCCGCGTTGTTCCTCTTCGGCGGCGAGCCCGGCGGCCCCTTGTCACGGGCGAGCTCCTGCTGCTGCCGGTGGGCGAGGTGCTGCTCCCAGAAGATGTGGTTGCCGTATCCTCAGCGAGGTTCGGGTCCTCCATGGCGGCGATGGCCGCCTGGATCTCGTCGTCGATCTCCTCGGGATTTGGCGGCTGCGGAATCGGGATCCCGCCGGCGCTGAGCTTCTAGACGGTTGGGAGGCGGATGTCCGGCGGCGCCATGTAGCCTGCATCGTACAACATGCGGGTCTCCCACGTCTAGAGGGTGCGGGCCGAAGCCGTTCGCCGCCTGGATCACCGGGGTACCTTTTGCCCCATGGGGAAGTGTGGGAGGGGGAGCTCGGTGTTCACCGAAGTATGGAGGTCGCCGGAGTTGGGGGAGGCTTGAGAGAAAGTGGAGAGTTCCGGCGAGGGGTACGGCTTTTATAGGCCGAGGCAGGCGGCGAGGGCGGGAGGGGTGTAGCGGCGAGGGCGGGAAAAGCGGAAACAACGTCCCGTCGGTCCGTCACGGGAGCCAAGGGAGCGGTGGCGCGGCATGGCGGCGATGCGTGGCCTTTGCGGGGTTCTGAGGACGACGACTCGGCTTCCGTCGCTGATTGGGTGGGTCCACACACCGCTTCCTTTTTTTTCGTCGAATTCGCTTCGTCCGGCGTTTTCAGGGCGTTCTCGGGATCCTGAGAATGGCCTGGGAAGTTCGGACCAAAGTTGGCCCAAATCCGGACGAAAACAGGTTCCTCGGAACGCGACTGGCCGAATTTCGGCATCCAGACCTAATTTCCGCCCTGGGATCGGCGTTCTCGGAATGTGAGTGGAGATGCTCTTATAGTGATAAAAATAGAGCGGAAAGTTCCCGTGCCATGAGAGGCAATAATAAAGTGTTTATTATGTGTATTTCAAGTATATGATAGATGTTTATTTTGCATGCTATAATTGTATTAATACGGAAACGTTAATACATGTGTGTTTAATAAACAAACAGAAATTTCTTAGTTATGACTCTCTCATAAACTAGCTCGTTGATTAACAAGATGATCAAGGTTTCCTGATCATGGACATTAGATGTTGTTAATAACGGGATCACAACATTAGTGTAATGGTGTGATGAACATTCATCCGAAGTATAGCATTACGATCAAAGTCATTGAGTTTATATTGCTATAACAACTTACGAAGTAATCCTAATCCTTAGACCATGAGATCATGTCAATCACTAACACCGGAAGAGTTTCTTGATAACATCAAACGTCACACCGTAACAGGGTGATTATAAAGATGGGTTCAGAACTAATAAAGTGTTATGTTGAGGCCCATGGATCGAGAGTGGAATTTGTTCATCCCGATGACAGATAGATATACTCTGGGCCCTCTCGATGATATCACATTGGTTAGCTTGCAAGCAAGTGATTTGATCACTAGAATGTTATATCACGGGAACGAGAAAAGAGTGCATGTCAGTAACGAGATAAAACTAGGTATGGAGATACCGATGATCGAATCTCGGATATGTAATATATCGCGAAACAAAGGGATTAAGATACTAGCGTAAAAGGTTCCGACGATCACAAGAAAGTCATCGTTGAATATGTGGGAGTCAGTATGGGTCTCCAGATCCCGCTTCTGATTATTGATCCGAGAGGTGTCTCGATCATGTCCGCATTATTCGTGAACCGTAGGGTGACACACTTAAGAGACACCAACATCCAATTGGAGCAAAAGTTTCA
Organism: Avena atlantica; assembly: GCA_910589765.1. Lineage (NCBI taxonomy): Eukaryota > Viridiplantae > Streptophyta > Magnoliopsida > Poales > Poaceae > Avena > Avena atlantica. The sequence goes on from OU342738.1 coordinate 323,619,167, forward strand.
TGCCGGAAAGAATAACAAGCGCAGAAATTTATTTCACTAGATACCGAAACAAGTTTTCGGGTGAAATTGCAGAAAGTGTTTTTACATGTGAAATAGTATTCTAGCATGGGGTTATATATGAATGTTTGTCATTAAAGTAATTGACAAAATTATGAATAAATAAAAGGAGTTTTATTTATGAGAGTTTGCATTAAATTTGGTGGACATTTAATAGCAAGTTTGAGTGGGATTTTGAGTGGAGGGATTTGAAAGGATTTTATGAGTGGGGTGTCCACCCACATGAATGAGGGGAGGGCAAGGGGCAGCCCCCATGCGCCGGCCACCCCCTTGGGGTTCCCCCCTCTCCTATAAAAGGCACCCCTCCTCACTTCTCACTCACACCTCCTCGTGAAGGATCTCTCCCCCTCTAGAATTTATCCCCATGGTCTCGGACTAGAGAGATACATGTTTCTGATGGCTATTCGGCAAGAAAGAGTTGTGCTTCCGCTGCATCGCTGGAGCGAGGAGGCGTAGGTTGCTCGGTGCCTCGGACATGTGTACGAGCATGAATGCGCTGCTGATTTGCGGCGCTAGGACTTCCTCTCGATCTTGAGATCGACAAGAGGTCGTCTACATCAACCACGAGTTTAACTCGTTAAGCTTTGTCGGTCTTCAAGGGTATGTTCTCTACGGATATACATCCGCCCGTTGTTTGTATCTAGTAGATAGATCTTGGTACATAGTTATTCCCATCGTAGGAATTTTTTGTTTTCTATGCTGCGAACCCTACAGTGGTATCAGAGCCGAATCTATGCGTAGATGCTTTACACGGGTAGTACACATATGAGTATGTGGGCGATGATGATCATGTTGTTGCTCCTTAGTTGTAATTTTGGATATTGGTGGCATAGTCAGATGAAGCGGCCCGGGCAAACATTACATGTCCTCGCACATGAGACCCGTTCCACGCTTGACATGCAACTAGTTTGCATAAGTGGCTATCGGGTGTCTGTCTCTCCTACTATAGTCAATATCAATTTTGCAACGAGTTGTCAATAATTTAGTTATCCTCGTTGTGGTTCATGTTCGTAGGTAAGAACGGTTCTATCTTCGAAAGCCCTAAGCCACGTAAAACTTGCAATGGATAAATTAGAGGCGTCTAGTTTAGATTGTTGCTGGGCTAGTGTTATGATATGGTAATGTTGTAAGTATAAGTATGAGATGATACTCTTACAACACACATAACGTGTAAGTTCCATAGACCTTGGCCTTACACATAAAGGTATGATAGTGATCATACCACGATGCACATGATAGAGATCATATGCGGGAACCATATCATTTCACTAATAAACATGTGATGTTTGATAGCATCTTATATTGCTTGTTTGGCGTTTTATTAGCATAATAAGATGATCCCTCATTTAAATATCAAGATAAGAATGTGTTCTTGTTTTAGTATGCACCGATTATGTTTTCGTCGCTCCAAGACATCACGTGATGATCGGGTGTTCTTGGATCCACGACCATATTTTGGGTGTAAGACAGTTACACACGCGAATACTAAGGTTCTTACTTGGCGAGCCTAGCATGTACGGACATGGCCTCAGAACACGGACCGAAAGGTTAAGCATGAGTCATATAGTAGATATGATGCCCATTTGATGCTCGCCTTTGAAGCTACACCGACTCACGTGATGATCGGACTTGGTGTAGTGGATTTGGTTCATGTAATCACCAAAAAGACACGACGGATGTCTCTTTTGAGTGGGAGTTCATTCGTAATGTGGATTAGTTGAACTCAATCTATCATAAACTTAGTCTAAACTTTACAAATTCTGTTGTAGATGGCACCACCTGCTTTTAATTTCAATGTGTTCATGGAGAAAGAGAAACTTGCAATGAACGGTAGCAACTTTACCGAATGGGCCATGAATTTGAGGATTCTCCTCTCTGATGCACAAAAGCAATATGTGCTAGAAGATCCGCTAGGCCCCCCACCTTTTGAGGATGCCCTTGACGAGGAGAAGAATGTCTATCAGACTCGTCAGGAGGACCACAACTTAGTTCATTGGGGCATATTGTATGGGCTAGAGCCAGAACTTCGAAATCGTTTCGAAAATGGCAATGCATTTGATACAGTGGGTGAGTTGAAAATGATTTTCGACACACATGCTACTGTAGAGAGCTACAATGCTTCAGAAAAGTTCTTTAGCTGCATGATGGAATAGCACAGCTCCGTAAGTGAGCATGTACTCAAGATGTCGGGTTACGCCGATAAGCTTGTGTCCTTGGGAATATCGATTCCCATTGACTTAGGGATCCATCGTGTTCTGCGGTCTATGCCACCTAGCTATAAGAGCTTTGTGATGAACTATAATATGCAAGGCATGAAGAAGTCTCTCCCCGAGCGTTTGTCAATGCTTAAAACTGCAGAAGTGGAGATAAAAAAGGAACATCAAGTGTTGATGATCAATAAGAACACTGGTTTCAAGAAAGACAAGAAGGGAAAAAGGAAGGGAAGTAAGGGCGGCAAGCCGGTTGCCGTGCCTGAAAAGAAACCCCGAGTTGGCCCTAAGTCTGATACCGAGTGCTACTATTGTAAGGGGACTGGCCACTGGAAGTGCAACTGCCCCAAGTATTTGGCAGACAAGAAGGCCGGCAAGGCAAACAAAGGTATATATGATATACATGTTATTGATGTGTACTTGACTAGTACTCGAAGTAGCACCTGGGTATTTGATACCGGTTCAGTTGCTAATATTTGTAACTCGAATCAGGGGCTGCGGAACAAGCGACCGCTAGCAAAGGGTGAGGTCAATATGCGTGTCGGCAATGGATCAAGCGTTGATGTGATTGCCGTTGGAACTATACCTCTCCACTCTCCGTCGGGATTAGTAATAAACTTGAATAATTGTTATCTGGTGCCTGCACTGAGCATGAACATTGTATATGGATCGTGTTTGATGCGAAGTGGTTATTCATTTAAATCCGAGAACAATGGTTATTCTATTTATATGAATGAAATATTTTATGGCCATGCACCGATGATGAATGGTTTATTTCTATTGGATCTCGATAATAATATTACACATATTCATAATATTGATGCTAAAAGGATTAAACTAAATGATGATATATCCGCATATATGTGGCACTGCCGTCTAGGTCATATTGACGTTAAACGCATGAAGAAGCTCCATTTGGATGGACTTTTGGAATCACTTGATTTTGTCATTTGATACATGTGGGACATGCCTTATGGGTAAGATGACTAGAACGCCGTTTTCCGGTTCAATGAAACAGGCGACAAATTTATTGGAAATCATACATTCTGATGTATGTGGTCCAATGAGTGTGTCAGCGCGAGGTAGATATCGTTATTTTATTACTTTCACGGATGATTTGAGTAGATACGGTTATATCTACTTGATAAAACACAAGTCTGAAACCTTTGAAAAGTTCAAGGAATTTCAGAATGAAGTGGAAAATCATCGTAATAGAAAGATCAAATTTCTACGGTCCGACCGTGGAGGTGAGTATCTAAGTTACAAGTTTAGCACTCACATGAAAGAGTGTGGAATTGTTTCACAACTCACACCTGCCGGAACACCACAGCGAAATAGTGTGTCGGAACGTCGTAATCGTACTTTATTGGATATGGTTCGATCTATGATGTCTCTGACGGACTTGCCGTTGTCATTTTGGGGTTATGCACTAGAAACTGTTGCATTCACTTTAAATCGGGCACCATATAAATCCTTTGAAAAGACACCGTATGAATTGTGGTTTGGGAACAAACCTAAGTTATCATCTCTTAAAGTTTGGGGATGCGATGTTTATGTGAAGAAACTTCAACCGGATAAACTCGAACCCAAAGCGGAAAAATGCGTCTTCATAGGATACCCTAAGGAAACTATTGGGTATTCCTTCTATCACAGATCCGAGGGCAAAGTTTTTGTTGCCAAGAATGGATCCTTTCTAGAGAAAGAGTTTCTCACAAAAGGTGTGAGTAGTCGAAAGGTAGAACCTTCTCTTCAAAGTATGGAGAGTAGCGCAACGCCGGAAGTCATTCCGGAGTTGGCTTCACCAGTTGAAGAGGGAACTAATGATAATGATCATGAAACTCCGAAAGAGAGTACTACCGAACCTCGCAGGTCTAGCAGGACGCGTGCAACTCCCGAGCTATATGGAAACCCTGCTATGAATTTCATGGTTGATGAAATTGATGACCCTGCGACGTATGAAGAAGCAATGATGAGCCCGGATTCCAACAAATGGTTAGAAGCCATGAAATCCGAGATGGAATCCATGTATGAAAATCAAGTTTGGAACTTGGTGGAATTACCTCACGACCGAAAGGCCGTGGAGAACAAATTGATTTTCAAAAGGAAAACTGACACTGATGGTAATGTGACCGTCTATAAAGGTCGACTTGTCGCAAAGGGGTTTTGACAAATTCAAGGAGTTGACTACGATGAGACATTCTCTCCCGTAGTGATGGTAAATTTAGTTAGGATTATGTTAGCAATTGCTGCATATTTCGATTATGAGATATGGCAGATGAATGTCAAAACCGCGTTTCTCAATGGTAATATTGAAGAAGAGTTGTATATGATACAACCAAAGGGTTTTATCGATCCTAAGGATGCTAACAAGGTGTGCAAACTTCAGCGATCCATCTATGGATTGAAGCAAGCATCACGAAGTTGGAATCTCCGCTTTGATGAGGTGATCAAAGAGTTTGGATTTGTCCAAACTTATGGAGAAGCTTGTATTTACAAGAAAGTGAGTGGGATCAATGTGGCATTTCTGATATTATATGTGGATGACATATTATTGATCAGAAATGATATAGATCTTTTAAACAGTGTTAAAAGTTATCTAAACATCAAATTTTCAATAAAGGACCTAGGTGAAGCGTCATACATATTAGGCATAAAGATCTATAGAGATAGATCTAGGCGCCTAATAGGGTATCGCAAAGTACATACCTTGATAAGATTTTAAAGTAGTTTAAAATAGACGGAAGTAAGAAGGGGTTCTTACCTATGTTGCAAGGCAAGACATTGAGTAATACTCAAAGTCCGGCTACGGCGGAAGAAAGAGAGATAATGGAAAAAGTCCCCTATGCTTCATCCATAGGCTCTATAATGTATGCCATGCTATCTACAAGACCGGATGTGGCACATGCTATTAGTTTGACTAGTAGGTACCAATCAAATCTAGGTTCGGAACACTGGATAGCGGTCAAGAATATCCTTAAGTACTTACGAAGAACTAAGGATATGTTTCTTGTGTACGGAGGTGAAGAAGAGCTCGTCGCTAAGTGTTATGTCGATGCACGCTTTGACACCGACCCGAATGACTCTAAGTCTCAATCCGGATATGTATTTCTCATGAATGGCGTAGCGGTTAGTTGGAGGAGTTCCAAACAACCTGTGGTGGCGGGATCAACAACGGAGACCGAATATGTTGCTGCTTCAGAAGCGGCTCAGGAAGCGGTTTGGATGAAGGAGTTTATAACCGAACTAGGTGTGGTTGCAAGTGCGTTGGACCCAATGTTGATCTATTGTGACAACAATGGTGCCATTGCCAATGCCAAAGAACCAAGGTCTCACAAGAATTCCAAGCATATTAAGCGCCGGTTTCACTCCATCCGCGAGCATGTAAAAGATGGAGATATAAAGATTTGTAAAGTACACACGGATCTCAATGTAGTAGATCCGTTGACTAAAACTCTCCCTAGAGCAAAACATGATCAACACCAGAACTCCATGGGTGTTAGATTCATCACTATGTAACTAGATTATTGTCTCTAGTGCAAGTGGGAGACTGAAGGGGATATGCCTTGAGAGGCAATAATAAAGTGTTTATTATGTGTATTCCAAGTATATGATAGATGTTTATTTTGCATGCTATAATTGTATTAATACGGAAACTTTAATACATGTGTGTTTAATAAACAAACAGAAAGTTCCTAGTTATGCCTCTCTCATAAACTAGCTCGTTGATTAACAAGATGATCAAGGTTTCCTGATCATGGACATTAGATGTTGTTAATAACGGGATCACAACATTAGTGTAATGGTGTGATGAACATTCATCCGAAGTATGTCATTACGATCAAAGTCATTGAGTTTATATTGCTATAACAACTTACGAAGTAATCCTAATCCTTAGACCATGAGATCATGTCAATCACTAACACCGGAAGAGTTTTTTGATAACATCAAACGTCACACCGTAACAGGGTGATTATAAAAATGGGTTCAGAACTAATAAAGTGTTATGTTGAGGCCCATGGATCGATAGTGGAATTTGTTCATCCCGATGACGGATAGATATACTCTGGGCCCTCTCGGTGATATCACATTGGTTAGCTTGCAAGCAAGTGATTTGATCACTAGAATGTTATATCATGGGAACGAGAAAAGAGTGCATGTCAGTAACGAGATCAAACTAGGATGGAGATACCGATGATCGAATCTCGGACATGTAATATATCGCGAAACAAAGGGATTAAGATGCTAGCGTAAAAGGTTTTGACGATCACAAGAAAGTCATCGTTGAATATGTGGGAGTCAGTATGGGTCTCCAGATCCCGCTTCTGATTATTGATCCGAGAGGGGTCTCGATCATGTCCGCATTATTCGCGAACCGTAGGGTGACACACTTAAGAGACACCGACATCCAATTGGAGCAAAAGTTTCATGCAGGAAAGAATAACAAGCGCATGAATTTATTTCACTAGATACCGAAACAGGTTTTCGGGTGAAATTGCAGAAAGTGTTTTTTGCATGTGAAATAGTATTCTAGCAAGGAGTTATATGTAAATGTTTGTCATTAAAGTAATTGACAAAATTCGGAATAAATAAAAGGAGTTTTATTTATGAGAGTTTGCATTAAATTTGGTGGACATTTAATGGCAAGTTTGAGTGGGATTTTGAGTGGAGGGATTTGAAAGGATTTTGTGAGTGGAGTGTCCACCCACATGAATGAGGGGAGGGCAAGGGGGCAGCCCGCATGCGCCAGCCACCCCCTTGGGGTTCCCCCTCTCCTATAAAAGGCACCCCCTCCTCACTTCTCACTCACACCTCCTCGTGAAGGATCTCTCCCCCTCTAGAATTTATCCCCATGGTCTCGGACTTGAGATACATGTTTGCGATGGCTATTCGGCAAGAAAGAGTTGTGCTTCCGCTGCATCGCTGGAGCGAGGAGGCGGAGGTTGCTCGGTGCCTCGGACATGTGTACGAGCACGGATGCGCTGCTGATTTGCGGCGCTAGGACTTCCTCTCGATCTTGAGATCGGCAAGAGGTCGCTACATCAACCACGAGTTTAACTCGTTAAGCTTTGTCGGTCTTCAAGGGTATGTTCTCTACGGATATACATCCGCCCGTTATTTGTATCTAGTAGATAGATCTTGGTACATAGTTGTTCCTATCGTAGGAAATTTTTTGTTTTCTATGCTGCGAACCCTACATTTTTCGTGAAAAAACAGAAGAAAAAAATCAAAAACAAAATTTTACAAAAATGGAAATGAAAACACTTTTTTTGGAAATGGAAACAAAAACGGAAAACGTTTTTTCGCAGAATAAACGTAGAATCGGATTTTCTATTTCTAACTTACATAAAATTTCCTTTTTAGGGTTGTATTGTGCACGGCCAATTTACATAACCTTGTAAAGCCGAACTTCCAAATCTACTCATCCCAAAACAGACAACCACATAAGCACTTCATGGATTCAAGGATGTTTCCACGATTGATCTTTCTCTCATTCCCTTGTAAACAGAGCATCGTGCTAGAATTAGAGAACAATATATCTTGTTAGTTTGCTTGAATATTTGAGATTTTTAGCATGATTCAAGTGGTCTCTTGGTTCTAACATCTTTATCACTCTTGCATTCGGTTTCTGTATCTGTTTTTGATAATATTTAATTTTGTTTATGTTTCTATGGTTTGCCTATTCGTTTCCGCTTTTCTAAAAAATATAAAAATAAATACGACACCACTCGATTCTGTTTGTTTTCGCTTAGTTTCCATCCCTAATAACTCATGCGCAGGCAGTTTTTCCCTTGGATTCCTCCCAAGAAAAAATCGCATGGGATTCATCCATTGTTTTTTGCATTCTTTTCAAAATAGTAATCCCCGGAGCCGTAAGCGATGAAGGACAGGAAATGTACCACGGCCACCTCCTGCCGTGCCACGTATAGTCCTCACTCAGCCCGTAGAAAGCGCACGCATGGCACACACACACTGACCCGAAGGCCGAAAGGAAGAAGCTAGTATACCCGCCCTTTCGCCTGGCCTCGGGTATCCTATCACGCACGCACGTCTCGAGTCCTTCACCCCATGTGCTGCGCTGAATAATGCGGCATGGACATAGGTGTCCGACAGGGTTCAGGCCGCACACGAGAGCGCATGTGCAGGAAAGAGGAGCGAGCGAGGGGAAGGCAGAGCAGCGAGATCGAAAAGAAAAAGGCATGCAGCTTCGCGTTCGCCTCCGGAGCCAGCCTCCACACTCCAGCTGCGCACCACATGGCCCCGTGGCGTGGAGATGCCGTTCCGCCCGCCGCGAAGAAGTTCGGCGAGCGTGCACGTTGCTTCTCCCCAAGAAATGATGCCATGGATCGTCATCTCTACTCTACGCTTTCTTTTCAGCAGCAGCAGCGCGGCACGGAGGAGGTACCGTGCCCGTGCGTGGGGTCGGTGAATTAGGCCGTGTGTAAAACGAGCCGGGGTGACAACGCGACCGGTGGAAAGGGACGAGAGATATATCTTTGCTAACTGTAGCAAGATTTGTACTACTCCACTCGAGTGTACACACCAGATCGGTCGATCGATCCACGTTAACTATTAGAGGAGCCTACTGGCGAGCGAGCGATTGAGCGAGTGACAACTAGCAACTGGCTGGCGCGTGATCACGTGCCCTGTGAAAAGCAGTAGAACCACTAATGGTTGTCTGTGCTGTGCCGCAGCGCGCAGGCGGGACGCGCACGCCGGGGCGATAGACGAGTTAATTGCCAGCGTCCACGGCGCTCTGCGTCCTGCCGGGCCACCGCGGGCCAACCCAGGCGGCCAGGCAGATCGATTCGTTCCGTCCTCCGCAATTATTACCGATCGATTCTACGAGCTAATCACTCATTCGTGAATCATACTATGCACGACAGCGCGCGCGCGCTCTCGCTCGCCCGGCCCACCGGAGAAGAGAGGAACCCCACCACCGGTGCGCGACAGCGGTGGCGAACCCGTCGCGATCCGCGCGGGCGATCCTCCGGTCGCCGGGGGCTCGACACCGCGCCCATCATCGATCTTGCCTCTTGGCGTATGTACGTAGCCTCCAATCGCGCGCAAGCATGGAGACGGTCCAGGCGGCCGGGGTTTGACAAGCGCGGGCGGGAGGAGTTCGTGGCCATCGTGTCGTGGGGCGACGATCTGCCGACGCGCCGCGCGCGCGCGACGTGTACGTCCGCTGTCCGTGCTCGCAGTCCAAGCGCTTGTCCGGTTGCTCCGGATGAGACGCACCGGATCTGGGGCGCACATCACATGCACCGTCGATGCGGACACGGCGGAACGGGGGGCGATGCACCATGCATGCATGCAGTTCGTTCGGGTTCGTGGACGAAAACGATGGCACGCGTGGTGCCGCTCAAGGACCTCACTTCGGTGTTTTCTTCGGTCCTTCAAAAAAAAAAAGTTCGGTGTTTTCAGATCTGTCAACTGCTAACTTGCCATCCCAAGTCAAAATGTGCAACAGTAGCCTGATTTCTGGGCGCTCGAGCTACACATTACTCCTGTGTAAAGATCGCAGTGCTATTAATTTAGCGATCTGTGCTGCTGGTCGGACACTCTTTTGGGTCACGGCACGTGAGGTGCTGGAATCATGGACTGGATGGAGCTCGATGACACAAGGATCCAGCGAGAGCTGAAGTATGTTCTCCTTTGTGACAGAGATAAACTAGTATGGTCTCCATGTTACGAGATTCCTCTAAACAAATACGGTTCCCCCAGGTATATACACTTGTTCGAGGTTGGGTTAGAACTGGAGAACGCAAAACGAATAAAGAAATAAAGAGAGGGGCGGCATAGAATACCTACACTACATGCGAGGTTCAAAGTAGGGTCAAAGTTCAGCCTGTTCTGTAGCCACATCGAGACCAGGCGTAACAAGTTATATCTAGGGATTAAAATATAAGTTAATAAATAATTTAGAAATAAAATGGTTTTTGCTGTGATGAAATAGGAGGCAAACCAAGATGTACTGTGCTCCATCTACGATAAGGAAAGCAACCAAGAATCTTGCTTAGCGAAAGCGAAAGCCAACGAGAAAGCGCTCTTTGATCTTTATGGGGACCAGAAACTGCCAACAGGCTAGCAACCGCAGAGTATAATCCGGATGAGATGAGGCAAATAGGAAGAGAGAAACGTAAATCCAAAAGATCTGCACACAAAAAAAGGTAAACACTACCTATTGCGGCCGACGGGAAACAAATCATCGGACCGATCCCGTCCATGTAGTCTCCATTGAACGATTTGGCTTTGCTTCTTTTTTTCCGTTAACCGTGCACAATGCCGATCTCAATCCTAAAATTTCTGACCAGTTACGGTAGGTCTAGCTATAGCTTCCCTAAATAAATCTGCTCATTGTTGCTTTTGATCTCATCGGCGTTCCTCCTGCTCCGCCTAAAGGCCCGCCGCCTCGTGCTCCTCGGCGCGACTGAGGTACTGATTAACGCCCGCGACCTCAAGCAAGGTGAGGTCATCCGGGAAGACGCGGTGGTCTTGTTCCTGGCGCACCTCTCCAAGGTCCGCCGCTAGATTCTGCTGCCGCGCAACGTGCCACGACGGAGCCCGGCGCCCTCGCCCCACACACGACATTCCTCCACGGGGAATCATCATCGAGGCATTCCGGAAAGCGGTCGGCCGCCCCAGAAGATATGGTTGGCGGCTCAGCCAGACCCATTGGGACTGAGGCTGCTTCCCCCAGCACCGGTCCTTGGCTTAATCCTTCCAAAAACCGGTCGAATCTGGAGAAGCTAGCTCCGACTAACCTAGGTAAGCTATTACCACATCTTGTATGTATTTGGTTTTTAGATCTTTATAAGATGTAACTTCAGTATTGGCCACATTGATTTCTTCCCGCATCAACATGCATGTTTGCAGAAAGGTAACTTGTTTTCCTTCCATGTGGTGTTTTGCGGCCACATTATACCCTCACCTTGGTGGAGCTCCAGCAGGCTGAACGCTGCTTTCACTGGTCTATGTCACCATCAACGACGACATGAACTAGAGGAAGCAAGCAACTGCATGTGGCCTAGGTCATAGACTTCTCAGATCTTCTCCACTTTTAAAATTTAATTTTGTTTAATCCTTTAATTATTCATCTTGTGTCTTTCATGTTGCAGTCTCTGTCCATGCCGCTATAATCCCCTGCATCGTCAAGCAGTAGAAGGATAAACAAACCGACATCAGCAAGAAGCACGGCCGCCATCTAAATGAAGCATGATCACCATCGGAAGGAAGCATGAAAAAATCGTCTACCGCGTCTGACGAAGCGTGACCACCATCTGAATGAAGCACACCACCATGGGAAGGAAGCATGGCCATCATCGTGTGGTGGCATCTGCATTTCCTAGACAACACAGAGACTAACCCCATATTACATGTTTTGTTTTGTGAAAGCAAACATGAAGCAAGTAGCGAAACAAGTATCTCTGGTCATCTAAAAATTGTGCTTCGTCCAGCAAAGTGGCACGAAATAGTGGCATTTGTCGTTGGGAAGCATATACACAAGAAAGTAGCACAAGTAGTGGAGACGTTGTAATTACCTAAAAAAATGTTATTTCATACTGAAATGTTTTTTCCATGAAGAAATTTTTCATTCGATGGTAGCAAATATTCATTTCTTTCAAAACAACATGCTTAATTCCTTTGAAGCAGGCGTCTTAAATAATTTCATTACCGGCAGAAACAAATTCTATTAGTCGGTTGGAAGCGTTAGTCTTGTCGAGGGAAGCAATACCATGCTTCTTTGTAAACATAAAATATTTTTGCATCTATCAGAAGAAAATCGTTTCCGTATCTAAATAAGAAACAAGATTTGCTTCTTAATAATATCTGGAATTAGTTTATTAAACTAATTAAGATAATTCAAATCGAAGCAGTAAATTTTAGGCCCCACTAAATTAGCGTCAGTTACCTGAAAAAATGCAGAGAATTTCTACATGCAAACTACCTAGGCCCACGTACCCATCGGATGCTCAAGACAGAACAAATCGGATGTCTATAGAGGAGGCCGATGGGAAGCCACGATCGGGCGCCAATTCCTAGCGGTTCCCAGAAAAAAGTGCTCGTTTGCTCGTGTGTGTGTGTGTGTGTGTGTGAGGGGGGGATGCTCCTTGCTCCAACATAGTTTTAGGTTTATAAAGAGAATGTATCTAGACTTGTTTTAGTGTGTAGATTCACTCTAAACATGAGTAAACCTATATACTAAAAATAGTCTAGATACATTTTCTTCATAAAATTAAAACATCTTATATTTTGAAACGGAGGGAGTATACTCCACGCCCTATCATCGTCCTTGTCCGACCACTACCCCTTCTCGATGCAAATGGTGGTGGACAAAAAAAAACACAATCTTCCGGTTAGATATTTTTGGATGAAGATTTTGGAACTCATAGATGTGGTCAATGATGATTGCAATAGGAATTTTAGTCATGTGTAGCCTAGCTAACGATTTTTCCACAAGCTCGAAAAAAGGGTAAAAAACTAAGAAAATGGAACAAAGATCTCTTCTCCAAAACCAAAGCTAAGCTACATATGGCACTAGGAATCATTCTCCGTTTGGATGTAGCACTAGAGAGTAGAGCTCTTAGTAGTGAAGAGAGAGATCTTAGAGCGGGATTAAAGAGAAGAGTCATTCATTTGGTGGCACTTTTTTTGCACAATAGAAGAGTCGAGTCGACCCTAGAAGCTGCATGTTGAAACGTGGCAGGTACAAAGAATTGGGTGACCTCTTGCAAATAACACCCTAGCAAAGCTAGAAAAGAAGAAAAGGGGCCTCCACTTAACAAAAAACACCCTAGAACTAAAGGATAAAAATCAATCGAGTCCCTTTTGTCAATGTTTGTGATTTGGGCATTGAACCGTGCGTGGAGCTAGCATGGGTTGCGTGTTTATATAGATGCTATAAAGGGCCAATATAGTACAGGCTTGAGTCTGAGTTGGACATGTACACAGAAGTACAGTCGGATACGTACACATGAAATAATAGTCGATTATATTGTCTAATAGCCTCCCTTAATCTCAACCCAGAGATTACGCTTGAACTCATTTAACTTCTAAACTGGAAGCGCCTTTACTAGAGACAAACTGGATGGCTATCTGGTTGTTTGTTTGCAACTCGTTCTCTGACAAAGTGAAAATCAATTTCAATGTGTTTAGTGCGGGCATGAAACACAGGATTAGCAGACAAATAGGTAGCATCTAAATTGTCACACCAAAGACTTGCCTTTTCCTTTAGTTTTACTGCAAGTTCTTTAAGCAAGGCTTCAACCCAAATCAATTCAGCTATGGTATTTGCAAGTGACTTGTACTCAGCTTTGGTACTAGAACGAGACACTGTGGCCCATTTCCTGGCACTCCAAGAGACCAAATTTGGTCCAATAAAGATAGCAAAACCACGTGTAGAACGTCTGTCATCAAGACAACCTACCCAGTCGGCATCTGAGAATGCACTGAGAAACATGGAGGAAGATTGGATAATAGAGATTCCAAGCTTCAATGTATCCTTCACATATCTAAGAATTCTCTTAGTTGTTGTCCAATGTTCAGTAGTTGGAGCATGAAGATACTGGCAAACCTTGTTCACTGAGAAGGCCAAATCTGGTCGAGTCAAGGTCAAATACTGTAAAGCTCCAACCATGCTTCGAAACTGATTGCTATCTTCAGCTCCAAGAGGTGTACCAGCTGAAAGAGACACATGTTCTAAGGATGACAATGGTGTAGGAGCTGCCTTGCAATTTCGCATGCCAGCTTTATCAAGTATGTCTGTAGCATATTTCTCCTGAGTCAGAAGTAGACCATTATGTACCTTCTTCACCTCAATGCCAAGAAAATAGTGCAGATGACCTAAGTACTTGATGGCAAAATTCTTGTTCAAGTCACAAACTAGAGCAGTAATGGCTTGATCAGAAGAGCTTGTAACTATGATATCATCAACATAGACTAAAACAAACATAGTGACATCTGGCTTATGAAGGAGAAATAATGAAGTATCTTCCTTTGAAGATGTAAAACCAAGATCATGTAATTTGGAACTGAGCCTAGCAAACCAAGCTCTTGGTGCTTGCTTCAAACCATATAATGCTTTATCAATCCTGCAAATATAATGTGGAGTATGAGGATGTTCAAAACCTGGAGGTTGCTTCATATATACCTCCTCTTCCAGAACACCATGAAGAAACACGTTCTTGACATCTAGTTGCCGTAGACTCCAACCACGAGAAACGGATAGAGCTAAAACAGTCCTAATGGTAGCAATTTTAACCACTAGACTAAAAGTATCCTCATAATCAATGACATACCTTTGCTTGAACCCTTTTACAACTAGCTTGGCTTTGTACCTGTCAATAGAACCATCCGCTCTTTTCTTAACACGATATACCCATTTATAGTCAATAATATTCTTGTTGCTTCTTGGGGGAACAAGATGCCAAGTCTTGTTCTCAATCAATGCACTATATTCTTCTTTCATTGCTTCATGCCACTTGGAGTCATTTAGAGCCTCAGTCAAGGTTTATGGTTCACCTGTCATAGAAAGCATACCATAGCGAACAGTACCATCTTTATATTGCTTGGGATGACGTATAACTTTCATAAGGCGAGTGCGAACACTGGGAGGTGACACTGCGGGTTGATCCATAGGCAAACCAGATGCTGAATTTTCTGAATCTGAATTTTCTTGATTTTCGAATGCAACAGGAGAACCTGCATGAGCACTGTTCGCAGAGGATCCACCAGCCGACAGAGGTGGCCTAGTTGGATCCTGTGATGGCGACGGCACACCACTTGGCGAAGCAGAACTAGGCGAGGACGACGAGGCCGCAGGAGTGCCACGCGGTGAGGCGGGACTCAGCGGATTCGTGTGGGCACCACGCGCGTCCTGGAGACCACAGGACCGAGCTGCTACAGGCACACCACGTGGTGAGGCGGGCTGTGCACTGCGCGTGGAAGACGATGACGCGAGATCTTCCTCGGGATCATTTAGGACAGAGGAATGTTCCTATGAATCATTACCAGATTCCATGCCAGCTTCGTCATTTTGTGCAGAATGTTCAACATCATTTTCTGAAGCATTTTATTCACTTTTTTCTCCCAGATTTTCACCAGGAGTTGCATGTACCTGCTGCACATCAGTAATAGGCACAATAGGATGCATATGGTCATGAAAATTTTGTGCACATTCATAAGAGTTTGGTGTGGATGTAGGGAGTAAAAGGATTTCCTTTCGAAGGAGAGGACCAGCATTGGGATTAAGGGATGCAAAGGGGAACACATTCTCATCAAAAACAACATCACGAGATATGTATATGCGGCCTGTAGGTAAATCAAGGCATTTGACCCCTTTATGACAGGGACTAACCCATGAAGACACAACGTGTAGAGCGAAAAGCGAGTTTGCGTGTGTTATAAGGACGAAGATTGGGCCAACAGGCACAACCAAAAGTTCTAAGAGCATCATAATTGGGCTTAACATGAATAAGGCGTTTAGTGGGAGTTTCAAGATCGATGACTTTGCTGGGAAGTAAGTTTATGAGAGAGGTGGCGGTGAGGAAGGCTTCATCCCAATATTTTAGAAGCATAGATGCATTTGCAAGCAAGGCAGGACTAACTTCAACTATGTGACGATGGTTTCTCTCAGTTGAACCATTTTGTTGATGTGCATGAGCACAAGATACATGGTGTGTGATACCAACTTTTTGAAAGAAGGCATTGAGTTTCTCATACTCACCCCCAATCAGTTTGCATAGTGACAATTTTCCTATCAAACTTACGCTCAACATACTGATGATAATTCAAAAAGGCTTGATACACATCAGAACGCGTTTTGAGCAAATAGATCCAAGTAAATTTACTATAATCATCGATAAAGCTTACATAGTATGCATGTTTCCTAGCAGAAAGAGGAGCAGGACCCCAAACATCAGAAAACACTTGTTCCAAGGAATAGTAGACCTACTAGTAGACACAGGATATGATAACTGATGACTTTTAGCCAACTGACAAGGATCACAAACATATGGAGTAATCTATGGGGTGTAAGCTATTTTATTTTTCCTAAGAACTTGTTGAACCACAAACGAAGAAGGATGTCCTTAGCGACGATGCCATGTAGAGGAAGACGACTTTATTGTGATGAAGGCATTCTTGGAGGACTCGTTGGAGATGGGCATCAAAGGATAAAGACCTCCATAGCAAGGGCCTCTAAACAGAATTCGGTGGGTGGCTTGGTCCTTGATCAAAAAGAAGAAAGGATGGAATTCAATATAAACATGATTATCAAGAGTGAATTTATGAACAGATAGAAGATTTTTAGATGCACTAGTTAAATGTAATATGTAATTGAGATGAAAATCATTATGAAGGGTGCGCAAAACTGAATGACCAATATGACTAATGTGCATACCTGTGCCGTCAGCAGTTGTGTAGGAGGAGCTCCAAGGGCTGCATCAAGAACGGTTAAGGAGGACGAAGAAGCCATCGAAGGACTGTTCCCTGCCACAGCAGAAAAACACCAAGAAACCTTGCCACAACAGACGACGGCAGGAAAAAGATCGAAATCTCTCCCGCGACAGAGATCAATCTAGGGTTTTGGGTTTTTTGTGAGTTTTCTTGAGTGCAGCGCTGGTGGATAGGGTAGAGGCGGCAGAGAGTGTCTTTTCTTGGTTTGGGTTTGTGTTTGGCGGCGGCTATAGTAGTGGCGGTGGCAGCAGATCTGGTCGTGGATTTTGGGTCGTGTATGGGCTTAGGTTTTGATCGTGCGGCTTGAAGGGCGGCGACGGCAGTCGTGCTGCAGCGGCGGCGATCTTGAGAGGCGGCGGTGGCTAAGGACTAGCGGTGGCGGCGGCTTTGGATTTTCGGCAAGCTAGGTTGTGGAAGAGGTAGGCTCTGATACCATGTCAATGTTTGTGATTTGGGCGTTGAACCGTGCGTGGAGCTAGCACGGGTTGCGTGTTTATATAGATGCCACAAAGGGCCAACATAGTACAGGCTTGCGTCTGGGTTGGACATGTACACAGAAGTGCAGTCGGATACATACACATACGTACACATGCAATAATAGCCTATTACATTGTCTAACACCTGGGCATCTCCACCACCGAACTCCGGTGACCTCCAGCCGAGAACCAGCGAGGTCGAGGTCTCTTGCTCGTGACGCCTTCCGAACCAGAGAAGAAGCAGACTGCCAGCCATCTTGGTAATGACGGGGACGAACCACTTGCCCTTATAAAGACGTCGAGCTATGGCAGCGAGCTTCGAACAGGGGCCTCCGATGGAGGTTGAAACCCACGAGCGCCCTTCGGCCAAGATAGCTTCGACTTCAACGTTGTTGTTTGGAAAGCTCCTAGGTTGCAGCTTGTTGAACCAGACGCCTCACAGAGAACCACAGCACGCACCTTCCATCTCCTTGATGACAAGAGAAAACCGAGGCAAGATCTGCCTAGTGCCATGGATAGCGCCCTCCTTCTCAAGCAGAGAGGTATGAGTCACCCTGATCCACCTCGCCCCCTCGCCACCACGGCCGGCCAGGGAAGATAGAACCTCAGCGAACGCGAAGATGCACTCACTCTTTTCCTCGCCGCCACGACCGGCCAGGAGAGGGAGCACAGCAGCACCACCCTGCTGCAAAAGAGAGCTCCTAAAAGGCCCTTTATTGACGGAGCCGCTAACCGCCTCGTCGCTCGTCGCCTTCGGCTCCCTCCACTGGAGCTCCGCGACCAGAAGCAAAAGCAGCAGCGATGGCACGATCCAGGGCAACGGATCTCACCATGCACACCCAGCAAAGCGCCAAACCATGGCAAACTGCCGCAAAAACCTACTAATACTACACATAGACCTAGATCCGGCGCCCCCTTTGTCCATCTCCGACCGGCTAGTGTAGGGGTTCGTAGCATGGAAAACAAAAAATTTCTACCGCATACAAACAAACAAGCCAAGATATATCTACTAGATTGTAGCAACAAGTCGATGGAATAACTCACCCTCGAAGATTCCAAAGTGTTTAACGAGAGCGGATACTCGTTGGTGATGTAGTCGTACTCTTGCCGATCTCAAGATCGCGTAGACGATCCTTCCGGTGCTGCGTTTCGGCAGCGCTTCCGCAGCCGGTCACACGTTCGGTACTCGAAGAATACCTTCCTCTCCCTTGTTCCAGCAGGCAGCGGAGGTTGTAGCACTCTCCTCGTGATTCCGGCAGCACAACGGCGTGACACCGGAAGTAGAGGGGAGATCTCGCAGGGCTTCGCCTTAAGCCGGAGCGAGTATGGTGGACTATGAGAGAGAGCCTCGGCGATCTAGGGTTTAGATGCACCAAGGAGGAGCAAGGCCGGCGGCTAGGGTTTGCCTAGGCGGCGGCGGCGTTCCCTAGGCGGCAGCGGCAGCAGGAGGTGGCGGCGCCGGCGGCTAGGATTAGTGTTTGCGGGGCGTGGTGTTGTGTGCTTGGAGGGGCAGGGGGGCAGCCCTGCCCCTCCTTATATAGGTGGAGGGGGCGCTCCAAGGGGAGGAGGGTACCTCCCCAACTCGGTCTCCAAGTGGGCCGGCGGTGGAGGGAGGGAACTCCTCCCCAAGTAGGTTTCCTACTCTCCCTCCACCTCACAAAATAGCCGTTTGACTTTTCAAATTGGCGTTTGACTTTTCAAACTAGGATTTGATTAAACCCTTTATTTTGTTCAGCGATGACACCTAGTACATGATGCAATCATTCCAACTTGTTATGAAACATTCATGTACCCTTCCCCTCCGGAGTGCCGGACATTCCGGAACCTTCTAGAACATTCCCGATGAAAACACCGGAACCATTCTCCAACCCCGAAACAGGACTTTCCTTATATGAATCTTATTCTCCGGATCATTCCGGATCTCCTCGTGATATCCCGGATCCCATCCGAGACTCCGAACAACATTCGGTCTCTTACTCATCATTCCATAACTACTCAAACAACATCGAATCCTTAAGTATGTCTCCCTACGGTTCGTGAATTATGCGGACATGATCGAGACACTTCTCCGAACAATAACCAATAGAGGAATCTGGAAATTCATATGGCTCCCACATATTTCTACGATTACTTTGCGATCGAATGAACCACTTACATACGATACCAATTTCCCTTTGTCCCATGATAGTTTACTTATCCGAGGTTATGATCGTCGGTATCTCTACATACCTAGTTCAACCTCGTTACTGATAAGTACTCTTTTCTCGTTCCCGTGATATGTGATCCCTTGTGAGCCATTCACATGCTTGCAAGCTAATTGGATGACATTCCACCGAGAGGGCCCAGAGTATATCTATCCGTCATATGGATGGACAAATCCCACTCTTGATCCATGTGTCTCAACCAATACTTTCCGAACACTCAATGCCACCTTTATAGCCACCCAGTTATGGTGTGGTGTTTGATGTCATCAAAGCATCCTTCCGGTGAAGGTGATATGCATGATCTCATGGTCGAAGGAATTAGGTTACTATGTATCAGAAAGCATATAGCAATTGAACTATTAAAATGACTTGATCTTTATGCTACGCTTATCTATAGGAGTATGTCCACCATATCATTCTCCTAACGATATGATCTTGTTGTTAATAACATCTCAATGTTCATGATAGGAAAACCACAATCATTTATTAACCAACAAGCTAGTATTTATAAAGAGGCTTTACTAGGGACTCTATTTTAGTTTACAAATCACACAAGTATTAATGTTTCCTTGTTAATACTATTATAGCATGAATGTAAACATTTATCATTAAACACAAAGATATAATAATAACTACATTTATTATTGCCTCTAGGGCATATCTCCAACAGTCTCCCACTTGCACTAGAGTCATCTAATCTAGATTACATGGTAATATACCGAACACCCATGGCAGTTTGGTGTTGGTCATGTTTTGCCCTCGGGAGAGGTTTAGTCAACAGATCCGCCACATTCAGATCTGTGTGTACTTTGCAAATATTTATGTCCCCATCTTGAACATGTTCTCAAATGGCGTGAAAACGTAGCTTGATGTGCTTCAGCTTCTTGTGTGACCTTGGTTCTTGCGCATTGGCTATGGCGCCCATGTTATCACAGTAGATAGACATTGGGTCCAGCGCACTTGGAACCACACCAAGCTCTGTAATGAACTCTTTCATCCATATCACTTCTTGTGAAGCCTCCGAAGCAGCCATGTATTCCGATTCAGTTGAAGATCTCGCCACAATGCTTTGCTTTGCACTCCTCCAGCTAACCGCTGCACCATTCAAAATAAATACGTATCCAGATTGTGATTTAGAATCATCCGGATCGGTGTTCCAGCTAGCATCGGTGTAACCATTAACAACGAGCTGTTCATCACCTCCATAAGAAAGAACCATATCCTTAGTTCTTCTCAAGTACTTAAGGATGTTTTTGACCGCTGTCCAATGATCCACTCCTAGATCACTTTGATATCTGCTAGTCAAACTAACAGCATATGCAATGTCGGGTCGAGTACATAGCATGACATACATTAGAGATCCTATGGATGAAGCATAGGGAGTCTTACTCATCCTCTCTCTATCTTCTGCCGTTGTCGGACTTCGAGTTTTACTCAAGGTCGTATTGGGCAACATGGGCAAGAACCCTTTCTTGCTATCTTCCATTCCAAACCTCTTCAGAACTTTGTCCAAATATGTACTTTGTGACAATGATATTAGGTGTCTCGATCTATCTCTATAAATCTTTATGCCTAATATGTAAGCTGCTTCGCCAAGATCTTTCATTGAAAAACTATTATTCAAATATTCCTTGACACTATTAAGAAGGTCTACATAATTCCCAATCAACAATATGTCATCTACATATAGTATTAAGAATGCTAAGAGCTCCCACTCACTTTCTTGTAAATACAAGCTTCTCCATAAGTTTGTATAAAACCAAAACTTTTGATCACCTTATCAAAACATTGATTCCAACTTCGATATGCTTGCTTCAATCCATAGATGGACCGTTGAAGTTTGCATACCTTGTTAACATCTTTAGGATCGACAAAAACTTTGGGTTGCATCATATACAACTCTTCATCAATGTCTCCATTGAGGAACGCTGTTTTGACATCCATCTGCCATATCTCATAATCATAATATGCAGCGATTGCTAACATAATCCACACAAACTTTAGCTTCGCTACAGGTGAGAAAGTCTCATCGTAGTCGACTCCTTGAATTTGTCGAAACCCTTTTGACGACAAGTCGAGCTTTATAGACAGTAACATTACCATCAGCATCTGTTTTCTTCTTGAAAATCCATTTGTTCTCGACAGCCTTTCGGCCATCTAGTAAGTCCACCAAAGTCCATACTTGGTTTTCGTACATGGATCCAATCTCGGATTTCATGGCTTCTTGCCATTTATTGGAATCTGGGCTCATCATTGCTTCCTCATATGTCGCAGGGTCATCGGTGTTGTCCACCAACATGACATTCATAACGGGATCATACCAATCAGGAGTTGTACGAGTTCTTGTTGACCCGCGAGGCTCTGTAGCAACTACAACCGAAGTTTCATGATCATCATCATTAGCTTCCTCTCTTATTGGTGAAGGCACCACAGGAACTTCTTCCGATGCTGCGCTACTCGCAAGTTCGAGAGAAGGTTCAACAACCTCGTCGAGTTCTACTTTCCTTCCAGTCACTTCTTTCGAGAGAAATTCCTTCTCTAGAAAGGATCCATTCTTAGCAACAAAGATTTTGCCTTCGGATCTATGATATAAGGTATACCCAATAGTTTCCTTTGGGTATCCTATGAAGACACATTTTTCCGCTTTGGGTTCAAGCTTGTCCGGCTATAACTTCTTTACATAGGCTTCGCAACCCCAAACTTTAAGGAACGACAATTTAGGTTTCTTCCCAAACCATAATTCATACGGTGTCGTTTCAACGGATTTAGATGGTGCCCTATTTAAAGTGAATGCGGTTGTTTCTAATGCATAACCCCAAAATGATGCCGTTAAATCTGTAAGTGACATCATAGAACGAACCATATCTAAGAGAGTTAGATTACGATGTTCGGACACACCATTACGCTGTGGTGTTCCCGGCGGTGTCAATTGTGAAAGTATTCCACATTTCTTCAAATGCTCGCCAAACTCGTAACTTAGATATTCACCTCCATGATCAGAACGTAGAAATTTAATCTTCTTGTTATGTTGATTCTCAACCTCACTTTGAAATTCCTTAAACTTCTCGAAAGTTTCGGACTTATGTTTCATGAAATAGATATACCCATATCTACTCAAGTCATCCGTGAAGGTAAGAACATAACGATAACCACCACGCGATGGTAGACTCATTGGACCACACACATCGGTATGTATGATTTCCAATAAGTCCGTAGCTCGCTCCATCATACCAGAAAATGGAGTCTTAGTCATTTTACCCATCAGACATGCTTCGCATCTTTCAAGTGATTCGAAATCAAGTGATTCAAGAAGTCCATCGGAATGGAGTTTCTTCATACGCTTCACTCCAATGTGACCAAGACGACAGTGCCACATATAGGTCGAGTTATCGCTCGATTTCAAACGTTTAGCTTCAATTTTATTAATATGTGTATTTCCACTATCGAGATTCAATAAGAATAGACCATCTATCAAAGGTGCATGTGCATAAAACATATTACTCATATAAATCGAACAACCATTATTCTCGGATTTAAACAAGTAACCGTCTTGCAATAAACAAGATCCCGATATAATGTTCATGCTTAACGCAGGCACCAAATAAAAATTATTTAAGTATAAAACTAATCCCGATGGTAGATGAAGAGGTAGCGTGCTGACCGCGATCACATCAACCTTTGATACGTTTCCCACGCGCATCGTCACCTCATGTTTCGCTAGCTTCCGTTTATTCTGCAGCACCTGTTTCGAGTTACAGATATGAGCAACCGAACCAGTATCAAACACCCAGGCACTACTACGAGTACTAGTGAGATACACATCAATAACATGTATATCGGATATACCTTTCTTCTTGATGTTGTCGTTCTTCAAATCCACCAAGTACTTTGGGCAATTCCGCTTCCAGTGACCTTCTCCCTTGCAGTAAAAGCACTCAGTATCAGGCTTAGGTCCAGCCTTGGTCTTTTTCGTCGGCGCGGTAAATTTCTTACCACCCTTCTTGAAGTGTACCTTTTGCTTAGACTTGCCTTTCTTGAATTTGGTGGTCTTATTGACCATCAACACTTGGTGCTCTTTCTTGATCTCCACTTCTGCAGATTTTAACATGGAGAAGAGTTCTGGCAACTGCTTGTTCATGTTTTGCATATTGTAGTTCATCACAAAGTTCTTGTAAGTTGGTGGTAGTGATTGGAGGACACGATAAATCCCCAAAGCATTAGGAATCACTATACCCAAGCTTTGGAGTTTGTTTGTGTGCCCAGACATCTTAAGCACATGCTCACTGACGGATCTGCCCTCTTCCATCTTGCAGTTAAAGAACTTTTCAGAAGCCTCATAGCTCTCAATTGCCGCGTGAGTCTCAAAGATCAATTTGAGATCACGGACAATATCATGTGGGTCTGAATTCTCAAACCTTTTCTGAAGCTCTGATTCAAAACCATACAAGATAGCACACTGAACTGTGGAGTACTGAGTCTTTCGAGCGAGGTAAACATTCTTTACTTCATCGGTAGAAGTAGCTGCAGGTGGGTCACCCAGCGGTGCATCCAGCACATAGGTCAAATACCAGCAGTGAGGACAATCCTCAAATTGCGGAACCAATCCACGAAGTTGCTTCCATTGTTTTTCAACTTTTCTTTCTCTAGGAACACATTAAAATTGATGGTAGGGGCCGCCATTGATCTACAACATATTTGCAATAGTTTAGACTAAGTTTATGAAAAATTGAGTTCTAATTAATAGTTAAATTAATCTAGGTGAACTTCCACTCAAAACAATATCCATCACATTGTTTTAGTGATCACACGAACCAAATCCACCACATCAACACCGATCATCACGAGAGTCTATGTAGCTTCAATGGCGAACAATCGACATGTTCATCATATCTTACTATATGATTCATGCTTTACCTTTCGGTGATCCGTGTTCCAAGACCATGTCTGTACATGCTAGGCTCGTCAAGATCAAACCTTAGCTTCCGCATGAGCAAATCTGGCTTGCTCACGTTGTATACACTTGCGGAATCTAACACACCCGATCATCACGTGGTGCTTCCAAACAACAAGCTTTAGCAATGGTGCTTACTAAGGGTGAACACTTTAGAACTTGATATTTATGTGCATGAGGGATCATCTTATAATGCTACCGTCGTTAACTAAGCAACACAAGATGCATAAAGGATTAACATCACATGCAATTCATAATATGTGATATGATATGGCCTTTCTTCTTTGTGCTTCCGATCTCCATCTTCAAGCACGAACATGATATCCATCATCACCGACATTGCATCAAGGTCAATGATGCCTCTCCATGGTTGTCGTCCACCAGCTTCAACTATTACAACTACTTTGAATAGACACGCGGGTCTTAACAGAAATTAAAGACAACCATATGGCTCCTGCCGGTTGCCAACTTACAATAAGGAACATTGCATACATCAAATATAATCACAATCATGGCCATATCACATCACAGCACACCCCTGCAAAACAAAGTTAGACGCCTCTACTTTCTTTGCATGTTTTACGTGGTTTGGGGCTTTCAATAAGTGTTGTTCTAACTTACGAACAAGAACCACAACATTGATACTAGTATTGTCAATCACCCGTTGTAAATTGAATCTTAACTATGTTGGGAGAAACAGGCACCCGCAAAGCCACTTATGCAATACAAGTTGCATGTAAAGCGTGGAGCAAGTCTCATGAACGATGTCATGTAAGGTTAGCCCGGGCCGCTTCATCCCACCATCCCGCAAGATGCAAAGTACACAAGAAGCAATCAACAACAAAAGCATCAACGCCCATAATGACCATTGTGTTTTACTCGTGCAACAGATCTACATATAAACCTGGCTCTGATACCACTGTAGGGGTTCGTAGCATGGAAAACAAAAAATTTCTACCGCATACAAACAAATAAGCCAAGATCTATCTACTAGATTGTAGCAACGAGTCGATGGAATAACTCACCCTCGAAGATTCCAAAGTGTTTAACGAGAGCGGATTCTCGTGGGTGATGTAGTCGTACTCTTGCCGATCTCAAGATCGCGTAGACGATCCTTCCGGCGCTACGTTGCGGCAGCGCTTCCGCAGTCGGTCACACGTTCGGTACTCGACGAAGACCTTCCTCTCCCTTGTTCCAGCAGGCAGCGGAGGTTGTAGCACTCTCCTCACGATTCCGGCAGCACAACGGCGTGGTACCGGAAGTAGAGGGGAGATCTCGCAAGGCTTCGCCTTAAGCCGGAGCGAGTATGGTGGACTATGAGAGAGAGCCTCGGCGATCTAGGGTTTAGACGCACCAAGGAGGAGCAAGGCCGGCGGCTAGGGTTTGCCTAGGCGGCGGCGGCTTGCCCTATGCGGCGGCAGCAGGAGGTGGCGGCGCCGGCGGCTAGGATTAGGGTTTGCGGGGCGTGGTGTTGTGTGCTTGGAGGGGCAGCCCTGCCCCTCCTTATATAGGTGGAGGGGGCGTGCCAAGGGGAGGGGAGTCCCTCCCCAACTCGGTCTCCAAGTGGGCCGGCGGTGGAGGGAGGGAACTCCTCCCCAAGTAGGTTTCCTACTCTCCCTCCACCTCACAAAATAGCCGTTTGACTTCTCAAATTGGCGTTTGACTTTTCAAACTAGGATTTGATTAAACCCTTTATTTTGTTCAGCGATGACACCTAGTACATGATGAAATCATTCCAACTTGTTATGACACATTCATGTACCCTTCCCCTCCGGAGTGCCGGACATTCCAGAACCTTCTAGAACATTCCCGATGAAAACACCGGAACCATTCTCCAACCCCGAAACAGGACTTTCCTTATATGAATCTTATTCTCCGGATCATTCCGGATCTCCTCGTGATATCCCAGATCCCATCCGAGACTCCGAACAACATTCGGTCTCTTACTCATCATTCCATAACTACTCAAACAACGTCGAATCCTTAAGTGTGTCTCCCTACGGTTCGTGAATTATGCGGACATGATCGAGACACTTCTCCGAACAATAACCAATAGAGGAATCTGGAAATTCATATGGCTCCCACATATTTCTATGATTACTTTGTGATCGAATGAACCACTTACATACGATACCAATTTCCCTTTGTCCCATGATAGTTTACTTATCCGAGGTTATGATCGTCGGTATCTCTACATAACTAGTTCAACCTTGTTACTAATAAGTACTCTTTTCTCGTTCCCATGATATGTGATCCCTTGTGAGCCAGTCACATGCTTGCAATCTAATTGGATGACATTCCACCGAGAGGGCCCAGAGTATATCTATCCGTCATATGGATGGACAAATCCCACTCTTGATCCATGTGTCTCAACCAATACTTTCCGAACACTCAATGCCACCTTTATAGCCACCCAGTTACGGTGTGGTGTTTGATGTCATCAAAGCATCCTTCTGGTGAAGGTGATATGCATGATCTCATGGTCGAAGGAATTATGTTACTATGTATCAGAAAGCATATAGCAGTCGAACTATTAAAATGACTTGATCTTTATGCTACGTTTATATATAGGAGTATGTCCACCATATCATTCTCCTAACGATATGATCTTGTTGTTAATAACATCTCAATGTTCATGATAGGGAAACCACAATCATTCATTAACCAACAAGCTAGTATTTATAAAGAGGCTTTACTAGGGACTCTATTTTAGTTTACAAATCACACAAGTATTAATGTTTCCTTGTTAATACTATTATAGCATGAATGTAAACATTTATCATAAACACAAAGATATAATAATAACTACATTTATTATTGCCTCTAGGGCATATCTCCAACAGCTAGTCCGGTGGAGGGGACGCAGGGGTGGGCCCGGCCAGTGGCAGCTGACTCTCAAGGGGAGGAGAGAAAGGGTGGGGGAGAGGAGAGGAGAGAGCCGAGACTACTACCTGATTTGGTGGCACTTGAGAGAACAAGGAAGATACAAACCTCGAGGATCATCAACCTAAAGGAAGGGGACGCAAATACTAGATACTTTCACCTTTGCGTCATTGAACATAGACCAAAGAATCACATCCACCGCTTCAATCACAACAATGATTGGACCACGGAGCATGATCAAAGAAGAGCGTCATTCATTCCTACTTCAAAAATATTATCAAAAGAACCCATCCACACACCAAAAAATTCAATTGGTAAACAATACAAACGCCCCAATGTGACCTTAGTGAGCCTTTCATGGAGGAGGAAAAAAGCCGAGGTGGACAACAATGTGTTAAGGCAGCGTGTCTACATGGTTTTTCGGGGTATTTCTTTAAAACTTGTTGGGACAGAATCAAGATGGATGTCATGGCATGATCAATCAATTCGCAAACCTTCATGACAATAACCATTGTTGGCTAAACTCTGCCAATATTTCTCTAATCCCAAAAAAGGAGGGTGATGAAGCGGTGATCGATTCCCATCCCATTAGCCTCATCACGCAATTGCAAATCTCATTCTAGAAGATGGCTAATTGTGTTGCACCTCCAATGAACAAGCTTGTCTCAAAAGCAGAAAGTGCCTTCATAAAAAAAGGAGGATCCATGATATTTCTTGTGACCGAGAAATTTAGCGACAAACTTCATAAATAAAAATGCTAATGCTCCTCTTCAAGATTGACATAAAAAACTTCCGATTCGATGCAGTGGGACTACTTGATGGATATGCTTCAACATTTGGGGTTCACCACCAAATTTCGAGATCATATTGGGATCTCCTATGCACCTCGTCCTCTAGAGTGCTCCTCAATGGAATTCCCGATGACCCAATTAAGGATTGTAGAGGCCTTTGGCAAGGAGACCCGCTATCACCTCTCCTTTTTTGTGTTGGATATTGACATTCTTCATCACATCCTTCGAAAGACCACCGACCAAGGGCACCTTCAAAATCTTCATGGGAGGGGCCCCACGGTCCGCACCTCCCTTTATGTTGATGACACCTCTATTTTTGTCATCCCCAATAAAAATGGCATCGACAACTTGTCTTGTACTTCCTGAGACGTCACTGGGCTAGTTGCCAATTGCAGAAAAATGGAAATGATGCCTACTAGGTGTGAGGGTCTTGATCTTGAGAATATCCTTCAAGATTTTCCATGAAGTACCTTAGACTCCCCCTTTCGGTCACAAGACTCAAGAGAATTCATGTTCAACATGCTTGACATTTCGATAGAGGTGCTCATGAACATTGATATCATAATAATATTTTTATATGGGTGGCATGTGAGAAGGTCACTAGCGGAAAATACAAAGTAAATTGGGAGATGGTTTGTAAACAAAAATATTATGGAGGCCTCGAGATACTTAATCTCTCAAAGTTTGCCTTGGCTCTTTGAATCAGATGGCTATGGCATGAATGGAATGAATAGACTAAGCCTTGGGTTGTAATATGGGGACTCCATGATAATGCCCATGGATGATGGACTTGGGTTTTAGGGAAGATCGATATGCTAGTGGATTCATCGGCTAACAAACAAGGAGAAGGCACGGTTTACCCAGGTTCAGGCCCCCGGAGGGTAATACCCTAATCATGCTTGTGTGTTCTTGATTATTGGTGAAGATTACAAGGTCAATGTAATAGCTATGATGGTATAGATTGGATCTTTCCTAGGGAAGATTATGCGTACGCTCGAGAGTCCCCCTCGGCGGCCTCTCCTAGCCTTTATATGGAATGCTAGGTCTCTCAAGTATTCTGACCAAGTCGGTTATAGGCTAAGGGCGAACCCTTGAATTCCCTAATATTGGGATTATTCTTGATCCATTGTAAGATCCCTCCTTTATAAAGGAAAAGGATCCCTGTGATTGCAATGCTAGTCCCTGGATCAATGCTAGCATCCACAGTTTAAGATGAAGTACACAGATACAAAGGTCATTTATTACATCCATTCCAGAGATAAACATAGTCTTTACAACTCCAAGGCCACAGGCCTAATACAAGAGTTTGAATAAGTAAATAAATCAAAGTATTCATATTCATGTGCCACATGCAAACATGTTGAGTGTAGACTCATGACACCTAATCCTCATCAGAGTAACCTGCAACATCACAAGTTACAACCACAGTGGGTTAATACTTTGGAATAGTATTGGCAAGTGATACCTTAGTAAAATTTTAAGTGCACTAGATACTATATGCAATTTGGCTAAGTGTAGCTTGGCTTGCTTTGCTCAAAATAGGTTTTCCCTATTAGTTGAAATCACTAAGTTTTTCTTTGTCAAAACTTTTCCCAAGGAACCACCAATAGACATTGAGGTCCTTCACCCTTGTTCACCCACAAGTTTTTACTTAGAAATTGGGATGAGGAGATTCTTGATAGCTTCCATGCCTTGATGCTCAAGTTGTCCATTGCCATGTACTTGGCTAAGTACTTAGATTTTTCCATCTGTAGAGGTTGTGCACTTTCCCCACCAAACTTGGTTTCACCAAGACAGGACCTTTCAGAAGCCTTCCCTTAGACCAAATGGACGTGTTCCAACCTATCATCCCACTACCACCAACTGTCCAAATGGCTAAGTTCTAGCAACTTATGTAATCCAGGCAGAGCCCATATTGCCAAGTGGCTGCACTAGAAGCTTCTTAACACTTGGCCTCTAAAATCTCTTTGTTCCTGGGTGGCTTACCACAAGCGAGATACACAAGGTAAACCATAGAAATGGGCCTTGTGTAACCACTCAACATAAACCTTTCCTTCCATTCCACCCAGGTGTTTCATTAACTTAGTTGTTTTATTAGACAAAACACAAGTCCAAAGGACTTAGGAATATTTTTATCATAACATGTATATATTTCACCAACCCTTGGTTGCTACTATCTAGGCTAAGCATGGCATATATAGTAACTTAACTTAGAAATTCCCTAGCATTTCTACAAGTACTAGGATTTCCCAACATGGCATATAAGCAAAAAAAATAGCATGCAAGTCTAACAAAATATTTCTAATGCTTAGTAGAAAACATAGGAATGATAATATTTATGAAGTACCACTTGCCTTGGTAGTTGGGAGAGTAGCACTCCTCACAATCACAATCACTAGCACCAAAATCTACACAAAGATTGGTAGCAACAAATTACACACAAAACATATACAATCAAAAATATATGCATGCATGCAAGAGGGCATATGATGATTTTTTTTAAAATTCAACCAAGAAAGTAAACAGTACTGATTCACTAACAAGTTAAAAACTTGCCAAACAACCAATATTTATACCCTAAATTATTTCCTAAACATTTCATAAACTCTATTTAGTCCTACACAAGTTTCTGCAAATAAAACCTTTTTAACATAAGCTAAACATTAAACACATTGCATATTTAGAAAGAGCTTGCTCTCCTAATTCCAACGGTATAAAATTTGTCAAATTCTAACATGGGGATCAAAAGTTATAGCCAATACAAATTTGAACATAAATCAGATTCAAAATCCAGTTTTAAATCTAACCCTAGCCACGCGTCTGTTTCTGATTGGTGCGTACCGCTTCGCACCGGATCATGCTCGGCTACCGTTGGATCTAACTAACACGCACGGCTCAGATCTAAATTTAACGGTTCGATAAGTGAACTAATCCTACGCACTGGATCTAGATCTGACGGCTACGAATCAACCGACCAAAACTGAGCGGCGCTAGCGGCGGCTACTGGCGACGGCGTGCTCTGTCTACGGAGGCGCGACGCTACAGGTCGCCCGGAAGGGTGAGAGGATGCTCACCAGGTTCGCAACGACGAGGAGAAGCTCAACTTGGCGGCGGCTTGGCAAGGGGCGCACGGAGGGGGCTGCTGGAGCTCGTCGGAGTTGCGGGCGGCGTCAGGTTCGAGTAGACGGCGACGTTGGCGACGCTCCTGGTCTCCCTAGCACAAACAAACGGCACCAGATGATGCACAAGACAGTGGCGAACAACTTCATGTGAATCAGAGGCGAAGGGGCGCAAAGGGCTTACGGAATTTGGTCGCCGGAGTCGAGGTTGTCGTCGGGTGCTTGCGGTGTCGAACAGAACCGACGACCTGGGGCAGTACAGGACAAACCAGTGGGGTCAGGAGGTGCGCAAAGAAGTTGCGAAGTGGCTCGTATGAACCAGAGGGGAAGGGGTGCACGGGGCTCACCGGAATCGATCGCCGGAGTGAGCTCTGTCTGCGGCGGTGTGAGGTTGATTGCGGGCAGCCTGGTGGCGAGAAGAGTGTGCAGTGTGGGGGGAAATGACCGCGGCGGGGTGTGGTTTAAGTAGGCCGAAGCGTGACAGGAAACGCCTGCAGAATCAATGGTAATTACGCCGCGGAATCAACGCCAGCAACGGCCAGCGGCGACGTGTTTTTCGCGAGTTTTGGGGAAGACGACGGTGACGTGGACGGGGCCCAGTTGTCTGCGAGAGAAACAGAGAGGGGGTGGGGTCCTGGAGTCAGTCGCTTGCTG
Source organism: Avena atlantica (assembly GCA_910589765.1). NCBI lineage: Eukaryota > Viridiplantae > Streptophyta > Magnoliopsida > Poales > Poaceae > Avena > Avena atlantica. Next base: position 323,650,969 of record OU342738.1, read on the forward strand.
GGTGCGTCTGCGAGTGAAAGAGGGAGAGAGGGGACCCGGGTGGGCTTAGTGGGCTGCTTTCTCAGTTGGGCTAGATTAGCAGCGCCAGCCTTTTTCCTTTTCTTTAATCCTTTTCTATTTCTGTTTTGAATTTCTGGAATGAATTTCAAAATGGTTTCAAAAGCTTTTTGAATCCAAACTTTTTCAGGATTTTGTAGGGTGTAACATTCATATTTCTGGGCATAGAAACATGTGGTCTCTCTATTCAAGCTTGGTTCTTTTGAATAAACAAAATAAACAGTGCTATAGCACTTGATTTGAAAATGTTTTGAAAATGGTTTTGAAACCATATTTGTTTTGTAAATTTTTGTCCAAACTCCACATTCAATCTAATCAACAAGGAAGCCAACAAAACTTGGTTTAAAACACTTATGCTCTCAAATGAGGATGGTCATTTGATTTAAGTTTGCTCACATAAAATAATAGCACTATGTGCTTCTGTTTTCTTGAAAATGGTTTGAAAATGATCTCAAAATTATATGCATGCATGAATGATGTGCAATCTTTGAAATCATGATTTTAGGGATGTTACATCCATGCGTCATGAATCTAGGCCTCCAAGGCTCCATAGCTGCCAACTTGTATTGGCCTTCGTGGTCCTTAGCCAATCATCACGTGGGCCTTCGGTTGGGCCAATGTAGTTGTACCCATGTCAGTAGCCCCCGAGTGACTAGTCGAGTTGTAGACTCGATTAGGGACTCAAAGTTGCAGATCATGTATCATACATTCATAGTCGACAATCATGCAAAAGATACCACACACCCGGAAGTGCATCGAGTCAGTGTCTCGCGTGTTTTTAGATGTTTAATATTCATAGGAATGATGGTTCAACACAGTTGGTGCTATCAATGGATCCGGGAAGAACAACACTAACCCAATCAAACTCGAGTCCCCGGACTCAAACCTGGTATATGCTGGGGTAGCACAACTCATGTCGTGAAGGTCTTACCGAATCGAACTCCAGCCTATGAATGGGTACCCAACGTGTGCATTAGGATTTTCCGTCACGCTGTAGGCATGTGATGGCGACAAAGGCTGCCACTTTTCGTTGGGACTTCAAGTGTAGAGTGTTGTAGCAAGCTTCTTTTCTCCACAAGGGTGACTCGAGGGTTTATATCAAACTCTCAGGGAATTGGATGGATATCTGCCTTCTCCTCTTCAAGGAAAATGTAAAGTAAAATAGTTTGTCTTCTGTCCCCAACTCCACCAAGTGGTTATCAAGCACAAGGTTTCGTGTTAGTAATATGAAATAAAAATAAAACAAACCAAAGTAAATAAAGTAAATTAAATAAATGCAAACTAGATGATATGGAAGATAGTAGAGTTGTTTTTAGGTTTCCATTAGTGATTACAAGTAGGAAAGTATTTTTTATTTTTGAAATAATAAATTGCAGAAAAAAAGATAGTAAATGCAATGGAAATGTGTTTCTTATGATAAAAATTAGACCGGGGTTCATGGGTTCACTTGTCTACTCTATTTTTAAATTGTAGTGATCACAAAACAATTCACCCAATGATAAAGATTTATGGAATTTCTATATGTGCTTGATAAAGGAATTAATATGGGCATAACATTCTAATATAGAGATAGAATACATGTCTCTCTTATACTCCTCAAGAAAGGGAAATCTCCATGAAATCTTGAATTAAGAACAAATCAGAGTATAGCTTTAAGCAATATTATATGATGTTTGAAATACAACTATGCTACCTTTATCTAACAAGGTTATAAAATGTCACAAGAGAACTATAGCACATGATTTCACTTTATTCCTAGTGAGGCAGCAAAAGAAAGGTAAAAACCAAAGTAGATCTTGAATATTATGTGTCACAATTCAATATCTACCACCATGCTACTCCATCTAACACACACTTCTCCCCATACAAGTTCTTGCATACAAGTTGGATCAAAACAAGCAATTAAGAACAGGGTACATGATATGTATCTATCAAAACATATTACACAAAATAGATTCCAATCTCAAATATCAAATCATAGAACAAAGATCCACCACATATGAATTACAAATATGACCATAATCATGTAGGGTAACTCATATGGTACTAGATCTATGAAGAACAAGAGAGAAATAGGTCAAGCTACTGCCACAAACACATAGCCCTAAGGTGGACTATTCCCTCTTCATCATGGTGATGATGTTGGAAAGGGTGGAGATCTCCCCGGAGGTGGATCCGGTGGAGTTTCCCCCTCCAATTTTCGCTGGATCTGACTCTCTTTGGTGGTCTTTTTGTCTATAGTGTGTTCTGTATTGAGGAATACCTGGGGTGGGGTCCTTATATAGGGTTTTTTAGGTCAAGAGAACTCCATGGGCAAAAGAATCGAGGCAATTGGATGACAGAGGAGCAAACGAGCATGGGTGGCGCACCCACCTGGGCTGCGTGCGCCACCTAGGCTCGTTTGGCCCTCCTGGTGGGATTCTTGTGCTCCAGACGCTTCTCGTGGATAAATATTGTCATTCCCAAAGTACAAGTCCATTTGACTTCGTATAGGTCTTGAAACATCAAAAACATTGAAAACGGGTGTTTTCTGCCCTGCCGGGTTATAACCAAAATAAAGGGGATCATTGGCAACTCCCCAAAAATCAATATAAAACATGGATATAAAATTATATATGATGCAAATATGTGGGAAAACATGTTAACAAACTACAAAATTCATGTATGCATTTTACATGCATCAACATCCCCAAGCTTAACCTATGCTCATCCCCGAGAATGAAGGTGATAAACTAAACATGGACTTTGGAGTTTGTTACCTTTGCTTCCGACATTATCATGTAGAGTTCATAGGCTCAATTCCTTTCAATGAAACATAACATGCAAGTGTAATATTGACATGGGTATGCCCTATAGGTGCCTAATGCTGGCCTACCCAGTACGGCCCGACAAAAGCCCGTGAAGACAACATACCCCTAATGGTGAAGCCCAGAAGGATTTCATGTGGCCCAAGCCCAAGAAGGATTTGACTCCTTGGAGGACATGTTTTCTTTAGATAGAAAATTAAAGGGGAAAACCCTAAACTTGTAACCGACTCGGCCTATACCGGGACCTAGTCTATCTATATAAAGGCCAGGAGGGCACGACGAGAAGGACATCCTGATAACCCTAGCTTACACACCACCATATCCAATCTGCGCACCCTTGTAATCTTTGGCTTCACCATCAATCGAGAGCAGACAAGCAGGAGTAGGGTTTTCCCTCCGGGGTCCTGAACCTGGGTAAATCCTTTGTCCCATGTTGCTTATATGTTATCCATTTTGCAATCTCCAGAGTCCCCTCCTTCTCCAAAACCCAGTCCATAACAATGGGCATTGACGAGTCGAACCCTCGTCAATTGGCGTCGTCTATGGGAACCGGGGATACTGATGTTGCGGTCGTGATGGCCCCATCCACCGTGATCTTTGACTCTTCCGCAATGGAGAACCACCTCCTCTTCGGCACCATTGACTTCACCATCCACTCACCAGAGACTCGCCAAGACTTTGACTCTATAAGAGACAGAGTCGACACGATGCTTGTGAGCCTATGCTTCCAGGTCGGCCAGGTTGGCACACTTCGCCTCCCTAAGCGAGTGGTGCCTCCGGCGATCGCACCTTCTTCGTGGGTGCCTCTCATAGGTGTGCTTGGCGCACCCTCGCTGACGTATGATTCGGATGACAGCAAGAGCTGCAACTCCAATCAACGTGACCCTCCTACGAAGGAAGGAACCTACGGTTCCGGATCTGAGAGTTGTGGGAGAAATGACCTCCCCCATCACTTCATGTGTGCGGTCGTTGTCGATGCCCACGTTGACAACAGGGCCAATCCAAAGGCTCCTAATGCTACGAATGAAGGTCATCCTCCGAACACCAACGCCAATGGCGGTGCACACCTGAATCCCAACGGGACCGCTCCTCGAAACCCCGATGCCATCGACAGTGGCGAAGCGACTCGACAGCAGATCCACCTCAATGATGACGAGTGGGAGAGGGTCAGATATGCTCTACGAGGCAACCATCTACCATTGGACGCTTCACGCGACATTGCTGATGGGCCACCACTGGATCCTCGTAAAGGAGCACAACCGACAGGTTGCGCAACACAAAGAGCTCGAACATCGTCGGAAGGCAGCCGACGAATCAAGCGATCAATGAGCCATGCTCTCCTCCATCGGAAGGTCCTCCTCAAAGGGAAACGACGACCACACCGCCTTTAAAAGTAGCTCTCGATTGGAGCACGTGGACCCAGGCGCCAGATGTGAGGCCACTAAGGCACTCAACCCGTCCTTCATGTCAATAGACTCGCAGGGAAACATGATGCCCAAAAGACCGTAGGGTGCGGTCATAGAAGCTACTACGTACCTACTCGCCAACCAACCACGAACCAGGGATCCATGATCCGCCGTACATAAGTACGCAATCGCAGGCCTAGGGCTCTTCGGAGCCACATTTACCGGGGAACAGACTCTGGAGCCAAAGAAAAAGGCCGCGGTAAGTTCACGAGGAACCGCATGTCCTCATCCGAAGAGGACGACCACGATCTATCATAGTGATGCCGCAGCCGCGGAGAAGGAGACGTAACTACGATGCTCGTGACAAGCTCATGCAGGGCAAGATCGACAAGCTACGCGCCAAACACACATTCTCCACCAAGTAGGAAGAGGAGGACACAGAGCTCTACGGTGCTAGATGCTTCAGCTGAGACATACGGAAATCGCAGATGCCTAAGGGCTTTAAGCTCCCTTCGGGCAACCCGAAGTCCGACGGCCTGTAGGAGCCAAAGATCTGGCTGGATGACCACGTCTCGTCAGTCAAACTGCATGGTGGAAGTAAAAACATAGCCATGCAATGCCTTTAGGTATAGATGAAGGGCGCGACACGATCATGGCTCAACAATCTCCCCTCCGGATCCATTCACAGCTGGGAAGATCTGGTTTACAGCTTCATCCGCAACTTCAAGGGCACCTGCAAGAGACCGACCTCAATCAAAGAGCCGCGTGCCTATTGCCAGTGGTCATACGAGTCTATTCGCTCCTACGTCTAGTGTTGGTCCGTCATCAAGAACTCCGCCAAGGATATCTCGGAGGAAAGGGCAATCGACGCCTTCAATAGTGACGTAAGACGCTGCGAACTCAGGGAAGAGCTGGGTCACATCAAGCCCAAAACCATCAACCACCTGATGGATAACGCCAATTGCTGGGCCAATGGGGAAGACGAGGTCCACAACAATCGAACATGTTTGGATGACGAGGACAACCTTGGCTGCAGATGTGAGCACCGAGGCAATAGGAGAGAGCTGATACCTTCAATCCAGATTACGGATATAGTATAGCTCTTTTTCCCTAGTAGACCTAGGTTATCGAATCCCCGGGAAGCAGAAAGCGTAGTAAAGTTACTTTAATGGATCTTCGAGAATTTTAGAATTCTTTTTGTGTTTTACTGGACCAAGATTTTGCGATCTTTTGTTATTGTCGATGATAGAGAGAGAGGGCCTAGGGCTTTTGGTTTCACCTGTAGTTGTGCAAAACATCTGATAGGAATAAAAGATAATAATAAGGGATTTCTATTTTCGTGCCCTTGGTTCGTTAGTTGTACTCACTTTTCCCCAGCCGCTTAGTTTTTCCTAACTTTTGTCCAGCTCCTTGTCCGAAACTCTCACATCGATCTAAAACTCGCTCTCCGTCGGGTCCCGTTGAAGGGTTTCGCAGCATAGTAAATCAAAAAATTTCTACGGATGCGAACAAGAAAGCCAAGATCTAATCTAGGAGATGCAATCAACAAGATAGATAGATGAGATCTTCATACCATTGAAGAAATCGCACAGCGGAAACGTTCAATAGAACGTGGTTGATGTAGTCGTACTAGCCGTCTCCTCCTCGCGATCCGATCCGATCTGATCCTACGCTGCAAGTGGCGGCGCCTCCGAGAGATGCACACGTATGGTTCAGTGATGTCTCCTCCTTCCTTGGTCCAGCAAGTAGGGTGGAGAGATGGATTGGATCTGCAACACGAAGGCGTGGTGCTATGGTGGAGAGTTTCTGCGATAGGGCTTCGCCTACGCGCAGTCAGGAGAGAGAGAGGTGGAGGGGCAGCAGGACGACGGCTAGGGTTGGAGGAGTAGGAGGGGGAGGGTTCGCCCCTGCCCTCTTTATATAGGGGGCTGGCCGGACCCACCTTGGCCCCTCCTCCAAGCCCTAGGGCGGCGGCCCCAAGGGTGGAGTGCGGGGCAAGTTTCCCCCTTCCTTCTAGAAGGGTTCCCTAGGGTTTCCCCTAGGGCTGGCCGGCTGGGCCTTTGGGGCCTTGTGCCCCTGGCCCAAAGCGGCCAGGGCACTCCCCCTTAGGCCCATGCAGCCCTCCAACAAGTGGGCCCACGTTGGTCCCACTCCGGAACCTTCTAGAACCTTCCGGTACAATATCGAATACTCCGAAACGATTCCGAAATCCAAAAACTGCTTTCCTTTATATGAATCTTATTCTCCGAACCATTCCGGAACCTCTCGTGATGTCCTGGATCTCATCCGAGACTCCGAACAAAAACTCATAAACCAATTATCCATTCTATCCTAGCGTCGAGGCACGTTAAGTGTGTGACCCTACGGGTTCGAGAATATGCAGACATGATCTTCTATCAATAATGAACAGCGGGATCTGGAAACCCATATTGACTCCCACATATTCATCGATGATCATATCGGATGAACCACGATGCCAGGATTCAATTAATCCCATATATGTATTCCCTTCGTCACGCGATATTTTACTTGCCCGAGATTCGATCGTTGGTATTGACATACCTAGTTCAATCTCGTTCACAGTAAGTACTTTACTCGTTCCGTAATCCGATATCACTTTGCGATTAACTCCTTAACCATGTTCTTGCAAGCGGTGTTGATATCGATTACCGAGTGGGCGTGAAGTATATCTCTCTGACTCGGGAGGGACAAATTCCATCTTGATACATACAACCCAACAAGTACTTTCCGATCACCTGAGAGACACCTTTATGATTAGCCTCACATAGGATGAAGTTTGATGACCTCAAAGCTTTCTTCCGATACCAGGGAGTTGTATTATCTCATGGTCTAAGGAATACAATACTTGACATAGGAAAAAAGCTTCGCAAAGATGAACACGATGACACGATCTAATTGCTCTGCTTAATTTGGGTCTGTCCATCATATCATTCTCCTAATGACACGATCTCATTATTAATCGACGACTCATGTCTATGGTTAGGAAACCTTAACCATCATTAATCAATGAGCTAGTCCATAGAGGCGTACTAGGGACACGGTGTTGTTCATAAACCACACAAGTATTAAAGTTTCCGCTTAATACAATTTTAGCATGGAATATAAACTTTATCATGAACAATAATTATAATAATAACATCTTTATTATTGCCTCTAGGGCATAATTCCAACACCCGTTAGTGGACCCTCGTCGTTATGTGCTGACAAGTAGGACACACCCCCGTTACGTGATGACAGGTGGGGCCACGTTTAGTCGGGTCTCGTCGTAGGACCCCCATGGTGTGGGGCCAGCTTGTTGGGAATGAGTTTTGGGGGTTGTGGTGTGGGACCATGTGGGGCGCGTATGGTAGTTACGTGCGCCCTGTCGCCTAAATTGGAAGATTTCTTTTTTGTTATTTTTATGATTGGCCTTTTTAAGAGCGCTTTTCCCCTTTATGTCGCTAACAATTGTTATTTTTTCCCAAAAAGGTAGCGAATCTAGAGCATCTTCTCTCTTCATTCATGGTTCCTTTTGGACCTCGTATTTTCCCAATCTGGCAGCAAATCTAACCAACACCATAAATATGTAGATGAACAGAGAAGATGTAGATAAAGCAACTAATAAAGGATTATATAGTACGATACTTAAACCAGGTTCGACAATTAGGCTGCTCAGCAGCAGCAGCTTACAAGTTCAACACAGACAACAAAACAAAAGAAGCTGCTTTACAGCAGCTGCAACATCAGCACAGGATCAGTGGCCCCTCATGGCCTGCGCTAGGAGGGCCTCCGCCTCCTTCCTGTGGCGCTTCCTCCACTTCCCGCCGCCCACTGCCTTGACCTTGGGTGCCTTGGGCTTGATCGAGGGCATGCGACACTCCTCGATGACCACCTTATGGAGGTTGCGGAGGTGAAAATCAAGCGCCTTGTGATGGGCTCTGAAGGCGTTGGCGTTCTTTGACAAGCCGCGGGTCTTCACGTCCTCGACATGCATCACAAGGGAGTTGAAGTCAGTGGTGAGGCTCCTGGTGCAGAAGGGGCACATGTAGACGTCGCCGGTGAAGAAGCTGTTGAACTGGACGAACTTCATCTTCCTTAGCACCTGATGAGTCTTGGTGTCCATGGACTCGTCGTCGCTGCAGACGTCGTTGCTATCCACCTATTGCAAAAAAAGTAGCGTGCAATAAGGACATGATTGAGATACCGTGATTATCGGGATTGATTACTTGCATAAATTAACCAATTGAGATCCCCTGGTTATTCCCCAATCCTAAAATCTCAAATCAAATCGAATACTGATCCCAACTACAGATCGGTGCTAGTACTGATCCCAACTATAGATCGGTGCTAGTACTGATCCCAACTAGGGGAATTCATGGAAATACAAGATCTAAGACAAGAGGATTAGCTACTGTAAAAATACCTAGCATCCACCGATTAGCCGAGCCCTAATAACACACGATCTAGCATCCAACAATGGGAATGGGGGAAGAACAAAGCAAGGGGAGAAAACCCTAGTTACCTCCAACCATGGGTCGACTAAGCTGGTGTCAAAGGGGTTCTCCGACCTGATGTAATCGTTGTCCCCGTAGGGGTCCCAGCCGTACGGGATCTGCAGGAGAACGGCGGGGGCATGTACGGGGATGGGGGCCTCCTCGCCAGTGGCTACGGCGGAAGAGGGGACGGGGATCTTGACGGGGATGGCAGCTGCCTTCAATGCCTCGATGGGGCCTAGTACAGGGACGGGGGCCTCCTCGTCGTCCGCCTTCGAGGCGACGATGGCCACCACACCGTTTTTCTCCATCGCCGGTGTGGTTGGGGTTTTCTTTGGGGGTTTGCAAAAGGTTTTGGGACAGTGGATATGGTTGCATGAGTGATTGAGTGACGAGTGAGAGTGAGGAGGCCTCTATAAAGGTGAAGGGAGGAGACGTTTTGTTGCACCACCGTGCACCGCGTAACCGCGTGCACTACTGCACCGTGCATAACCACACGCGTCCGCTACTGCCCCGTGCACCGCGACACGCGTACCATGTGTCATGTTTTCCCCCTCGTGTCTAACCTTGGCCACTTAGTTGTGCTCAGTTATACCCTCGAGTGTAGCACTGGTAGTTTGGTTGTACTCAGTTTTGTCCTCCAGTACTAACACTGTTGTGTGCAATATACTCACTTTTATCCTCCGGTGGCTGGTCAATAGAGAGTCAATGAATGGGTTTTAGCTAGCTAATTGAGTCATTTTATGCACAACAAATTCAAAATGATCAAAACATAGTGGCATCTACCCAGGAAGTCTTATTATGTGACCTACCACCATAAGAAAAGTATATAAATCAAGTTTTAACCTATCTATGAAGGTTCATGGCTTTCTACTCAAGCTTCTCCCCAAAACATCCCTCCCCAAAACGTAATTTGTCTGAATGAGGCAATAATTGTCAAACTGATGTATATTAGAATTTCAAATAGTTTGATGTGTGCCAATATGTATTTTATTGTATAAAAGAAGGACTTTCCATTTTTTAAATCTTTTTTTATATTTGAACCCCCTTGTCAGTTTTTCCTTTGGTTTTTAAGTTCTACTCAGCTTTCCCCTCCCTCTTAGTGACAAACTCTCACATAGGTGCTCATCTTGGCTGCTACGCTCTGATTGGCCGAGACAGTTTTCACACAGATCGTACCCACCAACCGTTGATCCTATGATTGATCCTCTGTGATCTAGCGGACAGGATAACCCCTGTATCTGTCGGGGGGCACCCTCTATCCATGCAAAATAACTAGTTTGCCACCGATGCTTTAACTCCATAAATAAATGATTTTGTATATAATTTGAAGGGAAAGTGTTCAAAGGTGTATAATTTTTGCATTATATTTCACTACATGTCCTAAGTGCGATTTCAAAGAGTTCAAAGGTGTATAATTGTTTGCCATATGCAAGTTTATGCATCACATCCCTACATTCTATGAAAATGATAATCTCTCAAGATTTTCTTAGCACATCATTATCACGTATTAAGTGCAATTTCATAGTGTTCAAAGGTAAACACCCCTTTCCTTTACATTAAGAGTTGTATAATTTTTCAATTTGAAAGTGTTCAAGAGTAGTGTCAATTATAAACACTCTTTTACATTAAAAGTTGTATAATTTTTCAATTTGAAAGTGTTCAAGAGTAGTGTCAGTTATAAACATGCTTTTACATTAAGAGTTGTATAATTTTTCAATTTGAAAGTGTTCAAGAGTAGTGTCAATTATAAACACTCTTTTACATTAAGAGTTATATAATTTTTTTTAATTTGAAAGTGTTCAAGAGTAGTGTCAATTATAAACACTCTTTTACATTAAGAGTTGTATAATTTTTTCAATTTGAAAGTGTTCAAGAGTTGTGTCAATTATAAACACTATTTTACATTAAGAGTTGTATGGTTTTTTTCTTAAATTTGGAAGTGTTCAAGAGTTGTGTCAATTATAAACACTCTTTTACATTAAGAGTTGTATAATTTTTTTTAAATTTGAAAGTGTTTAAGAGTTGTGTCAATTATAAACTGTTAGACCCCTCCTTTATAAAGGAAAGGATCCCTGTGATTGCAATGCTAGTCCCTGGATCAATGCTAGCATCCACAGTTTAAGATGATGTACACAGATACAAAGGTCGTTTATTACATTCATTCCAGAGATAAAACATAGTCTTTTACAACTCAGGGCCAAAGGCCTAATACAAGAGTTTATGGAATAAGTAAATAAACACAAGTCTTCATCTTCATGTGCCACAGGCAAGCATGTTGAGTGTAGACTCATGACTCCTATTCATCATCGGAGTAACCTGCAACATCACAAGTTACAACCACAGAGGGTCAATACTTTGGAATAGTATTGGCAAGTGATACCTTAGTATATTTTAAGTGGACTATATTACTATATGCATTTTGGATAAGTGTAGCTTGGCTTGCTTTGCTTGAAAATAGGTTTTTCCTATTAGTTGAAAACACTAAGTTCTTCTTTGTCAAAAACAATTCCCAAAGAACCACCAATAGACATTGAGGTCCTTCACCCTTGTTCACCCACCAATTTTTATTTAGAAGTTGGAGTGATGAGATTCTTGTAGCTTCCATGTCTTGATGCTCAAAAGTGTCCATTTCCTTGGACTAGGCTAAGTACTTAGGTTTTCCATCTGCAGAGGTTGTGCACTTTCCCCACCAGACTTGGTTTCCCAAGACAGGACCTTTCAGAAGCTTTTCCTTAGTCAAAATGGACGCGCTCCAACCTATCAACCCAACTACCACCAACTGTCCAAGTGACTAAGTTCTAGCAACCTATATGATCATGGCAGAGCCCATATTGCCAAGTGGTTGCACTGTAAGCTTTCTCAACACTTGGCCTCCAAATCCCTTCGTGCCTGGGTGGCATACCACAAGTGAGATACACAACCCAAGTCCATGGCCTTGTGTAACCACTCAACATAACCCAATCATTCCATTCCACCCAGGAGGTTCATTTGACTTAGTTGTTTTATTAAGAAAACATAAGTCTCTTGACTTAGAATATTTTTATCATAAACCATATAGATGTTCACCACCCTTGTTTGCTAAGTAGCTAGACTAAGCAGAAAATGATAACCTAACTTAGGATAATTTCCCTATCAATTCTACTATTCCTTTCTACTTAGGATTTCCCATCTTAGCACTAGGCAAAATATCATGCAATACTTTAGCAAAATATCTAATGCTAGTACAAAACATAGGACAGAAATATTGATGAAAATATCACTTGCCTTGGTAGTGGGGAGAGTAGCACTCTTCACAATCACAATCACTAGCAAAATCTACACAAGAAATAATAGCATACAATTACACACAAATATATACAACCAAAAATAATATGAATACATGCATGCAAGAATCTACTAGGTGGTGATTTTTTGAAAATTCTACCAAGTATGCTCATGAGTACAGAAACTTAACATAACACAAAATTTGCCAACTAAACTTATTTGGCACTAATATAATTTACCTAATTAAATCTATATCTAAAATAGCCTTAAACTTGTTCTCCAAATAAAAACATTTTAACTGTTACTATATGCTAAATAAATTGGATATTCTGAAAGGCCTTGTTTCACTGAATCCAACGGTATAAAGTTTGCAAAAATCTAACGTGGCATTCAAAAGTTATAAGCATTTGAATTTGGGTCAAATTTCTGATTTTAAATCTGTTTTCAGATCTAACCTAGCCACGCGTCGCGCTGTGATTGGCGCGTACCGCTTCGGTTGGATCGCGCTCTGCGGACCACAGGATCTAAGTGGGATCTGGCGGCTCAGATGCGCGCTTACCCCTTCGTTTACAATCTATCCTAGCCCTACGATCTGGATCTAACGGACACAACCATCAAGCCACAAACTGGCGGCGCTAGCGGCGTTGACTGGCGGCGGCGCGTCTGACTACGGCGGCACCGGCGTTCTAGGTCGCTCGGGGAGGGAAGGGTGTGCTTACTAGAATCGCAAGGTCGAGGCGAAGCTCAACGTGGAGGTGGCTTGGCAAGGGGCGCACCGGGTCGTCGGGGATTCCTCGCCGGAGTTCGCGAATGCGTCTGATGCGGCTGCTGTCAACGTTGGCGAGGTTCTGCGTCGCGCTAAGTCAAAAAGGGGGCACCATTAGACGTGTAAGACGATGGGGATACTATTCGTATCAGTCAGAGGGCAAGCGGCGGCTGGTACTTACGGGGAGAGGTCACCGGAGTTCGTGTAGAGGGCGGCGGCGCTCAGTCGAAGTCGTTGCCGAGGCTACAGATCATGCGAGAACAAACAAAGCGTGTCAGTGGATGCACAAGAAGTTGCTGAGCGTGATAGCATGAGTCAGGGACAGAGGGGAACACAGTGCTCACCGGAATTCGTCGGCGCGGTCGTCGGAACAGCGGCGGCGTCGAGCAAGTTGCGAGTAGCCTGGGGGCGTGAAGGGGGAATTGGTTGAGGGGAAATGGTCGCGAGAGAGAGGGGATTATATAGCCAGAGGCTCGACAAGAAATGCCCAGTGATTCAATGCCATTTACCTCGCGGAGTCAAAGCAGCAACGGGCAGCGGCGGAGTTCGTGCGCGAGATTTTTGGGGAAGACGATGACAGCGTGTACAGGGCCCGCTCGTCAGCGATGTGCGCGAAGTGAGTGTGGGGTCTGGCTGTCAGCGGCTCAGTGTGTGCGCTCGCGCGTGAGAGGAGAAAAAGAAATCCCCGGGTGGGCTGGCTGGGCTCGGTTCGCTGCTGGGCCAGAAACCTGGCGCCTGGCCCTTTTCTTTTGTTTGTTTCTTTTCTTTTTCTATTTCTATTTTCTGGAATGATTTTTGATATGAATTCAAATCCTTTTGAATCCAAACTGTTTTGGGAATTTTTGCAGGGTTTTGTGGGTTAAAAAACAGTCATTTTAACTAAGTGGTTACCTAGCAAGACTTGGTCAAACTTGGGTTTCAAAGTAAACAGAGATTTGCTCTAGTTTGCAAATATTTGTAAAAGGATTTTGAAACTATTTCTAAATTTGGAATCTTGGGTTAAAAGTTTCACCTAATCTTTCCAACAATGGAGGCAAGCAAACAAGTACTTAAACATTCAAATTTCAAAGGGTGATGGCCATTTGGGATAAATTGCCCACATGAAATCATAGCTCCAACTTCTGTCTCTAAATGATTTTTGAGAAAACCCTAAATGGGTGAATGATGCAAAGATGATATGAATGAGTTTGAAACTATGATTTTTGGGATGTTACAAATCTAACCCCCTTAAGATGAATCTCGCCCTCGAGATTCGGGTTGGCTAGCAAATAGGTGAGGGTGGTCTTTCCGAAGATCATCTTCTCTTTCCCATGTTGCTTCTTCTTCGGAGTGATGGTTCCATTGCACTTTACAAAACTTGATGGTCTTGGTCCTGGTAACTCTTTCTGCGGTCTCTAGAATCTTGACAGGCTTTTCCTCATAAGTGAGATCACTTTCTAGCTGAACTTCTTGCAAAGGTATGGTATCCTTCAAAGAAGACTCTTCCATTTCTGGGTGACATTTCTTAAGCTGACTTACATGAAATACGTTATGGACTGCTGATAGAGATTCTGGCAATTCAACTTCATATGCAACTTCTCCTTTGCGACTTAGAATCTTGAATGGCCCAACATATCTTGGTGCCAACTTTCCTTTGACTCCAAATCTTTTCACTCCACGGAGTGGTGATACCCTGAGATAAGCTCTATCCCCAACTTCGTAGGTGACTTCTCTACGCTTAGAATCCGCGTAGCTTTTCTGTCGGGACTGTGCTATCTTCAATCTGTCCTTAACCAATTTGACTTTCTCTTCAGCGTCTTTGATAAGATCTGGTCCAAATAAGCTTCTTTCTCCCACACCATTCCATAACAATGGGGTGGTACACTTCCTTCCGTAGAGTAACTCAAACGGTGCCATTCCAATACTAGATTGATAACTGTTATTGTAAGAGAACTCTGCATACGGCAAACTTTCATCCCAACTTGCTCTATAGTCTAAAGCACAGGCTCTCAACATGTCTTCAAGAATTTGGTTGGTTCTTTCTGTTTGTCCATCCGTTTGTGGATGAAAAGCAGTGCTGAATTCCAATCTCGTTCCTAAGGATTCATGAAGCTGTCTCCAAAAGTGAGATGTGAACTGGGTTCCTCTATCTGATACTATACTCTTAGGCACACCGTGAAGGCATACAATTCTGCTCATGTAAATTTTAGCTAACTTGGCACTTGTATAGGTTGTCTTCACGGGTATAAAATGAGCCACTTTAGTTAGGCGATCCACTACTACCCATATGGAATCATATCCTGACCTAGTCCTTGGTAATCCGGTAATGAAATCCATACCAATATTTTCCCACTTCCATTCAGGAATAGGCAGTGGTTGAAGCAAACCCGCTGGTTTTTGGTGCTCCGCTTTGACTCTGCTGCACACATCACACAAGGCAATATGTTCGGCGATGTCTCTTTTGAGATTGTTCCACCAAAATCTTTCCTTCATGTCCATGTACATCTTGGTATTTCCCGGGTGAATAGAATACGGAGAGTTGTGTCCTTCTTGTAAGATCAGTTTCCGCAACTCTGGGTCTCGTGGAACACATATACGTTTCCCGTGCCATAAAGTACCCTGTGCGTCAACATGGAAACTCTTAGCCTTCCCTAGACTAATATTTTCCTTAATCTTTTCAATTTCCTCATCAGTCTTCTGAACTTCTCGGATTTTGTCCAATAGAGTGGGTTGAACATCTAAGGACATGAGATATCCTTCTGGTACAATCTCCAATCTGAGTCCTTTGAATTGCTTACACAAGTCATCTGGCAATTCCCCTTTTGTAAGGCCATTTACAAACGTCTTACGACTTAGAGCATCGGCTACTACATTCGCTTTACCGGGGTGGTATTGCAAACTTAAGTCGTAATCCTTGATAAGTTCTAGCCATCTTCTTTGTCTCATATTGATTTCCTTCTGGGTGAAGATATACTTCAAGCTTTTATGATCGGTGACACTTCACAACGCTTTCCCAAAAGGTAATGTCTCCATGTTTTGAGTGCATGGACGACAGAGGCTAACTCCAAATCATGAGTAGGATAGTTTACTTCATGAGTTTTGAGTTGTCTCGAAGCATAGGCTACGACTTTACCATCTTGCATAAGTACGGCACCCAAACCTTGATGAGAAGCATCACAATATACTTGGAAATCCTTTTCCAAATCTGGCAGACATAGAACTGGTGCAGTCACAAGTCTCTTCTTCAACTCTTGGAAACTGACTTCGCAACCTTCAGTCCAAGCAAACTTCCTGTCCTTCTTTAGCAATTCTGTCATTGGCTTAGCAACCTTTGAGAAATTTTCAATGAACCTTCTGTAATAACCTGACCGGAGATCAATCTTCGAGAATACACATGCTCCTTCTAGCTGATCAAATAAGTCGTTGATTCTTGGCAAAGGATATTTGTTCTTGATGGTAACCTCGTTGAGAGAACGGTAATCAATACACAATCTTTGTGTTCTATCCTTCTTCTCTACGAACAACACTGGGGCTCCCCAAGATGAAGAACTTGGTTGAATAAACCCTTTCTGTATCTGTTCTCCTAGCTGTTTCTTGAGCTCTTTCAATTCATCAACTGAAATTTTGTATGGTCTCTTAGCTATTGGTCCTGATCCTGGCACTAAATCTATCAGAAACTCCACATCTCTATCCGGTGGCATTCCTGGTAACTCCTCTGGAAACACATCCGGATATTCACATACTATTGGCACACTGTCCATGCTAACCCCCTTAAGAGAATTCAGCTTACTTCCTTTGGATTCAAAGTTTGACTTAAATTTTATTCTTTTTCCTTCGGGGGTTGTGAGTGTAACAGTACGATTGGCACAATCTAATACTCCTTCATACTTAGCCATCCAGTCCATCCCCAAAATTACGTCTAGTCCTTGGGAATCTAGGATTATCAGGCTTACTGGAAATTTATGATTACCAAACTCTATGGTGAGATCCCGGCATCCAAGGCTTACTATCATGTCTCCCCCCGGAGAACTAACTTTTATTGGACACCCAATGTTTTCTGATGCAAACCCATTTCTATCAACAAATGCCTTTGATATGAATGAATGAGATGCACCGGTATCAAAGAGTACAAATGCTGAAATTGAATTGAGTCTGAACTTACCAGCCACGGCATCAGGCTCCTCATAGACCTCCTCCACATTGATGTGGTTAACCTGTCCTTTCTGAAAAGGATTTGGCTTATTAGGTCCTTCAACTTTCTTCTCAGGGCACTCATTAGCATAATGCCCCAGCTTTTTGCATTTGAAGCACTCAACCTGACTGATGTCCTTTTTAGGAGGTTGGCCTCCACTTCCACTACCATTTCCACCATAGTGGCTCTTATGTCCACCCTTGTGGTTCTTGTACTTGTCCTTGTCATGACTGCGGTGATGCTTGTTGTCATGACGGTTGTGGTTGTGCTTGCTGAATTTCCCATGTTTATGGGATCCTGAGCTTGTTGGAGATATGCCCAAGAGGCAATAATAAAGTGGGTTATTATCATATCTTCATACTTATGATAAATGTTTACATACCATGCTATAATTGTATTAACCGGAAACATTAATACTTGTGTGATTTGTAAACTAAAATAAGAGTCCCTAGTAAAGCCTCTTGTTAAACTAGCTTGTTGGTTAATATATGATCATGGTTTCCTGATCATGAACATAGAGATGTTATTAACAACAGGGTCATATCATTAGGAGAATGATGTGATGGACATACTCCTATAGATAAGCGTAGCATAAAGATCAAGTCATTTCAATAGTTCAATTGCTATATGCTTTCTGATACATAGTAACCTAATTCCTTCGACCATGAGATCATGCATATCACCTTTGCCGGATGGATGCTTTGATGTCATCAAACACCACACCGTAACAGGGTGGCTATAAAGGTGGCATTGAGTGTTCAGAAAGTATTGGTTGAAACACATGGATCAAGAGTGGGATTTGTCCATCCATATGACGGATAGATATACTCTGGGCCCTCTCGGTGTAATGCCATCCAATTAGCTTGCAAGCATGTGACTGGCTCACAAGGGATCACATATCACGGGAACGAGAAAAGAGTACTTATCGGTAACGAGGTTGAACTAGGTATGCAGAGATACCGACGATCAAAACCTCGGATAAGTAAACTATCGTGAGACAAAGGGAAATTGGTATCGTATGTAAGTGGTTCATTCGATCGCAAAGTAATCGTAGAAATATGTGGGAGCCATATGAATTTCCAGATTCCTCTATTGGTTATTGTTCGGAGAAGTGTCTCGATCATGTCCGCATAATTCACGAACCGTAGGGAGACACACTTAAGGATTCGACGTTGTTTGAGTAGTTATGGTATTATGATAAAGAGACCGAATGTTGTTCGGAGTCTCGGATGGGTTCCGGGATATCACGAGGTGATCCGGAATGGTCCGGAGAATAAGATTCATATAAGGAAAGTCCCGTTTCGGAGTTCGGGAATGATTCCGGTGTTTTCATCGGGAATGTTCTAGAAGGTTCCGGAATGTCCGGCACTCCGGGGGGGAAGGGGTACATGAATGTGTCATTGCATATTGAATGATTGCATCATGTACTAAGTGTTCTTGCTGTTCCAAATAAAGGATTAAATTGAATCGTAAAACAGAAAAGTCAAATGTCTAGTTTGAAAGTCAAACGGCTAAAACAAGAAACTGTGGGAAACAAGCAAGAGGTGGTTGGAACCGACTTGGGGGAGGAGTCCCTCCAAGCTGGCGCGCCAACCAAGGCCGACTTGGGGAGGGACTCCCCTCCCCTTGGCCTCCCCTCCCACCTATAAAAGGAGGGGCAGGGCCTCCTCCTCTAGACACACAAGTTCCTATCTTCTACCTCCGGTTTAGAGCCGTTTCGGTTTAGAGCTTCTAATTGCTTTAGCCTTCGGTTTAGAGCCTTCTAATTGGTTTAGAGCCTTCTAATTGGTGTGTATAATTACTAGACCACTAATAGCCTCTCTCATACTCCACCATACTCGCTCCGGCTTAAGGCGAAGCCCTGCGGGATCTCCCCTCTACTTCCGGTACCACGCCGTTGTGCTGCCGGAATCGCGAGGAGAGTGCTACAACCTCCGCTGCCTGCTGGAACAAGGGAGAGGAAGGTCTTCGTCGAGTACCGAACGTGTGACCGACTGCGGGAGCGCTGCCGGAACGCAGCGCCGGAAGGATCGTCTGCGCGATCTTGAGATCGGAAAGAGTACGACTACATCATCCACGAGAATCTGCTCTCGTTAACCGCTTTGGAATCTTTGAGGGTAAGTTATTCCATCGACTCGTTGCTACAATCTAGTAGATAGATCTTGGATTGTTTGTTTGTATGCGATAGAAAATTTTTGTTTTCCATGCTACGAACCCCTACAGTGGTATCAGAGCCGTGTCTATATGTAGATCTGTTGCACGAGTAGAACACAATGGTCATTGTGGGCGTTGATGCTTTTGTTGTTGATTGCTTCTTGTGTACTTTGCATCTTGCGGGATGGTGGGATGAAGCGGCCCGGGCTAACCTTACATGACATCGTTCATGAGACTTGCTCCACGCTTTACATGCAACTTGTATTGCATAAGTGGCTTTGCGGGTGCCTGTTTCTCCCAACATAGTTAAGATTCAATTTACAACGGGTGATTGACAATACTAGTATCAATGTTGTGGTTCTTGTTCGTAAGTTAGAACGACACTTATTGAAAGCCCCAAACCACGTAAAATATGCAAAGAAAGTAGAGGCGTCTAACTTTGTTTTGCAGGGGTGTGCAGTGATGTGATATGGCCATGATTGTGATTATATATGATGTATGCAATGTTCCTTATTGTAAGTCGGCAACCGGCAGGAGCCATATGGTTGTCTTTAATTTCTGTTAAGACCCGCGTGTCTATTCAAAGTAGTTGTAATAGTTGAAGCCGGTGGACGACAACCATGGAGCAGCGTCATTGACCTTGATGCAATGTCGGTGATGATGGAGATCATGTTCGTGCTAGAAGATGGAGATCGGAAGCACAATGGAGAAAGGCCATATCATATCACATATTATGAATTGCATGTGATGTTAATCCTTTATGCATCTTGTATTGCTTAGTAGACGACGGTAGCATTATAAGATGATCCCTCATGCACATAAATTTCAAGTAATAAAGTGTTCACCCTTAGTTAGCACCGTTGCTAAAGCTTGTTGTTTTGAAGCACCACGTGATGATCGGGTGTGTTAGATTCCGCAAGTGTATACAACGTGGGCAAGCCAGATTTGCTCATGCGGAAGCTAAGGTTTAATCTTGACGAGCCTAGCATGTACAGACATGGTCTCAGGAACACGGATCACCGAAAGGTAAAGCATGAGTCATATAGGAGATATGATGAACATGTTGATTGTTCGCCATTGAAGCTATGTCAACTCTCGTGATGATCGGTTTTGATATGGTGGATTTGGTTCGTGTGATCACTAAAACAATGTGAGGGATATTGTTTTGAGTGGGAGTTCACCTAGATTAATTTAATTATTAATTAGAACTCAATTTATCATAAACTGAATCAAAGTGAATTTGCATAGTTGTTGTAGTCATTGGCATCCGTTTACCACCTTGCGCTTAGTTATAATTGAGATGATAGAACTATAGAATTCTGGTTAGTTACTTTACGAACTGGTATCGTATTGTTTTGAAGTGTTAATCTAAAGTTTAAAAGTCCTATTGCAAACTTTCAGTAAGTTCCAGTTACTCCATGAAGTTTAATAATTGGTATTAAAACAAGAGTAACAGTTCCAAGTGTTAGTGTATAAGTATCATGTTTGTCTCCATGATTCTTGATATTCAAAGGATTCTCTTAATATCAAGGTTATCTAGGATCTGAAAGAGTTGTTTCAGAAACCATGATGTGTGGAAGATATTGTGATATCTGAAACGAAGTTTTGGTTGCAACATGATAGAGTATAATATGGCAAAAGTCATGTTCTCATATTTGATGAGAATTTGCAAAAGGTTGGAGACACTAGTTGTCCTAATCCACCAAAATGTTTTGGATAGCAACATTATACTCGCGATTCACCATTATAAGCTAAAGGTAGCTTGATCATGGACGATACCATGATAAGGATGAATAATTGATGTAGGTAAAATGTTTACTACACCAAGAGATTGCTAAAGAAAGGAATTTGAAAGAACACCAAACATTTGATGATGGTGATCTACTTCAAAGTGCAAGTCCAAAGACATTGGTATTTAACTATACACGCTTTGGACTATGTGTCATATGTATGACTCCACTATTGATATTGATAGATTCTTTCAAACAGAAAAGGAAATACTGAAAGAGAATCTCATAAATATATGGCAGAAAAGAAAAGACTAGAATTGTTCAGTTTAAGTATATAGATGATATACATGTTATGGCTATATTCTTTGCTTATTAAACAATGTGGTTCTTAAGTATTTGATACTGAATTTGTTGGTATGAATCGTCATAAAACAACAGAATTCATGAACTACAGTGGCCTAAGTAATTAGCAAAAGAATATGTGATGATGTTCATCGAGAACAAATAAAGGGTTATTGTGTTGCTCGTTAAACATCAAAGCTTGCCTTCAAGATTTGTTTTATCAGGTGTTATGAGAACAAAAGGGTTGTTCAAATAATTGCCGTAATCCATAAAAGATGGATGATTCACAAATCTCGTTGGAAAAATCACATCCATAAAGCTAATGCTAAAGATGTCGAAAGACAAATTGATTAAAAGATCACTTAGGAAGTGACATCGCCGTTTAAATTATATTGGAAAGAAAACATGAAGAAACTCCATATGTATGGAATTTTGGAGTCTTTTGATTTTGATCAAATGACGCTTGTGAAACTTTCCTAGAGATAATTAAAACTTCGTTCATAGGCCAAAATTAGAACGAAAGACTAGCTTATTTGAACTTGTACATATTGTTGTACGAAGTCCATTATGTGTAGTCAAGAGCGGTGGATTTCAACTTCATATGCTTTCTCCGAAAATTTGAGTGAATATATGAATATTTACTTAATAAGGATGAAGTGTGAAATATTTGAAAAGTTCAAAGATTTTCAAGATGAAGTGAAAAATAATTGTAACAAGAATATAAATAGTTTATGATAAGATCATAAAGGAAGATATTTGAGTTACAAGTTTAGCATAATACCTAAGATTTAAGGAATCGTTCCGTGGATTTGCATTTTCTCGAAACACCATAAGAGTATGGAGTGTTCGAGATATGTAATTAAACCATGTTTGACATGGTAAGATCGAAGGTGTAATTCATAAAACTGCCATTATATTTTAAAGATTAAAAGCTTTAGAGATTATCGTTTTTCCACTGAAAAGAGCTTCATCATAATCCGTTGAAATGACACCATATAAGGTTATGGTTTGTGATAAAACCCAAGTAGTCCTTTCTTAAACATTGGTATGCTATACATAATAAAGATGTTTGCAACCAAAGTCGGATGAATCTGTCTTTGTTAAGTATTTCTCCATAACACCGGAGACAAAAGTGTTTGTCGCTTAGAACGTCAAGTTTCTTTAAGAAGGAATTTTTCGTGAAAAGTTAAGTGGGAGGACAATAGAACTTTGATAAGGTTAAAGGAACCTTAGCTATATGTGCAGAGTTGCGCAACGCCGAAAAGTGTTCCGGAGGCAGCAACAATGCTCATGGCTCACGTGCCTCAAAGGTTGTGATCACGGAGATCTAAGTTCCTATTGAAACAAGTAGGTCGGGTAAACAATCAAATACCAAGATTTGAGGGTTGAATCATTATTTGAGAATAATGAACCGACTACATGCAAAGAAGCGATGATGGGCCCTGACTCCATCAAATGGCTTGAAGCCATAAAATTCGTGATAGTTCCATACACGAGAAATCAAGTTTTGAACTTGAAGGACCCTCGAGAAAGGTGTAAGACCTTACAGTCGTGTTTGGATCTATAAAGAAATAGACATGGATGTTTTACATCTATGAAATAGTCGACATGTTGGGAAAGAGTTCACAAAATGTTCAAAAGTTGACTATGATAAGATTTGATCTTTCATAGTGATATTTAGTCTAGACGGATTAATGTAGCAACCACTACATATAATTTGTTATATGGTAGTTGAATAAACAAAACAAGTTCTTCTAATAGAATTGTTACCTAGGACATGTGCGTAACATGGTCCATAGGGTTTTTGTTAAATCAAAGGATGCTAAAAGCATATGCAAACTTCAATGGTTGAAGTGAGCATTGCGGAGTTGGAATCTTCACTATGATGAAACTGTTAAAGGAGTTTAAAAGTTCATTAGAGACAATGAAGATGCTTGCATTTGCAAGAAATTAAGTGGGAGCGCTAAGACATGTTTCTAATACATTATGTGGAAGACATATTGTTAATTGGAAATAATGTATCTTTTATTAACACATATTAAGAATTTCATCCTGATGAAAGACTTAGGCAAAACCCAAATATTTGGCATCAATAGACGCTAATATGGTTGTGCCAGAAGTACATAGACGAGATATTGAATGAGTTCAATATAGAAACTACAAGAAAGGTTCTTGTCGCACAGAAAGGATTGAATAAGTTCAATATTGATGATATATTCAAGTGTATTGACATTTGGTAAGTGAAACAAAGATTCAAGTATAGGTTGATACTTGATGTATGAGATCACAAAAAGTATTTATCATGCTGTGATGTGTACAAATCCAGATATGTCCTATGCTCTAAATGTTATGAGCATATACCAGAATGATTCGTAAGATGATCACTGGACAATAGTAAGGATATTCTTATGATCTTTTGGAAGAACTAAGAGTATATTGTTTGTAGAAGTGACAAATAGATGGTTAGTTCATTGTAAAAGTACTACATTGATACTAGTTTTGTCACAAAGTGCAAATTAAGTTTATCTCAATCTAAACTAAGGGTGGCACAATATAATGGAAAGTAAGTTCCATAATGGATTTGGATGAGTTCCAAAGTTAAGACATTGTGACAGATACTACAACAAAAGGCTAAGTATATGACTGCTATTATAGCAGCAAAAGAGGGCATTTGTGTCAAGAAGTTTGTTATCAAACTAGGTGTAGTTCATAGTGGGATAATACTATGAAGATATATTGTGCGACAATATTATCAACATGTTTTAACCCCAAAGAGCTAAAGGTCACACCGAAAGACCAAATTTATACAAAGCCATCTCATTAGAGAATGAGTGATGCGTAGAGACGCAAAGACATGCAATTACACACGGACCTGGAAGTGTCAGATCCGGAGATCAGTTGACCACTAGCAATCGTGTACATACAACACCGGAAAGCCATAGGTGTTAAATACACAAAGGTTTGAAACTAGATTATTGACTCTAGTGCAAGTGGGAGACTGTTGGAGATATGCCCAAGAGGCAATAATAAAGTGGGTTATTATCATATCTTCATACTTATGATAAATGTTTACATACCATGCTATAATTGTATTAACCGGAAACATTAATACTTGTGTGATTTGTAAACTAAAATAAGAGTCCCTAGTAAAGCCTCTTGTTAAACTAGCTTGTTGGTTAATATATGATCATGGTTTCCTGATCATGAACATAGAGATGTTATTAACAACAGGGTCATATCATTAGGAGAATGATGTGATGGACATACTCCTATAGATAAGCGTAGCATAAAGATCAAGTCATTTCAATAGTTCAATTGCTATATGCTTTCTGATACATAGTAACCTAATTCCTTCGACCATGAGATCATGCATATCACCTTTGCCGGATGGATGCTTTGATGTCATCAAACACCACACCGTAACAGGGTGGCTATAAAGGTGGCATTGAGTGTTCAGAAAGTATTGGTTGAAACACATGGATCAAGAGTGGGATTTGTCCATCCATATGACGGATAGATATACTCTGGGCCCTCTCGGTGTAATGTCATCCAATTAGCTTGCAAGCATGTGACTGGCTCACAAGGTATCACATATCACGGGAACGAGAAAAGAGTACTTATCGGTAACGAGGTTGAACTAGGTCTGCAGAGATACCGACGATCAAAACCTCGGATAAGTAAACTATCGTGAGACAAAGGGAAATTGGTATCGTATGTAAGTGGTTCATTCGATCGCAAAGTAATCGTAGAAATATGTGGGAGCCATATGAATTTCCAGATTCCTCTATTGGTTATTGTTCGGAGAAGTGTCTCGATCATGTCCGCATAATTCACGAACCGTAGGGAGACACACTTAAGGATTCGACGTTGTTTGAGTAGTTATGGTATTATGATAAAGAGACCGAATGTTGTTCGGAGTCTCGGATGAGATCCGGGATATCACGAGGTGATCCGGAATGGTCCGGAGAATAAGATTCATATAAGGAAAGTCCCGTTTCGGAGTTCGGGAATGATTCCGGTGTTTTCATCGGGAATGTTCTAGAAGGTTCCGGAATGTCCGGCACTCCGGGGGGGAAGGGGTACATGAATGTGTCATTGCATATTGAATGATTGCATCATGTACTAAGTGTTCTTGCTGTTCCAAATAAAGGATTAAATTGAATCCTAAAACAGAAAAGTCAAATGTCTAGTTTGAAAGTCAAACGGCTAAAACAAGAAACTGTGGGAAACAAGCAAGAGGTGGTTGGAACAGACTTGGGGGAGGAGTCCCTCCAAGCTGGCGCGCCAACCAAGGCCGACTTGGGGAGGGACTCCCCTCCCCTTGGCCGCCCCTCCCACCTATAAAAGGAGGGGCAGGGCCTCCTCCTCTAGACACACAAGTTCCTATCTTCTACCTCCGGTTTAGAGCCGTTTCGGTTTAGAGCTTCTAATTGCTTTAGCCTTCGGTTTAGAGCCTTCTAATTGGTTTAGAGCCTTCTAATTGGTGTGTCTAATTACTAGACCACTAATAGCCTCTCTCATACTCCACCATACTCGCTCCGGCTTAAGGCGAAGCCCTGCGGGATCTCCCCTCTACTTCCGGTACCACGCCGTTGTGCTGCCGGAATCGCGAGGAGAGTGCTACAACCTCCGCTGCCTGCTGGAACAAGGGAGAGGAAGGTCTTCGTCGAGTACCGAACGTGTGACCGACTGCGGGAGCGCTGCCGGAACGCAGCGCCGGAAGGATCGTCTGCGCGATCTTGAGATCGGAAAGAGTACGACTACATCATCCACGAGAATCTGCTCTCGTTAACCGCTTTGGAATCTTCGAGGGTAAGTTATTCCATCGACTCGTTGCTACAATCTAGTAGATAGATCTTGGCTTGTTTGTTTGTATGCGATAGAAATTTTTTGTTTTCCATGCTACGAACCCCTACAGAGCTGCCACTGTCATCATAGTGAGATCGTTTGTGAGACGATCCCGAGCTGTTCTTGTCGGAGTGTTTCCTATTTTTACTCTCGACTTGCTTCATTTTACTTTCCAAAATAGTAGCCTTGTCACACAAAGACTGATAAGTTGGAACATATGCCACAGACAACTGCAGATTCAGCTCATCATTTAAGCCTACAGAAATTTTTCCTTTCTTTTTGCATCTGTATCAACCTCATCCGGTGCATAGCGCGCCAGATTGTTGAACTCTTCTATGTATTCTGCCACGCTACGGTGGCGCTGTTTTAGGTTGTGAAACTCCTTCTTTTTCAGACTCATCATTCCTGATGAGATATGAGCAGTGCGAAAGCCATCTTCAAAGATAGCCCAAGTCACCTCATCAATAGGAGTGGTGATTTGGAAGTTGTCCCACCATGTGGCGGCTGGTCCTTCCAACAGATGTGCTGCGAATCTGACTTTTTCAGCATCCGTGCAGCCCACGGTCACTAAGTCCTTGTTCACGGAACGTAGCCAGTCATTGGCCACCATGGGATCAGTTGTTCCCGCAAACTTTGCTGGCATCAAACGCAGAAATCTGGTGAGCATATCAAAACCCGGAGGGTTGTTGTTGTTGTTGGGGTTGTTGTTGTTGTTATTCTGGTTTTGGATGAATGTCGTCATCATTTGCATAAGTTGTGTTTGCGCATTCATCATTTGTTGCATTTCCGGGGTGATGTTGTTGGGGTTGGGGTTTGCGCGACGGGGAGGCATCTGTGGTTTGTTCAAATAGATAAGAATGAGATACCCATAGATGTTTCATGCACAATACATCATAAGCAAACACATAACAAACATCATAAGAATAAAAGTTCAACAACCACATAATAAGCTCATGAAGTAAAACATGTCGTGGGAATGACCACGGCAGATGCTGCAATAGGCAGCGAGTAGTAGAACGAAGGGCAAGGGCGGCCAGCCATCTGCGGTGCGAGATGAGGGCAAAGACACAGGGATTTACCCAGGTTCGGCCCCCCGGAGGGTAAAGACCTACTCCTGCTGGATTGTATTATGGAGGTGTTTACAATGGGCGTACTCGGCGACTAGGCGGCGAGTAGCTTGGGTGTATGAAGGAACGTGTCTCTACTCACCCCTTAGGGAGGTTTATATAGGCTTACCTCCCCTAGGGTTTACATATCTCAACCGATTTGGTTACAACTTTGGCAATCGTTTAAACCTAGACCGACTGGGCCTATCCACTCGCCTGGGCCTTCAACTTCCAGTCGCCTGGTATCTTGCTGGGCTTTGATCCACTCGCCGTTCTGCAGGCCCACTCGCCAGCCTTCGGGCCAGTCGGAAACGTCCCGCTGAGTATACCCCAGTAGGCGTATCCCCATCAGTAGTCCCCGAGGCCGTCGTTGATTAGGCATGGGTGGCTGCTGGCAGTCGGAGTATATGGCTTCAAGTTGGCATCCAGTCAAATCGTCGGCGGGCTCCTGCATGAGAGAATAAATCCGGTGAACCGAGTCGCGTCTTGGGCGAGTCGAGCCAACGGGACACGGTCTCAGCGAGTGACTTTAGCGAGCCGAGTGACAGGAGGCAGACCGTCGGGCGTGGTCAAACTAGCCGTTAAGGTAACTCAACGGTAACTTTTGGCGTAATCATCGCGTTGTAACGGCCCCCTAATTTGGCGGGCAACCTCCGCTATATAAGAGGAATGGTAGGCTATCGGAAAGCCAACCGCCCACCATTTCTTCCGAGTACGCACAACTTCCGTACGTCGATTCCGCGATCTGATCGACCCGCAACCCTCCGACCTCCAAGTAAATCCTCAGCCATGGCCCTCTCCACTGAATCTTGGGGTAGATCCAAGTGCACCAGGGCGCAGCTGGCCTCCTTCGAGGAGGCCGGAATCCTGCGGGCCGGCTGCTGGCGTATCCCCGCAGCCGGAGAAACGACCCCGAACCCGCGAGAAAGAGAGTTTATCTGCTTCACTAGTCACCTCGAGCGGGGGTTAGGGTTTCCCACCTCCTTATTCTTCCGGCGCTTCTGTGCCTACTACGGGATCCAGCCCTCAGATCTGGGTCCCCATAGTATCGAGCAGCTCGCCATCTTCGTGGCGTTCTGCGAGTGCTACTTGGGCTGCCGGCCCTATTTTCCCCTGTGGCAAGATCTGTTCCACGGACGGATCAGCCGCGAGGAGGCAGGCGGCCCAATGCTAGCCGCGGGCGGCTTAACCTTTCAACTCAAATCTAAAGCCTCCTTCTTCGACCTGATGCTGCCGGCCAAAGCAGCGAGCGACTGGAAAAAGTCGTGGTTCTATGTGACCGAGGC
This sequence comes from Avena atlantica, assembly GCA_910589765.1. NCBI lineage: Eukaryota > Viridiplantae > Streptophyta > Magnoliopsida > Poales > Poaceae > Avena > Avena atlantica. Next base: position 323,679,402 of record OU342738.1, read on the forward strand.
GACTCCGGAGGACGAAGCAGTAATCCCGCGGTACTCGGCCAACCGTTCCGAGCCGCGCCATCTCCAGGTCGGCAAGCTCCCCGATGACCAGCGGATGGTCGTCGACGAAATGCTCCAGACCATTCGCGGTCTGAAGAAGAAGGGGCTCCAGACGGTGAACTTGTACAACTGTTGGCTTGGGCGGCGGCTCGTTCCGCTCGCCCAACGCGAGCATTATATGTATCAGTACACAGGCCGAGGAGACTCGACGAAGGCCTGCCTCGCCGAGTGGAATCTGGAGGACTACCTCCTGGCGCTGAAGAGGATCACCCAGGCGGCATACACGGATGCGAAGGCCGGGGTCCCTCCTTACACCGCAAAGCGTCCGGCTCCAACGGTAATCCTTTTATCTTGTTCGCAGTCGCAGCATGTGCAGTCGCGGTAATTCTAACTCTGTTCCGTGTTTAACGCAGCTATTCCAAGTGGTGGAAGGGTGGCTGCCACCCGCCGATGACGAGAGCTCCGGGCCATTCGCCCAGGACACAAGCGAGTCACCCCCCGCCAAGGGTACCGAGGACGACGAGGACGAGTCCGAAGAGGAGATTGCCCCACTGGTCCGAAAGACCCGCGGGCAACGTCAGCGCGAACTCGAGGCGAGCAGGAGCCTCGAGCGTCATGACGATGACGAGGAGCTCCCGGAGACCACCTCGCTCCGTCAGGCCACTCCCGCGAAGAAGAAGAAAGGGAAAGAGGCGAGGGCCCCCCTGAGGAGGAAGACGAAGCCGCCGAAGATGGCCTCACCGCCACACTCAGCGAGCAGCTCTGATGCTCACAGCTCGGCCGGTGACGGCGCAGTCCTGACGACAACCGCGCTAGATGCGCCATCCATGGAAGCACCGCTGGCCTCAATGCCTCCGCCCTTCGCTCCGGTCTCCGGGCTGGGGAAGGCTCCGGCTGTGGCGACTTCACCTCGCAAGGAGGTCCCGAGCGTGGTGGTCTCGCCTCGCAAGGAGGCTCCGGTCGCGGTAGCTCCACTTCGCGAAGAGGCCTCCGCCGAAGGCGTCCCGGAAGCGCCAACCGCTACTTCAACGTCAAAGAAGCCATCCGTATCCTGGGCCCCTGACGTCCTGGAACTGGGGCTTAGTCGTCGACTAGGTCCTGAGCTGGAGAAACCGGCCGGCCTTCGTACAGGGCTGCGTTTCATTCCAGTCGCCAAGTGAGTGCATTCGGCCTTCACCTTTCTCTTTTAGTACTTCGACTGTTTCTTATTGCTTTGTCTTGACGTGTAGGACCGGAGTGAAGAAGATGGGCCACCCGACGGTGGCCAAGGTGCCCTCCGCCGCTAGCGAGGAGGATCCTTCCCGTAAAAGGAAGGTGGACGAGGTTGCCGCCTCCACGGAAGGTAGCAAGAAAGCCAAGGGCGACGACATCGTCGCTGTCTCTGACGACACGGCAGCCGCGCCAGCTGGGCCCGCAGTGGAAGCGACCGCGTCCACGAAGGGGGGCATTTCGTTGCCTAAACCGGAGGAAGCAAGCTCCTTTGGGGCAGGTGCGTCAATCGCTACCTTCCCCCGCTTCATGACCAAGGTGGCCATAGCGAGTGAGGCTGCGGCTCCAATTCTCGCTCCAGGGACCGTCGACGCTGAGATTGACCAACGTCGCGGGCACACACCGGTGCTGCTCGCATCTGTGGACGCGGTGCAACTTCACGACATGCTTGGCGCGGCCATCCAGGTACCTCCAGTCCCCGAGGATCAAGTCGGTGCTTAGCAGCGGCTTGATTCTTATAGTTACTTGTTTTGTGCGTCCGATTCCAGCCCCCGAGTGCGCACCCGCTAAATTTTAGCGGGTGGGCACTGAGTAATTTTTCGTGGTCACCAGTCCCCGAGTGCGCACCCGCTAAATTTTAGCGGGTGGGCACTGAGTAATTTTTAGTGGTCACCAGTCCCCGAGTGCGCACCCGCTAAATTTTAGCGGGTGGGCACTGAGTAATTTTTAGTTGGTACTGACTTTGAGGGAGTGCAGGGTCTGCAACTGGAGTCGGCAGAGCGATTGGCTGCGAAGCAGCGTGCTGAGAAGGAGTTGGCCACTCTCCAAGAAGTAAACAACGACCTTCAGGCTGTCGCTGCGCAGGCGGAGGTGGCTCGCCAAAAACTTGTCCCTGCTGGCGAACTGGCTGCGGCGAAATCTGCGTTAGGCACCGCTGAGCAAAGGATCGCCGACCTCGAACGCGAACTGCGGGAGGCGAAGGAAGAGGCGAGTGAGGCTAACGGGCGAGCTAAAGCCGCCGTTGCGGCTGCGGAGGAAGACCGGAAGGTGTCGGAAGCCCTCATTGTTGGGCTTCAAGACGACCATACGGCGCTTCAGAGTTTCATCACGGGACTCGCCCGCCCGCTGCTTGGTGAGTGCATCTTCCCAGTCTTGTAATTGTATTGTTTGTGGTTTCCCTGGTACTCACGACTGTTTCCGTCTAGCAGGCCGTGTGATTGGTAGCCACGGAGAAGCGAGCTCTCTTGACGCGAAGCAGTGCGTGAGCATGCTCGTCGACTCGGCGACGCTGTCGGCGACGTGCATCCGCGCCTATCTTCAAGAGATGTCTCCCACGGAGGTAATTCCCAGTGACCTCGTTGAGGTGTGGGAGTACTTGGAAAAGGCGCCCGCGGTCGTAGAGTTCATGACGCGGTCGGCGTTTCGACGCGGGGCGTCGACCGCTCTGAGCCTGGGACTCGCTCACTTCCCCGAGGACTTCGACCTCGACGATGTGACGAGTGGGTATCCCTCGTCGACTGGCTCGGTGGATCTGTCCGAGGTTCTTAAGCTGCAGGAGCGTGCCGCCGCGTACTCGGAGCGTGTCTGGGCGATGGGCGACCTCCTTCCCTACCAGGAAACGGTCGTCGCGCCAAACGACCCCGAGCCGCCGCATCGAGACTTCAAGGTTGAACAACCTTTCCGTGCGGCGATGGCGGGTGAGATGACGACGTATCCGTCGAACCCGTACACCGCGTTCATCCGGAAGCGCCGGGACTCTGGTGCATCACCGTCGAAGCCTGCGGAATAGGGTAGTATGCCTAGATAAGTTAGTAGCAGTTCTGCCGAAAAGGCATAGTTTGTAGTGCAAGACAATGCAATGTGCGATTGAATTGGATGGTGTGTCCATTTTGCTAATAATTGTCGTGTTTTGGATTGATTTTGGATGAGTCCCCGAGCGCGTCCGCCCTTTTTGTGGGGTTCACCTTGTCTATGATGTTTGTTGTTATCGTGTGTTTTGTTAGTTTAGTCGACTCGCCCGAGCTCGAAGAGCCAGTCGCAAGGCGACTCCCTTGAGCGCTCTGTACTTTACCGTTTTCCCGGACGCGAACGGGGTCGGGTGGCCGAGTCCCCGAGCGTGGTACTTGGTATTTCGAGGCGCGACTCGAGGGTGGTTGAGGACTGAGCGCGTTGGTGTGGGCGCGTCACTCCTGCCTGGCCCGGGGGGTCAGTCGCGTGGCGAGTCCAGGGCGTGCTCTCTTACTTGACGTTTTCCCTGACCGATCGCGACGAACTGGTATTCAGTCCCCGAGCGTGGTACTTAGTCGTTCGAGTCGCTACGCCGAGGATGCGGAGGACCAAGGCCGCTGTGAGAAGCGAGGGCAGTTGTCTTGGTTTGCAAAACCAGTCGAGCTAGGCGACTCCAATGGGGCTCCGGATTGGCGTTTTTCGTGGACGACACAGGACCTGAGGTAACTCAGTGCTCCTATATCGCACTACTTGGCCGTGCCGGTCGCTGTACCAAAGGTTGACTTCTGCATGTTAGCATGATGCTGTTATTACGAGTGCGAGTGGCACAAGGTATGGAGAGTAGACGCAATTTGCGGTAACCGTTTCTTTTATTTCATAGTGTCTGGAGAGTACATATGCGGGGTTCTAGGAGTAGAACTTCCGGAGGAGATTTACATTCCATGGCCTCTGGACATCGAGTTCACCGTCTCCGCGGACGTCGATGAGGTAGTAGGCGTCGTTGCCGAGTACGCGCCCGATAACGAACGGACCTTCCCACGGAGGGGAGAGCTTGTGCATGCCCTTCTTGTCCTGGATGAGGCGTAACACCAAGTCGCCTTCCTGGAAGGTGCGGGTTTTCACCCGTCGGCTGTGGTAGCGGCGGAGCCCTTGCTGATAAATGGCAGTGCGCGATCGGGCGAGGTCGCGTGCTTCGTCGAGTTGGTCGAGCCCATCTTGGCGGGCCAGCTCGTTTGCGGCCTCCGTATAGTGGACGACCCGAGGCGAGTCGTGTTCTAGGTCGGTGGGCATAACCGCTTCGGCGCCGTAGACCATGAAGAATGGGGTGAATCCCGTCGACCTGTTTACCGAGGTGCGGATTCCCCAGATGACGGAGGGTAGCTCTTCAACCCAGCATCCAGCGGTTCGCTCAAGTGGTACCTGGAGTCGCGGCTTCAGACCGTGAAGGATGCTTTGGTTGGCTCGTTCCGCCTGACCGTTGGATTCCGGATGTGCGACTGACGCGAGGTCGAGCCGGATGTGGTGCTCTTCGCAGAATTCGGCCATTGCTCCCTTGGCGAAGTTTGTGCCATTGTCCGTGATGATGCTGTTGGGGAATCCGTAGCGATATATGAGCTCGCGTAGGAACTTAGTGGCAGTCTTCCCGTCGCATTTCCGGACTGGCTTGGCCTCGACCCACTTCGTGAATTTGTCGACGGCGACCAGCAGGTGGGTGTAACCGGAGGGGGCCTTCTTGAAGGGGCCTACCATGTCCATGCCCCACACAGCGAATGGCCAGGTGATGGGGATTGTCTTGAGCGCCGAACTTGGTACGTGCGTCTGGTTGGCGTATTTCTGGCACCCAGCGCATCGCTGGACGATATCGACAGCGTCGGCGTGTGCGGTAGGCCAGTAGAAGCCGTGTCGCATAGCCTTGGCGACCAGGGAGCGCGCGGCGGCGTGGTGGCCGCAGTCGCCTGAGTGGATGTCGTGTAGTATTTTGCGTCCTTCAGCCGGTTGGACGCAACGCTGGAACACGCCGGTGACGCTGCGCTTGTGCAGCTCGCCGTCGATGATGGTGTAGGACTTGCATCGGCGGGCAATCATTCGAGCGCTTGTCTCGTCTGCGGGTAGGGTGCCGGCTTCCAGGTAAGCGATGTAGGGCTTGGTCCAGTCGTTTGGCTCGGTGATGAGTGCGACCAAGGCTGCCTCTGGTTGGAGGGGTACTCCGATGTCGATCTCCCTCGGGGGAGAGACTGATGGTTTGGAGATTGTGTCGAGGAACACGCCGGCGGGTGGTGCGAGTCGAGCCGACCCGATGCGAGAGAGGGCGTCGGCCTCTTCGTTTTTCCGCCTGTCGATCCACTCGACAGAGTAGCCGGTGAAGTGGCCGCCCAACTTGTCCACCTCTTGGCGATAAGCCGCCATGGTAGGGGAGACGGCGTCGCAGGTGCCGGCGACCTGTCCCGCAACGAGGTCGGAGTCTCCGTAGCATCGAAGGCGATTGACGCTCATCTCCTTTGCGGCTCGCATGCCGTGGAGTAGGGCCTCGTATTCAGCCATGTTGTTGGTGCAGGGCGTGAATTCGAGGCGGAGGATGTAGCGGAGCTTGTCGCCCTTTGGCGAAGTCAGCACTATCCCCGCGCCTGCGCCGTCCGCGTTCTTGGACCCGTCGAAGTGCAGGTTCCAGTAGTGTAGGTACGGCGGCTTCTCAGGCTGCTGGGCCTCCTCCCAGTCGGCGATGAAGTCTGCCAGTGCCTGGGACTTGATCGCCCTCTGTGGCTCGTATTTAATGTTGTGGACGCCGATCTCGACGGCCCACTTGGCGACCCGCCCGGTTGCCTCGCGATTGCGGATGATGTCTTGTAGTGGCGCTGAGGAGACGACCGTGATCGGATGCTCCTGAAAGTAATGCGGCAGGCGCCGCTGAGCCCTGAAGACCGCGTACACTAGCTTCTGGTACTGCGGGTATCGCTGGCGCGACTCGGTAAGGACCTCGCTGATGTAGTACACCGGCCGCTGTACCGGGCGCTCCTTTCCTTCCTCTGGTCGTTCGACGACCATTACGGCGCTGACGACGCGCTCGGACGCCGCGACGTAAACCAGCATGGGCTCCTTGTCAGCGGGTGCGGCGAGTAGTGGTGCGGCGAGTAGCACATTTTTGAGGTCGCGGAGCGCGTCGTCCGCCTCCTTGTCCCACTGGAAGGTGGGATTCTTGCGCATCAGGCGGTATAGGGGCATCGCCTTTTCGCCCAGGCGGGGGATGAAGCGACTGAGGGCCGCTACACGCCCGGCCAGCCTCTGGACGTCGCGCAGGCACTCGGGTTTGCCGAGCCGGGCGATCGTGTCGATCTTCGTTGGGTTTGCCTCGATCCCTCGTTTGGAGACGACGTACCCTAGTAATTGCCCGGCGGGTACACCGAAGGTGCACTTGCCCGGGTTAAGCTTTATCTTGTACCTCCGCAGGTTGGCGAAGGTCTCGGCTAGGTCGGCTAGCAGGTCTCCTTGGCGAGCGGATTTCACGACCACGTCGTCGATGTAAACGTGGATGTTGCGGCCAATTTGGCTCGCGAGGCATTCTTGCATGCACCGCTGGTAGGTCGCCCCGGCGTTCTTGAGGCCGAAGGTCATGGCGGTGTAGCAGAATGCTCCGAATGGCGTGATGAAAGCCGTCTTCTCCTCATCCTCGACAGCCATTTTGATCTGGTTGTACCCGGAATAGGCGTCGAGGAAACACAGCGACTCCGAGCCCGCGGTTGAATCGATTATCTGATCGATCCGTGGGAGGACGAACTGCTCCTTTGGGCAGGCGCTGTTCAGGTTTGTGTAGTCGATACACATTCTCCAGGTCCCGTTTTTCTTCTCGACCAGGACTGGGTTTGCCAGCCACTTGGAGTACTTTATTGGCCGGATGAAGCCGGCAGCGAGCAGGCGCTGCACTTCCTCGGCGATTGCTCGACGGCGCTCTTCATTGAAGGGCCGTAGCGACTGCTTGACTGGTCGCACTTTGGGGTCGGCGTTTAGTTTGTGCTCAGCGAGCTCCCTAGGGACACCAGGCATGTCGGAAGGTTTCCATGCGAAGACGTCCCTATTCTCACGAAGGAACTCGATGAGCGCGCCTTCCTATGCTGGGCTCAAGCCTGTCCCGATCGTCACCGTCTGGCTGGGGTCGCCTGGGACCAGCTCGACGGTGCGAGTGTGCGTCGTGGCCTCAAAGGTTGAGGTGTTCGTGCCCTCGGAGTTGGGCTTTTTGAGTATTGTGGGGTCGTCATTGTTGACCCCGCTCGCGTATTTGGCGAGCTCGTCGGCGTGATTGGCTTCTGCCGCGATGACGGCGTCGGCGAGTTCGGCTCCTTTGGCTTCGCATTCGGCGACCATGTCGGGGTCGCCGTTGATGGTGATGACGCCGCACGGCCCGGGGAGCTTCATCGCGTTGTACGCGTAGTGGGGTGCCGCCATGAATTTGGCGAACGCCTGGCGCCCCAGGACGCAGTGGTAGGGGCTGTCGAATGGCACCAGCTCGAAGACGATCCGCTCGGTGCGGAAGTTTGCCGGAGTGCCGAACGTGACTGGCAGCGTGACTTTGCCGATCGGGTACGCCTTCCGACCGGGGACGATGCCGTGGAACGTAGTGTGGGTTGTCTCGATCATCGACTGCGGGAGCCGCATCCGCCTGAAGGTGTCGAGGTAGAGGATGTTGATGGAGCTGCCGCCGTCCATCAGTGTCTTGGGGAGCCAGTAGTCGCCAACCTTGGGCTTGACCACCAGGGCGACTCGGCCTGGATACTCGACGCGTGGCGAGTGGTCTTGCCGGCTCCAAGTGATGGATTGTTCCGACCAGTTTTGGAACTGGGGGACATCTGTTTGGGCCACCGCGTTGACGGCGACGGCGCGGGCGATGACCTTCTTCTCACGCTTCGTGTTGAAGCCCGTGAAGGTGTGGAGCGAGCCGGCTACGTTGCCGAATTTTCCGCTGTTCGGCGGGTCGTTGTCGGGGTCCTCCCGCGCGTGCCGTGCCTTCTCGATTTCCCTGAGGGTGTGGCAGTCGGCGGTGGTGTGCGTTGCGGGCTTTCCTTCCCTGCTGTGGAACGCGCATGGTTGGTTAAGGAGTGCCGCGGGGTCGAACCGTGGCTTGTTCTTGTAATTGCCGCCGTCGCGCCTTTGCCCTCCATCGCGGCGGTAGCTTTTGGGCTCGCGTTGCGCGTGCCCAGCGTTGGCGACGAAGTCGACTCGCCCGTCGTTGCGGCGCTTGCCTGTGAGGCGGGTGCCGCTGTAGCGCAGGTCGGTTTGTCGTCCGCCGTCGTTGCCGCCCGTGCGGCGTTGCCCTCCTGACTCGTCGTCGATTTCTTGGTTGGGGTCCTCCTCGGCGTACCGTTTGGCGATCTCGAGGAGGTCGGGGATGTTGTCGAGTGTGCGGGCGTGTCGCTTGAGCTTGGCGACTAGGGGCTCGTAGCGGCACGAGGTCTTGAAGCAATGGATCGCGGTGTCCGGGTGGATGCCGACCGCGTTGTACCAGAGCTCTTGCCACCGTTGGACCCAGTTGCGGGTCGACTCGCGGGGTCCCTGGACGCATCGTTCCAGGTCCTCGATGGTGGTTGCGCGGGTGTAGGAGCACTCGAAGTGCTTGACGAAGGCGTCTCGCATTTCCTCCCAGGAGTCGATACTGTCCTGGGGAAGCGTGTTGATCCATTGCCTGCACGTCCCCTCCATCATCAGTGGGAGGTAACGAGCGGCGAGTAAGTCGGTATGACCCGCGATCCCCATTGCCATCAGGTATGTATCGAGCCAGACTGCGGGGTCGTACGAGGAGTCGTACTTTTCTATCTCCTTTGGCGCCTTGAAGTTTGGCGGGTACTTTTCGCCTCGGATCATTGGTCCGAAGCACTTAGGCCCTAGTCGACTGAGCGACCCCATAGGCTCGCCATCGCGGCGACTAGCTAGGGTGTGCCTCAAGTCGTCAGGCTGGCGTGCGCGCCAGTTTTGGTTGTTGATGATGTGAGTGCGGGCGTCGATGGGTTCTCCGTTAGCGGCGACGAAGTTGGTCCCCGGTCTGGGATCGTTGGTGGAGAGTGCCGCGTTCGCGGGTCGGCGCTGGAGTTGCAGCGGCTCTGGTGGCGGGCAATTGAGAGTGTTTGCCGCCGCTGGGCGGCCGCTTGAGGCCGCCCTGCTTCCTGAGGAGCGCGAGTATACTCGCCCTTGCGAGTCGGCGCCCGCTTTTTGCTGCTCCACGGCCTTGGCGAGTAGGGCCTTGACGTAGTGGATTCGCAGGGCGCCGTCGCCGGTGGCCGTGATGCTATCGGCTGCTGCTCGGCCTGCCACGAGGTTGTCCATCGGGGTGGAGAACAGTGGGAGGCCGTTCGCGTCTCGCTCCCGTGAGGAGACGACTATCCGCGGCTGGTCCCTGGGAGGGGTGCGGTTGGGTGGTGGTGGGGCGCCCATTGCCATTGACCCTGGCGGGGGCCGAGCGCTTCCTCCTGGTGGCGCGTTCTCACAGATCGCGCGCTCGGCTATGCGAGCCGGGTCGTTCTCGTCGTCGAAGTTCAGGGCGCGCCCCTGAACGGTGGGGTTCAGGCGTGACCTGATCCGCTGCTGGTGGTAGCGTGACAGTTCCTGCGCTGTTACTTGCTCGAGGCGAAATTTTTCGCGCTCGGCCTGCTCCTTGCGTACTGCCTCCGCCAGTTTCAGGCGGAGTTCTTCGACCTCCGTTGCCGTAGCGTTGGGAGGGATTGGGGTGGAGAAAGGGTCCTCCGGTGGATCGGTGCCGGTGGCCATGTAGGTCGCGGCGTGGCGACCGGTTCCGTCGTGGAGGTCGGTGGAGTTTTCCGACCCGGAGTCGAAGTCGAAGATCCCGAGGATGGAGGGGTCCTCGAAATCTCCCGTGTTGGAGACCTGAGCGATGGAGCCCGCGGACGAGGCCGCGGTGATGGATCCGGCGAGTGACGCCGGGGTCGCCGAGTCGGCGTCGTCGGTGAGGGCCGCGTCTCCTGCGGCCGCTGAGTTCTCGGCCACGTTGCTGTGGGCCGAGTCGTACTCGGAGGCGAGGCGGTGGATCGTGCGGACCTGGCTCTCGGAGAGCCGATCGCGTGGTGGCGACTCGCGGATGCGAGCCGAGTCCTCCGAGGTGGTGGCGTCGGTGAGGCCGACGAAGAGGCTGATCGTGCCGATCGGCAGGATCATGCTGTGCGTGACGGGTCGTGCCGCCGGGACGTAGCTGCTCGGCAAGATCTGGAGCATCTCGCCGATCGCTATCATGCGGCCGGTGGCGACCGTCTCGTTGATGGGCAGATTGGATCTCGCCGCAGAACACCGGCCAGACCGGCCAGGCCCCACGGTGGGCGCCACTGTCGTGGGAATGACCACGGCAGATGCTGCAATAGGCAGCGAGTAGTAGAACGAAGGGCAAGGGCGGCCAGCCATCTGCGGTGCGAGATGAGGGCAAAGACACAGGGATTTACCCAGGTTCGGCCCCCCGGAGGGTAAAGACCTACTCCTGCTGGATTGTATTATGGAGGTGTTTACAATGGGCGTACTCGGCGACTAGGCGGCGAGTAGCTTGGGTGTATGAAGGAACGTGTCTCTACTCACCCCTTAGGGAGGTTTATATAGGCTTACCTCCCCTAGGGTTTACATATCTCAACCGATTTGGTTACAACTTTGGCAATCGTTTAAACCTAGACCAACTGGGCCTATCCACTCGCCTGGGCCTTCAACTTCCAGTCGCCTGGTATCTTGCTGGGCTTTGATCCACTCGCCGTTCTGCAGGCCCACTCGCCAGCCTTCGGGCCAGTCGGAAACGTCCCGCTGAGTATACCCCAGTAGGCGTATCCCCATCAAAACACACATGTGGCAAGCCATCCACATGTCGGATGGTCCAATAACAAGTTCACAATAATAAGTATGAATAAGAAAGGTAAACGAGTAGTCAAGTCTACTCATCAGCGTCAATCTCCTCCTCGACGAAGGTAAGACCCACGTTCTCCATCGCGGTCTTGTTCTCCTCAATCGTAGTGGTCAAGGAATCGACCTTGGCCTTGAGAGCCCTCTTCTGGGAGCGAAGCCTCTCAATAACCATCTGCTGCTGCTCAAGCTCGAAGTCCTTGGACTTCAGTTCCTCGGTCATGTCCTGGATCCTCTTGTTCCTATCCTGGACGCGTTTCTCTTGACTCTTGAACTTGCGGTCCTGGGCCTCGAACTTTGTCTCCATTTCCTTGATCATCTCATCCTGCTGCGCAAAAAGCTTGTCCTTCTCGCGAAGCTGTACCTGAAGCTCGTCATTACCTAGCATGGCGTTCGTCCTGTCCGTATCTACGTGCCTGAGAAGAGTCTCTAAGTCCTGAAGATAAAGACGTATCGGCTCTGCAGTGCTCCTCGAGTCGTCCTCAAAGTCGATGGACTCTCCATCAACATCACGTCTTCCAAAAACGTGGAAGTGAGTGCCTCTAACCTGACGGGAGTGACGGCCTAACAGTCGTCCTATCAGATCCTGCATGACTACCTCCATGCCTCTCTCCCTGTCGTCGTGCATCAGCTTGAAGACGATGGCCTCCGTAGTGGGCTCAGTCTGGCGTCCAGGATGGTTTACCTTGAAGCCCCAGAGGTCCTTCCTCTCGAACTTGGTGAGTGGGTACACCGTGATAGTAGGAAGAGGGAGATCAAGCAGAGTGGTAAGCTCAATGATACGGGGACCAAAACGAGTAACCCGAAACTCCTCAACAGTGCTGATGGCAATAGGCATCTATTTATAAGATTGAAAAAGTTAGAACAATGCAATTCAAGGTAAATCAAGACAAACATTCATACATATCCATGAAACATAATTGTCACACAAGTCATGCATACATAAGTCCATTACATCATTCAAGGTCCATACTTATTTAAAATATCTTTTGGAAATAAGGTGATAAGTGGTGGTTCAACTAACGAAGTTTCTTACAATCCAATCTCACGGGATCTATTATTAAACACAATGTTCCTAGAGGCAATCCACCAATCTTGCTCTCTTGACTCTATCACCAAGTCTATAACATCTCCCCTTATCTCTTGGTTGGTGTCTTCCAACTCTTGAGTAAGCTCCTTCTCTTTCTCTAAGTCCTTTTGGAGGTTGAGCATTCTGCATTTGACTCTAGCACTTAGTTCTTTGATAGTCCTCCAAGCTGCATCCCTGGCTGACTCAAAGAATGTGGTGTGCATTATAGTGTTAGTGTACATGCAGTATCCTCTTTCTTTGTGGTTGTCTTCCTTGTTTTTGTACAAGTGAAGTTGCACCCACCAATACTCCACTCCTTCATCCATCACTGGAAAGCCCTTGTACACGGCTTCACCATGTGCATCCATTGCCTCCATGAGGTCCTTGAGAATGTTGGGAAACTCAGTCTCACACTCCAAGGTCATGGTCATGAGTGGTCCCTTCTTCACAGCTTCGTTGATGGAGTTCATCTACAATGGAAGTTGAAAGAGATTAGAAAAGTTTTACGAGAAGAATAGACAAGTGTAGAAGTGGTTGAAAACTTTTTTTTTCCTTAGTGGTTTTCCAATCCTAGGGTCATAATCCTACAGGCAACCTGGCTCTGATACCATCTGTTAGACCCCTCCTTTATAAAGGAAAGGATCCCTGTGATTGCAATGCTAGTCCCTGGATCAATGCTAGCATCCACAGTTTAAGATGATGTACACAGATACAAAGGTCGTTTATTACATTCATTCCAGAGATAAAACATAGTATTTTACAACTCAGGGCCAAAGGCCTAATACAAGAGTTTATGGAATAAGTAAATAAACACAAGTCTTCATCTTCATGTGCCACAGGCAAGCATGTTGAGTGTAGACTCATGACTCCTATTCATCATCGGAGTAACCTGCAACATCACAAGTTACAGCCACAGAGGGTCAATACTTTGGAATAGTATTGGCAAGTGATACCTTAGTATATTTTAAGTGGACTATATTACTATATGCATTTTGGCTAAGTGTAGCTTGGCTTGCTTTGCTTGAAAATAGGTTTTTCCTATTAGTTGAAAACACTAAGTTCTTCTTTGTCAAAAACAATTCCCAAAGAACCACCAATAGACATTGAGGTCCTTCACCCTTGTTCACCCACCAATTTTTATTTAGAAGTTGGAGTGATGAGATTCTTGTAGCTTCCATGTCTTGATGCTCAAAAGTGTCCATTTCCTTGGACTAGGCTAAGTACTTAGGTTTTCCATCTGCAGAGGTTGTGCACTTTCCCCACCAGACTTGGTTTCCCAAGACAGGACCTTTCAGAAGCTTTTCCTTAGTCAAAATGGACGCGCTCCAACCTATCAACCCAACTACCACCAACTGTCCAAGTGACTAAGTTCTAGCAACCTATATGATCATGGCAGAGCCCATATTGCCAAGTGGTTGCACTGTAAGCTTTCTCAACACTTGGCCTCCAAATCCCTTCGTGCCTGGGTGGCATACCACAAGTGAGATACACAACCCAAGTCCATGGCCTTGTGTAACCACTCAACATAACCCAATCATTCCATTCCACCCAGGAGGTTCATTTGACTTAGTTGTTTTATTAAGAAAACATAAGTCTCTTGACTTAGAATATTTTTATCATAAACCATATAGATGTTCACCACCCTTGTTTGCTAAGTAGCTAGACTAAGCAGAAAATGATAACCTAACTTAGGATAATTTCCCTATCAATTCTACTATTCCTTTCTACTTAGGATTTCCCATCTTAGCACTAGGCAAAATATCATGCAATACTTTAGCAAAATATCTAATGCTAGTACAAAACATAGGACAGAAATATTGATGAAAATATCACTTGCCTTGGTAGTGGGGAGAGTAGCACTCTTCACAATCACAATCACTAGCAAAATCTACACAAGAAATAATAGCATACAATTACACACAAATATATACAACCAAAAATAATATGAATACATGCATGCAAGAATCTACTAGGTGGTGATTTTTTGAAAATTCTACCAAGTATGCTCATGAGTACAGAAACTTAACATAACACAAAATTTGCCAACTAAACTTATTTGGCACTAATATAATTTACCTAATTAAATCTATATCTAAAATAGCCTTAAACTTGTTCTCCAAATAAAAACATTTTAACTGTTACTATATGCTAAATAAATTGGATATTCTGAAAGGCCTTGTTTCACTGAATCCAACGGTATAAAGTTTGCAAAAATCTAACGTGGCATTCAAAAGTTATAAGCATTTGAATTTGGGTCAAATTTCTGATTTTAAATCTGTTTTCAGATCTAACCTAGCCACGCGTCGCGCTGTGATTGGCGCGTACCGCTTCGGTTGGATCGCGCTCTGCGGACCACAGGATCTAAGTGGGATCTGGCGGCTCAGATGCGCGCTTACCCCTTCGTTTACAATCTATCCTAGCCCTATGATCTGGATCTAACGGACACAACCATCAAGCCACAAACTGGCGGCGCTAGCGGCGTTGACTGGCGGCGGCGCGTCTGACTACGGCGGCGCCGGCGTTCTAGGTCGCTCGGGGAGGGAAGGGTGTGCTTACCAGAATCGCAAGGTCGAGGCGAAGCACAACGTGGAGGTGGCTTGGCAAGGGGCGCACGGGGTCGTCGGTGATTCCTCGCCGAAGTTCCCGAATGCGTCTGATGCGGCTGCTGTCAACGTTGGCGAGGTTCTGCGTCGCGCTAAGTCAAAAAGGGGGCACCATTAGACGTGTAAGACGATGGGGATCCTATTCGTATCAGTCAGAGGGCAAGGGGCGGCTGGTACTTACGGGGAGAGGTCACCGGAGTTCGTGTAGAGGGCGGCGGCGCTCAGTCGAAGTCGTTGCCGAGGCTACAGATCATGCGAGAACAAACAAAGCGTGTCACTGGATGCGCAAGAAGTTGCTGAGCATGATAGCATGAGTCAGGGACAGAGGGGAACACAGTGCTCACCGGAATTCGTCGGCGCGGTCGTCGGAACAGCGGCGGTGTCGAGCAAGTTGCGAGCAGCCTGGGGGCGTGAAGGGGGAATTGGTTGAGGGGAAATGGTCGCGAGAGAGAGGGGATTATATAGCCAGAGGCTCGACAAGAAACGCCCAGTGATTCAATGCCATTTACCTCGCGGAATCAAAGCAGCAACGGGCAGCGGCGGAGTTCGTGCGCGAGATTTTTGGGGAAGACGATGACAGCGTGTACAGGGCCCGCTCGTCAGCGATGTGCGCGAAGTGAGTGTGGGGTCTGGCTGTCAGCGGCTCAGTGTGTGCGCTCGCGCGTGAGAGGAGAAAAAGAAATCCCCTGGTGGGCTGGCTGGGCTCGGTTCGCTGCTGGGCCAGAAACCTGGCGCCTGGCCCTTTTCTTTTGTTTGTTTCTTTTCTTTTTCTATTTCTATTTTCTGGAATGATTTTTGATATGAATTCAAATCCTTTTGAATCCAAACTGCTTTGGGAATTTTTGCAGGGTTTTGTGGGTTCAAAAACAGTCATTTTAACTAAGTGGTTACCTAGCAAGACTTGGTCAAACTTGGGTTTCAAAGTAAACAGAGATTTGCTCTAGTTTGCAAATATTTGTAAAAGGATTTTGAAACTATTTCTAAATTTGGAATCTTGGGTTAAAAGTTTCACCTAATCTTTCCAACAATGGAGGCAAGCAAACAAGTACTTAAACATTCAAATTTCAAAGGGTGATGGCCATTTGGGATAAATTTCCCACATGAAATCATAGCTCCAACTTCTGTCTCTAAATGATTTTTGAGAAAACCCTAAATGGGTGAATGATGCAAAGATGATATGAATGAGTTTGAAACTATGATTTTTGGGATGTTACATAAACACTCTTTTACATTATGAGTTGTATTTTTTTAATTTGAAAGTGTTCAAGAGTTGTGTCAATTATAAACACTCTTGTACATTAAGAGTTCTATAAAAAATTTAATTTGAAAGTGAATCACTAGGCATGCGAGATTTGTGTCAATTATAGTTTCAGACCGCGCGAGAGTTTCATAATTATAGACACTCTTGCAGACCAACTGAATCGCCACTGCTCTAGGGGAATTTACAATAGATTTTATGGAGATTTTATCTATCTCTAAGAGTTATGGAGGTTGAAACCACCGCTAGGAAGTAAAATCCAGAGAGATATTGTTCACAACCACGAATTACGCCAGCACTGGATCTATCCTATTCGAAATTCAAGGCAGTTAGTTGAGCACCAGCGATTCGCGTTCAAATACTGCGAATAATCAACCCACAAAAGGGAAACGATGCTTACCCAGATGGAATCCATGCGTTAGATCCCTGCGATTCCACCCAATCTTCTCCGTGCTCGGAGGGGATGGACCGTGCACCAGCCGGTGTTGCATAGTGTTCTACGAAAGGGGTAGATCTAGCAAGGGCAGGAGAAGAGCCGGAGGTGGAGTGAGCTCCATGGCTAGGGGGAGGGGGCGGCTCTGGGGACGGGGACGACATAAGGTAGGAGGGCACGACGGCGGGGCAGTGGAGCGGTGGTGTGGGAGCTGTTCTAGGCTCAGGGGGAAGCGAATGCTTTGGGTGAGCAAGAATGGCCGGTCGGACATGTCTCCATTTGGCCCCACTCTTCACCACATATGGAAGACCCGTCCCAACGCGGCCCCACCCTTCATCACGTATGCAGGACCCGACCCAAGGCGGCCCCATCGGTCAGGAATGTAACGGTCGAGGCCTCATAATGTAATGCTCAATGCCCGACCTGCCCCAACACGGTCCCACCAGTCAGCATGTAACGGTCAAGCCTTTGACCTGACGCCATCCCTCCGTCCGAGCGCCCACGAGGGTTTCTTAACATGGCGAGGGGAAAAGTGAGGAAAGTTAAGCGGCTGGGGAAAAGTGAGTATAACTAACGAACCAAGGGCACGAAAATAGAAATCCCTAATAATAAATTATGCATGTAATTGTTAGAGCAAGATAATTATATGTGGGAAGTGCATCCATAATTCCTATTGCCTTCACAACTGCTTATAGCAATAACCTACTAGTCTCATTCATATAATAAAGAGAGCTAATGATATGCATAGTGACATCACCATTAATCCCAAGTAAATCCCTCACATACAGCCGTATTACCCTTTATGTCACCGGGGTTCCCATCCTGCAGATTAGTCATTACTCACACTCCCTATACCTGGATCAATCCTTGGGGTCTTGGGTACCTGACAAGTCCTTAGATTGAGGCAAGAGATGGTACTACAATAATCATCATGTCATACAAACTAATACATGATCCAATCTATGATAAATAACATGCACAAAGCTACATGGCTAGGCCGAAGGCCTTAGCCCAAGGAGAATTACTCACACATAGAAATGAAATCAACAATCATAAACTTGTAATGGAAATCATGAGATTGATAGTAATAGTCTTACAATGTCGCCAATTGGAGATGATATCTACTATTACAAGTGGTAGAATATGGCTATGGTGGAGGAGAAGGGTTTGGATATTAGATCTAGATCTATTCCTCCGGTGGCCCTTTGGTGTTGTGTTCTGTGGGGCGCAGGGGGTTTTTCTCATCGCCCGAGGCCTCTTTATATAGGGGTCCCTTCACGGAAGTTGTTCTGAACTAGCGGTATAGGTGGAAACTATACAGCCGGAATTTTATTCCCGCCGTATAGTTGGTCGTTAAAGCTTTTGTATCCACTTCACGACTCCTGGTTTCTTTGAGTTGTTGGAAATCTCGTATCTTTGACTTTAATTTTGTGATTCCCATCATCAAACGTCATTATCCTTGCAGGTAAAAATAGAAAGAAAGGATTGCATACCCCTTTGATCATTAGGCATTAGTGGCAGGGTTTAGAGAGACATTTCATAAAAAATATGAATAATATCCAATTTAAATGCGGATGTGGATGGCTATATTTCATAGCCATCAACCTCCCCAAGCTTAAACTTGATCGTCCTCGAGCAAGAAAACCAAAATAAAAAGGAACGTAGCATTTAAACTAAAATAACAAGATGATGATCTTACTCATGATTGGTAGTCTCATGTTTCTTCCACTTTATTAATCTAAAAAACTTCAGCATAGATAGAGTAATGGCAAGCATATCATACGGTTTTTAATGAATCCTTATAGTGCATCAAGATTATTGTTAGCATGGATGATTCAAATGAGTAAACTCTATTCCATGTCATGTAGTCAACTCATAAGCTTGCCTTCGAATAATAAAGTATAATCATGTAAAATTGAGAGTGTGAGAGTTTGTCATGAAAAGAATATACACTAAAGTATCTCAATTCTCCCACATCAATAAGTCAAGACTTTGCAAGCACTACTTTTTTATTCATTGTTCTTAAAAAATTTCAGTTCTTAAGTAATTGAGAGCATGCCAAAAACTTTAATTAGTTTATCGGGATGTGATGGATACTCGTGGCATCACCAAGTTTTTTTCCTTTTGCATAATGATTACTCATATCAGCCAGAGGAGTGACTCCATCATGAACACAGCTACATGAGAATGCCAAGAATCTTACACATTATAGCATTGTTGTTACATATGTTTAATCAACTCATAGCTGAAATCTAGAAGTTCCCCCTGAAGATCGTCAGTAGGCTAGCGGAGTTGTTTGCATCCCGTGAAGTTTGACACGATAAAGCTATATCATTCTTATGATTCACAAGTCAAACTTTGGCATGCTCACAAAAACCGCTAAACATAATTCAATTGAACAAATCCTTTCAAAGAGAGCTATCAAGTCAATCATTATTTTCTGTGGTGTTGAGTGTCTCTAGGAATAAGCTTTCAAGACTAAACACTACAACACCCAAGCCTTCAATTGTGAGAATTTTCTTATTACAATTGTTTAGCAAATTTTTAGGCAAGACTTGGTTAACTACAAGAGCTGGAACAAAACATACTCAAGTAAATACCCATGCAAACAAAATTTTACTCCAATATAAAGACTCATGATGCGGCTCAGATCACTATAGAGCTTCATTGGGAGACCCCAAGAGGAAGGTACGATGAGTACAACAACAAGTTTTTCCCTCAGTAAGAAACCAATGTTATCGAACCAGTAGGAGTAAGGAAACGACTCAAAGGTGTTGCTAGCAACTGAAAACCTGCACAACACAAACTCAAGACTTTGCCCGAACGAACAGTGAGGTTCTCAATCTCACCGGTTTGCTGAAAACAAAGGATTAACTGTATGGTGTGGAAGGTAATGGTGGTTTGCAGAAAGTAAACATTAACAGTGGAAGATGTATCAATGGTAAAGATTGGACCGGGGTCTATAGTTCACTAGAGGTGTTCTCCTTAAGATAAACAACATGGCATGCTGGGTAAACAAATTACAGCGGGCAATTGACAGGACAGAGCAAGGCATGATCCTATGAGATTTGATTGGGCAATACAACAAGATACATAGACCGCCAACCAACTGCATCTATGACTAGTAATCCACCTTCAAGTTATCATCCGAACCCCCTCCAGTATTAAGTTGCAAGCAACGGATAACTGCTTTAAGCAATGTGTGTAAGGTAAACAATGCACTTGTTTCATGAACAAGATATCATTGTTTTCTCCCTAGTAGCAACATCACATCTACAACATTAGAGATTTCTGTCACTTCAACAGATTAAATAGAGGCATGATGTAAGATCCCACCTTTATAAAGGTAAAGATCCCTGTGATTGCAATGCTAGTCCCTGGATCAATTGCTAGCATCCACAGTTTAATATGAAGTACATAGAAACAAAGGTCATTATTACATCGTCATTCCAGAGAGAACATAGTCTTTTACAACTCCTTAGCCATAGGCTAGTACAAGAGTTTAACTTAACATTATAAAAATAGAATTCTTCATCTTCATGTGCCACAGGCAAGCATGTTGAGTGTAGACTCATAACCCCTAATCATCATCAGAGTAACCTGCAACATCACAAGTTACAACCAGAGTGGGTCAATACATTAGAATAGTATTGGCAAGTGATACCTTAGTAGAATATTAGCATCTAGTTACTACATGAATTTGGCTAAGTGTAGCTTAGGCTTGCTTTGCTGAAAATAGGTTTTACCTATCAGTTGAAAACACTAAATTTTTGTTTGGCAAAAACTTTCCCAAGGAACCACCAATAGAAATTGGTGAACCTTCACCCTTGTTCAACCACAAGTTTTAATTCAGAAAATTGGGATGAGGAGATTCTTGATAGCTTCCATGTCTTGATGTTCAAGTTGTCCATTACCGGGGACACGACTAAGTACTTAGTTTCTTCCATCTGCAGAGGTGGGGCACTTTCCCCACAAGACTTGGTTTCACCAAGACAGGACCTTTCAGAAGCCTTCCCTTAGACCAGAATGGACGCGCTCCAAACCTATCATTCCCCTACCACCAACTATCCATTTGGCTAATTTATTGCAACCTATATGATCCAGGCAGAGCTCATAATGCCATGTGGCTACAGTAGAAGCTTCTTAACATTTGGCATCTCAAATCCCTTTGTTCCTGGGTGGCAATCCACAAGTGAGATACACAAGGTAAACCATAGAAATGGGCCTTGTGTAACCACTCAACCAAAAACCACCAAGCAATTACCATTCCACCCAGGTGTTTCATTCACTTAGTTGTTTTATTAAGCAAAAACATAAGTCAAAGACTTAGCAATATTTTTCCATAGCATGTATATATTCCACCCTTGGTTGCTACTAGCTAGGCTAAGCATGGAAATAGCAATTATCTTAACTTAGATAAAATTCTACCAATTCTATAGCTACTAGGATTTTCCAAGCATAGCATATACATACTTCCAAGCATAGCATATAGATACTTAGCAAAATATTCATGCAAGCCCTATACAAAATATTTCTAATGCATAGTCAAAATATTGGGACAAAAATATGAAGCACCACTTGCCTTGGTAGTTGGGGGAGTAGCAACAATCCTCACAATCACAATCACCACTAGCACCAAAATCTACACATAAAATGATAGCACCAAATTCACATATCAAAATGAACAAGCAAAAATATATGAATGCATGAAAATGCCATGTGATGATTTTCTAAATCAAACAAGACAAGTGGAACAGTACTGAATCATAAACAAAACAATTATACACTAAATAAAATTAATTTGGCCCATAGAACATTTTCCATACAATTTTTATATACAAAATAAGCTTAGAAATGTCTCTGCAAAAATAACCCATTTTACAGATGCAATTTATTAAACAAAGTGTATAATTGGATAGAATTCTTTCTCCTGATTCCCATGATATAAAATTTACAAAATTTGAACGTGTGGATCAAAAGTTATGAATTTTGCAAGTTTGAATAACTAATAGATCTAATTTTAGATTTTAAATCAAAGCACAGACATGCGGCGCTTTCTAATTCGTCGATACCGTTTTGTGTGGATCAATCAACGAGAGCCGTTGGATTTAAGTGGCAGCACACGGCCAGATCTACGCATACCGGTTCACTTAAGTGATCTAATCCTGCGCATCAGATCTAGATCTAACGGCTGCGACGCTTGCGACCAAAATCTGGCGGCGCAAATGGGTGCTGGCGACGGTGCTACTGGCGGTGATGGTCCGGAGAATACAGGAGGGGATGGGGGTGTGGTGTGGCTTACCAGAGTCGCAAGAACACGAGGAAGCTCAACGTGCTGCTGGCGTGGACAGGGGCGGGCTGTAGCAGAGGCTAGCGCTCGTCGGAGTTGCGGGCGGCGTCAGGTTCATGCAGACGGCGATGTTGACGATGTTCGGGATTGCCCTAGCACAAGCCAGTGGTGTTAGAAGTTTCACAAGGACAAGGCGAATCTGATAGTATGCACGCGAAGTCAAGGGGTGCTCGTATTTTACCTAAATCGCTCGTCGGAGTCGAGCGGCGGCTCAGGCATTTGCGGGCGTGAACGGGGACGGCGACCTGTGTCATGAGTAGGCAAACCAGAGGTGTCAGCAGATGCACAAGGACACGAGGGTCATGCTCGTTTGAACCAGAAGCAAAGGGGTGGTCGGAGCTCACCGTAATCTCTTGCCGGAGCTCGTCGGACAGCGGCGGTGCAATTCGAAATACTGGCAGCCTGGTGGCGAGGTGAGTGTGCTGTGTGGGGGGGGGGGGGGAATGACCGCGGTAGCGAGGTGTTTAAGTAGCCAGGAGGGGCGAGAGAATTACGCAACGGTTCAATGCAAATTAAGCGAGAAATAAACACGGAGTTTCTGGAGGAAACGGCGGTGGCAACGGAGTCTGCGCGCGCGGGGGTGGGGAAGAAGGTGCTGACCTGGCTTGGGCCCAGTGGCAGTATCAGCGGGGCAGAGCGGGTGCGGGTGAGAGAGAGAAGAGGGGAACCCGGGTGGGCTGGCTTTTGGGCCGTTTCTGCTGTTGGGCTGGAATGGTGGCACCGACCCTTTTCCATTTCTTTTATCTTTTTATTTTCTGTTTGATTTTCTAGGAATCCTTTTCAAATGAATTTAAAGTGGTTTGAATTCAAACAACTCCTGGATTTTTGTAAGGTGAAACAAGTACACATTCGGCTACAGAACAATGTTGTACACTTGGAAATACATTGGCACATTGGAATTTAAAAATAAACAATGCCTTTATAAATTGTTTAATAAAGACATATGAATGGTTTTAAATTCATACTTTGTTTTGAAAACTTTGTTTAAGCTTTAGAAAATATAAATCAACCATAGGATCAATTCACTACTGGTCAAAACAAGGTCTTCCTTCTTACGAGGTAGCAATAAGGCTAATGCCTTGCTTGCATAAAATAATAGATATTCAAATGCTTCAGTTTTTGAAATCTCATTTGAAAATGATCCTAAAATGATTATGAATGCATGAACGATATGCAAGTTTTGAAATCATGATTTTTGGGATGTTACAAATCTAACCCCCTTAAGGTGAATCTCGCCCTCGAGATTCGGGTTGGCTAGCAAATATGTGAGGGTGGTCTTTCCGAAGGTCATCTTCTCTTTCCCATGTTGCTTCTTCTTCGGAATGATGGCTCCACTGAACTTTGCAGAATTTGATAGTCTTTATCTGTGTAACTCTTTCTGCAGTCTCCAGAATCTTGATAGGTTTTTCTTCATAAGTGAGATCACTTTCCAATTGTACCTCCTCCAAAGGTATAGTATCCTTTAAAGAAGTCTCTTCCATCTCTGGATGGCATTTCCTTAGCTGACTCACATGAAACACATTGTGAACGACAGACAATGATTCCGACAGTTCAATTTCATAACCTACTTCTCCTTTACGACTCAGAATCTTGAATGGTCCAACATATCTTGGGGCCAATTTCCTTTGACTCCAAATCTCTTCACTCCACGAAGTGGTGACACTCTAAGATAAGCTCTATCACCCACCTCATAGGTGACTTCTCTACACTTCGGATCTGCGTAGCTCTTCTGTCGGGACTGTGCTATCTTCAATCTTTCTTTTACTAACTTGACTTTCTCTTCAGCCTCTTTGATTAGTTCTGGACCGAACAAGTTTCTTTCTCCCACACCGTTCCATAGTAATGGGGTAGTACACTTTCTTCCATAGAGAAACTCAAACGGTGCCATCTCAATACTGGCTTGATAGTTGTTGTTATAAGAGAATTCTACGTAAGGCAGACTTTCATCCCAACTAGCTCCATAGTCTAGGGAACATGCCCTCAACATATCCTCTAAAATCTGGTTGGTCCTTTTTGTCTGTCCATCAGTCTGGGGATGAAAAGCGGTACTGAATTCTAATCTCATTCCCAATGACTCATGCAGTTGCCTCCAAAAATGAGAAGTGAATTGAGTTCCCCTATCAGACACAATACTCTTGGGTACTCCATGCAGACAGACAATCCTATTCATATAGATCTTGGCCAACTTAGCACTTGTATAGGTTGTCTTCACGGGTATGAAATGAGCCACTTTAGTTAGGCGATCCACTACAACCCAAGTAGAATCATATCCTGACATGGTCCTTGGCAATCCGGTGATGAAATCCACGCCAATCTTGTCCCACTTCCAATCAGGAATAGGTAGTGGTTGTAACAATCTTACTGGTTTCTGATGTTCTGCTTTCACTCTACTGCATACATCACACAAAGCAATATGTTCGACGATGTCTTTCTTGAGATTATTCCACCAAAATCTTTCCTTCATATCCATGTACATTTTGGTGTTACCCGGATGAATGGAATATGGTGAGTTGTGTGCTTCTTGTAATAACAGTTTCCGAAGCTCCGGATCTTGCGGAACGCAGACACATTTTCCATACCATAAGGTACCCTGTTCGTCTTCATGGAATCCTTTGGCTTTTCCCTTACCAATATTTTCCTTAATCTCTTCAATTTCCTTGTCTGTCTTTTGGGCTTCCTTGATTTTGTCCAACAAGGTGGGTTGAACATCTAATGACATGAGATGTCCCTCGGGCACAATCTCCAACCTGAGGTCTCTAAATTGGGCACACATATCATCTGGCAACTCTCCCTTAGTAAGGCCATTCACAAATACCTTACGGCCTAGTGCATCCTCTACAACATTTGCTTTACCGGGGTGGTATTGCAAACTCAAGTCATAGTCCTTGATGAGTTCTAGCCATCTTCTTTGCCTCATGTTGATTTCCTTCTGAGTGAAGATATACTTCAAACTTTTGTGATATGTGAACACTTCACATCGCTTTCCCAAAAGATAATGTCTCCATGTTTTGAGTGCATGGACAACAGAGGCTAACTCTAAATCATGAGTAGGATAATTCACCTCATGAATTTTGAGTTGTCTCGAGGCATAAGCCACAACTTTCCCTTCTTGCATCATAACTGCACCTAATCCAGGATGAGATGCATCACAATAAACTTGGAAATCCTTCTCCAAATCTGGCAGACATAGGACTGGTGCCGTCACTAGTCTCTTCTTCAATTCTTGGAAACTGAGTTCACATCCTTCAGTCCAAGCAAATTTCTTGTCTTTCTTTAGTAACTCCGTCATTGGCTTAGCTACCTTGGAGAAATTCTCAATGAATCTTCTATAGTATCCTGCCAAGCCAAGAAAACTACGAACTTCTTTCACTGACTTAGAAGATTCCCATTCAGTTACAGCTGACACTTTTGCGGGATCAACTGCTACACCATCTCCTGACACAATGTGTCCAAGAAATCCAACTTCATTCAACCAGAATTCACACTTGCTGAATTTGGTATACAACTTATGCTCTCTAAGCTTCTCAAGTATCAAACGCAAATGTCCTTCATGCTCTTCTTTTCTCTTGGAGTATATCAAAATGTCATCGATGAAAACGACAAGAAACTTGTCAAGGAACTCCATGAACACATTGTTCATCATATTCATGAAGTAAGCTGGTGCATTGGTCAAACCAAATGGCATCATGGTGTACTCATACAATCCATACCTAGTGGTGAAAGTTGTCTTAGGTATGTCTTGTTCCCTTATCTTAAGCTGAAAATAACCTGACCGGATATCAATCTTTGAGAACACACAGGCTCCTTCTAACTGATCAAACAAGTCATTGATTCTGGGAAAAGGATATTTATTCTTGATAGTCACCTCATTGAGTGAACGATAATCGATGCATACCCTTTGACTTCTATCTTTCTTTTCCACAAACAAGACTGGTGCTCCCCAAGATGAAGAACTTGGTTGAATAAATCCTTTCTGCAACTGTTCTCCAAGTTGTTTCTTGAGTTCTTTCAACTCATCAACTGACATCTTGTAAGGTCTCTTTGCTATTGGTCCTGATCCTGGCAGCAAGTCAATCAAAAATCCCACATCTCTATCTGGTGGCATTCCCGGCAATTCCTCCGGAAACACATCCGGATATTCTCTCACAATTGGTACACTGTCTATGCTAACCCCTTAAGAGAATTTAGCTTACTCCCTTTTGATTCAAAGTTAGACTTGAATCTTATCCGTTTCTTTTCCGGGGTTGTGAGTGCGACAGTACGATTTGCACAATCTAGTACTCCTTCATACTTGGTCATCCAGTCCATTCCCAAAATTACATCCAGTCCTTGGGAATCTAGGATTATCAGACTAACTGGAAACTTATGCTTTCCAAATTCTATCACTAGATCACGACATCCAATACTTACTATCATATCTCCACCGGGAGAACTTACTTTTATTGGACACCCAATATTTTCAGTTGGAAACCCATTTATATCAACAAATGCTTTTTATATGAATGAATGTGATGCACCAGTATCAAAAAGAACAAGTGCTGGAATAGAATTGAGTTTGAACTTACCATCCACAGCATAGGACTCCTCATAAATTTCTTCCACATTGATGTGGTTCACTTGTCCCTTCTGAAAAGGGTTGGGCTTGGTGGTTCCTTCAACTTTCTTTTCTGGGCACTCATTTGCATAATGCCCCAGCTTCTTACACTTGAAACATTCAACCTGACTAATATCTCTCTTTGCAGGCTGACTACCACTTCCACTTCCACCTCCACTGTGGTGGCTCTTGTGTCCACTCTTGTGGTTCTTGTACTTGTCATTGTCATAACTGCGGTGATGCTTATTGTCATGATGGCGGTTGTGGTTGTGGTGGTTTTTGTGCTTTCCTTGTTTGTGGGATCCAGAACTCTCACTATCATCGTGATGGGAACGCTTGTGAGACGATCCCGAGCTGTGCTTGTCAAAGTTGTGCTTACTCTTTCTGCTTTCAACCTGTTTCATCTTGTTCTCCAAGATGGTAACCTTGTCACAAAGTGATTGGTAGGTTGGTACATAGGCAAAAGATAGTTGCAGGTTCAGTTCATCGTTCAGTCCTTCGAGGAATTTCTCCTTCCTCTTGGCATCAGTATCGACTTCATCCGGTGCACAACGCGCCAGATTGTTGAACTCCTCAATATATTCAGCCACGCTGCGGTGAAGCTGTTTCAGGTTATGAAACTCCTTATTCTTTAAATTCATCACTCCGGATGAGATGTGAGCTGTGCGAAAACCATCCTCAAAGATAGCCCAAGTTACATCCTCAATGGGAGTGGTGATCTGGAAGTTATCCCACCAAGTAGCTGCTGGTCCTTCCAATAGATGTGCTGCAAACCTGACCTTCTCCTCATCGGTGCAGCCGGCAGTTACCAAATCCTTGTTCACCGAACGTAGCCAGTCATTGGCCACCATGGGATCAGTAGTTCCTGAGAACTTTGCAGGCCTCAATCTTAGGAGTCTGGTGAGCATGTCAAATCTTGGTGGATTGTTCGGGTTGTTGTTGTTGTTGTTATTGTTGTTGTTGTTATTCCGATTCTGCATAAAAGTGGTCATCATCTGCATCAGTTGTGCCTGTGCTGTCATCAACTGCTGCATCTCGAGGGTGACATTGTTGTTGTTTGGGTTGGGGTTGGCACGTCGAGGAGGCATCTGTGGTTTTCATAAGGATAAGAATGAAATACCCATAGATGCTTATCATGCACAATACATCACATAAACAATCACCAAACCAAGCATCAAAATAACATAAGATTCAAACGACATAAACAACAAGTTTGGAAAAGCAAACACACCATAGCAAGCCACCCACATGTTGGATGGTCATTGCGACTCAATAATCAAAAGTACGCTAGATGAAAGATAAATGAGTAGTCATCACTACTCCTCCGCATCAACCTCCACATCAACAAGTGTAGACCTGCATTCTCCATAGCAGTCTTGTATTCCTCGACATTGGTAGTCAAGGCCTCTATCTTGGCCCTAAGAGCCCTCTTCTGTGAGCGAAGCCTCTCGATCACTCCCTACTGATGGTCGATCTCGAAGTCCTTGGCCTCCATCTCTTCCTTCATCTCCCGCATCTTCTTGTTTCGGTCTTGGACTCTCTTCTCCTGGCTCTTGAATTTCTTATCCTGGATTTCAAACTTGGCCTCCATTTCCTTGACTATCTCTTCTTGTTCCGCAAAGAGCTTGTCCTTCTCACAAAGCTGCACCTGGAGCTCGTCATTGCTAAGCATGACGTTGGTCCTATCAGTATCTAGGTGCCTAATAAGACCCTCTAGGTCCTAGAGGTATAGACGAATCGGCTCCATCGTCTCTCTAGCAGCATCCTGGTACTCAATAGCCTCACCCTCCTCGTTGCGTCTCCCGGAGGGGTGAAAGTAAAGACCTCTAAGCTCCCTGGAGTGTATCCCTACCAGGCGCCCAAGTAACTCCTGCATGACTACATCTAGGCCTTTCTCCTTGTCGTCATGCATCAGCTTGAAGGTGATTGTCTCCGTGGTTGGCTCTGTCTGGCGTCCGGGCTAAGTGACTCTGAAGCCCCAAAGGTCCTTCCTCTCAAACTTGGTGAGGGGAAGCGTCATGATGCTAGGAAGTGGAAGGTTGAGCATGCTAGTGAGCTCAATGAGATGAGTGCCAAATCAAGTTCCCTTGAACTCCTCGGCCGTGTTGATAATAACATTAGGCATCTATTTTTATAAGATAGAGAAAAGTTAGAATCAACATCAATAGAGAAAAATCACAAGACACAATATCACAAGCATATCTTTTGCAACAATAACACAAGTCATGGCATACACAAATCCATTACAAGCATCAAAGGTTTAACATAACCTAGATAAAATTTTGGAAATAAAACGATAAGTGTGGTGGTCCAACTAACAAAGTACATTACAATCCCCACTCACTTGCCAAGTTGGCTATCAGGGCATCCCTAGAGGCAATCTGTCGATCTTGATCACATGACTCCATTGCTAAGTCTATGATGTCTTCTCTTAAATGTTGGTTGGTAGCCTCTAACTCTTGGGTATGCTTCTTTTCTTCCCTAAGGTCATTTTGGGTGTTAAGCATTCCGCACTTGAGTCTATCACCAAGCTCCTTGATGGCATTCCAAGCTGCATTTCTTGCAGAGTCAAAGAAGGTTGTGTGCATTTCTGAGTTGGTGACCATGCAGAATCCTGACTCCTTGTGGTTGTCTTCCTTGTTTTTGTACAAGTGAAGTTGCACCCACCAGTACTCTACTACTTCATCCATCACGGGGAATCCTTTGTACACATCTGCACCATGTATCCCCATGGTAACCATGAGGTTCTTGAGGGCCTTGGGGAATTCTGTCTCACACTCCAAGGTCATGGTCATGAGTGGTCCCTTCCTCATGGCTTCGTTGATGGAGTTCATCTACAAATAGAGATGAGAAAGAAGATTATAAAAGTTTACGAGAAGAAAAAGACAAGTGTGGAAATTGTTGAAATTTTTTCCTTAGTGGTTTCTAATCCAATCCTAGGGTCATAAACCTATAGGCAACACAGTGCTCTGATACCTTCTGTAAGATCCCACCTTTATAAAGGTAAAGATCCCTGTGATTGCAATGCTAGTCCCTGGATCAATTGCTAGCATCCACAGTTCAATATGAAGTACATAGAAACAAAGGTCATTATTACATCATCATTCCAGAGATAACATGGTCTTTTACAACTCCTTAGCCATAGGCTAGTACAAGAGTTTAACTTAACATTATAAAAATAGAAGTCTTCATCTTCATGTGCCATAGGCAAGCATGTTGAGTGTAGACTCATAACCCCTAATCATCATCAGAGTAACCTGCAACATCACAAGTTACAACCACAGTGGGTCAATACATTGGAATAGTATTGGCAAGTGATACCTTAGTAGAATATTAGCATCTAGTTACTACATGAATTTTTCTAAGTGTAGCTTAGGCTTGCTTTGCTCAAAATAGGTTTTACCTATTAGTTGAAAACACTAAATTTTTGTTTGGCAAAATTTTTCCCAAGGAACCACCAATAGAAATTGGTGAACCTTCACCCTTGTTCAACCACAAGTTTTAATTCAGAAAATTGGGATGAGGAGATTCTTGATAGCTTCCATGTCTTGATGCTCAAGTTGTCCATTACCGGGGACACGGCTAAGTACTTAGTTTCTTCCATCTGCAGAGGTGGTGCACTTTCCCCAAAAGACTTGGTTTCACCAAGACAGGACCTTTCAGAAGCCTTCCCTTAGACCAGAATGGACGCGCTCCAAACCTATCATTCCCCTACCACCAACTGTCCATTTGGCTAAGTTATTGCAACCTATATGATCCAGGCAGATCCCATAATACCATGTGGCTGGACTAGAAGCTTCTTAACATTTGGCATCTCAAATCCCTTTGTTCCTGGGTGGCAATCCACAAGTGAGATACACAAGGTAAACCATAGAAATGGGCCTTGTGTAACCACTCAACCAAAAACCACCAAGCAATTACCATTCCACCCAGGTGTTTCATTCACTTAGTTATTTTATTAAACAAAAACATAAGTCAAAGACTTAGCAATATTTTTCCATAGCATGTATATATTCCACCCTTGGTTGCTACTAGCTAGGCTAAGCATGGCAATAGCAAGTATCTTAACTTAGATAAAATTCTAACAATTCTACAACTACTAGGATTTCCCAAGCATAGCATATAGATACTTAGCAAAATATTCATGCAAGCCCTATACAAAATATTTCTAATGCATAGTCAAAATATTGGGACAAAAATATGAATCACCACTTGCCTTGGTAGTTGGGGGAGTAGCAACAATCCTCACAATCACAATCACCACTAGCACCAAAATCTACACATAAAATGATAGCACCAAATTCACATATCAAAATAAACAAGCAAAAATATATGAATGCATGCAAATGCCATGTGATGATTTTATAAATCAAACAAGATAAGTGGAACAGTACTGAATCATAAACAAAACAATTATACACTAAATAAAATTAATTTGGCCCATAAAACATTTTCCATACAATTTTTATATACAAAATAAGCTTAGAAATGTCTCTGCAAAAACAACCCATTTTACAGATGCAATTTATAAACAAAGTGTATAATTGGATAGAATTATTTATCCTGATTCCCATGATATAAAATTTACAAAATTTGAACGTGTGGATCAAAAGTTATGAATTTTGCAAGTTTGAACAACTAAGATCTAATTTCAGATTTGAAATCAAAGTACAGACATGCGACGCTTTCTGATTCGTCAATACCGATTCGTGTGGATTGATCAACAAGAGCCGTTGGATTTAAGTGGCAGCGCACGGCCAGATCTGCGCGTACCTGTTCACTTAAGTGATATAATCCTGAGCATCAGATCTAGATCTAACGGCTGCGACGCTTGCGACCAAAATCTGGCGGCGCAAATGAGTGCTGGCGGCGGCGGCGCTACTGGCGGTGATGGTCCGGCGAATACAGGAGGGGCTGGGGGTGTGGTGTGGCTTACCGGACTCGCAAGAACACGAGGAAGCTCGACGTGCTGCTGGCGTGGACAGGGGCGGGCTGTAGCAGAGGCTAGCGCTCGTCGGAGTTGCGGGCGGCGTCGGGTTCGTGCAGACGGCGACGTTGACGATGTTCAGGATCGCCCTAGCACAAGCCAGTGGTGTTAGCAGTTGCGCAAGTACAAGGCAAATCTGAAGGGGCGCTCGGATTTTACCTAAATCGCTCGTCGGAGTCGAGCGGCGGCTCAGGCGTTTGCGGGTGTGAATGGGGACGGCGACCTGGGTCACGAGCAGGCAAACTAGAGGTGTCAGCAGATGCACAAGGACACGAGGGTCACGCTCATTTGAACCAGAAGAAAATGGGCGGTTGGAGCTCACCGTAATTGCTTGCCGGAGCTCGTCGGACAGCGGCGGTGCAATTCGAAATACTGGCAGCCTGGTGGCGAGGTGAGTGTGCTGTGTGGGGGGGGGAGGGAAATGACCGCGGCGGCGAGGTGTTTAAGTAGCCAGGAGGGGCGAGATAATTACGCAGTGGTTCAATGCCAAATAAGCGAGAAATCAATGCGGCGTTTCTAGAGGAAACGGCAGTGGCGACAGAGTCTGCGCGCGCGGGGTGGGGAAGAAGACGCTGACCTGGCTTGGGCCCAGTGGCAGTGTCACCGGGGCAAAGCGGGTGCGGGTGTGAGAGAGAGAAGAGCAGAACCCGGGTGGGCTGGCTTTTGGGCCGTTTCTGCTGTTGGGCTGGAATGGTGGCGCCGGCCCTTTTCCATTTCTTTTATCTTTTTCTGTTTGATTTTCTAGGAATCCTTTTCAAATGAATTTAAAGTGGTTTGAATTCAAACAACTCCTGGATTTTTGTAAGGTGAAACAAGTACACATTCAGTTACAGAACAATGTTGTACACTTGGAAATACATTGACACATTGGAATTTAAAAATAAACAATGCCTTTATCAATTGTTTAATAAAGACATATGAATGGTTTTAAATTCATACTTTGTTTTGAAAACTTTGTTTAAGCTTTAGAAAATATCAATCAACCATAGGATCAATTCACTACTGATCAAAACAAGGTCTTCCTTCTTATAAGGTAGCAATAAGGCTAATGCCTTGCTTGCATAAAATAATAGATATTCAAATCCTTCAGTTTTTGAAATCTCATTTGAAAATGATCCTAAAATGATTATGGATGCATGAATGATATGCAAGATTTGAAATCATGATTTTTGGGATGTTACACATGAACCCACTATCGAGCATAAATACTCCCTCTTGGAGTCACTGGCATCTACTTGGCCAAGATAGCTACTAGAAACGGAGAGCATGCAAGATCAGAAACAACACAGACATGATAGAATCAATAAGATAGAACCATTAATCAATCTGACATAGTAATCTCAATATCCATCGGATCCCTACAAACACAACATGCATGATTACGAATAGATGATCTTGATCATGAACGAAGCTCACAAGATCTAAACATGGTAGCACAAGGGAGGAGAAACAACCATCTAGCTACTACATGGAACCGTAGTCCAAGGTGGAACTACTCACGCTTCATATCGGAGGCTGGCATGATGATGAAGAAGGCCTCCGGGATGATCTCTCCCCTCTGGCAGGGTGCCGGGAAGAGCTTCAGATCCCCCCTGGTCTAAGGACGATGGTGGAGGCGGCTACAGACTGTTTCGTGGAAGATTGATCGGGTACTTAGGGTTTTGTTATCAGGGGCTTCTTATAGGAAAAGAGGCGAGGCAGGGGGCACCCGGGATGGCCGCACGCCCCCAGGCATGGGACAGGCCTATCCACGTGGCCAGGGGGTGTGGCCCCTTGGTGGCTCTTCTCCGTCTAGTCTTCTGCCTCCATGTTCCCCACGGTAAAATATTGATTCTCGCTTTTGTCCCATCAATTCCAAGAATATCGATTTTCTGCCTTTTCTGGAACCAAAAACAGAAGAAAACAAGCAACTGGCACTGTGACATCTTGTTAATAGGTTATTCCCAGAAAACATATAAAAATACCACAAAGTGTAAACAAAGCGAAGCAAAGTAGATACTAAACAAGCATGGAACATAAAAAATTATAGATACGTTTACGAAGTATCAACTCACTCCACCAATATAATATCTTTTTATTTTCTACTAACTAGCATGGGTTTCTCAAACTTCAAAAGTGGAGAGTCATAAGGCATACCTCTCATGATTGGTTCCACTTCTCTCTTCCCTTTTGATTTGTTTCTTGGAAACTTGAAGTCAATCACTCTCCTACAAATATGTGAAAGCCACAAGGAGAATATAAAATAAAAAGGAAAAATAAAGATAAATTGAAAAATATTTTTGCTGTTTTGAGAGGGAATTAAAGAATAGAAAATTGGGGGCAAAGCTCGGCTTGAAAATCTCGAAAACAAATAAAGTAACTAAAGATAAAGTGTTGGGGAAACTAACACGAGTGCTTATAAACTCAAATTAAAATCATAACCTCGAAATACTAAAAAGAAAACGAACGCCAAATAAATATAATGGGAAAACTTCCCCAAGCTTAGGCTTTCAAGCCCTTCAAATCATTGTGGTGGCGGGAAAAAGTTGTAACTCCAGTTCGCAAATTGAGTTGATAAGTTACTAGTGGTTTCTCGGAGATTCGGGGCGAGATTATGCATCCCCTCCACAGTTCCTCCAAGTTCTTGGAAGTCTTTATATGTAGCAAACCGGTTTGGTGGTTCCTCCTCTTGATCAGGAACTTCTTGATCCTCTTCTTGGTCCTCATCCTCATCCAGAATCTCCTCCTCAGGTTGGTGTTGCTCAACCTGCACATCATATAGCAAATGTCCTTCCTCGATAGAGAAAATACCATTAGGCAAAGGAGCAGGGTAAGGACACCCAAATCCTGCAATATGCAAGTAATAACCACCACCTCTCCTAGTGAGCATTCCACAAGATTTTAAAGTAGAGAAACCAACACGTCGCTCACCAAGCAATGGTTGCAACTCACCTAGGTCGATGCCCAAGGAAATGGCAAGAACAGTGATGACGCCTGCACATGTGATTGGTCCTTGGCTTTGGGAGGATTGGTTCTCCAGGTAGCGCACAAGAATTGTGCCCAAGTTGAGTGAAAAGTCGATGTTTTTGAAAGCAGCTTTTGCGAGGACCAAGATGTCCTCCTCATTGGGTCTTGTAAACTCATTTCATGCCTGCAAGGTGTTAGCAATAACATAGAACAAATAGCGAATAGCAGGATGCTGAATATTCTTCCCCTTGTTGACTCTAGAAGTGATACTCGTTCTATTATAATAATGATCTGGGGAAGGGTGCATGTCGGCACAAGATGCGTGTAAGGCATTAACATCATTGTTTGGTAAACTAAAACAATTTCACCATTCAACAAGTGATAATGTATAATTATTGTTCATAAGTTGGAAAGAAATCATGTCCTCTCCGTGCCATGTCTTAAATGGTGTTTTTCAAAGAACTTAAAAATTCAAGAGTCAACCAGCGATAAGTAGGCTCATCATAGAATACAAAATCTTGCAGGCCAACTATAGTGCAAAGTAAATTTAAGTCATTAGAAATAATGGGACAAGCCCACTTGGTTGTCTTCACTTCTCGGTTCTTGATCCTGTTGAAATGATCACGTTGGAGCTCATTTCTAAATCGTATCCCCATGCGGCCCTGAGCTGTAGCGGAAGCCTGATAAGAACTCGTAGCAGCATGAGAACGTGTTTGGATCCTTGTGTTCATCTTCTAAAATAATAAGAGAGACAAAAAATAAAACTTTTTTATCCAACAGTAATAAGCATAACATATTCCTCATCATAGCACACTAAAGAATCTCGTCAAAATAATAATCTAGGCAAGAGAAACATGGAAATTAGTTCATAGTAGATTGATAATGACAAAATATGAGAGATGAATTTGCAAAAATTAATTAGAGGATCGTAGGAGAAACATACCGTAGATCACTTGTATGCAAGTAAATCAAACGAAATTGAGTAGAGATGGAGATCTCTTGAGGTTTTGAGAGAGTTTGGAGATAGAAGAGATAAAAATGATTGAAGTTTTGGTGTTGGGGGTACCTTCTGGTGTCGTTTTTGTGGTCGTACACAACTATACGGTCAGAACTATACGGCTGGAACATTTGTTCCCGCCGTATAGTTGGTCTGACGGTAAAATTTTAGGGTTTATTAGGGTTTCTTCCTGGCAGTGATACCTATACAGCCGTAACTATATGGCCGGGATTTTTATCCTCGCCGTATAGTTGGTAGTTAAACCTTCTGTACCTGGAAAACAAAATTTGACGATGGCATAGATATCTATACGGCCGGAACTATACGGCTGGAATTTTTATTCGCGTCGTATAGTTGGTTGTTAAACCTACTAGAGTCGTCAAAAAATTTATGTTTCTTTGAGAATCATTGTCGTGGGAATGGTCACGGCAGATGCTGCAATCGGCAGCGAGTAGTAGAACGAGGGGCAAGGGCGGCCAGCCATCTGCGGTGCGAGATGAGGGCAAAGACACAGGGTTTTACCCAGGTTCGGCCCCCCGGAGGGTAAAGACCTACTCCTGCTAGATTGTATTATGGAGGTGTTTACAATGGGCGAGCTCGGCGGCCAGGCGGCGAGTCGCTTGGGTGTATGAGGGAACGTGTCTCTACTCACCCCGTAGGGAGGTTTATATAGACTCACCTCCCCTAGGGTTTACATATCTCAACCGATTCGGTTACAGCTTCGGTAATCATTTAACCTAGTCCGACTGGGCCTATCTACTCGCCTGGGCCTTCAGCTTCCAGCCGCTTGGTACCTTGCTGGGCTTCGATCCACTCGCCGTTCTGCAGGCCCACTCGCCAGCCCTCGGGCCAGTCGGAAACGTCCTGCTGAGTATACCCCAGTAGGCGTATCCCCATCAGTAGTCCCCGAGGCCGTCGTTGATTAGGCGTAAGTGGCTGCTGGCAGTCGGAGTATACGGCTTCAAAGTAGGCATCCAGTCGAATCGTCGGCGGGCTCCTGTATGAAGGAGAAAATCCAGTGAACCAAGTCGCGTCTTTGGCGAGTCGAGCCAACGGGACGCGGCCACGGCGAGTGGCCTAGCGAGCCGAGTGGCTGGAGTTGGACCGTCAGGCGTGGTCAAACTAGACGTTAAGGTAACTCAACGGTAACTCTCGGCGTAATCATCGCGCGGTAACGGCCTCCTGATTTGGCGGGTAACTCCCGCTATATAAGGGGAATGGCAGGCAACCATAGAGCCAACTGCCCACCACTTCTTCCGAGTGCGCGCATTCTCTTTTCTTTGCTCCTTGATCCAATCGAGCCGAAATCCTCCGACCTCCAACCAACCTCTCGGCTATGGCCCTTCCCTCTGAACCATGGGGCAGGTCCAAGTGCACGAGGGCGCAACTGGCCTCCTTCGAGGAGGCCGGAATCCTGCGAGCCGGCTGTTGGCGTATCCCTGCAGCCGGAGAAACGACCCCAAACCCGCGCGAGAGAGAGAGAGTCTGTTTCACCAGTCATCTCGAGCGGGGGTTAGGGTTTCCCACGTCTTTGTTCTTCCGGCGTTTTTGCGCCTACTACGGGATCCAGCCCTCAGATCTGGGTCCCCACAGCATCGAGCAGCGCACCATCTTCGTGGCGTTCTGCGAGTGCTACTTGGGCTGCCGGCCCTACTTTCCCTTGTGGCAAGATCTGTTCCACGGACGGATCAGCCGCGAGGAGGCAGGCGGCCCAATGCTAGCCGCGGGCGGCCTGACGTTCCAGCTTAAGTCCAAAGCTTCCTTCTTTGATCTAATGCTGCCCGCCAAAGCAGCGAGCGACTGGAAGAAGTCATGGTTCTACGTAACCGAGGCGACTCCGGAGGATGAGGCGGCGATCCCGCGGTACTCGGCCAACCGTTCCAAGCCGCGCCATCTCCAGGTCGGCAAGCTCCCCGACGACCAGCGAATGGTCGTCGACGAGATGCTCCAGGCCATCCGTGGTCTGAAGAAGAAGGGGCTTCAGACGATAAACTTGTACAATTGTTGGCTTGGGCGACGGCTCGTTCCGCTCGCCCAACGCGACCATTACATGTATCAGTACACAGGCCGGGGAGACTCGACGAAAGCCTGCCTCGACGAATGGAAGCTGGAGGATTATCTCCCAGCGTTGAAGAAGATCACCTAGGCGGTGTACGTGGATGCACAGGCCGGGGTCCCCCCCTACACTGCGAAGCGTCCGGCTCCGACGGTAATTTCTTTATCTTGTTCGCAGTCGCAGCGTGTGCAGTCGCGGTAATTCTAATTCTGTTTCGTATTCATCACAGCTGTTCCAAGTGGTGGAAGGGTGGCTCCCACCTGCCGATGACGAGAGCCCGGGGCCATCTGCCCAGGATACAAGCGAATCGTCGCCCGCGAAGGGCAACGAGGATGACGAGGACGAGTCCGAAGAGGAAATCGCCCCGCTGGTCCGGAAGACCCGCGGGCAACGTCAGCGCGAAATCGAAGCGAGCAGGAGCCTCGAGCGTCATGATGACGACGATGAGCTCCCAGAAACCACCTCGCGCCGCCAGGCCACTCCTTCGAAGAAGAAGAAGAAGGAGAAGGAGGCGAGGGCCCCCCCGAAGAGGAAGACGAAACCGCCGAGGATGGCCTCGCCGCCGCACTCGACGAGCAGCTCTGACGCTCACAGCTCGGCCGATGACGGCGCGGCCCCAGCGACAACCGCGCTAGATGCGCCGTCTGTGGAAGTGCCGCTGGCCTCGATGCCTCCGCCATTCGCGCCAGTCTCTGGGCTAGGGAAGGCTCCAGCCGTGGCGACTTCGCCTCGCAAGGAGGTTCCGATTGGGGCGGCTTCGCCCCGCAAGGAGGCTCCGGCCGTAGCGGCTCCAGTTCGCGAGGACGCCCCTGCCGAAGGTATCCCAGAGGCGCCAGCCGCAGCCTCGACGACGAATAAGCCGTCCGTGTCTTGGGCACGCGACGTCCTGGAACTAGGGCTCAGTCGGCAACTGGGCCCCGAGCTGGAAAAACCGGCCGGCCTTCGCACAGGGCTACGCTTCATCCCGGTCGCCAAGTGAGTGCATTCGGCCTTCCCTATTTTCCATAGCTGTTTCGATTGTCTTTACTGATTCGACTGATGTGCAGGACCGGAGTGAAAAGGATGGGCCACCCGACCGTGGCCCAGGTACCCTCCACCGCTAGCGAGGAGGATCCTTCCCGTAAGAGGAAGGCGGACGAGGTCGTTGCCTCGGCGGATGGCAGTAAGAAGGCCAAGGGCGACGACATCGTCACTGTCTCTGACGACACGGCGGTTGCGCCGGCCGGCCCCGCGGTGGAGGCAGCCGCGTCTACGAAGGAGGGCGTTTCCTTGCCTGGAACGGCGGAGGCGACTTCCTTTGGAGCGGGTGCCTCTATCGCCACCTCCCCTCGCTTCGTGACCAAGGCGGCCGCGGCGAGCGGAGCTGCATCCCCGAGCCTCGCTCCAGGGGCCGTCGATGCTGAAGTCGACCAGCGTCGTGGGCACACGCCAGCGTTACTCGCATCCGTGGACGCGATGCAACTTCATGGCATGCTTGGCGCGGCCATCCAGGTATATCCAGTCCCCGAGGATCAGGTCGGTGCTTTGCAGCGGCTTGATTCTTATTATTTTCTCGTCTTTTACTTTCTTATCCAGTCCCCGAGTGCGTACGCGCTAAATTTTAGCGGGGTGGGCACTTAGGAATTTCTTGATCGCCAGTCCCCGAGTACGCACTCGCTGAATTTCAGCGGGTGGGCACTTAGGAGGTTCTTTTTTACTGACTTTTTTGATGATATGCAGGGTCTGCAGCTCGAATCGGCGGACCGATTGGCCGCACAGCAGCGTGCGGAGAAGGAGCTGACCACCATCCAAGAGGCGAACAAAGAGCTCCAGGATGTTGCTGCGAGGGCAGAGGAAGCTCGCCAGGAACTTGTCCCTGCTGGTGAGTTGGAGGCAGCGCGATCTGCTCTGGGCGCTGCTGAACAGCGGGTCGCTGACCTCGAGCGCGCGCTGCGGGAAGCGAGGGAAGAAGCTAGCTCGGCGGACGGGCGGGCTAAGGCCGCCATTGCAGCCGCGGAGGAGGATCGCAAGGTGTCGGAAGTCCTTATTGCTGGGCTACAGGACGACCACACGTCGCTTCAGTGCTTCATCACGGGGCTCGCCCGCCCATTGCTTGGTGAGTGCATCTTTCCTTTCCGTTAGTTGGAATTGCTGTGGTGTCCGTCGCACTCATCATTGTCTCCTTCTCGCAGGTCGCGTGATTGGTAGCCAAGAAGAAGCGAGCTCGCTCGACGCGAGGCAGTGCGTAAGCATGCTCGTCGACTCGGCTACGCTATCGGCGACGTGCATCCGCGCCTACCTTCAAGAAATGTCGCCCACGGAGGTTATTCCCAGCGACCTCGTTGAGGTGTGGGAGTATTTGGAGAAGGCGCCCGCGGTCATTGAGTTCATGACGCGGTCGGCGTTTCGGCGTGGAGCGTCGATAGCACTGAGCCTTGGACTCGCCCACTTCCCCGAGGATTTCGACCTCGACGATGTGACGAGTGGGTATCCCTCGTCAACTGGCGCGGTGGACCTGTCCGAGGTTCTCAAGTTGCAGGAGCGTGCCGTCGCGTACTCGGAGCGTGTCTGGGCAATGGGCGACCTCCTTCCCTATCAGGAGACGGTCGTCGCGCCGAACGACCCCGAGCCGCCGCATCGTGACTTCAAGGTCGAGCAACCTTTCCGCGCGGCGATGGCGGGTGAACTGACGACATATCCGTCAAACCCGTACACCGCGTTCATCCGTAGGCGCCGGGATTCTGGCGAGTCGTCATCGAAGCCTGCAGAATAGGGTAGTTTGCCTGGATGTGTTAGCATCAGTTCTGCCACGCGGACATATTTTGTAATATAAGACAATGCAATATGCGATTGAATGGGACGTCGTGTCCGTTTTGCTATTTGTTTGTGTGCTTTGGATTCATTTTGGACGAGTCCCCGAGCGCGTCCGCCCTTTTGTGGGGTTTACCTCGTATATGATGTTTTGTTGTTAACAAATGTTTTGTTGATTTAGTCGACTCGCCCGAGCTCGGAGAGCCAGTCGCAAGGCGACTCCCTTGAGTGCTCTGTACTTTACCGTTTTCCCGTGCGCGAACGGGGTCGGGTGGCCGAGTCCCCGAGCGTGGTACTTGGTAGTTCTAGGCGCGACTCGAGGGTGGTTGAGGACTCAGCGCGTTGGTGTGAGCGCGTCACTCCTGCCTGGCCCGTGGGGTCAGTCGCGTGGCGAGTCCTGGGCATGCTCTCTTACTTGGCGTTTTCCCTGACCGATCGCGACGAACTGGTATTCAGTCCCCGAGCGTGGTACTTAGCCGTTCGAGTCGCTATGCCGAGGATGCGGAGGACCAAGGTCGCTGTGAGAAGCGAGGGCAGTTGTCTTGGTTCGTAAAACCAGTCGAGCTAGGCGACTCCAATGGGGCTCCGGATTGGCGTTTTTCGTGGACGACGCAAGACCTGAAATGACTCAGTGCTCTTACATCGCACTACTTAGCCGTGCCGATCGCTGTACCAAAGGTTGACTTCTGCATTTTAGCATGACGCTGTTATTACGAGTGCGAGTGACACAAGGCATGGAGAGTAGACGCAATTTTGCGGTAACCGTTTCTTTTATTTCATAGCGACTGGAGAGTACATGTGTGGGGTTCTAGGAGTAGAACTTCCGGAGGAGATTGACATTCCATGGTCGCTTGACGTCGAGTTCGCCGTCCCCGCGGACGTCGATGAGGTAGTAGGCGTCGTTGCCGAGTACGCGCCCGATGGCGAATGGGCCTTCCCACGGAGGGGAGAGCTTGTGCATGCCCTTCTTGTCCTGGATGAGGCGTAACACCAGGTCGCCTTCCTGGAAGGTGCGGGTTTTCACCCGTTGGCTGTGGTAGCGGCGGAGTCCTTGCTGGTAAATGGCGGTGCGCGATCGAGCGAGGTCACGTGCTTCGTCGAGCTGGTCGAGCCCATCTTGGCGGGCCAGCTCGTTTGCGGCCTCCGTATAGTGGACGAACCGCGGCGAGTCGTGTTCGAGGTCGGTGGGCATGACTGCTTCGGCGCCGTAGACCATGAAGAAGGGAGTGAATCCCGTCGATCTGTTAACCGAGGTGCGGATTCCCCAGATGACGGAGGGCAGCTCTTCGACCCAGCATCCAGCGGTGCGCTCAAGTGGCACTTGGAGTCGCGGCTTCAGGCCGTGGAGGATGCTTTGGTTGGCTCGTTTCGCCTAGCCGTTGGATTCCGGGTGGGCGACTGACGCGAGATCGAGCCGGATGTGGTGCTCTTCGCAAAATTCGGCCATTGCCCCCTTGGCGAAATTTGTGCTGTTGTCCGTGATGATGCTGTTGGGGAACCCGTAGCGATATATGAGCTCGCGTAGGAATTTAGTGGCGGTCTTCCCGTCGCATTTCCGGACTGGCTTGGCCTCCACCCACTTGGTGAATTTGTCGACGGCGACTAGCAGGTGGGTGTAGCCGGAGGGGGCTTTCTTGAAGGGGCCTACCATGTCCATGCCCCATACGGCGAATGGCCAAGTGATGGGGATCGTTTTGAGCGCTGAGCTCGGTACACGCGTCTGATTGGCGTACTTCTGGCACCCGGCGCATCGCTGGACGATGTCGACGGCGTCGGCGTGAGCGGTGGGCCAGTAGAAGTCGTGTCGCATAGCCTTGGCGACCAGGGAGCGGGCGGCGGCGTGGTGGCCGCAGTCACCTGAGTGAATGTCGTGGAGGATTTTGCGTCCTTCAGCCGGTTGGACGCAACGTTGGAACACGCCGGTGACGCTGCGCTTGTGTAGCTCGCCGTCGATGATGGTGTAAG
Source organism: Avena atlantica (assembly GCA_910589765.1). Taxonomy (NCBI): domain Eukaryota; kingdom Viridiplantae; phylum Streptophyta; class Magnoliopsida; order Poales; family Poaceae; genus Avena; species Avena atlantica. The sequence continues at coordinate 323,721,301 of OU342738.1, forward strand.
ACTTGCATCGGCGAGCGATCATCCGAGCGTTTGTCCGTCTGCTGGCAGAGTGCCGGTTTCCAGGTAGGCGATGTAGGGCTTGGTCCAGTCGTCTGGCTCGGTGATGAGTGCGACCAAGGCTGCCTCTGGTTGGAGTGGGACTCCGATGTCGATCTCCCTCGGGGGAGAGACTGATGGCTTGGAGATTGTGTCGAGGAACACGCCGGCGGGTGGTGCGAGTCGAGCCGACCCGATGCGAGAGAGGGCGTCGGCCTCCTCGTTTTTTCGCCTGTCGATCCACTCGACAGAGTAGCCGGTGAAGTGCCCGCCCAACTTATCCACCTCTTGGCGGTACGCCGCCATGGTAGGGGAGATGGCGTCGCAGGTGCCGGCGACTTGTCCCGCAACGAGGTCGGAATCTCCGTAGCATCGGAGGCGGTTGACGCTCATCTCCTTGGCGGCTCGCATGCCGTGGAGTAGGGCCTCGTATTCGTCCATGTTGTTGGTGCAGGGCATGAATTCGAGGCGGAGGATGTAGCGGAGCTTGTCGCCCTTTGGTGAAGTCAGCACTATCCCCGCTCCTGCACCGTCCGCGTTTTTGGACCCGTCGAAGTGCAGGCTCCAGTAATGGAGGTACGACAGCTTCTCTGGCTGCTGGGCCTCCTCCTAGTCGGCGATGAAGTCTGCCAGTGCCTGTGACTTAATCGCCCTTCGTGGCTCGTATTTAATGTTGTGGACGCCGATCTCGACGGCCCACTTGGCGACTCGCCCGGTCGCCTCGCGATTGCGGATGATGTCTTGCAGTGGCGCTGAGGAGACGACCGTGATCGGGTGCTCCTGGAAGTAGTGCGGCAGGCGCCGCTGAGCCCTGAAGACCGCGTATACTAACTTTTGGTACTGTGGGTACCGCTGGCGCGATTCGGTGAGAACCTCGCTGATATAGTACACCGGCCGCTGAACCGGGCGCTCCTTTCCTTCCTCTGGTCGTTCGACGACCATTACAGCACTGACGACGCGCTCGGACGCCGCGACGTAAACCAGCATAGGTTCCTTGTCAGTGGGTGCGGCGAGTAGTGGTGCGGCGAGTAGCACCTTTTTGAGGTCGCGGAGCGCGTCGTCCGCCTCCTTGTCCCACTGGAAGGTGGGGTTCTTGCGCATCGGGCGATATAGGGGCATTGCCTTTTCGCCTAGGCGGGGGATGAAGCGACTGAGAGCCGCTACTCGCCCGGCCAGCTTCTGGACGTCACGCAGGCACTCGGGTTTGCCGAACCGGGCGATCGTGTCGATCTTTGTTGGGTTCGCCTCGATCCCTCGTTTGGAGACGACGTACCCCAGTAGTTGTCCGGCGGGTACACCGAAGGTGCATTTGCCTGGGTTGAGCTTTATCTTGTACCTCCGCAGATTGGCGAAGGTCTCCGCCAGGTCGGCGAGTAGGTCGTCTTGGCGAGCGGATTTCACGACCACGTCGTCGATGTAGACGTGGATGTTGCAGCCAATTTGGCTCGCGAGGCATTCTTGCATGCACCGCTGGTAGGTTGCCCCGGCGTTCTTGAGGCCGAAGGTCATGGCGGTGTAGCAGAAGGCTCCGAATGGCGTGATGAACGCCGTCTTCTCCTCGTCTTCGACAGCCATTTTGATCTGGTTGTACCCCGAGTAGGCATCGAGGAAACATAGCGACTCCGAACCCGCGGTTGAATCGATTATCTGATCGATCCGCGGGAGGACGAGCTGCTCCTTTGGGCAGGCGCTGTTCAGGTTTGTGTAGTCGATGCACATTCTCCAGGTCCCGTTTTTCTTCTCGACCAGGACTGGGTTTGCCAGCCACTTGGAGTATTTGATTGGCCGGATGAAGCCGGCAGCGAGTAGGCGCTGCACTTCCTCGGCGATTGCTCGACGACGTTCTTCATTGAAGGGCCGTAGCGACTGCTTGACAGGTCGCACTTTGGGGTCGGCGTTTAATTTGTGCTCAGCGAGCTCCCTAGGGACACCGGGCATGTCGGAGGGTTTCCATGCGAAGATGTCCCTATTCTCACGAAGGAACTCGATGAGCGCGCCTTCCTATGCTGGGCTCATGCCTGTCCCGATCGTCACCGTCTGGCTGGGGTCGCCTGGGACCAGCTCGACGGTGCGGGTGTGCGTCGTGGCCTCAAAGGTTGAGGTGTTTGTGCCCTCTGAGTTGGGCCTCTTGAGTATTGTGGGATCGTCATTGTTGACCCCGCTCGCGTATTTGGCGAGCTCGTCGGCGTGGTTTGTTTCTGCCGCGATGACAGCGTCGGCGAGTTCGGCTCCTTTGGCCTCGCATTCGGCGGCCATGTCGGGGTCGCCGTTGATGGTGATGACGCCGCACGGCCCGGGGAGCTTCATCGCGTTGTACGCGTAGTGGGGCGCTGCCATGAATTTAGCAAACGCCTGGCGCCCCAGGACGCAGTGGTAAGGGCTGTCGAAGGGCACCAACTCGAAGACGATCCGCTCGGTGCGGAAGTTTGCCGGACTGCCGAAAGTGACTGGCAGCGTGACTTTGCCGATCGGATACGCCTTCCGACCGGGGACGATGCCGTGGAACGTGGTGTGGGTTGTCTCGATCATCGACTGCGGGAGCCGCAGCCGCCTGAATGTGTCGAGGTAGAGGATGTTGATGGAACTGCCGCCGTCCATCATTGTCTTGGGGAGCCAGTAGTCGCCAACCTTGGGCTTGACCACCAGGGCGACTCGTCCTGGGTACTCGATGCGTGGCGAGTGGTCTTGCCGGCTCCAGGTGATGGGCTGTTCCGACCAGTTCAGGAACTGGGGGACGTCTGTTTGGGCCACTGCGTTGACGGCGACGGCGCGGGCGATGACCTTCTTCTCGCGCTTCGTGTTGAAGCCTGTGAAGGTGTGGAGCGAGCCGGCTACTTTGCCGAACTTTCCGCCATGTGGCGGGTCGTTGTCGGTGTCCTCCCGCGCGTGCCGTGCCTTCTCGATTTCCCTTAGGGTGTGGCAGTCGGCGGTGGTGTGCGTTAAAGGCTTCCCTTCCCTGCTGTGAAACGCACATGGTTGGTTAAGGAGGGCCGCAGGATCGAACCTTGGCTTGTTCTTGTAGTTGCCGCCATCGCGTTGCCCTCCGTCGCGGCGGTAGCTCTTGGGCTCGCGCTGTGCGTGCCCAGCGTTGGCGACGAAGTCGACTCGCCCGTCGCTGCGGCGCTTGCCTGTGAGGCGGGTGCCGCTGTAGCGTAGGTCGGTTCAGCGTCTGCCGTCGTTGCCGCCCGTGCGGCGTTGCCCTCCTGACTCGTCGTCGATTTCCTGGTTTGGATCCTCCTCGGCGTACCGTTTGGCGATCTCGAGGAGGTCGGGGATGTTGTCGAGTGTGCGGGCGTGTCGCTTGAGCTTGGCGACTAGAGGCTCGTAGCGGCACGAGGTCTTGAAGCAATGGATCGCGGTGTCCGGGTGGATGCCGACCGCGTTGTACCAGAGCTCTTGCCACCGTTGGACCCAGTTGCGGGTCGACTCGCGGGGTCCCTGGACGCATCGTTCCAGGTCCTCGATGGTGGTGGCGCGGGTGTAGGAGCACTCGAAGTGCCTGACGAAGGCGTCGCGCATTTCCTCCCAGGAGTCGATACTGTCCTGGGGGAGCGTGTTGATCCACTGCCTGCACGTCCCCTCCATCATCAATGGGAGGTAACGGGCGGCGAGTAGGTCAGTGTGACCCGCGATCCCCATTGCCATGAGGTATGTGTCGAGCCAGACTGCGGGGTCGTAAGAGGAGTCGTACTTTTCTATCTCCTTTGGCGCCTTGAAGTTTGGCGGGTACTTCTCGCCTCGGATCATTGGTCCGAAGCACTTAGGCCCAAGTCGACTGAGCGACCCCATGGGCTCGCCATCGCGGCGATTAGTTAGGGTGTGCCGCAAGTCGTCGGGCTGGCGTGCGCGCCAGTTTTGGTTGTTGATGATGTGAGTGCGGGCGTCGATGGGTTGTCCGTTAGCGGCGATGAAGTTGGTCGCCGGCCTGGGATCGTTGGTGGAGAGTGCCGCGTTCGCGGGTCGGTGTTGGAGCTGCAGTGGCTCTGGTGGCAGGCAATTGAGGGTGTTTGCCACCGCGGGGCGGCCGCTTGAGGCTGCTCTACTTCCCGAAGAACGCGAGTATACTCGACCTTGCGAGTCGGCGCCCGCTTTTTGCTGCTCCACAGCCTTCGCAAGCAAGGCCTTGACGTACTGGATTTGTAAGGCGCCGTCGCCAGTGGCTATGATGCTATCGGCTGCTGCTCGGCCTGCCACGAGGTTGTCCATTGGGGTGGAGAACAGTGGGAGGCCGTTTGCGTCTCGCTCCCGTGAGGAGACAACTATCCGCGGTTGGTCCCTGGGAGGGGTGCGGTTGGGTGGTGGTGGGGCACCCATCGCCGTTGATCCTGGCGGGGGCCGGGCGCTTCCTCCTGGTGGCGCGTTCTCGCAGATCGCGCGCTCGGCTATGCGAGCCGGGTCGTTTTCGTCGTCAAAGTTCAGGGCACGCCCTTGAACGGTGGGGTTCAAGCGTGACCTGATCCGCTGCTGGTGGTAGCGTGACAGCTCCTGCGCCGTCACCTGCTCGAGGCGAAATTTTTCGCGCTCGGCCTGCTCTTTGCGTACCGCCTCCGCCAGTTTCAAGCGGAGTTCCTCGACCTCCGTTGCCGTGGCGTTAGGAGGGATTGGGGTGGAGAAAGGATCCTCCGGTGGATCGGTGCCGGTGGCCATGTAAGTCGCGGCGTGGCGATTGGCGCCATCGCGGAGGTCGGCGGAGTTCTCCGACCCGGAGTCGAATTCGAAGATCCCGAGGATGGAGGGGTCCTCGAAGTCTCCCACGTTGGAGACCTGGGCGATGGAGCCCGCGGATGAGGCCGCGGTGATGGATCCGGCGAGTGACGCCGGGGTCGCCGAGTCGGCGTCGTAGGTGAGGGCCGCATCTTCTGCGGCCGCTGAGTTCCCGGCCACGTTGCTGTGGGCCGAGTTGTACTCGGAGGCAAGGCGGTGGATCGTGCGAACCTGGCTCTCGGAGAGCCGATCGCGTGGTGGCGACTCGCGGATGCGAGCCGAGTCTTCCGAGACGATGACGTCGGTGAGGCCGACGAAGAGGCTGATCGTGCCGATTGGCAGGATCACGCTGTGCGTGACGGGTCGCGCCGCCGGGACGTAGCTACTCGGCAAGATCTGGAGCATCTCGCCGATCGCTATCATGCGGCCGGTGGCGACCGTCTCGTTGATGGGCAGATTGGATCTCGCCGCAGAACACCGGCCAGACCGGCCAGGCCCCACGGTGGGCGCCACTGTCGTGGGAATGGTCACGGCAGATGCTGCAATCGGCAGCGAGTAGTAGAACGAGGGGCAAGGGCGGCCAGCCATCTGCGGTGCGAGATGAGGGCAAAGACACAGGGTTTTACCCAGGTTCGGCCCCCCGGAGGGTAAAGACCTACTCCTGCTAGATTGTATTATGGAGGTGTTTACAATGGGCGAGCTCGGCGGCCAGGCGGCGAGTCGCTTGGGTGTATGAGGGAACGTGTCTCTACTCACCCCGTAGGGAGGTTTATATAGACTCACCTCCCCTAGGGTTTACATATCTCAACCGATTCGGTTACAGCTTCGGTAATCATTTAACCTAGTCCGACTGGGCCTATCTACTCGCCTGGGCCTTCAGCTTCCAGTCGCTTGGTACCTTGCTGGGCTTCGATCCACTCGCCGTTCTGCAGGCCCACTCGCCAGCCCTCGGGCCAGTCGGAAACGTCCTGCTGAGTATACCCCAGTAGGCGTATCCCCATCAATCATTTCTTAACCTGAAACTTAAGCGAAAACACCATGTTTTGACAGAAAAATGACAGACTAAATTATCGACCAACATCAGCATGTATAAAACAAGATTTCAGTACCACCGAAATTCTCCTCCTCAACTAGCGTTTTCTAGCACTCTTTATTCAACATAAAACTTAAAATTTTACTCAAACCTTTATTTCACATGTGTTGCCTCCCATGATGCGCTATTTTGTGGTCAATAGCTTGATGTTGCTCACTTAGGCCAGATGAGTGGAACACCCACTCCAAAATAGTTGGCCTTCAAAGTGATGGCCTCCTTCTCATCATGCTTGGCTTTGTTCTTCCTGGGAAAATGAATAACAAAAGGATCCAGCGATGGAAATTGAGGCTTCACGTTCCCTTCATGTAGATTAATTAAATCCTTAATAGTTCTTAAGAACAAATGACCTAATATGATAGGAGCAGTAGCATCTTCAGGCATGTCAACAGTAACAAAATCAATAAGAGCAGGAGAGCCTTTAATGTAAACTAAAGTATTTTCTTTAATCTCTACAGATTGTTTATAGGTATAATCTGCTAGATGTAGTTTTAACTTAGTGAGTTTAAAAGATCCAAGATTTAACTTATTAAATAGACTTTTTGGAATTTTTGAAACACTTGCACCTAAGTCACAAAGTGCATCTATCTCATTAGTCCCAATTTTAATCTTAATAGTAGGCTCAAATATATCATCAAGCTTAACATGTAGTTTTTCAACAATTTTCTTATATTATTCCTCAAGCTCATGTACCTTTATTGCTACCTGATTAACAAAGTGTTGATACATAGCTTCCTCATTTCCTTCACTTATGGGAATCTTGATATTGATCCTTTTTCACAAGATCTTCAACCGTGTAATTTGGTGAAGGAGCATTTCTATAGTCAAGTTCTTCAAGCTCCTTCCTTTGAATTCTTATCATCTTGAGGTCTTCAACTAGATTGGGCTCAACTTTACCTACAAATTTAGCTAGAATGAGAGTTTAAATCTCGGTTATCTTACCTAGTTGTGCCTCAATAATCCTTGTTCTTTCTTGGAGGGGCTGCAAATCATTCCTCAAACTCACAGCTTTGTCAGACAATTTACCAAGCATATTATCATGGTTCTCCCTTATCTTAACTAGGATATTTTTTGCTCATTTCGCGAGTCCATAAAGGACTTAAGATTTTCTTGGAGACTACCATTACTTGATCCCATATTATTATGAGATTTACCTGCAGGACTAGAATAATGTTTCTGGAAATTAGGATTATAGTTCTTCTTCCAAGCAGGGTTATAATTATTACGAGCTATGAAGTCTATTCTTCAATATTTGATTCTAGGATAGATCTTATCTGGGTTTCCTTACCCTTGATGGATAATAGGAGCTCATCCAGCTTAGCATTGAGTACTTCATTTTCTTGGGATGTGACAGAATTTACCTTCTTTGTGTTTGATCTTTCCACATGCCATTGGGCATGGTTGTCTTGCATATTGTCTAGTTGCTGCTTTGCTTCGTTAATTTGTTTGCCCATAAATGTTCCTCCAGCTGCAGTATCAAGCATAGGCTTAGACACAGGGTTAAGTGAATTATAAAATAAATGGAGCATTAACCAATCTTCCATCCCATGGTTGGGACAGTTTCTCATGCATTCTTTCATCCTCTCCCATGCAAGCGCTAGTAGCTCACGCTCTTCCTATCTAAAATCGGTAATATTAGATCTTAGTTGCATAGTATTTGCATGTGGGAAAATTTTAGTCATAAATAAAGAAGTACACTCCACCCATGATGCAATAGTATTTCTAGGCAAATATAGCAAGCATTCTTTTGATCTTCCTCTAGGAGAGAAAGGAAATAAACGCAACTTGACTGCATCAGGGTCAACATCTTTAATGCGCATCATATCACATATTTTAGCAAAAGTGTTCAAATGCATACATGCGTCCTCAACATCAGAACCTACAAATTGATTATGTTGAACCAAACATAAATAGTGGGGCTTAATTCCATAGTCCTCAGCAGTATTTGCTAGTTGGGTAATAGGAGTACGCAAATAATCATTGTTGGGAGTTGCAAACTCCCCAAGCTTATTTTCAGCCATATTTCCTATGTTTTGGGTTTTCTTTAAACAAAGACTTATGATAGTAAAAACAAGAATTTAAAGACTAACTATATTTTTTTTGGTTTTTCAAATAAAGACTAGAAGCAAACTAACAAAATTAAAAACAAGAATTAAAACTAGCAAGGTTCCTACTAACCTTACCAGGGTAGCTATTACTTCCCCGACAATGACGCTAGAAAAAGGTTGATACCTTCGATCCAGATTACGAATGTAGTATAGCTATTTTTCCCTAGTAGACCTAGGTTATCGAATCCTCGGGAAGCAGAAAGCATATTAAAGTTACTTTAATGGACCTTCGAGAGTTTTAGAATTCTTTTTGTGTTTTACTGGACCAAGAGTTTGTGATCTTTTTATTGTTGTCGATGATGGAGAGAGAGGGCCTGGGGCTTTCGTTTTCACTTGTAGCTATGCAAAACATCTGATGGGAATAAAATATAATAATAAAGTATGCATGTAATTGTTAGAGCAAGATAATTATATGTGGGTAGTGCAACCATATTGCCTCCGCAACCGCTTATAGCAATAACCTACTAGTCTCATCCATAGTGATGTCACCGTTAATCCCAAGTAAATCCCTCACATATAGCCGTACTACCCTTTCTGTTACTAGGGTTCCCATCCTTCATATTAGTATTACTCACACTCTCTATACCTGGATCAATCCTTGGGGTGTTGGGTACCTGACAAGTCCTTAGATTGAGGCAAGAGAGGGTACAATAATCATCATGTCATACAAACTAATACATGATCCCATCTATGATAAATAACATGCACAAAGCTACATGGCTAGGCCGAAGCCCTTAGCCCAAGGAGTATTACTCACACATAGAGATGAAATCAACAATCATAAACATTGTAATGGAAATCATGAGATTGATATTAATAGTCTTACAATGTCGCCAATTGGAGATGAGATCTACTATTACAAGTGGTGGAATATGGCTATGGTTGACAATAAGGGTTTGGAGATTAGATCTAGATCTATTCCTCCAGTAGCTCTTCGGTGTTGTGTTCTGTGGAGCGCAGGGGGGTTTTCTTGTCGCCTGAGGCCTCTTTATATAGGGGTTCCTTCACGAAAGTTGTTTTGTTTGACCTAGCAGTGTCGGTGGAAACTATACGCCTGAAACTATACGGCCGAAATTTTATTGCCGTCGTATAGTGGGTCGTTAAAGCTTCTTCCTCCTATCCACGACTCCTGGTTTCTTTGAGTTGTTGGAAATCTCGTATCTTTGACTTTAATGTTGTGATTCCCATCATCAAACTTCGTTATCTGCGCAGGGCAAAAATAGAAAGAAAGGGTTGCATACCCCTTTGATCATTAGGAATTAGTGGCAGGGTTTCGAGAGATATTTTATCAAAAATATGAATAATATCCAGTTTAAATGCGGACGTGGATGGCTATATTTCACAGCCATCAAGCGCGCATCTACGACGACCGCGAAGATATCGACATGGTTGCGGCTGGCTATGCCGACTGCCGTGATGATGGAAACCACAACAGCGGCTACCGCAACGGTAGCTACAGCTATAGCGGAAATACCATGCAGTCATGGAAACGTCGCACTCATAACGATGAGCCATCCGCAATCCACTTCTACATCGACAAACAAGATGGCAAAAAGAAGTCAAGCCACCTGCTCAAGGACTGTCGGGAGTTCCAGAAGTTGCATGAGGGTTACGCCCAGCTGCGACGTGATGCAGTGAACTAGGGGTTTGGATCCACCCCGGGCCCATTGCATATGGCACCCCACCACCACCTAGAGGACCATCACAGCATGCGGCTGCACCGGTCCAAAACAATGGAGCAGAATAGTACCCAGTACCGTTGGGTACCATGATGATACAAAAGGGGCATCCGTCCAATAGGATACAAAAGATGATCACCCGCTAGATAAACCTGGCTCTTAATTCCCCACTAGCCATACCTAAGTACCTCAGCGGCTTGGAGTCGTGTATCACCTTCGACTGATCTGACCATCCCCGTCAAGTTCCTCGCCCAGGAAATTCCACCCTGGTGCTCGAGGCGCAGATCCGCGGATTCGAGATGAGTTGTGTGTTCATAGACGGCGGCAGCGACATAAATCTCATGTTCGCCAACACCCTAGTGGCCATGTGGATCATGCTCACCAGCCTGGGGGCATCCGACACAACCTTCCACGGCATAGTCCCAGGCAAAAGGGTCTACCCCCTTGGCAAAATATGGCTCGACGTCATCTTTGGCACCCGCAAGAACTTCATGTGCCAGCGGCTCGAGTTCGAGGTGGTCGACTGGCCCTCACATTACCATGCCATCCTCAATCACGTGGCATTCACATGATTCATGTCAGTACCACACTATGCGTACCTCCTGCTGAATATGCCAGGACCCAACAGTACTATCATCACCATCCTAGGAACCTTCACCAAATCCAATTACTATGACAGAGATTTCAATAGAAACTCCCAGTCTTTCGGCATGTAGGAGGAACTCGCAAGGCTGAAGGAGTCAATAGACACCAGCCTCCCTCCTGTGACCAAGTAAAACTCTCCTGACCTATCCTTTAACTCCATGGTCAACACCAAAGCGGTGCAGGTCCACCCGACGGACCCCACCAAGATGTCCCCCATCGCCAACAATTTGAGTCCACATAGGAATTCACGCTCATCGAATTCCTCCTTGAGCGCTGAGAAATTTTCGCCTGGTGTCCTGCGGACATGCCAGGAGTTTCCAGGGAATTCGCCGAGCATGCACTCAACATGTACCCAAATGAGCGATCAGTCAAGCAGTCGATACATCGACTGTCTGAAGGACGAGATGAAGCAATTGGCATGAAAGTCAATAGACTCCTCGATGCTGATTTCATAAGAGAGATCAAGGATAGCACCTGGGGAGCTAACCCTGTTCTGGTCCCCAAGAAGGACACGGACATCCTGCGGATGTGCGTGGACTTTACTACCCTCAACAAGCATTGCCCGAAGGATCACTTCCCATTGCCGCAGATCGATCAAATCATCGACTCCACCGTGGGATGCGAATGTCTCTTATTCCTCGATGCCTACTCAGGATACAACCAGATTTGACTGAAAGTCGAGGATTAGGAGAACACAACATTCACTATGCCGTTCGGGGTCTTTTGCTACAACACAATGCCTTTCAGGCTCAAGAACGTCGGTGCAACTTATCAAAGGTGCATGCAGGCCTGCCTAAAGAATCAAATTGGTCGAAACATCCAAGTATATGTCGACGACATAGTGGTAAATACCAAGGAGAGCCGAACATTGATCGATGATCTCCGTGAGACATTCGACAACCTTGACCGCTATAGGATCAAGCTGAACCGAGAAAAGTGCGCCTTCGGCGTCCCATCCGGGAAATTATTCGGGTACTTCATCTCCATGAGAGGCATCGAGGCGAGCCCAAAGAAAATCAAGGCCATACCAGCCATGGAGAATCCAAAGAACATCAAAGGAGTCCATTAGCTAGCTGGGCGAATCGCAGCACTCAACAGGTTCATCAGCCGCATGGGCGAAAAGGCTCTCCCCTACTACCAGCTCCTCTGCAAGTTGGAGAAATTAGAGTGGACGGCCAAAGCCGATGAAGCGTTCAAAGACCTCAAGCGTCTACTCTCTACCTATCCCGTGCTAGTGACACCAAAGGAGATAAAGCCTATCCTGTTGTACATCACCGCAATGCGTCTACGCCCAGTGTACTACCTCAGCGAGGTACTGACACCAACAAAGCAGAGGTACCCTCACTACTAGAATCTAGCCTACAGAGTGGTCATGACTGCACGTCGACTACGCCATTACTTCCAGGAGCACCAGATAGTGGTCGTCAATGATGCGCCACTGTCACACATCCTCAACAACTCCGAGGCAACATGCCGAGTGGCCCTCTGGGGCATCGAGCTATCCCCGTGGGACATCATCTACGAGCGGCACAGTGCCATCAAGTCATAGGTGCTCCCTGACTTCCTTGTCCACTAGATGGAGCTACAACTGCCGGATACTCCGGACATGTTGCAGCTGTGGACAATGCACTTCGACGGATCGAAGCATGGTGAAGGAGCTGGAGCCGGAGTAATCTTGACATCTCCACAAGGAGACAAGATGAGATACGTCATGTAGATGAGGTTCCGAGCCTCCAACAATGAAGAAGAGTACGAGGCGCTAATTCATAGTATGCGAATGGCCAAAGTGTGTGGTGCGACCCGACTGGTCATCTACGGCGATTCCAACCTCGTCGTACAACAAACGATGAACCAATGTTATGCTGTCAGCGACAATATGATCGCCTACCACGACCTTTATGACGCACTCGAAGGAGAATTCAACAACTACAAACTTTGGCAAGTCGGTCAAGAGAGCAATGAAGAGGTCGACAAGCTCACCAACATTGGTTCTAGATGTGCACCAGTCCCGTCAGGTGTCTTCTTGGGGAAAATCTGTGAATGCTCCACTAAATGTAAGAATCCCAAGAGCGCACCAGCGGCTACAACAGGCTCGGGGGCTAGGCCACCTGACAACCCCGACGCGCCAGCATAAGAGGAGTCAGAGATACCACTTTTGAACCTCATGCAGGTCCTGGAAATTGAGAAGTCATGAAATCAATTGTACGTCATGTACTTGTTGAGAAAAAAGCTTCCAGATGATCCGACTGATGCGCGACACATCGCTCTCCGCTCCAAGGCCTTCACCATCATCAACGGTGAGCTATATAAGAGAAACATTATCAAAGTCCTCCAACGATGTGTCACCAACATCGATGGGAGGAGCATACTCCTTGACATACATGAAGGCGTCTGCGGGCACCATGCTGGCAGTCATGCCCTGGTTGCCAAAGCCTTATGGGTTGGCTTCTACTAGACAATGATGCTTGATGCCAAGGACATAGTCGAAAAGTGCAATGCCTGCCAACGGTTTGCGGATAAGCCACACGCACCAGGCGTAGAACTATGACCAATATTGCTGGAATGGCCCTTCATGCAGTGGGGACTCGACATGGTAGGCAAGCTGCAAAAGTCCTCACCTGTAGGATACTTCTTCCTCTTGGTTGTAGTCAACAAGTTCACCAGGTGGATCGAGGCTACGCCCGTCACCAACCAAACCGATGCCACTGCCATCAAGTTCTTTCAGTCCATAGTCTACAGGTTCAGGGTTCCACACAACATCTTCACCTACAATGGAACAAACTTCACCTCGAAGGAGTTCTAGGACTTCTACGACGGCCTCGGCATCAACATCACCTACGCCTCGGTCACACATCCACAGACCAACGTTCAAGTCGAAAAGGCCAATGGGCTCGTCTGCAACAGGATCAAGAAGAGACTCATGTGAACTCTCGAACGAGCGGCGAGAGCTTTGGTAGACAAACTACCCTCCTTCCTCTAGAGCATGCACACAATGCCAAATAGCGCCATCGGCTACACGCCCTTCTTCATGGTAAACAAAGATAAATCTATGTTACCCACCGAGGTCGGCTACAAGGCCCAAGGGTCGTCGCTTACAGCGAGGCCGAATCTACGGCCGCACTTGAGGAATCCGTCGATCTGCTATATGAGTCACGTAACATCGCCACTGCTCGCTCGATGGTGTACCAGCAAAGCCTCCGCAACTATCACAGTCGACGGCTACGGCCAAGGTCCTTCGTCAAAGGCGACTACGTGTTGCGACTCAAGCAAAAGGGGCACCTGAAACTCGAGTCATCCTGGGAAGGACCCTACATGGTCACGGAAGTAATTCCAGGTGGTAGCTACTGCATCAAGGACATCGAGTCTGTAGTAGCATACTCCAACCCTTGTAATGTCGCACAACTGCGGCACTTCTATCCTTAGCTGCTTCTTTTTACTTACAATAAGGCTTCTCGGCCAGGCTATTCACCCAAACCTGTACTTCCTACCATGCGATGAATAAATATGTCTTTTCCTTCTACAATTTTATGATCATAAAACACACTCGAGGGATGCGCCTCACCCGATGACTTCCTCGTATCATTTACTACTACATTAACCTGAGTAGCTGACCATGTCATTAAACCCTTGAAAACTCCATCCTAGTTGCAACCCAACTAACAGGTTGGCAAGGAGCAGAGATTGACAGAGCGTTAGGCTAACAAAAATGACATGCAAACTTACAAGAAAACGCATCACATGCAACACATTATATAAATTTTACAAGGGCAACAACAACCCAATCGATACTATACAAATTTTACATTTTTCTGCATAAAACCTACATGAAAAACGACCACTATCCTCACTAAAGCAGCACATTGGCCCGCTCATCAAAGAGTCAAACAATGTATTTGGCATGCTGGGCAACTTCTCAGTTGTGCGGACGCATGTCCCACGCCATGCCATCTGGAGGGGCAGATAGCCCCGCGACTATCTCTGCCAGATCTACGTCTCGACGGTGCAACCGCACAAGGGCCAAGGCCACCTTGGCATCCGCAACAAGTTGCTGCTACACAAGCCCCTTCACGGCATCCACACTCCGAAATCTCCCCAGCAAACCTAGAAAACTGGACGAAGCCGCATCCAAAGGAAACATCGCAGCCTAGATGGACACAAAGGCTATCCTCACATGCTTCAAAACCTCAAGGAGCTGATGAAGACGGTCCTGCACCATAGCCACCACGATCGCTCGATCCCAGTCCATCTAGAAGAAACCTCCAGCTGCCAGCTCCTGCTGAGTAAGGTAGTTCAGCCGAATGTCAATGTGCTCTTTCTTTTCCTGTGGAATGAGATTGACAACTGCAAAAATAGCACAACTCATCAACCCGATGCGAAGAAATCAGCACAGCACGCGAAAGTTCGAGTGTTACTCACACTATAACCGATTGCCAAGCTATAGGAGTTCCTCAAGGAGATACTTCTCCCTCTTGACAGCCTTTTCTGTCTTCGACTTCCACACATCGGCATGACTGCGGATAATATTGACATCTTTTTCCTGGCTCCTGATGTGGTCACAAAGCAATGGAAACTATGACACCTTGCCCGCCTTAGGCTGAGCAATAGCCAAAGGAATTGGTGAAGCCACTTGAGCAACACTCGAAGGGCCCTATGAGGCGCAAAGCAACAAGAAATAAGGACTAGAAAAATCAGACAAAACCAAAATAAACATATATTTACAACTCAAGATATTGCACACCAGTCCAAATGTCTTTCAGTACAAAGGCATTACATGCCACTATAGTCAAAACAACAACAAATCTAGGTGAGTATCTAGTTAGTAGAAGGGCCCTGAGGATTCACCGCATCCGAAGCAGTCCCAGACTCCTTGGCTTGCGTCGCGACCAACCGTTTCTTCTTAGACGCATAAGTGGCCAGTAGCTTGATGAGGCTCGAGCCATAGCATTTACAGCGCGAGGAGAAGGGAACGAATGCTACCTTAGTGCCGTCCGCCGCCACTAGCATCTTGGACATTGGCCTGCTCAGGTCTAGTTGCACACCGGATGCTAGCGCCATGGCCAAGCTAAGGGTAGCACATGCGCCTTTTTGTGCCTTGTACTTAGCAGGTGCATCCGCTGCCAGATCTGCCACCAAGGAGTCAATATCGTCAAAAGCCGCACCCTTCAGAGAGATATCCCGATGGAAGTAGCTGAGCACCTCCTTGGCCTTAGACAAGGTGTCAAGGGTGGAGCTGCAATAGTCTTTGACTGTAGCAACCACATCCACGAGAAGGTCCCCATGGTACAAGACATGGCGATCGAAGGCAACACTAGTGGCATTCGCAGATGCGCAAGAGCAAGTCCAATTCACAAATCGGAAAAACGTCAAAGTTGGGAGAGCAAAATCTAAGACGCTTTGAGTAATTTACCAGATAGCACCTGGGCAGTAGTCATCAACTGCTTCAACATCGCCTTCTCCCGCATGGCAGCATCATCTGCAAGCTTCTCCTCACGCTCCTTCGCTTCCCGCCTAAAGTGCTTGAGGGCTTCCATAACATCCTTGGTCTTGGTTTTTGCCTGGATGCAACTCTTATCGAGCGAGTATGATGAGTGGAATTTATGTAAACTTTTATAGAAGTATTTTATGCATATCAACTACCCATCTCATGCCTTATCTAGCTGCGATTATGCCAAATATGCATGGTTTATGTTATTCATTCATTTTCATATGAGCTTTGCACATTTAGTAGTTTAGGTAGAATTTATCCCTCTTCCTTGTATTTGACATGTGTGTAGGTGTTGATGATGATTATGGATAAAACAAAGGCAAAAGAAATAGAGGGAGCATAGTATGGAGGAGCTGTAGGGACCAGACTTATCCATTTGAGGTGTTGGAAAAAGTGAATTTTTACAACTTCTTAAAATGATGATCCAAGACCACTGGCTGTATCCCTCGTCGATACGAATCCAAAGAGTCGAAAAACACCCAAATCGGAGTTCGTATGAAGAAATGGCGACCAAAATACATAAGAGCCCGAAAGTTCAACGGCCAACTATACAACTGGAGAAAAAATTCCGGTCGTATAGTTGTGCACGTATAATTGCAAAAAGGGTCGGAAATGACGGGATTGCACCCCCAGAAGCTCCAGAACCTTCCCTAAGTCATATGACAGTATTGGGGGTGACCTAGGGCACTTCCAAGGCCTATATAAAGGTGGTAGGAGTCAAGAAACAACATAAAACACCATATACAAGATCTAGATCCCATCTACCACATCCATGATGGCGCCCTGCCGCCGTGCCGCCTCCATAGCCTCTATGCCTCCACCAAGATCCAGATCTCCATCAACACCATCAAGACATCCAAGCAAGAAGAGGAGGATAAGGAGGACGCCGCTATCACCATGCCGACGCCACCATCACCGCGCCATCATCACCATCTCCATTGCTGCTACTCCTTCATCCTTCCCCATCATGGTCTCCGTGACGGGTTGTAACATGGCTTGAACCCCCTTTTATTAATGTTATGATTATTTGAGTAATTGAAGTGTGGTGTGTTCTTGTTAATTAATATGTTTGTGCTTTCTCTTTACATCATGATATTATTCTAGTGATTGGAGACGTTCAATACATTGTTGAGGAATTTACTAGGGGTTCACGGTGTGTCAAAAAACTTATCATTAGTCTCTGCTCTTTCATGGGTAGAACTAATAGGTTATTTGCTATAAGTTATTTGCGGAGGCAATAGCATCTTAGGATGCACCGCCCAGAGTTCCCCCAAGATCACTCTTGATATAGATAGGTATAGTGTTGTGAATTGCTTGACCGCAAAGTGACAGATAGGAAATCTCATGACTATCACACTTGCTTAGGAGAACGGTTGTCCATAGAACTTAATGCCTTTGCTCTGGTCTTGTTACCTTTAATAAACTATTCTCTTGTGATATGACCCATGTCCGAAGAGGGTATGGACAGTTGAGTTGTCTGGTTGCGACTTACCAATGGTGGGAGACAACAATAGTTCAGGGAACGCCACAAGTACAGTTTATAGCTATTCCATAAGCACTTATCATGCACAACAATATACATAACATTACTTGAGGAATGATAGCATTAATATTTTACTTCATTGCTTATATACATTAATATTTTATCTCATTGCATTCACCTCTTTCTTTTATTTTACTAATAGTAGTTGTTACAAATCATCTTAAATTCATTTATCCTAGTAATTTATAGAATAGTCTATTTCCAAACCATGGTTTGGGTGCGCATGTAGCCACATTGACAACATGGTTGAGGGGTCGTGTTGTTTCCATTCACCGAGCTCTCATCGGGACAAACTCTTAAATATTTGCTGCTACAAGTACTGCAATAACTCTGTTAATGGTGCAGTAACCCAGTCATCAGATTGGCGTCGTTTCTAGGGAGCAAAGCGTTCAGGTTATTATCTATCTACTCGTACATAGTTTATTTCCATTTGTTGCTATTATCTTACTGCTTTCGAGATAAAAATTACAAAACCAAAAATTTATAAAAACTATTGCTACTAATCATGTCTTTCAAGATAAATTATGTTAAACTGATAATACAAGAATTGGAGGAGATAAAGGATTCAAATTTATCAAGTCTAGTTACTAGATATGATCTGATAGAGAAAATGCTGAACCTATTGGAAGGGCATTCATTACGGTTGTGTGTTAGTGATGGATCTTATTGCACAAATTGTAAAACAGACGGCCACCTTAATTTTCAATGTAAGTGTTCCAACAATCCTACTCTAGCAAATTATAATAGAAATAAATCCTATGCTAGTTTGGAAGTATTAGAATACATTCTTTTCAAAGGTGCATCTGAAATGGTATTTAGACTAGGAAGTATTGATATTGAATGTGAAGCACTTGATGGAGTTTTTAATTTAGTATACCTCATATTCGTCTTTTGTGAAAATAATTTAAGTAATAATGCATTGGTATTATATTATTTGAAGCAGTCTAAAACCTCCATGGAGAAAGATAAACTTTTGCAGGACTCACTAAAGAGCAAAGAGAAAATTGAGCTCAAGGAAGAGGAGAAAGAACGGATTAATCACCCTCTCACACCTTCAACTCCTACTTTTGATTCTATCATTGATATTAAAACACTAGTCGATGAAAAGGAGGAACAAAAAGGTGAGGTTGACAAAGAGAGTCACACTACAACTTTTGATTGTGATGCCTCTCACTCGAGTAGTGATTTTTATGATGCTAAAACCGTTGATAATTGTTCTGCGGAGGCCCTGTGCCTAGACACTCATATGAAGAGCATTAATAATAATGAACTAGAGATAGAACCTTGCTATACTAACATGGAGGGTCCTAAACTCCCTGCTATGAAGGAAGAGTACTATGAAGTGTTCCCCTACACAAGTAACCAAGGTAAAGATTTAAGAATTTTATATGAATCTCAAATACTCTCATTGCAACTATACACAGAGGCATGTTCAACAAGCTTGGTGCATCAACACTCGCTTGAAAGCGAGAACTTGTTCATCTACATGATGCCGATGCACCATAAGCGGGTACGACTACGACCGAACTCTACTCTAAGATGCTCCAAGCTGGTATGCATGTAACATCCCAAAAATATTAAACTAATATCATCAAACTCTAATCATCAAAATTAGGGTTAACAAAAACTTTTGTAAATAAAAATATGTAAGCATGCATGTGTGTATGCATCCCATTTTGAATTCTTTTGAATTGCCTTGTTTATGTGTTTCTTTGCTTGTAAATGGATTCTTAGGTGAACTAAACATCATCTAAACAATTCCCAAACTTTCCCAAAGACAAATAAATCAAAAACAAGCAAAATGAGTGAATGGTCATTTTGACCAATTTAACTCCTATGCCTACTTTGGCTGTCCCAAACTTGCAGAACTTAACAGAAACTTGTTTGGATCTTTACACCCCTTGATAGTACTCATAACAAAGTATCAAGGCCCACCTTGTGATCATCCAGAAACTTTCAAATGCATAGTTTAAATGAAAATTCAAAATTGAATCTTTATCATATGGGAAGATCCCACTTTTTCAAAAACCACTCAAACCAGCTCAACTTTCAAAACCCAAGCATCTGCAGACTCACCAGCACCAACCTAGCACACCCGCCAAAAATCTTTTCAAAATTCAAAACTTGAATTCTTGCGGCCATTTCATCAAACACCTTGCTGATTCAAATCAAATAAAATCTAAACACTATTGTGAGCAGTGATTGGAGCCTAACTTGTTCCCTCTATGGTTGCAACTAGGCTTTAGTAGATCATCTAGATCATTTGTAAATGTCTAGCACCACTGTAAGCTTGGCAAGGTCATCAATGGTGAACAACCGAAGCCACCCATGCCACCCCAGTGTAGACAGCAAGCTAGGAGAGGAACTAGCCATGCCAACCTTGTCTGGGAGATCACCCATGCCTCACCGCCCCCTCTCGACCAGCCCTGCCTCGAAGACATCGACCAGAGCACCCAGGAACGCCGCGCCCGTGCCTCTGTCAACCATGTCGAGCGTGCGCCAGAGCGCCACCCTCGACCGAAGCCCACAGACCGCGCGCCGCCCTCGCCGCGTGCATACACGATCACCACCGTCCCAGGAGACCGGCAGACATCCCCATTTGCCGCCCCATGCCTCACAGCCACCGCTCACCGTCGAAGACGCCGCCTTGGCCGCGCAGAGCATCGCACGTTCTAGACCATTTTCCACCGCCCCTACATGCGCATTAAAGCTATAGAGCATCGCCAGGAGACCATCAAGCGATCCCCACCGCTGACCATGCATCTAACAGCCCGTAGCCATGTCGACACCGTCGCCTGCCCATGCCGTTCGGTCTCGTCGTCGCGACTATAAATAGAGGCCACCCCCAGCCGAATTGAGCACACCATCTCACTCCCCTATCCTCACTAATCGTCCCACCCCGTTCTTGAAGCAAGGCGAGTAGCACTTCGCCAGAATTTCACCGGAGCCCGCCGCCTCTGGAGAAGAAGGGAGCCAGCGATTGGAGCCGCCCCAGGAGAAGTTGCCGGTACCAGGAGGTTCGCCGTCGTCGACTTCGTCGTTCGCCCGCCTCGCCGACCCTCGCCTGAGCCCCGATGAGCCCCCAACGACCCTCACCCGCCGTGTTAGGTTTCTGTCTCGCCGGCGTTGCCCAACGTCGACGATGACCCTCAGCCGTTAGATTAGAACAAGATCCCACGGCTCACACCGCCCCATACTGCTTCGCACCCCCTCGTCTCACTGACGCGTGGGGACAGCGACTTAACCAGCCCGCGTAAGCGCTGTGCTTAGCAGGCCGGCCCAATATCGTTTCCCGCGCAGCCCAGTCATTTGAAATTAGCCTTTTCCATTTTATTTCAAACACACTTCTGCACCTAGATTCAAAAATCAACCCAGATCGATTCAGTGAACCAAATTGAATGAAACCAATTTTGTTAGAAAGGTCTCGAAATGCTGAATCCAAGACCGTTAGATTTAAATCATTTGGATCTGTAGATCATCCTTGGTAAAAATAACAAGGCAGAAGATTTTCTGCATTCAAACATTTTTCAAATTTAAACCATAATAGCTTTTGAGTTGATTCCAACTCTCAAAAATCACATTTGATCATACCCTTCAGAATATATAAAAATATATAGGTTTACTTACAGAAATAATGACCAAGTAATAAAAGAATGCCACATAGGCATTTCTAGTCACTTTATTTAATTAAAATAAAAGGTTAAACCTTATTAAATTGTGACACCACTTTTAATCGCTTTCCCATGGACTAAAATATGTGGTGATGACATGTGTCAACATGATCCCATGTTTGGTTTGGAGAATATTAAATCTTAAGTAGTTTTTCAGTGAGTAGAAATTACTTTTCTAAAAATAAAAGGAATTAAACCAAGCTTTAATCTTGTAATGTTAGTGATGATGCTAGATCATCTATAGGACCCTTGTGTGTGATGAATGCAAGTAGTTAAGTATTGTTTGGTGATTGTGTACCTCGTATTTATTTATAGACGCTAGTACCGACCAAGGATACGAGGAGGAAGGAGGATACTACGAAGAAGAATCCGAGGAGAACTTCAACCACTGCTCTGCACAAGGCAAGCTTTACTAATCAAGATGACCTATGCAAGCCAATACTTGCAAGCTATTAACCTTGCAAGCTAACACTTGCAATTTACTATACCCATGCAAGCAAATACTTGCTTGTTACCATGCCAACTATATGCCTTAAGCCTATGTGATCATACCCACTTGATACCCCCTCCTAATTTTATTCGCAAGCTTTCTATTTTATTTCTTTATGAAAGCTACTTACTTAGAGTTTACTTAAGTGAATTGTAGATTCTAGAAAGATAATTGAAGGTTGCATAAAGAGCATAAAATTTGGCCTAACCTAGATAATCTTTATGTCATCCTAAGGCATGAGATTGAACTTAGTTAAAACTCCACTTAGTTGCTACCCCTCATTGGTATTTACCCCCACTTGTAGATGCTAGTGCTAAGCATAAAACTTGATCAACTTTAGATGGGAATACTTGGTGGAAAAATGGTTATGAAAACCTTGGAATGATGGATCATTCTATTGAAATGTTTTGGACATATGTTTCCGAACACCAGATGATTTATGGTGATAAAAATGTTGAGGCATGAGCCTTATCCCTTTATAAAACTGATGGTTATCTGAATGCGATACCATTCCAATTTTACCGTACAACCACAATACCCGAGAATTGGGTAGGGCTTGACTGGAAACTTATATACCTTAGTATTAGTTCCCTCACAGCCAAGGTCTGAGCTGAGGCTACCTTGTGAAGATTGTCCACCTATGCAGTACCCAAGATGACAATTGGTCATGGTTGGGAGGCCAAACTCACAGGATAGGTGCTTATACTAGGGCGTGTAACTGAAAGGTTAGGATTGATTATCCGCATACTGAGTATGGTGAATTCAGGATTTGTTCCTGACGGATGTATCGAATATTGTGGTGAAAGTGTACAATCTCTGCAGAGTGTTAAACTATTCGAATAGCCGCGTCTGCGGTTATGGACAGTTGGAGTGGCCATACTGTTCCCCCATCAGATGTTTTCAAAATGACTTATGAAATGAATTGAGACTTTGACTTGACCACAACAGGGTTGTGATATGAAATACAAGTTCCCACTTAGGGTTATAAAACTTTAACTGGCATTCTTTGCTTCTGAACTTAGTAGAGGTAAATCTGGCTTTTTGCAAAACAACCCTAGAGCCTAGTGTCCTATTACAAAAAACCCCTTCACTTGTTAGTATTAGTTTGCGAGTACTTAAAGAGTACTCATGATTTTGTCCCTGGCTATTCCCATGGCCAGACTATGAAGAGGAGTACCTAGAAGATGGACCCCAGGAAGGTTACGACAACTAGGATCATCTCCCATCGTCAGCATTGCATGTGACCCCTAAGATGGAGCTTCGCCTACGCTACCGTTATTATTACGTATTCCGCTGCTTGTGTTGTATTAAGACTGGATCATGAGATCCTTATTTGTGTAAGACCTTATGTATGGTTTGTAATGGATGATGTACTGTGGTATCCAATTCTGTTATGTCTCGCAAAAATGGTTATCCTGGGATTGCGATGTATGGCATAACAGGCATCTGGGATTAAAAACCCGGGTGTTGACAATGCACAACCTCACCTCGAGTCGATATCCCTTGGGATCTAGGTGCGTAATGTATGAAGCATCCTAGTCTGGCTTTATGGCTTTAAAGAGTGCGTTTCCTGGGAGGCAACCCATAAGTTACTAGGTGTCTTTCTTAGTTTTGTGTCTTGAGTCTAGTTGCAAACATGTTGCATTGGCACTTTTATTCTTCGCATGTATTTCTATTAGAGTAATTTTGTGGTAGTTTTCAAAAGGTAAAATTTATTGTCACTATATTATGTGTTGCATAAACTCGGTAAAAAGGAAGAGAAAATTAGTTTTAGGTGAATCCTTCAATTATATGTATTTGTTGGTCGAAAATTTAATCTGTCATTTTTTTGTTAAAACATGGTGTTTCTCTAAGTTTCAGGTTAAGAAAGAATTTTCAAAGAAGCAGGTAAATTTTGGCGACTTCAGAAGGTTTAACGACCAACTATACGACGAGAATAAAATTTCGGCCGTATAGTTCCGGTCGTATAGTTGTTTCGAAATCACCCCCTTCAGTTTTCAAAAGATATAGAAGGTTTAACGACCAAATATACAGTGTGACCTTTTTGGTCCGGCTGTATAGTTGCAGCCGTATAGATATCGACGCCATCTACCCTTTTATGTTCAAGGTATGATAAGTTTAACGACCAAATATACGGCGGGACCTTTTTGGTCCGGCCGTATAGTTGCGCCCGTATAGTTGGGAAAACCCCTCAAACGTCAACTAGTAGGTAACCATTGCTCAAAATTTTATTCTTTCTTCTTCCTTCTTCTTCTAAAAACCTCAAAACACCACCTGGGAGCTTCTCCCATGTTCTAGAGAAGACGATCATACGTAAGCAATAAAGTTCTATCTTAGAAATTCCTTAAGTTGTAATTCTCTTTAGTAGTTCATGTTTTCTTTTTGTTTTCTTTCATTAGTTGGGTGAACAAACTTCATTCGTACATAAAAATTGTTTCCTTTTATTTTATTTTATTTTTATTATTTTTGGTGTTATTTTTGTAGGGATTTGAACCTTGTGTGACGACGTGTACGGTATTGCCAACCGTGCAAACACTCGCATGATCCACTTGGTTTCTTCAATTCAACATGCCTACCTACTGATGTTAGGTAAAACTTTTCAACCTGAACTTATTTTAATAAGCACATAGGGGCTGCACACTCGTGTCTCGTATCCTGTTTCACTTGCACCTCATCACAATCTAGGAGAGGCCTCTTCTAGAACTAGTTTGTTGACTTAAGAGTGGTGCTTAGGTTGATGAACCGACTCAGTGGGACTTGTATTTTTATCACTCGTGAGCTAAACCCATGTCTTTAGAAACATAAAAATATTTTGTTTTTTTAGTTTCTAAGAAGGTTCTCAGGGAAGGCACATCGGGCCATATCAAGAAATACATGTTGAAGCAAAGGTTCTTTGTCCATTGAAAGAGAGGTTACTAGTACCTCAACGGTCAAATGTGTCACCCTTGCTTTCGACTAAGCTTGGGTAGATAACCACTTATCACACTCTCTTTTGATAACTACATTTTCTCTTTTGTTTTCGTGATCTTCTCAAGTTTGGTTCTTGCAAAGTTCTAATCTTTGGGAGGTTACTTCTAAATGTGTAGAGTCTTGTTCAATGTTCATATTCGATGAAGGTTTAATGCAATCATATATCCCGTTGTTTTTAAATGCTTGCTTAAATGGGTCTAGTTTTGTATTTATATGGGGATACACTTGCTCATGATAGGCACCATAGGAGTTGACTTAGAGCTTGTATGCATCTTGCCAAATTGTTTATCAAGCTTGTGACAATATTTGTGATCCTCTAGGAAACATTACCACAATCTCTACACTTGGAAAGAATGAATATTTGATCAAGATCTTTTGAAATTTGCTAGTTGTCACCTAATCGTTTTGTCTTAAATAAATAGTTATGCTCGACCCCATAGTGTTAAAACAATAGACTTGATAGTTTTCTTACGGAAGGAGTTGTCAATTGGAAATGATATTTCAAAGTTCTGAGTTATATGCCAAAAAAGGTGTTGTTTAATTGTCTTAAGAGTTTAGCCTTAAAGATACTAAACGCCATAGATGTGATGATCGACTTCATAGTACTCTTTGAAATGATTTGTTTGAAGAAACTAATGTCTAGCGGTAATTGAGATGCATGACTTGCTTTATGCGTGTCTGCACCACTATCACACTCCATGGAGGGCCAACAACTCCGATGGCCTATAAATGATCTACCAAGAGAGAAATCTCATATTTTGGCTATGATTTGATTAAATATCTATAACAGCAATGTTATGATGGTAAGAGTTTTGGCCTCCTCATGGGCTTGCGTTCAAAGCAAAAGAGGGAATACTCCTCTGTCCGTTATGAGAAATCATTATACCGAAAAGGTACCTTGGTAATGGTCACGAGTATCCATTCTTAGCCTGCACAGTCTTATTAAACACACTAAGTTTTGGCATGATCTCATTACTAATGAACTAGAAAGACAAAGAATAGAAAAAGGAGTATTTGATAGCCATGATTCATTGATGTGGATGACCAAATGGGACACTCTAATGCTATGCTTCTTTTGACATGTTCTCGCATTTCCTTTTGGCATAAATCTTGTTACTAAGAGATAAATTTTTCGAAATCTCAATAACTGATGTTTGCAATTGAGAGCCTGAACTAGATGACATGATTGGGTAGAATCGATAAACTTTATTCCTATTTATGCTTGACATCTATTTATGACTAAGTTTTTCCTCATAAAAATAATTATATGAAAATTTATACAAAAGGTGCAATAAGAGGATCACAAGTTGGCTTCCAAGTTATATTTACTATTGACATGGAGCATATAAGTTTTGATGAATCTTTGGTGGTCTTTATAACTGAGCTTGTATTGCCTTGTATGAGTACACTCTCTTTGAGCTTGCAAGAAAAATGAGGATGCAAGGCATACTAAAATTTCAATGACAAGCAAAATTCCCCTCATATTTTTTATCGACAGTTACTGCTTTGGACGAGAAGAATCTAAGCTTGGGTAGGTTGATGAGTGGAATTTATGTACACTTTTATAGAAGTATTTTATGCATATCAACCACCCATCTCATGCCTTATCTACCTGCAGTTATGCCAAATATGCATGCTTTCTATTATTCATTCATTTTCATATGAGCTTTGCACATTTAGTAGTTTAGGTTGAATTTTATTGCTTTTCCTTGTATTTGACATCTGTCTAGGTGTTGACGATGATTATGGATAAAACAAAGGCAAAACGAATAAACAGAGCATAGTATGGAGGAGCTGCAGGGACCAGACTTAGCCATTTGAGGTATTGGAAAAAGTGAATTTTTACAACTTATCAAAATGAAGATCCAAGACCACTGGGTTGTAGCCCTCGTTGATATGAATCTAACAAGTCGAAAAACACCCAAATCAGAGTTCGTATGAAGAAATGGCGACCAAAATACAGAAGAGCCAGAAAGTTCAACGACCAACTATACGACCGGAGCAAAACTTGCGGCTATATAGTTGCGCCCATATAGTTACAAAAAGGGTCGGAAACAATGAGATTCCCCCCCCCCCAAACTCCAAAACCTTCCATAAGCCATATGAAGGTATTGGGGGCGACCTAGGGCACTTCCAAGGCCTATATAAAGGTGGGAGGAGTCAAGAAACAACATAATACACCATATACAAGATCTAGATCCCATCTACCGCCTCCATGGCGGTGCCCTACCACCGTTCCGCCTCCATAGCCACTACGGCTCCACCAAGATCCAGCTCTCCATCAACACCATCAAGCCATCCAAGCAAGAAGAGGATGAGAAGTAGGACGCCGCCATCACCACGTCGACGCCACCATTACCGCGCCGTCATCACCATATCCATCGCCTCTACTCCTTCATCCTTCCCCATCATGGTCTCCGTGATGGGTTGTAACATGGCTTGAACCCCCTTTTATTAATGTTATGATGATTTGAGTAGTTGAAGTGTGGTGTGTTCTTGTTAATTAATATGTTTGTGCTTTCTCTTTACATTGTTCTATTCATGATATTATCCTAGTGATTGGAGACGACCAATCCATTGTTGAGGAATTTACTAGAGATTCATGGTGTGTCGCAAAACTTATCATTAGTCTCTGCTCTTCCATGGGTAGAACTAATAGGTTATTTGCTATAAGTGATTTGCGTAGGCAATAGCATCTTAGGATGCACCGCCTAGAGTTCCCCCAAGATCACTCAAGATATAGATAGGTATAGTGTTGCGAATTTCTTGACCCCAAGGTGACAGATGAGATATCTTGTGACTAGCACACTTGCTTAGGAGTACGGTTGTCCATAGAACTTAATGCCTTTGCTCTAGTCTTGTTACCTTAATACACTATTCTCTTGTGAGATTACCCATGTCCCAAGAGGGTGTGGACAGTTGAGTTGTCTGGTTGCCACTTACCAATGGTGGGAGACAACAGTATTTGAGGGACCGCCATAAGTACACTTTATAGCTATTACATAAGCACTTATCACGCACACCGGTATACTTCATTTCTTATCTACATTAATATTTCATCTCATTGCATTCACCTCTTTATTTTATTTTTACTTCTGCTCTATTTTTCTTCCAGTCCTAGTAGTAGTTGTTACAAATCATCTTAAATTCATTTATACTAGTAACTTATAGAATAAGCTATTTCCAAACCATGGTTTGGGTGTGAACGTGGCCGCATTGACAACATGGTTGCGAGGTCATGTCTTCTCCGTTCGCCGAGCACTTATCGGGACAAACTCTTAAATATTTGTTGCTACAAGTACTGCAATAACCTTGTTGGTGGTGCAGGAACCCAGTCATCAGAGTACAACTTGCGGAGAGCCTCGTTGTTCTCCTCTACAAAACCTCGAAAAATAAGGTCAAGTACAAATATCTAAACATGCACCATAGAACAAGGAAAGCAAGATAATTACCCTAGAGTTGTTGAAAATCCGCCTCCAAGGTAAGGTGCTGCTGCCCGAGGAGCTGCAAGTCGCGAATGAAGGGTTGTAAGAAAATCTCTAGTCAAATAGATAAGAGACTCGGGGGGCTCGTTAATAATAAACCAATGATACTTATGTGTCCACCTGAAGACTCCAATGGTTTAGCTTGTGTCTTCCGGGTCACAATTACGTGAGTCCTCAGTTTGGAGGAAGTCGATGCGTCATCACCTGAGTTGGCCACCGTCTTCGGGGAGGGCGCTGCAGCTTTAGCGCTTGATGCATTCGACTCTACGACCATCTCCTTGGTCTTGTCCTTCACGAACTCACCCGTAGAAGACCGTCTGATACAACACAAAGATAAAATACATACAAGTGACACTCATGAAGCAAATCTAGAACAGTCAAGAGGTAAAGGCGTTACAACACTCACGAAGAGATGTCGGAGAGGTCAAACACCGGTGTCAGTTTCTGCTTCTTGGCCGGTGGCTAAGGAGACACGACGCAAATCGGTACCGCCAGAATCAGAGAAGAAGCGCTCCCATCAGGGGCGTAGTGCTGCAAGAACGCAGGCCCCTTCGGGGTCGGAGGCATTGAGGCATCCGAAGTCTTGCTTCAATTCCTTTTGCAGGAGTTGTCGTTGCTAGACTTGGGGGTTTCCTTCTCCGCTGGTGAATGGGCAGCAGGGACGGTGGACTCTAACTCGTCCACGTCCCCACTGATACCTTTGATCCGGATTACGGATGTAGTATAGCTCTTTTTCCCTATTAGACCTAGGCTTATCGAATCCTCGGGAAGTAGAAAGCAAAGTGAGATTACTTAAACGGGCCTTCGAGAGTTTTAGAATTCCTATTGCATTTTCACCAGACCAAGAGTTTGCAATCTTTTTGTTGTTGTTGACGATGGAGCGAGAGAGGGCCTAGGGTCTTCGGTTTTCACCAGTAGCTATGAAAAAACGTCTGATGGGAATAATAAATAATAATAAAGTATGCATGTAATTGTTAGAGAAAGATAATTATATGTGGGCAATGCATCCATAAATGTTATCGCCTCCACAATCGCTTATAGCAATAACCTACTAGTCTCATACATAGAAGAAAGAGAACTAATGATATGCATCGTGATGTCACCGTTAATCCCAAGTAAGTTCCTCACAAATAGCTGTACTACCCCTTCTTTCACTGGGGCTCCCATCCTGTAGATCAGTCATTACTCACACTCCCTTTACCTTGATCAATCCTCGGGGTCTTAGGTACCTGACAAGTCCTTAGATTGAGGCAAGAGAGGGTACTACAATCATCATGTCATACAAACTTATACATGATCCCATCTATGATAAATAACATGCACAAAGCTACATGGCTAGGTCGAAGCCCATAGCCCAAGGAGAATTACTCACGCTTAGAGATGAACTCGACAATCATAAACATTGTAATATAGATCATAAGATTGATAGAAAATAGTCTTACAATGTCGCCAATTGGAAAAGAGATCTACTATTACAAGTGGTGGAAGATGGCTATGGTGGTGGAGAAGGGTTTAGAGGTTTAGATCTAGATCTATGCTCCGACGTTGTGGCTTCTGGTGGCAGGGAGAGTTGAGGTAGAAAACAAGAAGATGTTTCCCGTCGCCTGAAGCCTCTTTATATAGGGGTCCCTTCATGAATGTTGTTCTAATTGACCTAATGAGGTCGGTGTCAACTATACGGCCAAAATAAAAATTTCCGTCGTATAGTTGGTCGTTAAAGCTTCATCATTAATTTCACAGCTCCTGGTTTCTTTGACGTGTTGAAAATATCATAACTTTGGCATTTATGTAGTGATTCCCATCATCATACTCCATTATCTGTGCAAGGAAATATAGCAAGAAAGGATTGCATACCCCGTTTGATCATTAGGCACTTCATCAAATATATGAATAATATATAGTTTAAATGCGGACGTGGATGGCTATGTTTCATAGCCATCAACCTCCCCAAGCTTAAACTTAATCGTCCCCAAGCAAGAAAAACAAAATCAAAAGGGAACTCTGCATTTAAACTGAAATAACGAGATGATGATCTTACTCGTGATTGGTAGTCTCATGTTTCCTCCACTTTATTAATCTGAAAAACTTCAGCATAGATAGATTAATGGCAAGCATATCATACGGGTTTCATGAATCCTTATAGCGCAAAAAAATATTATAAGCATGGATGATTCAAAAGAGTAAACTTTATTCCATGTCATGTAATCAACTCATAAGCTTGCCTTTGAATCAATAAAGTATGATAATATAAAATTAAGGGTGTGATAGTTTGTCATGAAAAGCATACACAATAAAGTATCTCAATTCTCCCACATCAGTAAATCAAGACTTTTCATGCACTACCTTTCTATTCATTGTCCTTCAAGAATTTCAGTTCTTAAGTAATTGAGAGCATGCCAAAAAAATCATTAGTTTATCCGACTGTGATGGACACTCGTGGCATCACTAAGGTTTTTGTTCCTTTTGCATAATGATTACTCATATCATCCGTAGGAGTGATTTCATCATGTTACAGCTACCCGGGAGTGCCAAGAATCTTACCAATTATAGCATTGCTGCTACAAATGTTTAATTAACTCATAACCGAAATCTAGGAGTTTCCTCCATGAAGATCGTTCGTAGGCTAGCGGAGTTGTTGGCATCCCATGAAGTTTGACATGCATAAAGCTATATCATTCTTATGATTTACAAGTCAAACTTTGGCATGCTCACAAAGACCGTTAAACATTAATTCAATTGAATAAATCCTTTCAAAGAGAGCTATCAAGTCAATCAATATTTTCTGTGGTGTTGAGTGTTTCTAGGAATAAGATTTCAAGACTAAACACTACAATACCCAAGTCTTCAATTGTAATACTTTTTCTTGTTTCAATTGTTTAGCAAATTTTTAGGAAAGACTTCGTTAACTACAAGAGCTGGAACAAAACATACTCAATTAAATACCCATGCAAACAAAATTTTACTACAATATAGAGACTCACTCCACCGATATAATATCTCAACATTATTTAACTAGCATGGTTTCTCAAACTTCAGAAGTGGGGAGTCATAAGGCATACCTCTCATGTTTGGTTCCAATTCTCTCTTCCCTTTTTTTTGTTTCTTGGAAACACGAAGTCAACCACTCTCCTACAAATTTATGAGAACTTCGAGGCGAAAAGAAAAATAGAGAGGGAAAATAAAGATAAATGGAGAATTATTTTTGTGGTTTTGAGAAGGGGAATTAAAATAATAAAAAATTAGTGGCAAAGCTCGGCTTTGAAAATATCAAACAAAATAAAATAACAAGGATAAAGTGTTGGGAAAACCAACACGAGTGCTTATAAACTCAAATAAAACATAACCTCAAAAATAAAAATAAAGTAAATGAAAGCAAAATAAAATAGATAGAAAACCTACCCAAGCTTAGGCTTTTGCAAGCCCTTCAAATCATTGTGGTGGGGGGGAATAGTTCTAACTCCAGTCCACAAATTGAGTTGATAAGTTACTTGTTGTTTCTCGGAGGTTCAGGGGAGATTATGCATTCTCTCCACAGTTCCTCCAAGTTCTTGGAAATCTTGATATGCAGCAAACTGGTTTGGTGGCTACTGCTCCTGATGAGGGACTTCTTGCTCCTCATCTTGGTCACGATCCTCCCCTAGAATCTCATGCTGGGGTTGGTGTCGCTCAACCTGCAAGTCATAAAGAACATGTCTGTCCTCGATAGATAAAAGACCATTAGGCAAAGGAGCGGGTTTAAGACGCCCAGCTCTAGCAATATGTAGATAATAAACACCATCTCTCCTAGTGAGCATTCCACAAGCCCTCAAAGTAGAGAAACCAACACGTCGCTCACCTAGTACCGATTGTAACTCACCTAGGTCGATGCCTAGGACATTGGCGAGCATGGTGATTACTCCTCCACAAGTGATTGGTCCTTGGCTTTGGTAGGATTGGTACTCCAAGTAGCAGACAAGAATTGCGCCCCCAAGTGAAGTGACAAGTTGTCATAGTTGAAAGTAGATTTTGCGAGGACTAAGATGTCCTCCTCATTGAGTCTTGTAAACTCATTGCTCGCCTCCAAGGCGTTAGCAATAACATGGAACAAATAGAGAATAGTAGGATATTGAATATTCTTCCCTTTACTGATTCTAGAAGTAAAGCTCGTTCTATTATAACAGAGTTCAGGGGAAGGTTCCATGTCAATAAAAGCTGTGCGCAGAGTATTAGGATCATTGTTGGGTAAACCAAAACAATTGCACCATTCATCAAGTGATAGAGAATAATTATTGTTCATGAGTCGGAAAGAAATTCTATCCTCCCCATGCCATGTCTTAATGGTGCTTTTCAAAGAACTAAGAAATTCAATGGTAAACCGGCGATAGGTTGGTGCATCCTGGAATAAAATTTTTTGCAAGCCAACCCTATTTCAAAGTAAATTAAAGTCATTATAAATACTGAGTTGGTTCAATATGATGGGGAAAGCCCACTTGGTTGCCTTGACTTCATGGTTTTTGATCTAGTCGAAACGATCACGGTGGGACTCGTTCTTGAACCGAATCCCCATGTGTTTCTAAGCTGCAACCTGAGAAGAACTAGCGGCGGCAAGAGCATGTGTCTAGCTCCTCATGTTCATCTTCTAAAAATAAATAAGAAAGACAATTATAAAACTTTTTGATCCAACAATAATAGACATATCATATTCCTCATCATAGCACACTAAAGAATCTCCTCAACATAATAATCTAAGCAAGATAATCATGGAAAATAGTTCAAAATAAGTCTCACCCTAGATTGATAATGCAATAGATCAGAGATGAATTTGCAAAAAGTATTTGGAGGATTGGAGGAGAAACATACCGTAGATCACTTGTGTGCGAGGAAATCGAACGAAATTGAGTAGGGGGTGAAGATCCCTTGAGGTTTTGTGAGAGTTTGGAGGTAGAAGAGAGAAAAAGGATCGAAGCTTTGATGTTATGGGTACCTTCCCGTCTGTTTAAGTGGTCGGACGCAACTATACAGTTGCAACTATATGGCCGGAACACTTTGTTCATGTCGTATAGTTGGTCTGACGGCAAAATTTTAGGGTTTCTAGGGTTTCTTTCCTGGCGATGTAACTATACGTCCAAAACTTTTGTTCCTGCCATATAGTTGGTCGTCAAACTTTCTGTGTCCCAGGATGAAAAATTGTCGATTGGTCGCATAACTATACGGCTGGAGCTATACATCGGAATTTTTATTCTCGCCGTATAGTTGGTTATTAACGCTCCCGTACACATCAAAAAAATTCTACTTCTTCAAGAATTAGTTTTTAGACTGAAACTGAGCGAAACACCTTGTTTTGACAGAAAAATGACAGAATAAAATTTCGACCAACTATGGCATATATAAAACAAGAATTTTTAGTACTGCTGAATCTCTCCTTCTCACCAGAGTTTTCTAGAACTCTTTATTCTATATAAAACTAAAACTTAAAAACTTAACTCAAAACTTTTTTTAACATGGGTTGCCTCCGATGTAGCGCTCTTTTATGGTCAATAGCTTCACATTGATATTGCTCACTTAGGCCATATGAGTGGAACACCCACTCCGAAGTAGTTGGCCTTCAAAGTGATGGCCTCCTTGTCATCTTGCTTGTCTTTCTTTTTCCTAGGGAAATGGATATAACAAAAGGATCTCGTGAAGGCAATTGGAGCTTCACGTTCCCTTCATGCAAATTAATTAAATCCTTAATAGTACTTAAGAAAGTATGGCCTAATATGATAGGAGCATTAGCATCTTCCGGCATGTCAACAATAACAAAATCAATAAGAGCAGGACAACCTTTAATGTACATTAAGGTATTTTTATTTAATGCCTACTGCTTGTTTGTATGTAGAATATGCTAGATGCAATTTTAGTTCAGTGATTTCAAAAGAGCCAAGATTTAACTTGTTAAAAAGACTCTTTGGAATTGTTGAAACACTTGCACCTAGATCACATAGTGCAGCTATTTCATTAGTCCCAATTTTAATCTTAATAGTAGGCTCAAATATATCATCTAGATTAACATGCAATTTTTTAGCAATCTTCTTATATTATTGTTCAAGCTCACGTACCTTTATTGCTACCTAATTAACAAAGTGTTGATACATGGCTTCCTCATTTCCTTCACTTACCAGAATCTTGACATTGATCCTTTTTACAAGATCTTCAACTGTGTAGTTCGGTGAAGGAGAATTACTATAATCAAGCTCTTGTGGCTCCTGCCTTTGGATTCTTATCATCTTGAGGTCTTCAACTGGATTGGGCTCAACTTTACCTGTAAACTTAGCTAGAATGAGAGTTTGACTACGAGCTATGAAGTCTATTTCTTTAATAGTTGGTTCAGGAGTAGCTCTTACCTGGGTATCCTTACCTTTAACGGCTAATATGATATCATCCAACTTAGCATTGAGTTCTTCATTTTCTTGAGGTGTAACAGAGTTCACCTTTTTCGTGTTTGATCTTTCCACATGCCATTGGGCATGGTTGTATTGTATATTGTCTAGGATCTACTTTTCTTCGGTAATTTGATTACCCATAAATGTTCCTCCAACTGCAGTATCTAGTATAGACTTAGACACGGGGTTAAGAGCATTATAAAATAAATAGAGAATTAACCAATCTTTCATCCCATGGCTGGGACGGTTTCTCATGCATTCTTTTATTCTCTCTCATGCAAGCGCTAATGGCTTGCGCTCTTCCTCTCTAAAACTAGTAATATTAGATCTTAGTTGCATAGTCTTTGTAGGAGGAAACAATTTAGTCATAAATAAATAAGTACAATCCACTCATGATGCAATAGTATTTCTAGGCAAAGATCGCAACCATTCTTTTTCTCTTCCTCTAAGAGAGAAAGGAAATAAGCGCAATTTGACCGCATCGGGGTCAACATCTTTAATGCGCATCATATCACATATTTCAGTGAAAGTATTTAAATGCATACCTGCATCTTCAACAGCAGATCCTCCAAATTGATTTTGTTGAACCAAACTTAAATAGTGGGGCTTAATTTCATAGTCCTCAGTAGCAATTGCCGGCTGAGTAATAGGAGTACGTAAATAATCATTGTTGGGAGTTGCAAACTCTCGTAGTTTCTTTTCATCCATACTTCCTATGTTTTTGGATTTTCTTAAACAAGTACTAATAATAATAAAAACAAGAATTAAAAGACTAACTATTTTTTTGGTTTTTCAAATAAAAACTGAAAGAAAACTAACAAAATTAAAAACGAGAATTAAAACTAGAAAGGTTCCTACTAACTTAACTACGGTAGCTATTGCTTCCCCGACAACGATGCCGGAAAAAGGGTTGATACCTTCGATCCAGATTATGGATGTAGTATATCTCTTTTTCCCTAGTAGACTTAGGGTTATCGAATCCTCGGGAAGTAGAAAGCAAAGTGAGATTACTTAAATGGGCCTTCGAGAGTTTTAGAATTCCTATTGCGTTTTCACCGGACCAAGATTTTGCGATCTTTTTGTTGTTGTTGACGATGGAGAGAGAGGGCCTAGGGTCTTCAGTTTTCACCAGTAGTTGTGCAAAACATCTGATGGGAATAATAGATAATAATAAAGTATGCATGTAATTGTTAGAGCAAGATAATTATATGTGGGAGTGCATCCATAAATGTTATCGCCTCCACAACCGCTTATATCAATAACCTACTAGTCTCATCCATAGAAGAAATAGAACTAATGATATGCATCGTGATGTCACCGTTAATCCCAAGTAAGTTCCTCACATATAGTCGTACTACCCCTTCTATCACTGGGGTTCCCAACCCGCTAATTAGTCATTACTCACACTCACTTTACCTTGATCAATCCTCGAGGTCTTGGGTACCTGACAAGTCCTTAGATTGAGGCAAGAGAGGGTACTACAATCATCATGTCATACAAACTAATACATGATCCCATCTATGGTAAATTACATGCAGAAAGCTACATGGCTAGGCCAAAGCTCTTAGCCAAAGGAGAATTACTCACACATAGAGATGAAATCGACAATCATAAACATTGTAATAGAGATCATAAGGTTGATACAAAATAGTATTATAATGTAGCCAATTGTAGAAGAGATCTACTATTACAAGTGGTGGAAGATGGCTATGGTGGTGGAGAAGGGTTTAGAGGTTTAGATCTAGATCTATTCCTCTGGCGTGGCAGCTTCTGGTGGCAGGAAGAGTTGAGGTCGAAAAGAAGCAGATGTTTCCCGTCTCCCAAAGCCTCTTTATATAGGGGTCCCTTCACAAAAGTTGTTCTGTTTGACCTAATGAGGTCGGTGCCAACTATATGGCCGGAATAAAATTCCCGCCATATAGTTGGTCATTAAAGCTTCAACATTAACTTCACAGCTCCTAGTTTCTTTGACGTGTTGGAAATCTCGTATCTTTGGAATTTATGTAGTCATTCCCATCATCATACGTCATTATCTGTGCAAGGAAAAATAGCAAGAAAGGATTGCATACCCCTTTGATCACTAGGCATCAGTGGCAGGTTTTAGAGAGATATTTCATCAAATATATGAATAATATGTAGTTTAAATGCATACGTGGATGGCTATATTTCATAGCCATCACCCACCGTCCGGTGGCTTCAAGTATTCCTCAGGAAGGGGAGGCAACATGTCCTCCACCTTTTGTTCTTGCACAACATCAACGAATATCGTCAGATTAAAACACAGTGAGTGACTAAACCGCATTACATGCAACTAAATGACTCACCTAAGGAACTTCGTTGAGGGTGCTAAAGGGCTCAGTCGATGACTCCGCTGGCAGAGCTTCATCAGATTTGAAGCACAAGAGCATCCTGATGGCCCTGTCGAGGTCCATCGAG
This sequence comes from Avena atlantica, assembly GCA_910589765.1. Taxonomy (NCBI): domain Eukaryota; kingdom Viridiplantae; phylum Streptophyta; class Magnoliopsida; order Poales; family Poaceae; genus Avena; species Avena atlantica. Next base: position 323,758,044 of record OU342738.1, read on the forward strand.
GAAATCTCCTCGACTGACACCCTCGTCGGGTCGTTGGGGCCAGCGTACAAGAACATCGGGTACGCCCTCGCCTGGAGGGGCTGCACCCAATGCTTGAGGAAGGTGCAAATGATGTCGATGCCGGATACCTCTTTGCCCTGCACCAACTCTAGATCCTCCACTAACTTGTACAGTGGGTCGACAATCTCGGTCTCACCCGAAGGAATATCGTTCGACCAAGAGAGGTTCCTAGAAATCACTACGTTCGCGTCGAAGGAAGGAAGACCAAAGTGTTTATCGCACAGCTGCACATCACAGATGTTGAACCACTTGTTCCTCCATCCTTGGATAGTCTCGCAGAGATGGAAAGAGAAGTACTGCTGATTGGGGCGGATATATATTCACATCCTCCCAGATTGTACACTGCGTCGCCGGAGTCAGACTGCCTCTTCAAGGCATAGAACTTCTTGAAGAGGCCGAAGTGTGGCTCGATTCCGAGCCAACACTCGCACATCATGATAAAGAACACAATGTGCAGAAGGGAATTGGGTGTCAACTAGTGCAGTTGAAGCCCATAGAGGAAAATAAGCCCATGAATAAAGTTGTGGGCAGGAAGAGAAAGGCCACGAAGGACAAAATCATAGAACATCACCCAAAAACCTTCTCGTGGGTCAGGAATTACCTCGGAGCCAGGGATCTTGGCATAACCCTTATCCTAAGGAATGAGATGGGCTTCACGCAGGCGGTGCAAGTCCAGGTCCCTCATCGTAGATCGCCGCCAACCGCCATTGGTGAAGCGGATGGCTGTGGTTTTCTTGGCAGCGCCGGTAGCGCTAGTTCCCGCTCCCACAACCTTTGTCAGTTTGCTCATCTTCTTGATGCGGTGTGCTACGCAATGTGCATGGATGAAAGAGGAAGGGAATACATGGAGAATGTCCAGCACAGGAAGAAGCAAAGGACTCTAGAAAATGGCAACTGCAAAGAAAGAGAGACGAAGTGGAAACAACAAGTGACGAAGGGTAAAATCCTACTGCAGCCCTCGGTGGTATAAAAGGAGGAAAACGATGACGCACAACCGTTGATCTACTAAACCTAACACATGTCAAACATCTTGTTGCACACGTGACGGCTGCCGCCCGAAACGTTGCAAGGACGCCCTCCACTAAGCGCGGAAATCAAGGCGACACAGTAACTTTCACGTAAACTATGCGTGACTGGTCAAATCCCAGTCAGGAAGTGAGACCCATGACCGTCTCGTCCCATCAACTTTGTCGCCGCAGATGGTTGAGCTCACTAGACGTCAGCAATGACGTCAACAATCGCAAAAGCAAAGGCCTACAACGGCTCTAATCTTTTGACTCAAGACAAAATACTTACTCTAGTCTACGACTCGACCAAATACTCGGGGGCTGCTCCTATCAGGAGTGCTGGTCATGCACCTGAAGAATTGGTCACGTCCCTGAGTCACTTGTAGAAAACTTGGAAAGACTTTTTCAGCATCATTTTTTACATCGAGTCCTTCTTCAAGTCCACGAGTCGACTACGGACTCGAGGACTACTCCCATAGGGAGCGTTGGTCGCGCATTCGAAAAAGCTCTGGCATTGATGGCATTCGCAAGATCATTCGAAGAACTTCCAGATCATCGTATCGCACAGCCAACAACTATAAGAAGTCTCTGCTCGAGTCTACGACTTGAACAGACACTCGGGGGCTACTCCCATGGGGAGGCTGGTCGCGCATCCTATGATTTAATTGGTTGTGATCCTTCGGATTGCTTACAGCTACAACAAACATAACCTATAAAACAATTGGCGACTCCGCACAAAAATAAAGCTAAGAGAGATAACATCACCTTAGTCACCCGAAACGCCTCCGCAGTGATAAACTTTCGGATGCCGTGTCTGCGACGCAAAGGTAAGACCTACAGATGCAATCCGATAGCCTGTCAATGCACCCGAATGCGCTGTGTTAGTAATAACTTGTGTCAGCAGGCACGATAAAAAATCCCCATGGACGCGTTGGGTACATAAGTTGAAGCATTGGAATTTGACTCCTGTAAGACCTCCGCGGCCTGAATTGAATTCCACCAACAATTTCCCGTATTCGAGTCCAGGGACTCAAGTCTGAGTAGAAAGCATTGTGTTTTCCAAAGGCAGTTAACTGACCCTAATCCATTGGGAGAGTCAGGCACGCATATCAACTATCCCTATGAACCAATATACTGACCCGAAACTTATTTGGATGAAAGCACTCGATAATTTAAGAGTCTCAGTCGAATCTATGATTCGACTAAACACTCAGGGGCTACTGACAAGGGTATCCCTACGAGTGCCTAATGTTGGCCTACCTAGTCTGGCCCGTGTCACATCCCAAGATTTTCCAGATCTTGTAATGTGAAAATAAATGAATAAAATAAAACTTTGTTTGATTTTCAGAGCCAGAAGAAACTTTTTGAATTCAATTGGAACTCCAAACCCATTTGAATTAAATAAAATCCTAAGGGGATTTAAAAAAAAGATAAACATTTTTTTTAAGGAAAACAAAATATTTTGGAAATACTATTCTAGATCTTTTAAATAAAAGGATTTGGTTCTCAATTGAAATAAAAGTTTTATAGATAAAGATTATTTTATAGAGTTCAATTAAACCTTGGCCAAGCTTTGGGAATTAAAACATTTTATTTTAAATAAAATAGCAAAGGGTTATTTAAAAATAATAAAGGATTGCTTAAATAAAATAATAAGGAATTAATATCCAAATTTTATTCAAATAAAAGGTTTTACCATTTTAATTAAAACATCAAAACTTATTAAATTATTTTAAATAGGTTTTCCAAGTATTTTATATTCTCTAATAAAACCTACTAAAGTGTTTTGGCTTTATTTTATATTTCAAAATAAATATCTCAATAAAACAAATCCTATTTGATTTAATAATGAAAAGTCTATTATATTTAATTAATAATGGACCTAAAATAAAAGGTTATTTGTTTTAAACAAATTTCCAAGTATTCTATATTTCCCAAATAAAACCTACTGATTTGGTTTTGAAAATATTTAGGTTTCAAATAAAGATTTTATTAATAAAATCAAACTCTATTTGATTTAATAACTAAGGCCCATTTTATTTAATTATTAATGGACCCTAAAGTAAAAGGTTATTTTGTTTTAAACAAGTTTTCCAAATATTCTTTATTTCCAAATAAACTACTGATTGGTTTTGAAAGTATTTGGATTTCAAATGAAGATTTTATTAAATAAACCAAACCCTATTTTATTAATAAACCAGGGACCATTTTACTTAATTAATAAATGGAACCTAAAAAGATTTAAAATATTATTTTATTTTGGAAGTTGGTTTATGCTACTTAACAGAACCAAGTTCAAAGTTGTGAAGTGTGGTGTTTGTTTGAATTGATTTGGTTGATTGAATCATTTGTTTGAATTTCAAATCAGTAAATTGAAAATAGAAAAGGAAAAAAGTTTCATACAGAAAAAAATAGAGCAGCTCACCATCTGGCCCAGCTCCAGCCTAACAGCCCACCTAGCCCACCTCCCCTCTCAGCGAGTGAATCGTTTTCCACCGCAGAAGTAACCCGCTAGGTCATTGACGACTGGACCCCTTTCCCTTTCCCTTTCTCACTGACCAGAGAACCCCACCACCACGTCCCTCTTCTTCCCCACCCGCAGACGACGCCCACCCCTCGCCGGCCGTTGCAGGCGGAATAACTCCGGCGTAATACGTCTTAATCACGCAATGAAGCAGCCCCTTGACCACGCAGGATAAATCGTCTCCCTCCCCTCTTCCGTTTCCCCCAGACACCCCTCCTCAACACGCCCCTAGGCTGTCAGATTTTGCTCGGACATCCCCCTGTCTTCGACGACCCTCCTCGCCGATTCCGGCCAGCACACACCCCCTCCTGCCTTCTCGAGCACACAGAGGTGATCAGCATTCCCCAACGGACCTCTCTGCAGTCGCATCTCACTCTCGCGCGCCCCTGAGCATCGGCAACGACAACCTCCAGCAGCGCCGCCGTCTGGTTCTTCTCCGACGTCGTCTCCCCGGTAAACCAAACCGCCCCTCCTCTTCTCTTTCACGCACGCGTCACCGCACTGACCTTACGCAGCTAACCTTGCCCTCTGTTTACCTTCGTGTGATCTGTAGCGTCGACACCGACCGTGAGCAGGACCATCTGACGCCGACGACGACTCCGTCAAGCGATTACCTCCATCTCCGTGCGCCCCTTGCTTCCTCGAGAGTACCTTGAGAACCACCACGTCCTCGCGAACCCGGTGAGCACACTCTCCGTCTTCCTCGCTTCCTAGAACCACTGTAGCATCACTGCCTGGCCGTGCGCCGCCGCAAGCCACCGCCAGCGCCGCCGATCCTTGGCAAGCATGCTAGCAGCCGTAGGATTCAGATCCGGCGCTCACGATTAGTTCACTTAGCCGCGAAGAGTTACGCACTCTGGACCACACGATCGATTAGATCCACCGCAACGCTGATCCGCGCGAAGCGGTATCGTCCAATGAAATCACGCCGTGTGTCACCTATTATGTTTAAAAACAAATTTGAAAACAGAATTATTTGCAAACTTCAAACCCTTGTATCTTTGGATCCACATGTCCAAAAATTGCAAATTTTATGTCGTTGGATTCAGGAGAGCAATACCTAGCCAACCATACCCTTGGTTTAGCCAATACTATCTGTTAGTTTGCTTGTTTTTGCAGATTCTTTTGTGAGCTTATTTAGAGTAGAAAAATTGTTTAAAATTTATTTTGGTGTCAAAACTTTTGCAAAATGGTTTGATGTGACCTTGCTGACCCTAGGAACCAACCCTTGGTGTTGAAAATGATTTTGGTAAAGTTTAGGTTAGATTAATTGACTTAGCCATTTTTTAGCCAAATAAAATTATTGATTTTATTATGGAAATGTTTTTGCAAAGAAAACTTTGGGAAAATGTTTTGGACCAAGCCTACTGACCCAAAACACCAAGTTTGAAAATGGCAACTCACTTGGTGAAAAACATAAAGTTTTGCTTTGATAAAAATATTTTTCACCACGTGAAATGATGATTGGATTTTAAAAATGGTTTATGGACTAAAGAATTTTGCAAATGACTTTGCCATTTTGGTAAATGACCAATTTGGACCTTACAAAGTTTAGAAGCCTAGTGGAGACCATCCTTGCAATAGAACCAACCTTTGCATGCTTATGCATGACTTAGATTCCATTACTTTGTGTGTGAAAAATTGTTTGATTGACTTTGGTTTGGAATGTGAATTGAATTTGTGTTTGCTTGATTGACTTGTAGTGAAGTGTGAGACTAGCAAGATCAAGGAGTGAACCACCATTCCCTACCAAAAAGGCAAGTGATGCTTCATACTTTTTGTCCCATTACTTTCTCTATGCATTAGTGATTTTGCTAAGTAAAACTTGCATGGATTTTGCTAAGTATAGACCTTGCTATAATAAAATCTAGTAGATGAATCCTTAGTAGGATTTTCCTAAGTTAAAGATTCCTACTACTATCAAGCTTAGCCTAGCTAATAGAAAACATGGGTGGAAAATATATTCACACTATGGAAAAATCTCTAAGTCTGAGGACTTATGTTTTTGTTTAATAAAACAACTAAGTTAATGAATCACCTGGGTGGAATGGAAGGATTGGTTTATGTTGAGTGGTTACACAAGGCCATGACTTGGCTTGTGTATCTCACTTGTGGTATGCCACCCAGGAACAAAGAGATTTGAGATGTCAAATGTCGAGAAGCTTCAAGTGCAACCACTTGGCAATATGGGCTCTGCCATGATCATATAGGTTGCAAGAACTTAGCCATATGGACAGTGGGTGGTAGTGTTTGATAGGTTGGAGCGCGTCCATTTTGGTCTAAGGGAAGGCTTCTGAAAGATCTTGTCTTGGGAAACCAAGTCTTGTGGGGAAAGTGCACCACCTCTGCAGAGTGTAAAATCTAAGTACTTAGCCATGTCCCTGGTAAAGGACAATTTGAGCATCAAGACATGGAAGCAATCAAGAATCTCATCATTCAAATTTCTAAAGTTAAAACTTGTGGATTAAACAAGGGTTGTCTGAAATCTTCAATCTTTGATTGGGAGATGCCTTGTAAAGGATCTTCAATCTTTGATTGAGAAAAACGATTTTGTCAAAACAAAAACTTAGTATTTTCAAATGTTAAGGAAAAATCTATTTTGAGCAATGCAAGCCTCAACTCCACTCAGCCAAATGCATACAGTTGATAGACTCCACAATACTACCATAGTATCACTTGCCAATACAATTCAAATGTATTGACCCTTTGTGGCTGTAACTTGTATGTTGCAGGTTTGATTGATTTTAGTGAAGATTGATTGATTAGGATTACAAAGTCTACAACCAACATCTGCATGTGGCACTTTGAAGATGAAGGACCCCATGCTTATAGTTATTCCGCTGCAATGTAATGTAATAGCCATATGAGCTATGTAAGATGTAATAAAACTATGTTATTCCTGGATATAAAGTTATATTATGACCTTTGTTTCTTGATATTACATCTTAACTGTGGATGCTAGCTATTGATCCAGGGACTAGCATTGTAAACACAGGAGGAATCTACCTTATTAGGTTGAGAGCCCTACAGCCCGGCAGAAGCCTGCGAAGACAACATACCCCTAATGGCGAAGCCCAGAAGGATTTTGTGTGGCCCAAGCCCAAGATGGATTCGAATCCTTGGAGGACACGTTTTCTTTAGATATAAAATTAAGGGGAAAAACCCTAAACCTGTAATTGACTCGGCCTATCCCTGGGACCTGGTCTATCTATATAAAGGCTAGGAGGGCACGGTGAGAAGGACATCCTGATAACCCTAGCATACACACCGCCTGATCCAATCTGCGCACCTCTGTAATCTTCGACTTTGCCATCAATCAGGAGGAGACAAGCAGGAGTAGGGTTTTCCTTCCACGGGCCCGAACCTAGGTAAATCCTTTGTCTCGTGTTGCTTTTCTATTATCCGTTTCGCGATCTCCAGCGTCCCCTCCTTCTCCAAAACCCAAGTCCATAACAATGAGCATTGGCGAGTCAAACCCTCATCAACTATCAAGTTGTATCTTTTACACATCTATAAATATGTTGAACAATAAGTGGTGGTATGATAAAACCAATGATGAACAAAATAAACCTTCAAGCACACTTTGATGAGCCTATAGAATTAGAGACTCTTTTCATGATTCACATTGGTTTTTCATGCCTTTATTTTTGGGCCACTTCTTAGTTTCATGCCCTTGACTGGAAGACTCACTTCTTAGTTTTATGTCTTCCCTTGAGATGTTTTGCATCCTGTACCGAAAGTAAGCATTGAATACATACGTTAATCCTCCATAAAGAATGTAAAATAAGATGTTGAGCTATGTAGTTCATGTCAACAATACTAGTAAGGATGGGTTCCAAGTATCTTTTATTTTCAAAGCTTCATATGGTTTATGTGATAAACATCTTACAAGTTGATTGTTTCATGCACCTAGTCTATGACCTTGCACTCCTCATACTACTCAACTTAGGCCTATCATTGTATACTCATGTTAGTCTATGAAACCACATCACTGAAGTACCTGTTGGGGATATGCTATATGGGTATCCTCATAGCATGTCTCTTATCCGACTAACCCGGGTGGCCCATAGTCGGTAGCATGGCCTCTGGCCTGCTGGGCGGCCCAGTTAGGTGGATCCAGAAGGGAGGCCCATGCCGGATAAAGGAAGGCTACGGTGGAGTCACCAGCGTACCCGGAGCCTTGGAGTGCAAGATACACAAGACTAGTAATAGACGGTGTAGAACTCTGTAACCTGTCCGGCTAGGACTCTTCCCTGTAACCCTAGGACCTCACGACTATATAAGCCGGGCCTATGGGAGCCTTTAGGGCACGATAACTTAGACTTTCTAGTCACCTCTCTGTAACTCGGCATATTGCCATTATAGTGATTTATAGCAGGAGTAGGATTCCGCCACCGTTGTGGGATCTGAACCTGGGTAAGCTGTGTTACCTCGTACCTGTTAACCGTCCGCCTTACCCCACGTCTCTAAACACGCACTGTGAGGACCCCTCCATGGCGTACTCGTCAGCAATACCATGACAGTTGGCACCCACCGTGGGGCAAGAGGCGCTTCAGGATCTTCAGCGGGGAGGACCAAGATCTTCGCGGGAATCAGCGAAACCGTAGCCATCGGTCGTGTTCTCTTCTCCGGCAACGTTCCGATCGTCCCACCCGACGAGTTCTGGATTCCGGCGAAGACGAACCCTACGCAGTGTTCGATCGTTCCTATCGGAGACATCCACCTCTTCATCGGCGAAACCGACTCGGGCACTAGTTCCCTGGGAGTCGGAGGAGCATCAAGACCCGCATGGACCGCCTACGGGTAGGATACGTTCGCGGAAGGATCGATGTCGGACCTTTCCTCGTAATTTGCCGGCAAAGATCGGAAAGCATCAAGACCTGCACGGACCGCCTACGGGCAGGAGACGTTCACGGAAGGATCGATGTCGGACCTCTCCTCGGAGTTTGCCGGCAGAGATCGGAAAAATCCAAGGCCCACCCAAACCGCCCATGTGCAGGATATAAAGGTGGAAGATCACTGCAAATCCACCGGCTTCGCCCGTGCGTCTGGACAGCAGAGATCCAAGTTCGTCGGCGTGGTTACCATCTTCGATCTGGCGCGCTGCGTTTAGAGAGAGGGCGAAAACCCCTGCGATTACCTCGCCAGGTGGCTCCGTATACGGGCCGACCTGGCCAATTACCCCAATGATGATGCCATCTATCACTTTGTGGAAGGACTGGACCACGGCACGCTTCTCCGACATTCTCTAAGACGGCAACAGGCATCAGGACGCCTCACCTTCGAAGGCATGGTGACCACCGTCAACAACTACGCGGAGGCTGAAGCGGCAGCTCAGACAGCGCTTGCGCTCATTGACGGAGCACCTCCGATTCAGCCACCGCCACCACCGCCTCCGGCCGCCATCGTCGCAGCAGCGCCACCACCTCCAGTCATCGTCGAGGCCGTTGCACCTCCACCGCCCGTCATCGACGAAGTCCTGGCACCCTCCGACTCTGTCATTGACGCGCTTTATGCTGATTTCAGTGCAGATTCCGAGGAGATAAACTTCAGTCCAGAAGAGCTAGACTCCGCTATGCAGGAGATGGAGGAGGAGTACTCGCGCGACGAGCAAGCCAATAACACCGTCATGTCCCGAGGGGTGTTCGTCACCATTGGGACAACGATGGATGAAGACCAACCCAGGCAAGCTCCTCCTACGGCACTGGATAAGGGGAAGGGACCACTTGTTGCTGCCGATGATGATCGCGCAAAAGTCATGCCTCCTCTGCCTAAACTAGTGCAGCAGCCGCAGGAACTCGGCACCGGTCCGAGCAACAACAACACCGCAAACTTGCCGCCTCCAACATCCACGTCGGTAGCAGCACATGTTACCCCAGCTGATAGGGTGATTTATGGCAACCTCCTCGTTGAGCCACTAACTGTTGATCATATCCGAAACGTAACTCAGCTTGACGAGAAGCGCCAGCAACTACCGGAGGAAGCGCAAGCCATCGCGGAGCAAGGTGCTAAACTAGATCGAGATCTAGTCAACGCGCAGAAGTCCATAGAGAAAGCAAGAGCAATGGAGGCCGAGTACAAGACTCTGCTGCAGCAGCAGAAAGCTAAGAAAGCTCCGGCTCACGTTATCAACGATCCTGGTGTACGGCGCAACCTAGGATGGGCTCCCTCGAAGCCGGCACAGGCCAAGCCATACATTGATAGTGAAGGCAACCAGGTGATGCCCACCCCACTCCTCAACCTCGCCGTCGTCAAGACCCTTCTGGAGCAGGATAGATCACCTGAGGCAGTGGAACAGGTCTATGACCTAGTGGCCAAGGCGGTAAAGCAGCAGGAAAAGGCCACCTCTCAGAGGCTTGAGTCTGACCCAGCGCTATGCCGATCTAGCCAGTACAAACCTCCAAGGGACAGATCTCCTCAGGATGTCGGATCACGGACAGGTTCATCAGAACAAAGACGAAGGGATGCGCGCAACAGGAAGGATGCTATCCCCATATCCTCCGACCACGGAGAAAGAGACCAACCTCACCGCCCATCGCCACCGCCCCAATCCCCCCGACGTCACGAAGACTATAAAGCTTACCATCGTACGGATATGCCCCCACCAAAGCAGTGCGACATCGTCATCCGCGACAACACGGAGCAGACCCGTCATGATGGAAAGCACAATGAAGGACACAAGAGCAGGTCGCGCCATGACCCTCCGCGTCCGAAAAGCAACCGTGACAGGCGCGAGGCGTCGCAGGAGGGTAACGGCAAGAAGGCTAACCCACCGCCACCTCCGCCTCCGTCGCTGCCAAGCAGTCACCATGACGGGGGAGGTCCGCGTCGTTCACGCAGCCCATCCCCTGTTGACAAAAAGAAGAAGAACCCGGAGCCATACGCGCACGTTCACGGATCGATAAGATCCACGAGGCTCGGGAAGGACCATACCTGGGACCACGTTGCTTTGGACCTGGGATACGGTCCGCAACTTACCCCAAAGGTTTCCGGATCGACAAGACCATCAAGCCCTATGACGGCACCGCCAAGCCTGCCACATGGTTGCAGGACTATGGCAACGCGGTGGAGATTGCCGGAGGCAACCCCAACGTCGCTGTCAAGTACCTCCCGTTAATGTTGGCGGGCACGGCCCGTCAATGGATCGACGACTTGCCGGGGAAATCTATCTACAACTGGTTGGACATGCAAGAAGCATTCACCAAAAACTTTGAGGGTACATACAAGCGTCCCTGCACCGTGGGCGATCTACAGCGGTGCGTGCAAGAGAAAGACGAGACATCTCGCGCCTACCTCTCCCGCTGGCTGAATATGAAGAATTCCTGCGCAGGAGTGCACGCCCAGACCGCCATGGCCGCCTTCATCGATGGGTTGGAAAGGGGCACGTTGCTCCGACATAAGCTGAAGCGCTTGCAAGACAATCATCAGCTTGACTTGAATCAGATGATTCAGTTAGCTAGTGAGTTCGCAGCTGCCGACGACGACGCTCGTGGCTCTTTGCCGGCAATGGCCGTTCCAACTCAAGCTCGGAGGAACAGTAGTACAAAGCGGAAAACCGCTCCAGAATAAAAGCAATCTACCGACATGGTCGCCATGACTTTTGTAGGACGAGGAGAAGGCGGACAGCGTGGCCGAGGAGGGGGAGCAGACCGTGGGCAGCAGCGAGGAAGTGAAAGCAACTCGGCGCCGCTCCGCGTTCCCCAAACATACGAAGAGTACCGTGATATGCCGTGCCTCATACACCTCGACGCCAACGGCAAGGCCACCCATACCAATCCACACTGCAAGTTCATCAACGACCTCAAGGAAGACCCAGAGTCCGGCTATAAGCGAAGTCGGAAGAACAGACCGCAAGGCAAGGGCAGGGGGAGGAAGAAGGAGGAGGAGTCCAAGGATTCAAGTGACATGGACGAGGACATTGACCCCAAGCACGCCGCCAAGAGCGACGACAAAGGCAAGAATCCCTTCGCAAAGAAGGCCCCAGTCTACCACACTTTCCTTGGCACCCCCACCGTCCGACAACAGAAGACCTCTTTAAGGATTCTGATGGCCACTCTCCCCCCAGTTCCCCAGTACCTGCGTTAGTCGGAGGTTCCAATTACTTGGGACAGGACGGACCACCCAGACCTTGTGCCCACGGACAACCAGTACGCCATGGTCATCAACCCATTGATCGACGGCGTGGAGTTCACCAAGTGCATGGTGGATAGTGGAAGCAGCATCAACATTATGTACCTGGATACACTGCAAAAGATGAACTTGACGGAGGCAAACCTAAGGCGGACTAACACCGTGTTCCATGGCGTAGTTCCTGGACGGGAGGCTCGGTCCCTTGGGTGCATTACACTTCAGGTAGCCTTTGGCGACATTAATAATTACCGCCAAGAGCGCATGACCTTTGAGATGGTCCCCTTCAAGAGCGTGTACCACGTCATATTCGGCCGCGACATATTCCACATGTTCATGGCCAAGCCATGCTTCGTCTACAACAAGCTCAAGATACCCGGACCAAACGGTGTCATCATCGTATCCGGAAGCTTTACCAAAGCAAGGGACTGCGAGATCAATGAAGCAGCCATTGCAGAAGCTGTCCTCTACAGCGAAGAATTCAAGGAGATCTAGAGCAAGGTCAATGACTCAGAGATGCCCGCTTCGAAGAAGCAAATCTCCGACTCCGCTCCTGCGTTCAAGGCCGCCATCGAGACCAAGCCGGTGGAACTTGTGGTAGGCGATGCCTCCAAGGTCACCGCCATTGGGACGAACCTGGATCCCAAATAGGAAAGCGCACACGTCGAGTTCCTCCATGAGAATAGGGACATCTTTGTCTGGCAACCTGCTGACATGAAAGGTGTACCTAGGGAACTTGCCGAGCACAGCTTAAACATAGATCCAAAATGTAAACCAGTGAAACAACCTATACGACGCTTCGGATATGAGAAGAGACGAACCATTGGCAAAGAGATAGCTAGGTTACTTAAGGCTAAGTTTATCTGAGAAGTCCTTCACACCCGATGGGTGGACAATCCTGTACTTGTCCCCAAAAAGGGAACCAATGAATTAAGAATGTGCGTTGATTACACCGGCTTGAACAAAGCATGTCCCAAAGATCCGTTTGCTTTGCCTCGCATTGACCAAGTCATTGACTCGACGGCTGGCTCGGAACTTTTGTGTTTTCTCGATGCATACTCAGGATACCACCAGATCAAGATGAGGAAGTCGGACCAATTGGCCACTTCGTTCACTACCCCTTACGACATGTTTTGCTATGTCACGATGCCCTTTGGGCTGAAAAACGCAGGTGCTACCTACCAGCGGACAATGCAACGTTGCCTTCATGACCAAATTGGTCGGAACGTTCACGCCTATGTGGACGATATCGCGGTGATGTCTAAAAAGTCGAATGACTTAATCTCCGACTTAAAATAAACCTTTGATAATCTCCGGAAATACAACATGATGCTCAACCCTAAGAAATGCGTCTTTGGGGTTCCAGCCGGCAAATTGTTGGGCTTCATCGTTTCCCAGCGCGGAATCGAGGTCAACCCAGAGAAAATCAAAGCCATCTTAAACATAAACCGTCCGACATGTCTAAAAGACATCCAACGACTAAAAGGTTGTGTTGCAGCAGTTAGTCGGTTCATCAGCCGACTTGGAGAGAAGGCTTTGCCGCTATACAAGTTGCTGAAGAAGGCAGACAAATTCACATGGACGGACGAAGCAGATGCAACATTGAAGCAGCTCAAGGAGATTCTTTCCTCAGCGCCCATCCTTGCAGCACCCGAGCCTGGCGAGCCCCTGTTGATTTACATGGAGGCAACCAACCGGGTTATCAGCATCGTCGTCGTGGTAGAGCGGAAGGAACCAGGCTATGAGCACTCTGTTCAACGACAAGTTTACTATGTAAGCGAGGTCTTGACGGAGTCCAAGCAGCGTTACCCGCACTACCAAAAGATATCTTATGGAGTATTCCTTGCTTCTCGGAAGCTGAGGCATTACTTTCAGGAGCACCCAATCACAGTGGTGAGCAAGACTCCACTGTCCGACATCATCAATAACATCGACGCTACAGGAAGGGTCGCGAAGTGGGGCATTGAACTGGCCGCCTTCGAGATCACCTACAAGAGACGTGACGCTATCAAGTCACAAGCCTTGGCGGATTTTATTGCAGATTGGACGGAGATGCCAGATGCCACTCCGTTGCCAGAATCATAGTACTGGGTGATGCACTTTGACGGATCAAAGCTGTTCAACGGCTCGGGGGCTGTTGTATTGCTGCAGTCACCAAAAGGAGACAAGCTACACTACGTTCTGCAGATCCACTTCGAGGCTACAAACAACATGGCGGAGTACGAAGCACTCATTCACGGACTGCGTGTAGCCAAGGATATTGGCATCAAGCGCATAGTTTGCTGTGGAGATTCCAACTTGGTTGCCCAGCAGGTGGCTGGCACCTGGAATGCGTGGAACCCTATGATGGCGGCATATCGAGACGAAGTGGACGAGATAGCCAAGAGCTTCTTGGGCTACGAAGTCAAGTATGTACCTAGGGAGCAAAATGAGGCGGCTGATCTATTGTCTAAACTTGGATCAGGGCGCAAGCAAATTCCGCCAGGAGTTTTCCTAGAGCATCTACGCACACCATCCGTGAAGGGCGCCGACGTCGACAACCCGGATAGAGCTGATTCTTTCGTCAGCATGGTGACAAAGACACCTCCGGCTTGGACTAAACCGTTCATGGAATATCTCGAACACGGAACTTTGCCCGACGACGAGGTCGAACGACGGCAGATAGTACGACGAGCAAAGGGTTATACTATAATCAATGGGCAACTCTACAAAAGGAGCACTACTGGTGTATACCTAAAGTGTGTTTCCCAGCTAGAAGGTATGGAAATCCTACGCGAATCCATCTCGGAGATTGCGGGCATCACGCCGCTCCTCGATCGTTGGTCGCGAAAGCTTTCCGGCAAGGATTCTATTGGCTGACTGCGAAGGCGGACGCCGACAAGCTGGTTGAGACATGTACAGGATGCCAGTATTATGCCCGACAACCACATGTTCCTGCTGAAGAATTGCGAACAATACCAATAACTTGGCCGTTTGCAGTCTGGGGGCTAGACATGGTGGGGGCATTACAAACGGCACCATGTGGATTCACGCATCTGCTTGTAGCAGTTGACAAATTCACCAAGTGGATAGAAGCTAAACCCATTAGAAAGCTTGACGGGGCAACTGCCCTCAGGTTTGTCCGGGATCTGGTGGTGAGATTTGGTCTCCCACATAGCATCATCACCGATAATGGAAGCAACTTGTCACTCGGAGAAGTGGAGGCCTATTGCTGGGACAAAGGCATCCGACTTGACCTTGCATATGTGGCACACCCACAATCCAATGGTCAAGTTGAGCGAGCCAATGGATTAATTCTGCAGGGAATCAAGCCACGTCTTGAGGCACCGCTACATAGAGCAGCTGGAGCCTGGGCGGAAGAATTGCCATCTGTGTTGTGGAATTTACGAACTACACCCAACAGATCCACTGGCTACACCCCTTATTTCATGGTACATGGAGCAGAAGCCATTCTACCTTCCGACATCCTCCACGATGCACCAAGAGTTGTCGCCTAGGACGAAGATGACGCTTAAGAATCCAAACGCCTAGATGTGGACCTTCTCGAGGAGGAGCGCATTTTGGCATGCCAAAGATCCGCCATCTACCAGCAGAAGCTACGCAGCTACCATAGTCGCCGCGTCCGGCATCGCTCG
Source organism: Avena atlantica (assembly GCA_910589765.1). Classification (NCBI taxonomy): domain Eukaryota; kingdom Viridiplantae; phylum Streptophyta; class Magnoliopsida; order Poales; family Poaceae; genus Avena; species Avena atlantica. Next base: position 323,773,397 of record OU342738.1, read on the forward strand.
TTTAAAGAGGGGGATTTGGTGCTCCGACTTAAGCAGAAGAAGTCACACAAATTATCCCCGCCATGGGAAGGACCATTCATCATAAGCAAGGCGCTGCTCAGTGGGTCTTACTACCTTGTTGACAATCGTGAACTCAAGGATAGACCCAACAAGGATCATAAGCTTAAGCGACGTGACCCGGATGATGACTACCCGGAGCTTGATCGGCCATGGAACATAGCACAGCTATGTCCTTTCTACACTTAGCATTTTTATCTAATCATGTACCTCTTATATGATCAATGAAATAAAGCTCTTTGGTTCACTCATATTGTTGAGTCTTTTACCTCCTTTAGTGTTCATTTTTGGATCATATAAACCTTTATGCACAAGCTTTGCGATTGCACTTGTGAAAATTCCTCCTACGGGCGTTAGCTTAAGTTTTTTGGTCTACACGTTCTTTGTTGTTTTTATGTGGATTCTAGAGTAGTGACTTTCGGCACTTATTGTCGGAGATTTTGTGCTAAGGTTATTGACGGTGCCATTGGGTATCATCGCCTAAGCGCATGGTTCCGACAACGAGTCTTCCGACTCATGAAAAGTCAAGCATAAAAACCAGAGTGTTTTTCACCTTAAGATTACATCACCAAGTTTTTCCAATGCACACTCCAAAGGTGAAACAATAATTACAAAGTGTTTTTCACTCCTTGGGTGCAGGGGACTTGGAGACCGCATCATCACCAGCCGGAGATTCACCCTCAGCATCACCACTGTGAGGAGACTCGGAAGATTCAGGCTCGGCGTTGTCAAGAAAGTTCCTGGGCACGAATACGTCGACGTCCACCAACTCGGCAACCCTGGTGTCATAGCCCGCGAGTGATGACAGGATGGCTTCGTGATCAATCTCCTTGCCGTCATCATCCACGTCGGGGATACCAAATGTTACCGTGTCGATGTCGGCACCTTCATAGTGTGCCTTCACCATGGACAATGCCATCCTTGCGCCAGCCCGTGCACATGAAGCTTTCCAGCTTGCGACACGCTCGGGGGCTCGGCGCAGAATTTCCGAGTACTTAACCATGGAGTCCGAAGCCTTGATGTAAATCTGCAGGGGTGTGGCGATCTCCTTGGCCTGGGTGATGGCGGTATTGATTAAGTTGTCGGCAAGAATCATCCATCCTTGTCCAAAGGAGGCGAGTGGGTTAAACCCAAGGGCGCTGAAAAATCCGACAACGATTGCATGAGTTCAAAAATTCTAAGTATCCAGATTACAGAGCTACAAGATGGAGGATACTTACTGAAGATGCTGGCCTTAGCCTGCCAGACGACGTCCGCCAAAGATTCTTTCTCTTGTTGGAGGAGCTTAAACGCCTTGCTATGGCGAAGGTTTTGCTCATCGGCAGCTTGCTTCTGATCCTTTAGGATCGCAAGCTCCTCCTTCAAGCGATTGATCTTAGTGGAGGAGGAGTCCTGCAGGGCTTTCATGGAATCCTCATGCATCTTCAGCATTTGTTCCCTCTCCTTTTTAAGGATCTTGTTCTTGCTGTCCAGCTGCTGGATGTGCTTGGATTGCTCGACAATATCCTTAGCCTTGGCAACATGCTCTGCAAGTCGGAGAAAACACAGTACACAGTGAGTACTCAAAGAAGGAAGGCACAAAAGTAAGACGGAAATGCGCAAAAAGAAAACAGACTCTTGTTTTTGATGATCTGTTCCTTCAAGATGGCGGTTTTACCCTTTTCAGCTTCAAGGTCCGCGCGCATCTTTTGGTACTTATCATTGTCCATGCCCCTCCAAGCATTCTCGTTATGTGGAAACAAATACAAAGTCAAGTCGTTGTTTAGTCTACTTGGAGCCCCTAGTCGGAGATTTTCCATCTAGGCGCTCGGGGGCTGTGTGAAGTTTTAACTCGGAAAATGTTTAGCTTTTCTTTAAGTATCTAGTCGGAACTGATTCAGTTACAACTAGAAACTTGGGGGCTCCAGCACTTAAAATTATGAACACTGTGTATGCTACTCTTAAAGCATCTAGTCAGAATAATTAATTCCATCTAAATGCTTGGGGGCTACAGTGAGAGTTTTTTCTAACTTAGTCACTCTTAGAACATATAGATGTAAAACCAATGGTTTTTTATCTACATCCTCGGGGCCTACAGTGGGATACTCATATGAAATGCAAAAGGTAAAGTAAAACTTACAAGTGCGATGATCTTGAGGTTCGTAGCACTCTCGGCCAGCAGCTTGCCAAAATAAACGCTGTTGCTTCACAAGATGTCTGCTTGTCGGAGTAGCTCCTCAAGACCGCACGTCGGAGATGACGGCACTCCTCCAGGAACCGTAGTTGTGCTACCCGGTGTAAGCACCGGGAAGATGATCTTTGGCAGTTCTAAGGGTTTCTGGGGAGCAGAGGCGCCGCCTTCGGCGGATGTACCAGCAACTGCCACCGCCTTGCCGCAACCGATGGCATCCTTAGCCGGAGCTTCAGCCATTTGAAGAGCAGCTCTCTCCTGCGTCGCCTGCTCGCCGACAACTGCGAGTTCGGTAGAGGCGCCAGAATCCACTTCCATGGCGGAAGGGCCTGGTGCCTCCTGGGCTTGGGAGCTTGTCGGAGCGGAGGAGGGCTTGACGGCAGGAGTAGCAGGGGCGATGGCGGGGGAAGAGTCGCGGTGCAGCATATCTTTAATATTTCTAGAAGCCCCAAGAGTCTTGGAGGACTTCTTGAGGCTGGTTGTGGCTTTCTTCCTGAAACGTGCAAAATGCATAAGTACAGGAATAACACAAATAAGCAAGACAATGTCGGAGAATGATGAGCTTACACTAGGGGGCGCTTTGGCAAACATCCCGGTGGATTTCTTCTTTTCTGCCTCCAGGGCGGCAGTACTCTTTTTGGAGGCTCCACCCTCCGTCTTCTTTTTCTTGCCTCCGTCGGCAGCGTCAGAGGTGGAGCTCTTCCACTTTCGCGCCAACGGGGCGTCATCGTCGAACACGACCGTGAATTCCTTCATCTTGGGATCGTAGATTTGGGCGGCCAGGTTGCCCTCCTCTAGATCGCTAAGCTGTTAAGTGAGAAATCACCGTGTTAGACAAGATGATATTAGCAAGACGGAAAAACTGGAGCAATGTCATACACGGAAAATAAATACCTACCTTTGGGCACTTTCCGTTTACGAACATGTCGTAGGTAAGGGTGAAGCCACGCTTCTTGTCCTTCACCTTGACGATTTCCTTAAGATGGAACTTGACGGAGTCGCTCGAGAAGTTGTCCTCGGAGATCCGGAGGGTATCCCTTCGGTCGCCGGTGTACTCGTGCATAACCTTCGTACGGTGCTGCAGAGGTTGGATTGGCCTGATGAACCAGCACATGGCTAGGTCCAAGCCATTCAGACCGTATCTACAAACCATTCGATCCGCCTTATTGCGCGAGAAGCATTGAGGTCAGAAGGAAGGGAGGCATGGGACGGCCATGTGGAGACTTCAGCGGCGGCTCCATCCACGAAGTCCGGGTATGTTGCTTCTCGGCCCGACAAAGGAATGTCGGGGCCGTAGAAGTACGCCCACTGCCAGTTCTTACACGACTCGTGGCCAACAATCTCGGGGAACCGCCGGCCAGGTCGGATCTTGAAGCTTATGGTGCCGCAGTTTCTAAGCTCCTCCTTGTTGTGTCCGGCTTCACGTTTAACGGTGAAGAAGTAGACAAACAGATCTAACCTAGGCCTAATCCCCAGGTAACCCTCGCTAAGTGCTGCGAAGTTGCTAAGCACTAGGATGCTATTGGGGGAGAGGTTGTGGGGTTGGACCTGGAAGTGGTTCAAGACGGACAGGAAGAAGTGGGAGATGGGCAAAGAAACGCCGCGTACCAGTTGCGCCTTGAGGTATACCTTCTCTCCGACTTGGGGAGAAGGGGTCACCTCGCCGGCTGGCGCCGCCCGCCAGGCGAGCCCCTCCGTCGCAAGGAGGTAACCTTCGGCGACCATCTCCTGGATGTCGCGCGTGGTGATATCCGACCCGCGCCAATCGCCTTTGTGCGAGTCAGGCTCCTCTTCCAGGGGCTCCAGCGCCGGCAAGTTATGGTCACCGCCGATGCGGGGATGACCAGCCCCTCTGGGGGCACGACGACGGAGCTCGCCGGCTTGGCCGCTGCTTCGCTCGGCGCCGCCATTGAAGGGGGTGAACCGTTGCTGGCCATGGAGGAAGGAAAAGGATGTGACTGGTGCAGGAAGCATGGCTAGGGTTTCTCGAGGTTTTCGCGGAGAGCTCGAGGAGGCGCGCGGCTGGAGGAAGAAGACGATGACGCGAGGGAATGAGGTGAAAAAGTGGCAAGTGTCCCACGGCCGATATTTATCTTACTCTACGTCAAGATTCGTGCAGCTAATCGGACGGTTGCCGCGTAAACAAAGTGTTCGTGAACGTGCGCGGTAATTTCGCCACGTCTCCAACCATCGCCGCCAACGGTTCGTATCGCTCGCGCGGGAAAATCGGCTATGATTACATTCTCTGCATGTGTGAGTTACGAGGCGTCGCTGGCCTACAGCCTACGTCGTCATAACTGACAGGTAGATGAGCCATCTCATCGAAGATTCAGGCATGGACGGATTTAATCCGACAACGGGAGCGTGCGATGGAAGATTTAGCATTTCTCCGACTTACTCGTAGAAGACGGAGAAAACCTTGCGGGGTTCTTTGGGAGGACTACAAGATATTGCTTGACGATTTTCCGACATCCATCTAGACGTAGCATTCCACGGGAAGAGGCAAGACAGCGCAAGATCTCGGAGTTCTCCGGCGGCTACTGTTGGGGATATGCTATATGGGTATCCTCATAGCATGTCTCTTATCCGACTAACCCGGGTGGCCCATAGTCGGTAGCATGGCCTCTGGCCTGCTGGGCGGCCCAGTTAGGTGGATCCAGAAGGGAGGCCCATGCCGGATAAAGGAAGGCTACGGTGGAGTCACCAGCGTACCCGGAGCCTTGGAGTGCAAGATACACAAGACTAGTAATAGACGGTGTAGAACTCTGTAACCTGTCCGGCTAGGACTCTTCCCTATAACCCTAGGACCTGACGACTATATAAGCCGGGCCTATGGGAGCCTTTAGGGCACGATAACTTAGACTTTCTAGTCACCTCGCACAGCGAACCTAATCTCTGTAACTCGACGTATTGCCATTATAGTGATTTATAGCAGGAGTAGGATTCCGCCACCGTTGTGGGATCTGAACCTGGGTAAGCTGTGTTACCTCGTACCCGTCAACCGTCCGCCTTACCCCACGTCTCTAAACACGTACTATGAGGACCCCTCCATGGCGTACTCGTCGGCAATACCACGACAGTACCTCTTGCCCCTATGTAGCTCTATGCCCCCTTTTTGTATTTATTTATTCGCTTATTCATTCATTTATTCATTTAGCATAAGAGATAATATAATTCCTTGGTTGTGTTCTGTAGGGGTTCGTAGCATGGAAGCCAAAAAAATTCTATCGCATGCACACAAACAAGCCAAGATCTATCTACTAGATTGTAGCAACGAGTTGATAGAAGCACTCACCCTCGAAGATTCCAAAGCGGTTAACGAGAGCAGATTCTCGTGGGTGATGTAGTCGTACACTTGCCGATCTCAAGATCGTGTAGATGATCCTTCCGGCGCTGCGTTCCGGCAGCGCTTCCGCAGTCGGTCACACGTCCAGTACTCGATGAAGACCTTCCTCTCCCTTGTTCCAGCAGGCAGCGGAGGTTGTAGTTCTCCCCTCGCGATTCCGGCAGCACGACGGCGTGGTGTCAGAAGTAGAGGGAAGATCCCGCAGGGCTTCGCCTAAGCCGGTGCGAGTTATGGTGGATTAGGGTTTCCCGGAGATCTAGGGTTTAGAAGTCCGAGAGAAGGAGGTGTCCGCGGTGGCGGCGCGTCGGCGGCGCGGCGACAGCTTGGGCGCGGCGGCGGCGGGTGTAGGGAGGGCTTGGCTCTTGTGGTGTTGGGTCAGCCCTCCCCCTCTATTTATGAGAGGGGGCAGCCTTGGGAGGGGTGGGTTTGAATCCAAACCAAACCCAAGTTGGATTGAGAGAAGGACTTGTTTCTTCTCCCACTAGGAAACCATTGTTCCAGTTTGACTTTTCAAACTTCCCGTTTGACTTTCAATTTAGAGCTTTAATTCTCTCTTGCAAATGCCCACACCAAGTGACCTAGGATATGATCCAATCATTCCATTTACCCATGACACGTTCATGGTCCATTCCCCTTCCGGTTCGGTGAACCTTCTAGAACCTCTCCGATGAAAACATCGGAATCTATCCTGAACTCCGGAATCGGACTTTCCTTACATGAATCTTATTCTCCGGACCATTTTGGGTCTCCTCGTGATATCCCGGATCCCATCCGAGACTCGGAACAACATTCGGTGTCCCTACTAACATTCCATATCTACTAAACAACATCTAATCCTTAAGTGTGTCTCCGTACGGTTCGTGAATTATGCGGACATGACCGAGACACTTCTCCAATCAATAACCAATAGAGGAATCTAGAAATTCATATGGCTCCCACATATTTATACGATTTCTTTGCGATCGAATGAAACACTTACATACGATACCAATTTCTCTTTGTCTCACGATAGTTTACTTATCCGAGGTTTTGATCGTCGGTATCTCTGCATACCTAGTTCAACCTCGTTACCGATAAGTACTCTTTTCTCGTTCCCGTGATATGTGATCCCTTGTGAGCCAGTCACATGCTTGCAAGCTAATTGGATGACATTCCACCGATAGGACCCAGAGTATATCTATCTGTCATATGTATGGACAAATCCCACTCTTGATCTATGTGCCTCAACCCATACTTTCCGAACACTCAATGCCGCCTTTATAGCCACCCAGTTACGGTGTGGTGTTTGATGTCATCAAAGCATCCTTCCGGTGAAGGTGATTAACATGATCTCATGGTTGAAGGAATTAGGTTACTATGTATCAGAAAGCTTATAGCAAACGAACTATTGAAATGACTTGATCTTAATGCTACGCTTATCTACAGGAGTATGTCCATCATACCATTCTCCTAATGATATGATCTTGTTATTAATAACATCTCAATGTTCATGATCGAGAAACCACGATCATCTATTAATCAACAAGCTAGTATTATAAAGAGGCTTTACCAGGGACTCTAATTTAGTTTAAAAATCACACAAGTATTAATGTTTCCGGTTAATACCATTATAGCATGAATGTAAACATTTATCATAAACACATAGATATAATAATAACCACTTTTATTATTGCCTCTAGGGCATATATCCAACAGTCTCCCACTTGCACTAGAGTCAACTAATCTAGATTACATGGTAATATACCGAACACCCATGGCGGTTTGGTGCTGGTCATGTTTTGCCCTCGGGAGAGGTTTAGTCAACGGATCCGCCACATTCAGATATGTGTGTACTTTGCAAATCTTTATGTCACCATCTTGTACATGCTATTGAATAGCGTGAAAACGTAGCTTGATGTGCTTCAGCTTCTTGTGTGACCTTGGTTCTTGCGCATTAGCTATGGCGCCCATGTTATCACAATAGATAGACATTGGGTCCAGCGCACTTGGAACCACACCGAGCTCTGTAATGAACTCCTTCATCCATATCGCCTCTTGTGAAGCCTCCGAAGCAGCTATGTATTCTGATTCAGTTGAAGATCTCGCCACAACGCTTTGCTTTGCACTCCTCCAGCTAACGGTTGCACCATTCAAAGTAAATACGTATCCAGATTGAGATTTAGAACCATCCAGATCGGTGTTCCAACTAGCATCGGTGTAACCATTAATAATGAGTTGTTCATCACCTCCATAAGAAAGAACCATATCCTTAGTTCTTCTCAAGTACTTAAGGATGTTTTTGACTGTTGTCCAATGATCCACTCCTGGATCACTTTGATATCTGCTAGTCAAACTAACATCATATGCAATGTCGGGTCTAGTACATAGCATGGCATACATAAGAGATCCTATGGCTGAGGCATAGGGAGTCTTACTCATCCTTTCTCTATCTTCTGCCGTTGCAGGACTTTGAGTTTTACTCAAGGTCGTATTTGGCAACATGGGCAAGAACCCTTTCTTGCTATCTTCCATTACATACCTCTTTAGAACTTTGTCCAAATATGGACAATGATATTAGGCGTCTCGACCTATCTCTATAAATCTTTGTGCCTAATATGTAAGCTGCTTCGCCAAGATCTTTCATTGAAAAACTATTATTCAAATAATCCTTGACACTATTAAAAAGGTCTACATCATTCCCAATCAACAATATGTCATCTACATATAGTATTAAGAATGCTACAGAGCTCCCACTCACTTTCTTGTAAATACAAGCTTCTCCATAAGTTTGTATAAAACCAAAACTTTTGATTACCTTATCAAAACGTTGATTCCAACTTCGGGATGCTTGCTTCAATCCATATATGGACCGTTGAAGTTTGCATACCTTGTTAGCATCTTTAGGATCGACAAAACCTTTGGGTTGCATCATATACAACTCTTCATCAATGTCTCCATTGAGGAACACCGTTTTGACATCCATCTGCCATATCTCATAATCATAATATGCAGCGATTGCTAACATAATCCTCACAAACTTTAGCTTCGCTACTGGTGAGAAAGTCTCATCATAGTCAACTCCTTGAATTTGTCGAAACCCTTTTGTGACAAGTCGATCTTTATAGACAGTAACATTACCATCAGCATCTGTTTTTTTCTTGAAAATCCATTTGTTCTCGACAGCCTTCCGGCCATCCGGTAAGTCCACCAAAGTCCATACTTGGTTTTCGTACATGGATCCAATCTCGGATTTCATGGCTTCTTTCCATTTATTGGAATCTGGGTTAATCATCGCTTCCTCATATTTCGCAGGGTCATCGGTGTTGTCCACCAACATGACACTCATAACGGGATCATACCAATCAGGAGTGGTACGAGTTCTCGTTGACCTGCGAGGTTCCGTAGTAACTTCAACCGAAGTTTCATGATCAACATCATTAGCTTCCTCTCTTATTGGTGTAGACGCCACAGGAACTACTTCCGGTGTTGCGCTACTCGCAAGTTAGAGAGAAGGTTCAACAACCTCGTCGAGTTCTACTTTCCTTCCAGTCACTTCTTTCGAGAGAAACTCCTTCTCTAGAAAGGATCCATTCTTGGCAATGAAGATCTTGCCCTCGGATCTATGATAGAAGGTATACGCAATAGTTTCCTTTGGGTATCCTATGAAGACGCATTTTTCCGCTTTGGGTTCAAGCTTATCTGGCTGTAACTTCTCTACGTAAGCTTTGCAACCCCAAAATTTAAGGAACGACAATTTAGGTTTCTTCCCAAACCACAATTCATACGGTGTCGTTTCAACGGATTTAGATGGTGCCCTATTTAAAGTGAATGTGGCTGTTTCTAATGCATAACCCCAAAAAGATAGTTGTAAATCTGTAAGTGACATCATAGAACGAACCATATCTAAGAGAGTTCGATTACGACGTCGGACACACTATTACGCGGTGGTGTTCCCGTCGGTGTCAATTGTGAAAGTATTCCGCATTTCTTCAAATGCTCGCCAAACTCGTAACTTAGATATTCACCTCCATGATCAGATCGTAGAAATTTAATCTTCTTGTTTCGTTGATTCTCTACCTCACTTTGAAATTCCTTAAACTTCTCGAAAGTTTCGGACTTATGTTTCATGAAATAGATATACCCATATCTACTAAAGTCATCCGTGAAGGTAAGAACATAACGATAACCACCGCGCGATGCTACACTCATTAGGCCACACACATCGGTATGTATGATTTCCAGTAAGTCCGTAGCTCGCTCCATTATACCAGAAAATGGAGTATTAGTCATTTTACCCATCAGACATGCTTCACATCTTTCAAGTGATTCGAAATCAATTGATTCAAGAAGTCCATCGGAATGGAGTTTCTTCATATGCTTCACTCCAATATGACCAAGATGACAGTGCCACATATAGGTCGAGTTATCGCTCAATTTCAAAAGTTCAGCTTCAATGTTATTAACATGTGTATTTCCACAATCGAGATTCAATAAGAATAGACCACCTATCAAAGGTGCATGTGCATAAAACATATTACTCATATAAATCGAACATCCATTATTCTCGGACTTAAACAAGTAACCGTCTCGCAATAAACATGATCCAGATATAATGTTCATGCTCAACGCAGGCACCAAATAACAATTATTTAAGTATAAAACTAATCCCGATGGTATATGAAGAGGTAGCGTGCCGACCGCGATCACATCAACCTTTGATCCATTTCCAACGCGCATCGTCACCTCGTTCTTCGCTAACTTCCGTTTATTCTGCAGTACCTATTTCGATTTACAAATATGAGCAACCGAACCAGTATAAAATACACAGGCACTACTACGAGTACTAGTGAGATACACATCAATAACATGTATATCGGATATCCTTTCTTCTTGATGTTGCCGTTCTTCAAATCCGCCAAGTACTTTGGGCAATTCCGCTTCTAGTGACCTTCTTCCTAGCAGTAAAAGCACTCAGTATCAGGCTTAGGCCCAGCCTTGGTCTTCTTCGCCGGCACGGTAACTTTCTTACCGCCCTTCTTGAAGTTTCCCTTTTTCTTAGACTTTCCTTGCTTCTTGAATTTGGTCGTCTTATTTACCAACAACACTTGGTGCTCTTTCTTGATCTCCACTTCTGCAGATTTCAACATGGAGAAGAGTTCTTGCAACGACTTGTCCATGTTTTGCATATTGTAGTTCATCACAAAGTTCTTGTAACTTGGTGGTAGTGATTGGAGGACACGGTGAATCCCCAAAGCATTAGGAATCACTATTCCCAAGCTTTGAAGCTTTCTTGCGTGCCCAGACATCTTAAGCACGTGCTCATTGACGGAGCTTCCCTCTTCCATCTTGCAGTTAAAGAACTTTTCAGAAGCCTCATAACTCTCAACTGCCGCGTGAGCCTCAAATATCATTTTGAGTTCACGGACAATATCATGTGGGTCATGATTCTCAAACATTTTCTGAAGCTCCGATTCCAAACCATACAAGATAGCACACTGAACTATGGAGTACTGATTCTTCCGAGCGAGGAAAACATTCTTTACCTCGTCGGTAGCATTAGCTGCAGGCGGGTCACCCAGTGGTGCATCCGGCACATAGGTCAAATTACCAACATTGAGGACAATCCTCAAATTGCGGAACCAATCCGCGAAGTTGCTTCCATTGTTTTTCAACTTTTCTTTCTCAAGGAACGCATTAAAATTGATGGTAGGGGCCGCCATTGATCTACAACGTATTTGCAATAGTTTAGACTAAGTTTATGACAAATTGAGTTCTAATTAATAGTTAAATTAATCTAGGTGAACTCCCACTCAAAACAATATCCCTCAAATTGTTTTAGTGATCACACGAACCAAATCCACTACATCAAAACCGATCATCACGAGAGTTGATGTAGCTTCAATGGCGAACAATCAACATGTTCATCATATCTACTGTATGACTCATGCTTTAACTTTCGTGATCTATGTTCCGAGACCATGTTTGTACATGCTAGGCTCATCAAGATCAAACCTTAGCTTCCGCATGAGAAAATCTGGCTTGCTCACGTTGTATACACTCGCAGAATCTAACACACCCGATCATCACGTGGTGCTTCGAAACAACGAGCTTTAGCAACGGTGCTTACTAAGGATGAACAATTTTAAACTTGAAATTTTGTGCTTGAGGGATCATCTTATAATGCTAACGTCGCAAAATAAGCAATACAAGATGCATAAAGGATTAACATCACATGCAATTCATAATATGTGATATGATATGGCCTTTCTTCTTGTGCTTCCGATCTCCATCTTCAAGCACGAACATGATCTCCATCATCACCGGTATGGCGTCAAGGTAAATGGCGCCGTTTCATGGTTGTCGTCCACCAGCTTCAACTATTACAACTACTTTGAATAGACACGCAGGTCTTAACGGAATTTAAAAGACAACCATATGGCTCCTGCCGGTTGCCAACTTATAATAAGGAACATTGCATACATCATATATAATCACAATCATGGCCATATCACATCACAGCACACCCCTACAAAACAAAGTTAGACGCCTCCAATTTTCTTTGCATATTTTACGTGGTTTGGGGATTTCAATAAGTGTCGTTCTAACTTACGAACAAGAACCACAACGTTGATGTTTGAACTATCAAGTGCCCGTTGTAAATTGAATCTATACTACGATGGGAGAGACAGACACCCACAAAGCCACTTATGCAATACAAGTTGCATGTTGAGTGTGGAGCAAGTCTCATGAACGATGTCATGTAAGGTTAGACCGAGCCGCTTCATCCCATCATACCGCAAGATGCAAAGTACACAAAAAGTAATTGATAATAAAAACACCACCGCCCACAATGACCATTGTGTTCTACTCGTGCAACAGATCTACATATAGACACAACTCTGATACCACTATAGGGGTTCGTAGCATGGAAAACAAAAAAAGTCTACCGCATGCACACAAACAAGCCAAGATCTATCTACTAGATTGTAGAAGCGAGTCGATATAAGCACTCACCCTCGAAGATTCCAAAGCGGTTAACGAGAGCAGATTCTCGTGGGTGATATAGTCGTACACTTGCCGATCTCAAGATCGCATAGACGATCCTTCTGGCGCTGTGTTCCGGCAGCGCTTACATAGTCGGCCACACGTTCGGTAGCCCTCCCCCTCTATTTATGAAAGAGGGGAAGCCTTGGGAGGGTGGGTTTGAATCCAAACCCAAACCCAAGTTGGATTGAGAGAAGGACTTGTTTCTTCTCCCACTAGGAAACCATTGTTCCAGTTTGACTTTTCAAACTTCCCGTTTGACTTTAAATTTAGAGCTTTAATTCTCTCTTGCAAATGCCCACACCAAGTGACCTAGGATATGATCCAATTATTCCATTTACCCATGACACATTCATGGTCCATTCCCCTTCCGGTTCGGTGAACCTTCTAGAACCTCTCCGATGAAAACATCGGAATCTATCCCGAACTTCGGAATCGGACTTTCATTACATGAATCTTATTCTCTGGACCATTCCGGATCTCCTCGTGATATCCCGGATCCCATCCGAGACTCCGAACAACATTCGGTATCCCTACTAACATTCCATATCTACTAAACAACATCGAATCCTTAAGTATGTCTCCCTACGGTTCGTGAATTATGCGGACATGACCGAGACACTTCCCCGATCAATAACCAATAGAGTAATCTGGAAATTCATATGGCTCCCACATATTTCTATGATTTCTTTGCAATCGAATGAACCACTTACATACGATACCAATTTCCCTTTGTCTCACGATAGTTTACTTATCCGAGGTTTTGATCGTCGGTATCTCTGCATACCTAGTTCAACCTCGTTACCGATAAGTACTCTTTTCTCGTTCCCGTGATATGTGATCCCTTGTGAGCCAGTCACATGCTTGCAAGCTAATTGGATGACATTCCACCGATAGGACCCAGAGTATATCTATCTGTCATATGTATGGACAAATCCCACTCTTGATCTATGTGCCTCAACCCATACTTTCCGAACACTCAATGCCGCCTTTATAGCCACCCAGTTACGGTGTGGTGTTTGATGTCATCAAAGCATCCTTCCGGTGAAGGTGATTAACATGATCTCATGGTTTAAGGAATTAGGTTACTATGTATCAGAAAGCTTATAGCAAACGAACTATTGAAATGACTTGATCTTAATGCTACGCTTATCTACAGGAGTATGTCCATCATACCATTCTCCTAATGATATGATCTTGTTATTAATAACATCTCAATGTTCATGATCGAGAAACCACGATCATCTATTAATCAACAAGCTAGTATTATAAAGAGGCTTTACCAGGGACTCTAATTTAGTTTACAAATCACACAAGTATTAATGTTTCCGGTTAATACCATTATAGCATGAATGTAAACATTTATCATAAACACAAAGATATAATAATAACCACTTTTATTATTGCCTCTAGGGCATATCTACAACATGTTCAAGGTGGGAGGGGGGCAGTATCTCTACTCCAGAAGAACAAGAAAAACAGACATATGAATCATATCAATAAGGATCATCATGCTGTAAGTTTCCACCATGTCATGCATGGATTTGACTAGCGGTTCATGAGCGTTTTCTCTCAACATGCCTACTCTAGTGTGCAAACTTCATTTCACATCGATGCAATCCATAGGTATAACTTAAACATGATTAATATTCAACATTCAATATTGAAGCTTTGTGCCATGGCAGCATGGTTTAGCCAACAACCACTAATAAGATGTGAAGCACAAAAATTTCCATAGTGGTATCACCCCAAACCTTACTTTCTTATGAGCTTTAAAATGCATGAAAAAGGTGTTTTTAAGAATGTTTGGAGGATTAACATACATACTATACTTGAAAGTAGATTTTTCCACAAGTAGGTGGATATGCCTAGTCTAGTTTTAAGGGGCTTGGAACAAGTCTTAGCTTGTGTAGAAAAAGGCTTAGCAACAAGAGATCTAAAGAGTGTGTCGTCTAGTTTATAATGTCAACATTTATTTTCTCACCTTGCTTCTTAATTTTGAACATAAATATGCAGAAGCAAGATATACAAATTAATAGGCATAAAACAGATCATGCTTCATATACAACACTTGATCTTAAGAACTAGACAAAACATGAATTTTAGCTTTTGTTTTTATCTCCCCTTTTCTTTTATTCCATGGCATTCTTTTTTCAGTTTTAATCTTATTAAGGTAAAGTTTTATGTTTAGTATATGATCATAAACATTTATAATAATGGTGGTGGTGGTCTTTTAATGCAAAATAAAATTAAAATCAGAAAACAGATGCTCCAAGTTTCTACGATAGTTCAATGTTGCTCAAAAACAAAGTTTAGAAGTGTGCAAACCGAGAGTTTAGTAGGTCCAGTGGTGTGCCTTGGGCATACCCAAGCTTATGGTTTTCACCATTCTTGCATTGCTCTTGGTGTGATGTTCCTCTATTCTCTGTCAAAAAACTTCAACACAAAACCTTTTCTCCCATCTCTTTTCTGAGAGGTGACATTAGTGGCACAATAGTATTATAGTTGCTGCATATATATAAAATAAAAAATTCTTTATAAATGTTCCAGCAAGCATATAATGTTCCTACATATACCTATCATGTAATATGACTCTTACAAATCATTTTAGGACATTTGGGAATGGTTAAAACAAAACATGGCAGAATTTGTCCAGATTTTCAGCAGCAGCAAAATGAAATTTTTTAAGCCCACTTAGGCATGTCAGGAATTTTAGACTTGCATACAGAGGATAAAAGGTTGTAAATGTTGTATAAATTTGAGCACAATCATTTACAGAAAAAATAGAAAATTCTTGCACTGGAAATTGTTCTATAGAAATTTGTTGATCCATATGTTTAGCAACTTTTAAAACATCCAAAATGGGTTCCACTTGGTACTTCATTAAGAACTACAGAAAGAAAACCCAAACAAAAACTCTCTTGCTACAACAAGAGTTCAAAACAAAATTCCAAAAGAAAATAACCGGGTTGCCTCCCGCAAAGTGCTTTCTTTATAGCCATATATCCAGGGTTTACTTACTTGGTTTAGGTGATATGGAATTCATGTGGTAGCTTGTGCTTCTTAGCTACCTCCTTCTTCCTTGGAAAGTGTTCCATACACTTTCTGTGAGAAATTGAAACTTCACATTTCCTTCTTTTGTATCAATGACTGCACTTGTGGTTCTCAAAAAGGGTCTACCAAGTATTATAGGACTTGAGGTATTGCTCCCCATCTCCATGACAATAAAATCAATAGGTACAAATGTCATATGTCATTCAACCATAATATATTTAAATTTTCCTAAAGCATGTTTACTTGAATCATTAGCAAGTAAAAGATCTGTAGAGCATTTTTTTCATAGGTTTCAAATCAAGTAAATCATATAGATCTTTAGATAAAACCGAGACACTAGATCGTAATTCTAGAATAGCATGATGTGTATCTTTTCCAATAGTGATTAATACCTTGGGGATCCATACATCCCCAATGTTAGGTGGTATCATAGCTTATCTATTATATCTTTTTGTTTTTTCTTTTATAACATAATTTGCTAGGTAAGAACCAAATCCTGCTTGATGACCATTAAAATATGGATCATTAGAATTTTTTTGCAACAAATTAATGAGTTCATCAAGCTACATTTATCAAGATCAAATAGAGGTCCTTTTGTTTAACTTAGCATTTTAACTTCTTCTACTTGTTTATCATTTGTTGGTTCTTTTTCACTTTTAGTAGTTTCTCTATCATGTTTTAATGGTTCTTCCACCACTTGGATCTTGAGTTGTGATAATAGTGGTTCAAGGATATCATTATAATTCATTAATTCACTGTAAGTTTCTTCCAAAGATGGTGACTTGTGGTGATGATAATAGAATTCATACCTATGGCTAGTGGTCCTTGTGGTTTTCCTACAAGCATATTTAACAAGGTTGCATGATTATAAGCGAGTTTTGATAAAGCTTTGTCCAAGCCAGCTGCTTGGTTTTGGAAACCTTTAATATCAGAACTTATGGATGAAAGTGACTTATGAAGTATTATATCATGGTGGCATTGTGAGCCATTTGTTCACTAAGGTTTTATTAGGCTCTTATTGTTTCTCGAAGTTCTCATTAGCTTGTGGAATGGTAGCAAGTTTCCATTTATTTTCATTGGCATTAGGATATGGAATAAAAGGACGGCTACCATAGTTGTTTGGAGCATAAGGTGGTCCACCATATGAGTTATTATACTTTCTCCCACATCTATCACTACCAAAGTTTCTTATATATTTGACATCTACACTTTCATTGGTGTTTGTTACTAGTTCTTGTAGAGGAATATTATCAGTATTTTGCTTAGATATGTAGGCAAATATGGCATAAAGTTTACTTCCTATGGAGTCTATTTCTTCAATGGAGTTAAATTTCTTAGATGGGTTTGGTGGTCTTTCAGTATGCCATTGGCTATGGTTGTGGAGCATGTTTCTAGGATAGTTTTAGCTTCAGCCACAGTTTTACTCATAAATGCACCCCCTGCATCAGAATCTAGAATGCTTCTTGATATGATATTTAGGCCATTATAAAAATAATGCAATATAGTCCATTGATTTACTCCATGTGATGGGCAAGATCTAAGCATGTTTTTAACTCTCTCCCAGGCTGTTGCTACATGTTCATTATCATTTTATCTAAATGATAGGATATTATTTCTGTTTTGTAGGATCCTAATAAGTGGGTACTATTTATTAATGAAATATTCCTTCAAGTCATCCCAAGAGTTTATACTAGCAGTAGGAAGTGATAATAACTATTCTTTAGCTCTACCTCTTAGTGAAAATGGGAATAGTTTAAGTTGATAATGTCATTTTCCACATTTTTAAACTTTTGCATATCAAAAATTTGACAGAAATCATGTAAATGCATAGAGGCATCCTCACTAGGACTCCCCAAATTGTTCTTTAGTTATAAGATTTAAAAGTCCAGGACTTACTTCAAAACTTTCAGCAGTAATTCAAGAGTGGTAATAGGTCTAGCTATGAACTGATCATTATGGGTGTTTGTGTAGTCACAAAGTTTTGTTCCTCTTTGTCCTATTTTTGCAAATAAAAAAATTATACTAATTTTTATGTGTTTTTGTGTTTTAAGGAAAACTTAAAAATACTAAAAACAAGACAAAATAAAATACTTTAAAAATCTAAAAGGGGAAGAAAAATCTCATAGTGGTGCAACCTCCCCAAGTTTGGGTTATTGCACAAGTTGATGAAGATGGCGGTGCTAGAAAATAGTCTAGAACTTGTCGTGGGAGTTTCACCACACTGTAACCACTATGATATGTCTCCACCAATTCCCAGGCAACGGCGCCAGGAAATGGTCTTGATGGCAACAAAGGCTTCCACTTTTCGTTGGGACTCCAAGTGCAGAGTGTTGTACCAAGCTTCTTCTCCCCACAAGGGTGACTCAAGGGTTTATAACAAACTCTCGAGGAATTGGATGGATATTTACCTTCTCCTCTTTAAGCAACATGTAAAGTAAAATAATTTGTCTTGTGTCCCCAACTCCATCAAGTGGTTGTCAAGCACAAGGTTTCATATTAGTAATATGAAATAAAATAGAAAACAAACTAAAGTAAAGAAATGCAAACTAGATGATATGGAAGATAGTAGAGTTGTTTGGGGGTTTTATAGGTGATTACAAGTAGGAAAATATTTTTTGTATTTTCGAAACAATAAATTGCAGAAAAAAGGATAGTAGATGCAATGGAAAGGTGTTTCTTATGATAAAAATCGGACTGTGGTTCATGGGTTCACTTATCTACTCTCTTTTTAGGTTGTGGTGATCACAAAACAATTCATCAATGATAAAGATTTATGGAATTTTCTATATTTGCTTGATAAAGGAATTAATTAGGCATCACATTCTAATATTGAGATGGAATACATCTCTCTCTCTCTCTTATACTCCTCACGAAAGGTAAATATCCATGCAATCTTGAATTAAGAACAAATCAGAGTATAGCTTTAAGCAATATTATATGATGTTTAAAATACAAATATACTACCTTGATCGAGCAAGATTATCAACTGTCGCATGATTTCAATTTATCCCTAGTGAGGCAGCAAAACAAAGGTAAAAACTAAAGTAGATCTTGAATATTATGTGTCATAATTCAATCTCTACCACCATGCTACTCCATCTAACACACACTTCTCCCCATACAAGTTATTGCATACAAGTTGGATCAAAACAAGCAAGTAAGAATGGGGTACATGTTATGCATCTATCAAAACATCTTACACAAAATATATTCCAATCTCAAATATCAAATCATAGAACAAAGATTCACCACATAGGAATTACAAATATGACCATAATCATGTAGGGTAGCTCATATGGTACTATATCTATGAAGAACAAGAGAGAAATAGATCAAGCTACTGCCACAAACCCATAGACCGGAGGTGTACTGCTACCTCTTCATCACGGTGATGATGCTGGAGATGTTGGGGAGGGTGGAGATCTCCTCGGAGGTGGTTCTGCTAGAGTTTACCCCTCCAATCTTTGCTGGATCTGACTCTGTTTGGTGGTGTTTTTGTTTCTGGTGTGCTCTGTCTCGAGGACTCCCTGGGGAGGTCCTTATATAGAGATTTTTAGGTCAAGAGAACTCCGTGGGCAAAAGAATCAAGACGATCGGATGACCGAGGAGCAAACGAGCATGGGTGGCGCTCCCACCTGGGCTCATTTGGCCCTCCTGGCCCTCCTGGTGGGATTCTTGTTTTCTAGATGCTTCTCGTGGATAAATATTGGCATTCCTAAAAGTACATGTCCATTTGACTTCGTATAGGTCCTGAAACATCAAAAACATTGAAAATTTTCTGCCATGTTGGGTTATAGCCAAAATAAAGGGGGTCATTGGTAAATCCCCAAAATTCAATATAAAACATGCATATAATATTATATATGATGCAAATATGTGGGAAACATGTTAACACACTACAAAGTTCATGTATGCATTTTACATGCATCAGCATGGAAATCATATGGAAGAGCACATCGAATGCGATTTCTAGCCTAGTAGATTCGATCTACGAGAAAAATCTAGCACGATAGCAATCTCCTCGATTTTCATGCGGGTAGAATTAGTGGGGCGTTATAGTTCGCTCATCATTCTGCCACTTGTCACCACGGATGCGAGCCATGTGGTCATGAAGTAGATCGGACGGTCCCAGGAGGCTACGTTAGCATATTAGAAGACCGGGGAAGGGGTCGCACCTCTCCTTCCACTCCCTTTCCGCCGTTGTTCTCCTTCCTAGCATGCATCACCATTGTCGCGCAGAGACCCAAGCTCTCTCACGCTCACTTAGATCTAGGTGAAGTTCCCAACTTGCATCCATGGGGAAAATAAAGGGTGTCGGTTCCTTCTCGGGCGCCACCGCGCTGAAAAAGAAAGTCGACAATCAGAAAAATTGGTACACATGTGGTATGTACATAAACCAAGTCCCTAGTAGCATGTATTCAACTAGTTCATTGGTCAACTGATGATCAAGGATTCCTGATCATGGACATTTATGTCAATTGACAATAATGTCATATGATTAGATGAAATATGTGATGGATGATGTACCCAACATAAGTATCGCAACACGATCAAGTCACAAAGTTCATCGTTGCAATAATTAGGAAAGGAAGTATCCTACTTCTTAGACCGTGAGATCATATCTAATCACTATCACCCGAGGCTGATTTGATTGCATCAACCATCACACCGTAACAAGGTGATCATAAAGGTGTATCTCAGGTATTCCGAAGAGATAGGTTGAGGCATATGTATCAAGATCGGGATTTGTTCTCCCATGTGACGGGAAGATACGTTGGGCCCACTCTATGTGATTACATACATAAGATGCATAGCGTATGACTAGGTCATCGGGATGCATAATTACGAGTTAAGCAACACTTGTCGGTAATAGGATTGAACTAGGTATGCGATACAAACGATCATATCTCGGAGAAGTTATGTATCAAAGAAACAAAGGGAATTGGACTCGACGTTTATGGTTCAAACAACATTGGTATCGTGGAATGCACATGGGTCATTATGGGTATACAGGTATCCAGGTCCCGCTGATGATCATTGATCCTAGAAGAGTCTCGATCATGTCTGTGATGATCCCAAACCGTAGGATAACAAACTTACGGTTTCGATGACGCTTAGAGATAGTTTTGGATTTATCGGGATCACCGTAAGAAAGAGAAGAGAAAGCTATAAGTGTTCCGTAAGAGACCGACGATTGTTTGGAGTGATCGAAAAAGAGTTTTTGATCATAGGGAATTAATTAAATATGATTTTCTTATTAATTATTGGGATTAATAAAGGAAGTATAATTTAAATTTAATTATTAGGGCAACCCACTTAATGGGCCAATTCTCGGAGGAAGAGGCCCAAGAGGGGCCCCAGTCCCATGAAGAGGGAGTTAGGGCCGACTGGCCTAGGGTTTGCGCACAAGGCCTACCCCGGCCGCCGCCTCTCCCTTGGTCGCCACCCGCCCCTTTAGTCCCACCTTGCCCGTTGGCTATTGGGAGTCCCTCCCCTTCCCCCTATATAAGGAGGGGCTTTCTTGTTGGATTCCACGCTCGTGGTTCCATGAAGAACTGCGCATGTGGAAGACGACTTCACCACCAGCATGCCATCGCGCTGCTGGATCCCGTTTCAGAAGATCTACTTCCGCAATCTCTGCTGGATCAGGGAGACCAGGAGTCGTCGTTGAGCATCGTACGTGTGCGAAAACCACGGAGGTGTTGCAACACGACCTTGAGGTCTGCTACATTGTTCAACTGCATCATCCACGTTCATCGTAAACATTAATTCTTTTGGTCTACAGGGGTATGTCACCAAAACCTCTTCTAGTTACAACATTAACTTTTAGATAGATCCTGACATTTGGTGTTGCGCTAGTTGAAAAAATTATTATTTTCTACTACTAACCCCTTCATAGATTCGATCTTGCCTAGGGAAGATTATGCGTAAGCTCAAGAGTCCTCCTTGGCATCTCCTCCTAGCCTTTATATGGGAAGCTAGGTCTTAGGTACCATGACCGAGTCTGTTACAGTCCAAGGACGAACCCTGTAATTCCCTAGTCTTGGGCTTATCCTTGCTCCACTCATCAGGAACCTAGGCATCCGAGTCTCCGTAGCTGCCGTCTTGTATTGGGCTTCGCGGTCTTTAGACAATCATCACGTGGACCTCCGGTTGGTCCTAGGCAGATATACTAATAATGGGCAACAGATATGTTATACCCACATTAGGTTGGCCTTAACCCTTGTAGCCCTTAAGACCGTAATCTCTTTACGACGGCTACAAAGGTCAGCATTTGGAAATGGCAAGAAAACACTTTTTGTGAAGCCTCTTGGCTCATCTGAAGGAGGCCTATAAATATTTTTCCCCTCATCTACAACCGCTCAAAGAGAAGAATTTTTTGGTTAGCAAAGCCTTAGAAAATGAGTTATAGATAACTCAAATGAATACACAAGATGGGCTGTCTTTGAACCACATCGTGCGATTCTACGAGTTATGGGAAACGTTACAATCGATACAATTGGACAACAACACTCCGGATTCGATCTCTTGGAAGCTCACGAATGACAAATGTTACTCCTCCAAATCGGCCAACATTATGCATTTGGGACAAACAAAATTTTCTGTGCCTTTGTTCGTTTGGAAGCCATGGGCCCCTCCTAAATGCAAAATGTTTGCATGGTTGATCTTTCAAAATAGAAGTATGGATGGCGAATAGACTTGATCGAAGAGGTGGCCCAATTGTGGCTATTGCAAGATTTCTAACGAAGTGCAAGAATCTGCCTCTCACCTCCTCTTCAAGCGCTGGTTCACCATTCCGAGTTATGAACTCTTTGAAGAGTTGGCTAGGCCTTCATGATATTGAGCCAAGCAATTGGAACTCCATGTGTTCCATCACACAAGAAGTAGAGATGCAAGGTTAGAACCTTTAGGGTATCCTCTATTTTAGTCTAGTTCAAATATACTAATGAACTAGTTTTCTTAAAAGTGATGATTTGTAAAAATGTAGTTCTTTTTTTTTACTAAAGAGGGAAGTTGCATCCTTAACAATAAGGGTCATTCCAAAATGGCTTTAGCTTGGCATGCGATGCTTGTGTCTTAGAAAATTTAGACGGAAAGAAACGCACATGTGTTCCGAAACCAAGTCTATTTTAACAATGCTTGTGGCGAAAAATGAGACGGCTATGTGGATCCTCGCCGGGGCCAAAGCCTTGTAATATGATGCTAGGAGAGTAGGATTTAGTTTGTTTTTGGCCTTTTGGTCAAGTTTCGATTTACAACACGTCTAAAACTTTTCTTATAATCAATAAACATGGCAAATCTTTTACCTTGCTTCAAAACAAGCACTCATAGTGCCCGGGACCGGCTGCTACCGCGGGAGTACTTTGCTACTCTGCTTCTGTAGCGTGTCAGACGACCATTGTTCACAGCTCATCCATGTTGCTGCAAACAGTGGTCAGAGTGAGCCCGGGACCGGCCGCTACCACGGGAGCTGTGAACAATGGTCGTCAGTACCGGCGCTTTGGAACTTTCATATATCTATGATGTTGCTGCAAACAGTTTATTCGGCTACGTTTTCTGATTAGTGCAAGAAGAGGCAACTTGTTCTCTTTTCTGAACAAGAGGCAACTTACTCTCTTTTCCTGAAACAAGGGGCTATTTACTCTCGAAGTTTCTCGTCCATGATTACTGTTGATAGGCTGATATAATTGGTAGTAGTACGGGTCTGACATGTTCGATCCGGGTTGATTGATCATCATTGGGTTGAAGGAGGCTTCTAGTAGGTAGAAAAAATATGGTTATATGCATGCACATAGGCATATGCACGAATGCATGTGCAACACCTCGCCATGATGAACAAACCCTCGATGCCAGCAAAACATAGTTTGCTTACAACACATGTTGGTCTTAAATACCAAAAGCAAATGTGAGGAGGCACAAAGGATCCTTTCAAATTAGCTGGCGAATCACACACACCCCCTCTTGCTGTACCAAAGTGTATTACAGTGTAATCATGTCTAAAAGCTACCAGAATCGTCGGGCTGCTGGAAGCGTGGGTCAGCCAGAGGCACTCTCTGGGTTCTCACCGGCTGCTCGACGCCGTCCACGGAAGGTTTGATGTACAGGTTGAACATGACGTTGGTGAAGATCGTGAAGATAAAAATCGCTGCAGTGGAGAACGCTACGTACGCCGGGGTCATTTCTGGGAGCTCATCCCTTGGCCGTCCCCGCTGTATTATCATATCCCGGTCCAGGTAAGGGTCTGTGCGAAGCAAGACAGAACGCGAAGCAGTTTGAGGGTTAGTATGCAAGTAGTCATCAGTAACTGCAGAATTTTAAGGATCAGTGTGCTTTCATATTTCTTTGGAAGCGGCAGATAATATAGAATTAGAGAGGACACTGCGGTGCGACGAAAGAACATCTGTGAAATGACGTGTTCATCTGCACTGAATTGTAAACTGCTCGTGTTCTTAGGAACTCGAGAACTGACGAACAGTGCCGTCAATCGAAGCATCCGTCAAAACTAGGGACCACTGGACCAAGGTAACAGATGTTTGCAAAAGGCTTCACGGGGTTTCAGTCTAGAAGGCCGATCCATCTCATCTAATGTTTCATCTAAATAGCTTACGCATAAAGTTTCAGTAGGACCGAAGCATACTCCTGTTTTCGTTTCAGAAGAACACGCCAACAGCGAACACATCCTAGTTCACGTGTACTGCAGAACTCGACATCAATCGATCAATTATTGGCCGGGATTGATGAAGATCGATCATGAATTCTTGATGACTTGGGGAGGACAAGGGCGTATGGACGGAGACATGGAAAACCAGAGCGGCAACTTGGCACGAGGAGAACGGGGCGGGAAGAGGCAATGATTGATTACCCGGGGGAGGAGGGGGCGGCGGCGGCCTCATCTTGGGCTCCTTCAGCCCCTCCAGCTGGGCGTCGAGCTCCGCCAGCCGCCGCAGCGCCTCTTCTGCCCGGCCAGAGCCAGACTCCGACGACGACGAGGAGTCGTCTGCGTTGTAACATAGATACTTCCTTCTCTGGGTCACCGGACGAGGAAGAGCGGCGAGGAAGCTCCTTCCTGCCACGGCGCTCGCGGCGAATGCGACGAGGCGGAGCTGCATCCTTGCCGGCCGCGCTCGCGAAGCATCGTCTGCGGCTGCGGTGGTAAAACGTTCCCCGTGTGGATAACGATTTGACATGGGCCAACAAGTGCAAAATAGGAAAGGCCCATAAGTTGCGCCATATGGGCTTACTGGCTTTAGGCCCGTCATTACGCCCACTAGCAATCATTTTTTGCTTTGATGGCCCGTAGGACGAGATCCCGCACCATCCCCTCAATCAATCAACAAAAGAAAAAAAAACAAGATCCCGCACCAGATTCGCGTACAGAGCAAGCACTTGACGGAATTCGGAAGTGAGCAAGGCGACCAACGGCGTACGCCACCGCCGGTCCCCACCCGCTCTGCGCACGCGGCGGTAGGCAGGGACTGCGCTTGATGGCGACATCGGGATCGGGAGGCGAGCCCGGGAGGCCATGGACGGCGACCAGCACCTGGGCCCCAGCCAGAGGCGCGGCGGTCGAGGATGCCGTGTCGTTCGAGACAACGGAGGTCGATGCCGAGACTTCACCGTCCGCCGTCGTCCTCGCCCGCTCGCCCTCCGACGGCGGAGCGGATCCAACTCCCTGCGAAGTTACCTGTGAGTCCTCGTTTCTTCTCTTGGAAAGCTCTAGCCTAGTGGAAGAATTTGCGAGGTTTGGTTGCGAATTTCTTTCGCGATGGTCCGTCTCGCTGATCGGATGCAGATGCGCGCACTGTTCAAATTTCTATTCTGCGGTACTCAGTGTATGGGGTGGATAAACCCTAGCGGGCTAGTACCGAACCAACCCCCAGATTGGACATCGCTGTTTGAGTCCCAGCGCAGAGTCCGTAGAAACTGAACTATCATGTGGATTCCGAATTCATGTTCACAAGCTCATATTAGAAATGCAGATGCGATCAATGTATGTGATATGGTATCTATAATTGTGTTAATTCTCCGGTGCTGCTTATCCTACCCATGATCACAGTAATTAGTACTACCTCCGTTCTGTAATGTAGAACGTTTTGGCAAACTAATTCTACATTATGGAACAGATTTAGTAGTTTGGTACCAGTAGGAAAATTCAATATATGCTACCTTTCTGAAGCTTTAGCTTGCACGTTTTCCAGAAGTCTAACATCAAGTAATTTTTTAGTTTGGCTGTTCCGCTATGAATAGCCCACCCAACATTGATCGTGTTTAAATTCCCATGATCTGTTTCCTTGACTGCCCCCTCCGTTCCAAATTAATTGATGTTCCAGCTTTGTCCAAGTCAAACATCTTTAAGTTTAACCAAGTCTATAAAAAAATCACTAATATCTACAATTTCAAATATGTATAGCATGAAATATATTCTATGATGAATCTAGTGAAACTGATGTAGTTCTGTAGATATTGATATATTCTTCTATTTCTATATACTTAGTCAAACTTCTTTAAGTTTGACTTAGGACACGGCTAGAATTTCAATTAATTTGGAACGGAGGGAGTAGAGGCAATTGCATAATTTTTCGCGGTTAACTTGTTGTTGGTTTTGGGGGAAATTTTCTGGATGGGCTTGGTAGCATGGCTTCTTGACTTGGCAGCTTTAGAAATCCCTTGGCTTCTTGACATGGCAGCTTTAGAAATCCCTTCTTCATGCACAGCTGTGTTGGCAGCTTCAGGCACCGCAGCAGCAGCAGCCTTCTTTGTGTTGTCAGAAATGCTGCAGGAGTCACCAACATTGCTGCAGGAAGAGCCAACTGGCTGCAATGCAATGGTCTCTTCTTCATCAGCCTTCTTTGTGCTGGTAGCTTCAGCAGCTTCAGAAATGCTGCAGGAGGCACCAACATTGCTGCAGGAAGCACCAACTGGCTGCAATGCAGATAATCCAGCTATGCATGCATCAAGATTTGCTTGGTCAACTCCAAAAGATTCAGGATTCTGCACTGAAGAAAGGATCTGAACTGCGGACTGGATAGCTTCTTGAGACTCAGGCACTCCAGAAGTTACCACGGCAGAAGTCGCCATAGCAGATCTTACATCTTGGGAGTCAACTGCGGACTGGATGCAAAATCTTGATGATTGCGCATAGCAGATCTCCTCTAGAGATTTCAACTTAAAGTTCTCGAAGGAGATCCTGCCATTGACCTTAGCCTTACGAATAGTATCCATCAAAGTCGCCATATCATACTCATTGAGCCGATGACGATTCTTGTTTACACTATCCGTCAGTTTCAAATTATCGACAATAAATCCCAGAACTATGATTGGGCAACCAGGCATAGTAAGTGATGCCTTGTTTTTTGCATTCTGCCTCTTGAAGGCCCAAGATCTTATGGAAGCAGCGGCTTGTCTTGATGAAGCAAAGAGACATGAAGTTGAGCAACTTGGGTATGGAGCTTTCCTAAACCTAAAGTTGGGACCAATCAGCCAGCGCAAGGAAACCTATCTGTGTATGGAGCTAGTTGATCTGGAAGAGGATGCGATCAAGGTGCAGCTACAAAATGATGTAATTGTATACATCAGACCAGATGAGATCCATCATCTCTTGATGTTGCCCCAAGTGATGTACACAAGGAATTTGGCAAGCCTCAAGGAATATACCATGTGTAAAATAGTGTATGAGCATCTCAGGGATTCTATCAAAATTTGGAAGAAGCAGAGGCAGAATGCAAAAAAACAAGGCATCACTTCTGCATCTTCCCATCTCTGACCAGATCAGAGGTCCTCCTCCACCTCCAGTTTCTCTTGGTCCCCAAATCCAACCTCGCTAACTTGTCATCCTCCTATCAACATCTCAATTGCACCATTCTAACTAGCTCACTAAGCAACCTCCGTACAGAGCAGCAACCAAGCCTCACACAACACATCGTGATGAGAGCAACACATAAGCTGGTTACTGCCTGTAGAGAGCAACGGGATGCGGCCTCCCGCCGCTTAGGTGACTACAATGTGCGTGGTGTTGTTGACAACAAGAGTCGGGATGGGTGTTGCAGTGGTGGAATGGTCACAAGTTAGCGAGGTTGGATTTGGGGACCAAGAGAAACTGGAGGTGGAGGAGGACCTCTGATCTGGTCAGAGATGGGAAGATGCAGAAGTGATGCCTTGTTTTTTGCATTCTGCCTCTGCTTCTTCCAAATTTTGATAGAATCCCTGAGATGCTCATACACTATTTTACACATGTTATATTCCTTGAGGCTTGCCAAATTCCTTGTGTACATCACTTGGGGCAGCATCAAGAGATGATGGATCTCATCTGGTCTGATGTATACAATTACATCATTTTGTAGCTGCACCTTGATCGCATCCTCTTCCAGATCAACTAGCTCCATACACAGATAGGTTTCCTTGCGCTGGCTGATTGGTCCCAACTTTAGGTTTAGGAAAGCTCCATACCCAAGTTGCTCAACTTCATGTCGCTCTGCTTCATCAAGACAAGCCGCTGCTTCCATAAGATCTTGGGCCTTAAAGTCAATACACAAGCGCTCATCTCTTTCTCCTTGTGCGCCCAACTTCTGACTCTCCATCTGGGGACCTTCCAGCTTTCCTTGGACAGCAACAGATGACCGTGCCCTTGCTCTCCTCGGACGAGCCGCTGGCAGCCCGATCCACAAACTTTGCATCAAGCTGGCCACCTCCAATCCTTCTCGCATTGGTCCACCGTTGCCTCTCCAACCAAGCGCCTTCTCACACCGGCGGCACCACACGCCTTCCATCATCAGCTTGAGCATCGTCATTGCCTCTTCATCACCTCTGGTTCCCACAGACGGCTGCCTCACCTCAACAACAGCTCCTACAGAGCCACAGCCGCCTCACCATCAACATCACCATCCACAGCCGCCTTCTCACACCAGCTTCAGCAGCTGCCCCCTCCTGGACTCCTCTTTTCTCTGCTGCAACACAGCAGCAACACCTTCTCATCTTTGCCTCGGTCACCACATCCTCTATCTCTCTCTCAGATCCATTCCATTCTCTCCTCTTCTCCTAGCACCAAGCTCTGTTCACTTCTCTCCTCTTCTCACAAACTTTGCATCAAGCTGGCCACCTCCAATCCTTCTCGCATTGGTCCACCGTTGCCTCTCCAACCAAGCGCCTTCTCACACCGGCGGCACCACACGCCTTCCATCATCAGCTTGAGCATCGTCATTGCCTCTTCATCACCTCTGGTTCCCACAGACGGCTGCCTCACCTCAACAACAGCTCCTACAGAGCCACAACCGCCTCACCATCAACATCACCATCCACAGCCGCCTTCTCACACCAGCTTCAGCAGCTGCCCCCTCCTGGACTCCTCTTTTCTCTGCTGCAACACAGCAGCAACACCTTCTTCCTCCTGAAACCGAATCTTTTCCAGCAACATCATAGCAACCACCTGCAGGGAGCACTCCCTTGTATGGTTGTACCTCCGCTTCAGGCTTCCAGACCTTGCAGCTCTGCAGCTCACCTCTTCCCTCAGCCAAGAACGACCAAACTGGAGACCTAACCCAGTTGTCTTCTTCCATGACCACAACCCAGCACCACACAGCTCCAGCCATCAGCATCACCTCTGCATCTTCCCATCTCTGACCAGATCAGAGGTCCTCCTCAACATCCAGTTTCTCTTGGTCCCCAAATCCAACCTCGCTAACTTGTCATCCTCCTATCAACATCTCAATTGCACCATTCTAACTAGCTCACTAAACAACCTCCGTACATAGCAGCAACCAAGCCTCACACAACACATCGTGATGAGAGCAACACATAAGCTGGTTACTGCCTGTAGAGAGCAACGGGATGCGGCCTCCCGCCGCTTAGGTGACTACAATGTGCCCGGTGTTGTTGACAACAAGAGCCGGGATGGGTGTTGCAATGGTGAAACGGTGGTAGCTAGGGTTAGGAGGAGGAGCCTAGCTCTGATACCATGTTGGTTTTTTTGGGGACAATTTCTGGATGGGTTTGGTTGGTCCCTTGGACCTCCACACCCTCTTTTATATATAGCACAATCTAGCCTTACATCTTCACTTGTACACTGGAATGATCTAGACTCTAGTAGGACACTACTACTATACTAACACTCCCTAGAATACTCTAGACTCTACAAGAGTAGTACTACCTACACTAACTCAGACTCCAACACTCACTGGAATACTCTAGACTCTCCTAGGACAATACTACTATGCTAACCTAGACTCCAACACTCCCCCTCAAGATGGGCATGGGTCAGTCACCATGACCATCTTGCTACAACTCCATGACACTTACTACGACCACTACACATCTAGCTTACCAGCATACAAAGACACATGAGAGCATTTTACTCTAGCTCTTGCTCCATCGGTCGTCAAGCACCCAATCAACTCGGATCATCCAAGCTCCGCCTCGTGCAAGCCATCACCTTCACAATGCAACAACTCTGCATCAAGCTAGACACCTCTAATCCTTCTTGCATTGGTCCATTGTTGCCTCTCCAACTCATGCGCCTTCTCACACCGGCGCGTACAACCCTGGCACCACACGCCTTCCCTCATTAGCTTGAGCATCATCATTGCCTCTTCATCAACTCCGGTTCCCGCGGAACCACGGCTGTCTCACCTCAACAACAGCTCCTACAGAGCCACAGCCGCCTCACCATCAACATCACCATCCACAAACTTTGCATCAAGCTGGCCACCTGCAATCCTTCTCGCATTGGTCCACCGTTGCCTCTCCAACCAAGCGCCTTCTCACACCGGCGCCTACACCGGCGGCACCACACGCCTTCCATCATCAGCTTGAGCATCGTCATTGCCTCTTCATCACCTCTGGTTCCCACAGACGGCTGCCTCACCTCAACAACAGCTCCTACAGAGCCACAGCCGCCTCACCATCAACATCACCATCCACAACCGCCTTCTCACACCAGCTTCAGCAGCTGCCCCCTCCTGGACTCCTCTTTTCTCTGCTGCAACACAGCAGCAACACCTTCTCATCATTGTCTCTTCATTAACTTTGGTTCCCACAGAACCACATCCTCACACCGGCTGATTGGTCCCAACTTTAGGTTTCCTTGCGCTGGCTGATTGGTCCCAACTTTAGGTTTAGGAAAGCTCCATACCCAGGGTTGTACGCGCCGGTGTGCCACCATCCACAAACTTTGCATCAAGCTGGCCACCTCCAATCCTTCTCGCATTGGTCCACCGTTGCCTCTCCAACCAAGCGCCTTCTCACACCGGCGCCTACACCGGCGGCACCACACGCCTTCCATCATCAGCTTGAGCATCGCCATTGCCTCTTCATCAACTCCGGTTCCCGCGGAACCACGGCTGCCTCACCTCAACAACAGCTCCTACAAAGCCACAGCCGCCTCGCCATCAACATCACCATCCACAGCCGCCTTCTCACACCAGCTTCAGCAGCTGCCCCCTCCTGGACTCCTCTTTTCTCTGCTGCAACACAGCAGCAACACCTTCTTCCTCCTGAAACCGAATCTTTTCCAGCAACATCATAGCAACCACCTGCAGGGAGCACTCCCTTGTATGGTTGTACCTCCGCTTCAGGCTTCCAGACCTTGCAGCTCACCTCTTCCCTCAGCCAAGAACGACCAAACTGGAGACCTCACCCAGTTGTCTCCTTCCATGACCACAGCCGCCTCACCAACAACATCACCATCCACAACCGCCTTCTCACACCAGCTTCAGCAGCTGCCCCCTCCTGGACTCCTCAAATCTCATCTGCAATTCCCAACCTGTCCTCCTACCTTTCTGCGAATCTCCGCCACATCCTCTCCTCTCCTCCGAGAATCACCCATGGCCCCCAAGGCGGAGAAGAAGCCGGCGGCGAAGAAGCCAGTGGAGGAGGATCCCGCGGCAGAGAAGGCCGAGAAGACCCCGGCGGGGAAGAAACTCAAGGCGGAGAAGCGGCTGCCGGCGGGGAAGACTGCCTCCAAGGAGGGCAGCGAGGGGAAGAAAGGCAAGAAGAAGGCAAAGAAGAGCGTCGAGACCTACAAGATCTACATCTTCAAGGTGCTCAAGCAGGTGCACCCGGACATCGGCATATCCTCCAAGGCCATGTCCATCATGAACTCCTTCATTAACGACATCTTTGAGAAGCTTGCTGGGGAGTCCGCCAAGCTCGCTCGCTACAACAACAAAGCCCATCCAGAAATTGTCCCCAAAAAAACCAACACTTGTATTAGAAACTCAAACTAGAAAATTAGTACTTCTATTTTCTCATCTTCGATTCAGTTGTCGGTATATCCACCGTTTTAACGTAGCAACTTTGAAGTCAGGCTCTATCTCATGCTATGTACGCCATAATGTCTTTCATGGCCAAATCTCCTGTTGGTCTCCATGGTGAATGTCAAATAATTATCCATTTCATTAACAATGTATCTAATCATTTCTTTTATTCAGTTAATTTCACGGGAAAGTACGAGATTCATAGGGTGTATGTGCGAAGCACTGCTCGGATTTATGAAATATACTATTCAACTGACCTGAAGGATACCAGTAAAGATTATCTATGCACTGTACGCTGTGGAATTGCTGCTCAAGAACCGCTTCCTTCTGGTGAAGAATGTATGTCTCAGGGTAGTAGCAATGCTGCAACTGGTGAAAAGCATGAGCAAGAGACTAAAAGTTTAACCAGTAGCAGTGATGAGGATAGCTGGGTTGAAGTAAAAATTCCAGAGTCTCCTCTTGGAAATACTACACCCGAATCTCAAGAAAGAAATGTGATAGGAAGCTGCCAGAAAAACAGTCTGGTATTTCTTCATCTTTTTTTCTTGTCAACATTCATTTTCTGTTCACTGTTAAATAAATAAACGTTTCTTAGCTTCTTACATATTTACCTTTTTTGTGTGTAACCCAGGTACATTATGAAGCAACTGCTGAGATAACTGATGCAAACCCATGCATATCGCTTACTGTCCGTCTTCTTTCACTTCAGTCAAAGTCATCAGTGTACATTGACGAGATCTACATATATGCTGATCCTGTTGAGACCACCAGTGATGATCCTGTAGCAGATCCTGGAAGCATTGGAGGTAGTTCTTTGTTGGCTATGCTTGTTCCTAGCCTTATGCAAATTTCCAAATCTAGGGACTGCAAAATAGACGACAAATATTTTTCTGATGGCTTGAAGGACCGACTTCCTGAAGGTTGTACCTCCAAAGATAACACCCCTTGTGGAAACATTGCGAAAGAAGCAGGGCTGTATGGTGCAAATGATACAAAATTTAACTTAGCAGGGCCACCGCGTAGTGGCACGATATGTGATGAAAATGACAACCAACGGGAGTTCCTGTTAAATGATCACAAACCTCCTCCATTCCCTATACAAACAACAGAAAATCTTCCAGTGACATCGGCAAAGGACAAGACAGTATCAAATACACATCAGGATGCTAGTCCTGTTATGAATGAAAATGTTACTCCGCACAATCGTATTGAGGGAATGATGGATACTCTTCTCTCTAAGATGGACAAGGTGGAGTTATATTGCTCTAGGTTTGAGGACAAAATGTTGAAGCCCCTTGGTAGCATTGAGGCAAGGCTTCAGCGATTGGAGCAGCAGTTTGAGTCATTCTCTGCGGAGATTCAGTCTTTACGAGGTTCTTCTGCAAGAATGTCAGTGCCAAATGTTATGTCTGATACGACTAACTCACAGGAGAAGGAACATAATGATGGCAATTCTGGAACTCCTGCTTCTGTAACGGACAGGCAGCCAGGCTTGGTTATCAAGGCACCAGAGTTTTCTTTACAGGATTCTTGTAGTTCCGATGTTGCTGATGAGAATACAGTTAATTTACGTGTACCTAACGTCATGCCAAGGCTCCTTGTTAAGACCCCTGATTTCATCTATGAGCCTGAGTTAACATGTGAGAAGCTGCATCATGGGCCTTTACCTTCTGCGAAAGAACGTAAGACTTCCCCGGGTCTTGTTATCAGTGTTCCTGAATTCGCTAGTGATGAAGAGGATGAAGTGGAGGAAGATAAGGAAGCAGAAGCTGGCGATCTTGATGATGTTCATACAAATTCTTATGATACTGTGAGCAAAAGCACTGATGACAGCTACAAAGGCAAAACTCCTGTATCTGTTGATGGTGCATTAGCGTCTGCCTTGGAGGCATTTCTCACTTCAACCAGAGGAACATCATTTTCAAAGTCTGTTGCTTGTCCTGTCAGTAATTTAAGTGGTGGAAATTTTGCTGATTCCTCTAGTTCCTCCTTTCCTCATGAACATGGTGAGATATCCATTAAAGATGGCTCAGTTGGATTATTTCATCATGCTTTGGTTGATACAAACAAGGTTGGTACTGTGATATCTTTTCAGGAGGTTGATGTGGCTCCATACATTTTTCTATCCAAGACAAATTTGGTTGGCAATGTTGAGGTAAATGAACAGAATATTGATCTCTTTCCGGACAAGGAGGCATTTGCTAGCACTAAACCATTGGATGTTCCTTCACAGTCTCATACAGGATCTGTAGATGATCTCTCTCAGGTAGATGGACAGAACAATGGCCCTAATTCGGACATGAGGCCACTTGTCACAAGCACTGAACCTGTGGATGATCCTTCTCAGCTTCCTACACATTTGGGGTCTGTTGATGAGATATCTCAAGTGAATGAAAGCCGACCTTCTTTACCATTGGCAGAGTTTCTGGCAGCAAGGAGGGCTAGCTCTTTTAGGAATGGTACTTCTGAGGTATACTGTGGTAATGATGCTGCTGCAGTACCGTCCTTCCAGAGAACATTGGCAGCTGTTCATAAGAACTTGGAAGGTGGTGACAGCAAGGCGAGCCAGAAGAACCCAACGTTTCAGACTCTGTTGAAGAAAGCTTTAGAAGTTGATGTGGGAGACAGAAATTTTTGCGATGGCATATCCACCGAGACAGCCTTTGAACCATCAAGGTATGCAGCTTCTGCAAATGGTGCTAACAGGCATGGTACCAGTACAACAGAT
Source organism: Avena atlantica (assembly GCA_910589765.1). Taxonomy (NCBI): domain Eukaryota; kingdom Viridiplantae; phylum Streptophyta; class Magnoliopsida; order Poales; family Poaceae; genus Avena; species Avena atlantica. The sequence continues at coordinate 323,808,022 of OU342738.1, forward strand.
ACCTTGTCAGATGAGGATGGAGGTCTGGAGCATAGAGAGGACAACATTAGTATTTCCGGTGGGATGAACTCTTTTTTCTTTGAGCTCCCTGATTCCAAGGAAAGATGGAATGAGAATAGCAACTTGTGCTCAGGCCCCAACGAAAGCTTCAGAAAATCAAACGTGGAACACATGTGGTCAGATTTGAGTAGTATGGAATCATTGGGTGGCCTTTCTTCCAGAGAAGTCATCAGTCCAGGGAACGCCGTGACTGGAAATCTTGTGGCAGATCTTTTTGTAGGCAATGGAGGTGGTTCTAATGTTGCCCCAATTGCAGGGGCACAGCTGCAAAAGGTTTATGACTTGCTTAATGAGTGCGAGAATGACATATTGGGCATGGCTTTCATAGGTAAGAGAACAAGTACGAGCAGCCCTTCTCTCCAAGTCTTGCTTGGCGAATCATCTGATTCTGAAGTGCAAATTTCTGATCTGGAGGACGTTAACTGTGGTGCTGGATTTGGTTCAGATAATTTGTTTGCTACATTCTCATCTTCAGATGATGATGCTTTTGACATCGATAGGCCTTTAGTTGATGTGCCGGTACCATCAGAGGCGAATGCTTCTGCTGCCAACGAGGCCTTGGTTGACGTGGTTGATCTGACAAGCCCTTCTTGGGCATATACTCCCTCAGTTGACAAGCCTTTTGCTGATGTGGCTGATCTGGCAGAGCCTTCAAACTTGTATGCTTCTGCAGCAGACGAGTTTTTGTTCAGTGATCTGCCAAAAACTTCAGAGACATTTGTTGGAGGGAGCAGTGGAGAACACCCTCATAGCCTTATCTAGGGTCAATGCATACTGGCTCTTACTCGTCAGAGATAATAGAAACGTATCCTCAGCTGCACTAAGTTTTTACCAGGTGTGCCTTGTACAGTGATCCCTTCCACAACCAAGCAGTTGTTTGTACATATAATAACTAGACAAGGTTAGCTTCGGCTCACTTTGCTTTTCTGCCGTATCTGTAAGATATTACTATCATATTTGGCTTACCAAAACAGCAAAGTTTTACTCTTATAAAATTGATCTTTAAACGAGTCAAGTGTTCGATGTTGAAAAGAATAAACTTAAAGATAAGAGCACTCTCAAGATGATCTTTAGACATGGAAATCGTGACATCTGTGTATTTTACTTCTAACCAATTCAGGAAAGATGCATGAACAACGATGTGTTATTTTCTGTTAGCAGTTCTTCGATATTTCTATTTTTACTTTATGATGGCACTTATATGATCTGTTACGTAAAAGATAGTTCGGTGATAGATCTTCATGCACAATCCAGTGATAACTCACAACATGGCTCTTCTCGTTTTGGTCGAAAAAGTAAATCAGCAAACTTATTGCACTCTGAAGAGATGAAACAAACTTTCACATAAAAAGATCACGCTTGTTGCGTCCATTTACTGATCATCAGATAGTAATTATTCTGAACACGCCATGTGACGTTAGCAAACAAAGAACAGATACATCATGGACACATGTGAGTTTGCCTGATGCCCCACCGCGTTCTTCTGTTTTTCCCGGGAGGAAGATGCACTTGGTGTGTGTACGGCTGCACATGGGCTAACCATGGATCATGGGCCACTGATACAGTTATAAGGTAACAGCATTTAATACAAGACGAGGCCCACTCCTTGGCCATCCTTGCCATAGTGGTAGTGTCCAAGTGCAGCGGATTCGTGTTCTCTCTCCTTTGAACAAGTCTAGCAGCAGTTCACGGAATTTTCAGGTAGTGTCGGATCGAACAATGAACCTTGGTCGTTTTGCTGTGGATGATGGTATGAAAAAATAAAAAATTCTTACAAAATACTATGTACATAGCTGCACTGCATTTCCCAGAGATTATAATAGTCCAGTGTCACTGATGTACTAAATCGGCGACACTTTATTATGGATCGGAGGATGTATTATTTTCTCACGGGACTGGAGTTTCTGTGGCACCTCTAAAATTTATGTGAAGCGAAGAGGAGTGTCCATTCTGTCTACACCATACTCTGGATCCGAAGTTTCCAAAAATCGGATACTTCTGAATGCAACAAAGAATGGTTTCCACTTCCACATCAATATGAAGAACACATGTCACTCTCATTTTGGGATGCGGACTGCTATGGTAATTTTGCTAAGGGTGTCTAATTTGGAGTACGCGTCAGTATCTAACAACTGGACACTGGAGACCCATACCTTGCATATGCTCCATCACTGCCATATCTCCTAGACGCTCGTCTTGTTAATTTTGACATGCGACTGAGCAGAACCAATTCCCCTTCGGCCTGAGAACTGCCCAGGGCAACCTCATCGACCAACACACGTTCTGTTGTTCAAAGTGAAACCGGTAGGTAGCATGCCAGCATCAAGTCACAATGTTCACAGGGTTCGGTACTTAACATCCAAATTACTCTTTGCTCGAGTACTCATCGGTACATCTTCAGAAGTCAAAACAAACTGTACTATTCTTCAGTAGTACTCCACTGGGGTCTCAAAGCTTTCTGTCAAGATGTTGGTTGAGCATTTAGGAAGCCATAAAGGAAGCAAGACAAGGTGCTGGGGACAGAGAAACCCTATTCATTTTTAGACGAACTAAATGACAATACTATCAAAAACAGAAAACAAGGAACTTGTGATCGATTCAGAAGGCTTGCGAATGTAGTACACAGAACAGCAATTCACTGCATTATCTTGGTTCATTGACATACACACAATCCTTGATGACAAAACAAATTACACAGGCAGCTCCTGCCTTTTGAACTCAGCAGGCAGAGCACACCCTCACATTCTTACTGATGCTATGACACCCTTCCACTTTGTAATACACAAGAAAGGAATAAAACGAAGAGGAAATGGTGACTATGATACACCATACATGTGGATACAACACTAAAACGAGAGTTCCACACAGCAAGCGGCAGTCACAGGAGCAGCAGAGCACAGCGCTGGTCCGGCGAAGCGAAGCGGTGAACGATCCAACGACGGCGAAGCAAAAAAAGGGAAGTGATCAATCAAGAAAGGGTAGAGCAGAGCGGAGCGGAGGAGTTCAGAAGAAGGAGCGCTTGGTGGGCGCCCTCCCGACGGCCCTCATGAAGTTGGCGAGCTCCAGCACGCGCGCCACTTTGGTGCCCCTCTTGGCCTCCGCCGACGCGCGCCTGTCCTCCGCCTTCCGGCGGGCCTTGGCCACCTCGTTCTGCGCCTTCTCCATCGCCTTGGCACGCTTCTCCTCCAGCTTCCTCTGCACGCACGCACGCACGTAGGCATAATCAGAATTGGTTCCTCCTTCGGAAACCTAGCTATGGCTAGTGGGGATTAATTAATGGCGTCGAATTGACGGGGAAGAAGATTGGAGTGGAACTGGAAGGAAGGAGGTTTTCTGTGCTGTACCTCGTACTTGTTGAGCCATGCGCTGGCCTTCTCGACCTGGTCGCCCTCCCATCCGTTGATGACGACCTCCTCGCGCTTGAAGCGGTTGTTGACCTTGGCCACCTCGGCGATCTGCCACGCGGCGATCTTGGACTCCACCTCCTCCTTCTTCACCTGCCCCACCGACACCTCGTCGCCCTGTCCTGCTCCTGCTCCTGCTCCCGCGCCGGCCACCACCACCTCGCCCCCAGATGCCAGGCGCGGCGTCGTCGCCCGGCGCGGAGACGGGATGGGGTTGCTGTCCGGCACGATGGCCAGCGGGTTCGTCTCCTCCAGCTCCTCCTCCCGGATCCTCCCGAGCGCGTCCGCGTCCCCGGCGCCGTTCGCCGCATGCTCGTTGTTCCCGTTATTAGCTGCCGCTGCGGCGGAGGCGGAGGCGGAGGCGGCGTTGACGCTGGCTGCTGCGGCGACCATGGCGGAGAACTCCCTGCTCATAGAAGGGAAGGGCTCGCTGGGGGCGGTGTCGCTCCCGATGGAGCGGATCGACGTGTGCCTGCTCCCTCCCGCTCCCGCAGCGGACCCCCACGAGTCCCTGCTCCCCGGCCGGCTCCGGCGGTACGACGACGACGTCGGCGCGCGCGGCGGGCTCACCGCGTGGATGTCCCTGAACTCCGGCTCCGCTGCCTCCTCCTCGATCGCTCGCTGCTGCCGCTCCCTGGTCTCCTGCTCGAACACGACGACGGCGAGGCTGCTGCTGCTGCTACCACTGGCCGCGGTCTGTCCACTCAACATGTGGCACCTCCCTCAAACCCGCTCGATCGTGTACCAACCTCGATCACCCGCTAATGCGCTAAGCACCTAGCACGCACGAAACCATCTGCGATCAATTAGTGCTATTCAGTGTGTGCTGCTCAGCTGAAGCTCCGGACGCGATCGAGCTGCGGGGTGTGGCTGGCGTGGCCCGGTGGTGAGTTGGATGGTGGCGCAAGGGAGCCTTCTTAAATAGAGGCCGGATTGTGGCAGTGGATGCGCCCACCAATGGGAGGGCGAGAGGATTAGAGTGAGAGGAGCCGCACCGCACTTGTGTGGGGGAGAATTATAGTATTTGGGAGGGATATTTTCCTATATTTCTGGTTTCGATTTCCTTCGCCTTTCGGGCGGCTTCGTCGCGCTTTCTTATTCCGGGAGATTTTGTTTGTTTTCTGGGAGCGCAAGGGTCGCGTGCGCAAAGTGCGCTGACTCACACTATCATATTTCCATTACCCCCAGCTTAACACCAGATCATTTTCTTTTTGCCACCTCTTTGCCTTTCGCGTGTTTGGATGGATTATTGTGTAGTACGAATGATCAACTATAATTAATGGTTACAAGTATTTTATTCTGTACAGACATCACAAGCCAGACTTAGGTGCAGCTTGGAGCTGGAGTACCATCGCTCGACCAATTCGTGCGTGCTGCCGGTCGGTCATGGTATACCAAAAAGGTGATGCGGCTCGACAGAGACTTGAGAGAGTTTCCCATCTTTGTGTACTTAATCATCATGTGGAGCAGTTATTATTACCGTGAGAGTGAGAGCAACACAACACGCTCTATACATGAGGATTGGGTTCACATACAAATTTCGTTCTAGTTTTGTAAGATTAAGAACCAGACATGTACTGCACTTATTTAATTATTATTACTGCCTGGCACAAAGTTAAGCGCTTATTAATCTGTCTACCGCGTCGTGTACGTGGGGAAATGAGATCGTGTCATGCTCTCAGGACTAGACCAGACAACCGACTCTGGGTAGGAGTACTAATCATATAGAGACATTCGCTTGGCGTTTTATCACGGGGATAAGACGTGGTCGGCCGCGGTAACACATTTCGCTGTCACGCGACTGAAAGCGGTGGGGAACGGGAATTGACCGCATGCAAATGCGGAGAGCAAACAAGGACGTGGTGGCAAATTAGCGGCAAGGTCGGGTGGGCCCCGGGCTCGATAGCTCCATTATAAGTGGGCCCGCTCTCTGCGGTTTTAGTTTAAACCGGTTGGCGCAGACAAGCTAGGCCCTTCTCCCGTGGGAGGGCCCCTCTCGCGTATCCGGCCCAGATGCGTTCGGTAGAGACGATTAGCTCGAGCCTTCCAGGGAAGCCTTAAAAAACAGTTCGAGGGAAGCATCTTATGCGAGGACTCTCGGTCGCCGGCCAAAACGAAGAAACCCGTCAGGTGCATGAGACGTTCTACGAGTTGTTGAGGCCACATTGCTACGGTGGACCGGCTTTGTGCTGAAAATACGCGCGGGTTTTTATGAGGAGAGTTCCGGCACCACAAAGAGGCGCCAAGATAGGGAGGACATCCCGTAAGAAAAGGATAGGGAGAACATGGGTCTGTGTCAGTGGACCTGATATGCAAAAAAAATATCAGAAACGGTACGTATTTTAAAGTTTCAGAAATTTTTGAAATAAATCATGCACAGCATGTTATCTTGATACTTGTACTCGTGTAAATTTTCTAAAATATGTGTGACCATTGTTATACTATGACCAAAACTATGCAATCTGAAACGAATAAGGAATTTACTACCCGGACTACCATGCACTACTTCTGTCGTTTAGACTTCATGCAATTACATGTGCTCCCAATATATAACGTGAAGGTTAGATGTCCGTTGGTGCTCTCTCTATTATAGATTATAAGGCCTATGGACCACTTTGATAGGATTAAAAAAATTAATAACTTACCCTCTTAATTACTATATTCACCAATAGTTACACATGCATGAGAGAAGATAGAGAAAAAAAAAACATGCATTAGAGAAGAGTGACTAATAAATAGAAGAGGACTTACAATTTCTAACATTTTTAAAAACTCTTGGGACTTATAATCCCTGACGGAGGGAGTAGCTTGCTATGTGCCTTTGTCATATATTAAAAAATATAATAGTTTGTTACCTTATATGATCCATATGGAAATTTTCTTCCTTCTATATACAAGGAAATATAGTACCCCATTCGGTCCTAAAATAAGAGATTTAGATTTATCTAGATTCACATGTATCTAATACTAAAGCATGTCTAGATACATATGAATTTAGACAAATCAAAGTTACTTATTTCAGGACGAAGGTAGTAGGTTGATTAAGCGTATAGAAAATTTAGACAATTACATATAAGATGGCAAACCCTATGTTGTATACTTCATTCCTATTATAGTTGTTCTCCGCAAAGGTTTAGCCAAATGATTTCAGTTGAGACAGAATAAACCAGGCTACTTAGAATAATTTATATGTCGTTGTTTTGATTGTAACAATATTTATAGTGTTATCATATTACATTGTCTAGATAACAAAATGCTCGATCTTGTGCTACTTACACAACAATAAGGAGTATTATAATCACTTATATTTCTTGCCTACTTGCACAACAATAAGAGTATTATAATCACTTGTCTCATTTATTTCACCTGACACATTCACTATCACGATAAACCATGTATCTATGCGCTTAATATTTCATCTATAGGAAACTCAAACAATTTTCAATTTTATTTACTTTATATTCTTTACTTTTACTTCTGCTCAATACACAATTCTCAACCATTCACACTAACTTTCTTCCATCCCAATTCTTGCAGTCAATTCTTGTTGGGGTTTAGCGCCTCAAAACAATAAATTTTCCTACGCAAACACACCGACTTCCAGGATCTATCTAGGAGTAATGCGGTAATGGGAGGAGATTTTCGCAAACTCACCAAGTTGAAGATCGAAAAGCTTTGTTAACGTTCGGGAGAACATGGATGATGTAGTTGTACCGACACCAACCTCAAGGTCGCTATGAACTTGGACGGCTCCACTAGCTCTAGCTCCACCGGCTTCATTGACTCTGATGGCTCGAACGACTCGAGCGCCACAAGTGCAGCGCCTCGTAGGGTATCGCACACATACGATGCTTGACGATGACTACTGGAATCTGATCAGCAGAGGTTGTGGAAGTAGATCTCCTGGATCTGAAATCCCCGCAGTGCGGCGGTGCTCCGCGGTGAAGAACTCTCTCCTTCGCACAGTCCTTACAATGGGGTCGCGGTCAAGAGAGAGATAGAGAGAGAGAGAGCACTTGGAGGGAGAAGCCTCAAAGCTTGGGATTAATTGGTGTGTTTAAATACCTCTTTATGCCCTCCTTTATATAGGGGAAGGGGAGCCCCCAAGTCCCTTGCCTAAGCCATGTGGGACTAAAGGAGAGAATGAGGTGGGAGGCCACTTTGGCCGCCGACCAAGGCCCTCTTAGGCCCCACGTGGGCACCAAGGGCCCATGCGGCCACTCCCTCCCTTCTCTCCTTTGTGTGTCCTTCCTCTTGGGCATTTTTCCCTTACGGAATTGGCCTATTAGGCATGGAAATCCATAATCAAATTTAAATCATTAAATAAATGTAAATAAATGTATAATTCAATAATTAACATATATTTATATATTATTTAATTCCTGTTGCACCGTAACTCCTTCCGGACAACTCCGGACACCCACCGAACTTTCCCGAAACCCTTTCGGTTTTTCCTTCTCTTTTCTTCGGTGATCCCTATGATACCAAAATGATCTACGAGCGTTGCCAAACCCTTAAGTGTGTTACCCTAACAGTTCGGGAACACTCTAGACATGGTCGAGACCCCTCTCGGACCAATGATCATCAGCAGGACCTGGATGCCCATAATGACCCCTATGCATTCCACGAGAATGTTTGTCGTTGAACCATTAAACATAGAGTTCTATTCCCTTTGTTACTTTGATAGTTTACTTGTCCGAGACCTGGTCAATGACATCGCCATGCCGGGTTCAATCTCGTTACCGACAAGTACAACTTTACTCGTTCCGATCTATGCCATCCCTGTGACCTAGTCACACGTTGTAGCTTTATGGATGTCATGTCTCCGAGTGGTCCCAGAGTATCTCTCTATCATGTGGAAGAACAAATCTCGCTCTTGACACATACGCCTCAACATGCCCCTCTAAATACCCGAATACACCTTTATGATCACCGTTTTATAGAGTAACATTTGATGCAAACAAGTCACTCTCGGGTGATAGTGATTAAATATGGTCTCACGTTCTAAGGAATTGGTTACTATGTTTCCCGGTCATTGTAATGGTGAACTTCGTGACTTGATCGTGTTACAATTCATGTGTTGGGTATGTCCATCAGTTTCATTTACCTAATGAAATGGTCCATTGTCAATCGACATAAATGTCCATGATTGGGAAACGTCGATCATCGATTGACCAATGAACTAGTTTCTAGAGGATCACTAGGGACTCGGGTGGTTTACATATCACACGTGTATTGACGTTCCTATCAATATAGTTATAACATGATATAAAACCTATTATAAACTTAATGAAATATGTTAATAATCTATATTATCATTTGCCTCTAGGACATATTTCCTACAATTCACACAAGACAAGTGACACCTTGAGTGCGATAGAAACGCCTTTGATAAACACTTTCCTATACTCCTTGTTGGGATCGATATAAAAAGTTAAACTAATATTTTCATGAAAACATGCTCTGACAAAACTGTACTCTTGCAAGCCATCGGGGCCAAGAGAACGGGGTATAATCCCCGAACCCCTGGAAACCCCACAACAAGAAGCGCCCTGAGTACTGAAAATGGGAGCCGATGACCGAAGTGTGACCCGAGAAGATGTAGGGTTCGCAGCATAGAAAACAAAAAATTTCCTACGATATGAACTATATACCAAGATCTATCTACTAGATACAAACAACGGGCGGATGTATATCCGTAGAGAACATACCCTTGAAGACCGACAAAGTTTAACGAGTTCAACTCGTGGTTGATGTAGACGATCTCTTGCCGATCTCAAGATCGAGAGGAAGTCCTAGCGCCGCAAATCAGCAGCGCATCCGTTCTCGCACACATGTTCGAGGCACCGAGCAACCTCCGCCTCCTCGCTCCAGCGATGCAGCGGAAGCACAACTCTTTCTTGCCGAATAGCCACCGGGAACATGTATCTCGCTAGTCTGAGACCATGGGGGATAAATTCTAGAGGGGGAGAGAGATCCTTCACGAGGAGGTGTGAGAGACAAGTGAGGAGGGGGGCTCCTTTTATAGGAGGAGGGGGGAACCCCAAGGGGGTGGCCGGCGCATGGGGGCTGCCCCCTTGCCCTCCCCTCTTCATGTGGGTGGACACTCCACTCACAAATCTCCTTTAAATTCCCTCCACTCAAAAGTCCACTCAAATTCCCATTAAATTTCCACCAAATTTAATGCAAACTCTCATTAAATAAAACTCTTTTATTTTATTCAGAATTTTGTCAATTACTTTAATGACAAACATTCACAAATAACCCCTTGCTAGAATTCTATTTCACATGCATAACCACTTTATGCAATTTCACCCGAAAACCTGTTTCGGTATCTAGTGAAATAAATTCCTGCGCTTGTTCATTCTTTCGGCATGAAACATTTGCTCCAATTGGATGTCGGTGTCTCTTAAGTGTGTCACCCTACGGTTCGTGAATAATGCGGACATGATCGAGACCCCTCTCGGATCAATAATCAGAAGCGTGATCTGGAGACCCATACTGACTCCCACACATTCAACGATGACTTTCTTGTGATCGTCGGAACCTTTTACGCTAGTATCTTAATCCCTTTGTTTCACGATATATTACATGTCCGAGATTCGATCATCGGTATCTCCATACCTAGTTTGATCTCGTTACCGACATGCACTCTTTTCTCGTTCCTGTGATATAACATTCTAGTGATCAAATCACTTGCTTGCAAGCTAATCAATGTGATATCACCGAGAGGGCCCAGAGTATATCTATCTGTCATCGGGAAGAACAAATTCCACTCTCGATCCATGAGCCTCAACATAACACTTTATTAGTTCTGAATCCATATTTATAATCACCCTGTTACGGTGTGACGTTTGATGTTATCAAGAAACTCTTCCGGTGTTAGTGATTGACATGATCTCATGGTCTAAGGATTAGGATCACTTCGTAAGTTGTTATAGCAATATAAACTCAATGACTTTGATCGTAATGCTATACTTCGGATGAATGTTCATCACACCATTACACTAATGTTGTGATCCTGTTATTAACAACATCCAATATCCATGATCAGGAAACCTTGATCATCTTGTTAATCAACGAGCTAGTTTATGAGAGAGGCATAACTAGGAACTTTCTGTTTGTTTATTAAACACACATGTATTAACGTTTCCATATTAATACAATTATAGCATGCAAAATAAACATCTATCATATACTTGGAATACACATAATAAACACTTTATTATTGCCTCTCAGGGCATATTCCCTTCAGTCTCCCACTTGCACTAGAGACAATAATCTAGTTACATAGTGATAAATCTAACACCCATTGAGTTCTGGTGTTGATCATGTTTTCCTCTAGGGAGAGTTTTAGTCAACGGATCTGCTACATTGAGATCCGTATGTACTTTACAAATCTTTATATCTCCATCCTTGACATGCTCGCGGATGGAGTGAAACCGGCGCTTAATATGCTTGGAATGCTTGTGAGACCTTGGCTCTTTGGCATTGGCAATGGCACCATTGTTGTCACAATAGATCACCATTGGGTCCAACGCGTTTGCCACCACTCCTAGTTCGGATATGAACTCCTTCATCCAAACTGCTTCCTGAGCCGCTTCCGAAGCAGCAACATATTCGGCCTCCGTTGTTGATCCCGCTACCACAGGTTGTTTGGAGCTCCTCCAACTAACCGCTCCGCCATTCATGATAAATACGTATCCGGATTGAGACTTAGAGTCATCCGGATCGGTGTCAAAGCTAGCGTCGACATAACACTTAGCGACGAGCTCTTCTTCACCTCCGTATACAAGAAACATATCCTTAGTTCTTCGTAAGTACTTAAGGATATTCTTGACCGCTATCCAGTGTTCCAAGCCTGGATCCGATTGGTACCTACTAGTCAAACTAATAGCATGTGCCACATCCGGTCTTGTACATAGCATGGCGTACATTATAGAGCCTATGGCTGAAGCATAGGGGACTTTGTCCATTATCTCTCTTTCTTCCGCCGAAGCCGGACTTTGAGTCTTACTCAATGTCTTGCCTTGCAACATAGGTAAGAACCCCTTCTTACTTCCGTCCATTTTAAACTTCTTTAAAATCTTATCAAGGTATGTACTTTGCGATAGCCCTATTAGGCGCCTAGATCTATCTCTATAGATCTTTATGCCTAATATGTATGACGCTTCACCTAGGTCCTTCATTGAAAATTTGCTGTTTAGATAACTTTTAACACTGTTTAAAAGATCTATATCATTTCCGATCAATAATATGTCATCCACATATAATATCAGAAACGCCACATTGCTCCCACTCACTTTCTTGTAAATACAAGCTTCTCCATAAGTTTGGACAAATCCAAACTCTTTGATCACCTCATCAAAGCGGAGATTCCAACTTCGTGATGCTTGCTTCAATCCATAGATGGATCGCTGAAGCTTGCACACCTTGTTAGCATCCTTAGGATCGACAAAACCCTTTGGTTGTATCATATACAACTCTTCTTCAATATTACCATTGAGAAACGCGGTTTTGACATCCATCTACCATATCTCATAATCGAAATATGCACCAATTGCTAACATAATCCTAACTGACTTTAGTATCGCTACGGGAGAGAAAGTCTCATCGTAGTCAACTCCTTGAATTTGTCGAAACCCCTTTGCGACAAGTCGAGCTTTATAGAAGGTCACATTACCATCAGCATCAGTTTTCCTTTTGAAAATCCATTTGTTATCCACGGCCTTTCGGTCGTGAGGTAATTCCACCAAGTTCCAAACTTGATTTTCATACATGGATTCCATCTCGGATTTCATGGCTTCTAACCATTTGTTGGAATCTGGGCTCATCATCGCTTCTTCATACGTTGCAGGGTCAAAATTTTCATCAACCATGAAATTCATGACAGGATTTCCGTACAGCTCGGGAGCTGCACGCGTCCTGTTTGACCTGCGAGGTTCGGTAGTACTCTCTTTCGGAGTTTCATGATCATTATCATTAGTTCCCTCTTCAACAGGTGGAGCCAACTCCGGAACAACTTCCGGCGCTGCGCTACTCGCCATACTTTGAAGAGAAGGTTCCACAACCTCTTCGAGTTCTACCTTCCGACTACTCACACCTTTCGCGAGAAACTCTTTCTCTAGAAAGGATCCATTCTTGGCAACAAAAACCTTGCCCTCGGATCTGTGATAGAAGGAATACCCAATAGTTTCTTTAGGGTATCCTATGAAGACGCATTTTTCCGCTTTGGGTTCGAGTTTATCCGGTTGAAGTTTCTTCACATAAACATCGCATCCCCAAACTTTAAGAAATGACAGCTTAGGTTTGTTTCCAAACCACAATTCATACGGTGTCTTTTCAACGGATTTAGATGGTGCCCGATTTAAAGTGAATGCAGCAGTTTCTAGTGCATAACCCCAAAATGACAACGGCAAGTCCGTCAGAGACATCATAGATCGAACCATATCTAATAAAGTACGATTACGACGTTCCGACACACCATTTCGCTGTGGTGTTCCGGCAGGTGTGAGTTGTGAAACAATTCCACACTCTTTCATGTGAGTGCTAAACTCGTAACTTAGATACTCACCTCCACGGTCGGACCGTAGAAATTCGATCTTTCTATTACGATGATTTTCCACTTCATTCTGAAATTCCTTGAACTTTTCAAAGGTTTCAGACTTGTGTTTCATCAAGTAGATATAACCGTATCTACTCAAATCATCCGTGAAAGTAACAAAATAACGATATCCACCTCGCGCCGACACACTCATCGGACCACATACATCAGAATGTATGATTTCCAATAAATCTGTCGCCCGTTCCATTGAACCGGAAAACGGCGTTCTAGTCATCTTGCCCATAAGGCATGGCTCACATGTATCAAATGATTCATAATCAAGTGATTCCAAAAGTCCATCCGAATGGAGCTTCTTCATGCGTTTAACGCCAATATGACCTAGACGGCAGTGCCACATATATGCGGATATATCATCATTAAGTTTAATCCTTTTAGCATCAACATTATGAATATGTGTAACATTATCATCGAGATCTAATAGAAATAAACCATTCATCATCGGTGCATGACCATAAAAGATTTCATTCATATAAATGGAACAACCATTGTTCTCGGATTTAAATGAATAACCACTTCGCATCAAAAACGATCCAGATACAATGTTCATGCTCAGTGCAGGCACCAGATAACATTTATTCAAGTTTATAACTAATCCCGACGGTAAGTGGAGAGGCAGCGTTCTGACGGCGATCACATCAACGCTTGATCCATTGCCGACACGCATCTTGACCTCACCCCTTGCCAGCGGTCGCTTGTTCCGCAGCCCCTGATTCGAGTTACAAATATTAGCAACTGAACCGGTATCAAATACCCAGGTGCTACTGCGAGCACTAGTCAAGTACACATCAATAACATGTATATCATATATACCTTTGTTTGCCTTGTTGTCTGCCAGATACTTGGGGCAGTTGCGCTTCCAGTGGCCAGTCCCCTTACAATAGTAGCACTCGGAATCAGACTTAGGTCCAACTCGGGGTTTCTTTTTAGGCGCGGCAACAGGCTTGCCGCCCTTACTTCCCTTCCGTTTTCCCTTCTTGTCTTTCTTGAAACCAGTGTTCCTATTGATCATCAACACTTGATGTTCCTTTTTGATCTCCACTTCTGCAGTTTTAAGCATTGACAGAAGCTCGGGGAGAGACTTCTTCATGCCTTGCATATTATAGTTCATCACGAAGCTCTTATAGCTAGGTTGTAACACCCTCAGAATCGACCCTATGTAAGTTTCAGCGATTCCCGCCAATCCCGCATAGAAACGATTCAAAGGTGCCCACCAGGCACTTTCGTGCGGGTGGAAAACGAAGTAATAACATTACACAACAGTCCTCGATGGGACCCACAGAACAGATATATATATAACAGCGACTCAATGAGTCAAGAATACAGATATAATATACAAAGATCCAAATTACCTTGAAAATGATAGAGCGTCCGACTACGGACAAGATGCAAATGGGGCTAAGAGCCCTGAAGAATAACCAATGGCGTCCATAACCCTGCCCAGGCCAAGCCGGAAGGGTAACCCTGCTAACAACGTCGATCTCAAACCTGCTCAAACAAAAGGGGTGCCGACAAAGGGCCAAGGAAAAGAGGAGCGTCAGTACTGAGGCCAGTACACGACGAGACTAGAATTTGGCGGTCCTCGCCTACATAGGTATGGTGGACTGAAGCGGCAGCGGCAGCATGCACTAAATAACCTATAGAGACTCGATACAACTGGCGGCTATCAGAGGGGGATAAGAAAGGCCTATTCGGATCCAACCTGAATCTAACACCAAACAAACCCATCCTGGTATTTCCCCCTCGAGACCAATCGAGGAGGTCAACCGAGGAACTCACACAGTTGGCAGTTTTATTTATTCAGTTATCGTTGCAGCAATTACTAGTCAGGTGTAGATAATCATCCTGATAAAATAAGCAGTGGGCCATTTTAGTTAACCATTCCGTTGTAGTTGCAACACTTACTAGTCAGATACAATTAGCATGAGATATCCCAAAAACCCAGCAGTTGTTGGTACTTTTATTCAGCCATTCCGTTGTAGTTGCATTACTTACTAGTCAGGTACAATGGTCGCAAGCGACACCCAAACAAGCAATTGTTGGCAGTTTCATTTAGCCATTCCATTATAGTAAAGTTGATTACTAGTCATTATAAAGTCAAATTTATAGCGCTACTTTAGTTATAGTTGTCTATGATCGAGATACTGTGCTCCAAGTCGTCCATAACCGCGGACACGGCTTTCAGAAAGTTTTACCCGGCCGGGGTGCACAAATAGCAACACACACTCGATCAACCTCGGAAAAACCAAATCAAAACCCAACGAGGCCTTCACGACAAAGCAATCACAGGATTCAGAAATATTTCAGGGGGCCACCCCTTGGAGTACACCCGCAACGAAGTTAGCTGACTTCGAGACGGACCCGAGGTTTGTGGGGCCGGCTGTAAGCGACTGGGAACCCAAAACTGGGCTTGTCGATACCGCGTAAACGGGTCACAATTCCTAAACAGTACAGTGTGCTCCTCGCACAATCGTAAATAAAGCAGTAGCATGGCATAAGTACAGGATCGTAAATAAAACCTCAAACTAGTTTGTGGCCCCAAGAAATAAGACGGAATCAAGCTCTGGCTCAGGGGGGTCCCATAATTCCCCGTATGTGGATAGCGCGAATATTCAAGGAACAGGTATCAAGTACTCGGGGTCCTACGGGACACAAGTGGGCGGTCGGAAACCAAATATTATCTATCACCCACCGATGCCTCTGCTTACTTACTTCAATTTTAGTTGTTAAACAGGAATTAAAGTGAACGATAGGTAAGCCATGATCATCTCCAATGATCATCTCCAACATCAAACATGCGGAAAAACACCAACAACTGTGGCACTTGACGACACGCAACAGCACTTGAGCAAGCGACTACGACGCGCAAGTCCAACTATCTAGCAAACAACAGGTAAGAGGATGTGTCCAAGGCAATATAAGGCGGCAAGGGATATCTCGGGTACGAAAACTAGAGCATCGCAACACAGATAGCAATAGATCAACAGGAGGGAATAAATACTATAAAAGTAAGATAGGTAGAAAGGGGGAGATGCTCGCCTGAAAAACATTGTCGAAGGTTCAACCGAAGATCGGGTCGACACTCGCATCAACTCAACGGCCTTATCCGCGAAGAAGCAAAACACTAGAATAAACACCGGATGCGCTATTTAATACTACGACAAAAGATCGGGCATGATGCATGTATGACGAATGGCATGGCAAAGATGCGATGCAATTAGGTCATATTAAGCGGAACCGGGGTCCCGACAATTAATTAAACGGTTCAAGTTGTTTAGATACCCCGCAATTTAAATGTTGTTTTAACATGGCACAAGATAGCACCGGTTCGCTACAAAAATTTAAATGAGGCCAATATAAGACTAGATTTGCCCGCATATGGGCCCCATATTTAATTATATGGTGAATCGGCATAAGGCCCCCAAACCACATGACAAGATGCATGCGAGTATGACAATTTAATATGCGACAAGTTTATTATATTATAAAATAGGGTTTCGGGAAGGGGTTCACACATTAGGGGGTCTCGACGATCTTGGGGTTCCGGGGGTTCAGGGTCCGGTCTCGGGGTTCAGGGTTCGACGGAAACGTTCTCGGACTCCGGGATTTAGGGTCTTCAGATCGGGGAAGTAGGTCTTGTCGCACGAGCGTCGATGCTTCCGGGAAGGAGAACTTGGTTCGGTGTCGGGGCACATCGGATTCTTCCGGGTCGGTGTCGATCTTGTCGCATTCGTGGTCTTCGGTTCCGCGTAGACGGTCATGGCGTTCAAAGTGGAGAACTTGGCGTTCCGGTGGCGATCTTGGCGTCAGGGTCCGCGGTCATTAGATCCGGGACGAAGTACTTGTCGCATCTGGGGTCTTCGGGTACGGGAGTCTCGGCGAACTTGGCATGTCGAGGTTGGGTTTTCGGGTCCTCGGGGCATCGGGGTACTCGAGTCCGCGTGGGTGGTCTCGTTGTTCCGTGTTCGCGGGCATCGGATCCGTGACGGAGGTCATGGCAGTCCCGGGGAGGAAACTTGGTGTTCCGCATGGGTGGCCTCGAGGGTTCGGTGACGGAGATCTTGACGGGTCCGAGAGGAGAACTTGGTGCCCGTTCAATGGTCGAGGAGGATCTTGTATAAGCGCCGTTGGTCTCCGATTAACGCTAGAGCCAAAATGATTGGCCGGAGGGCAGCATCACCCCAGTCCTGGGAGTATCCAACTCTTACAGTACCATGTATGCAGCGCTTGCCACCAACACGATAACGGAGCAGCAGCTGCACAGGGGCGGCCTCACGCGCGACGCGGATGGCTCGGGAGGACGGTGCAGAGGGACCACCGGCGAGGGGACGCGGTGGCTCGGCTCGGGGACGGGCCGACGCTAGGCGAGGATGTCGCCGGCGGTGTGGAGCGGGGCTCGCGCCGCGGCAGGGAGAGGAGGCCGGGTGGAGGGGACCTGAGGCGGCGGGGCGCGTCGTGGGGGAGGCGGAGGAGCGGCTCGGGCCGGCGAGCACGGGGTCGGAGAAGAGCCGACGAGGGGGGGCGCTGGAGGCGCGCGGGGTGGTGGATGCGGCGGGCCGGAGGAGGGGTGCTGGTGGGCCGCGGAGCTGGCGGTGGGGGAGGACGCGGCCGTCGCTGGAGGGGAGGCGAGCGAGGTGGGCGGCGCGGTGAGGCAGAGGGGGAAGCGGCTGCGATGGCGGCAGTGGAGGACAGGCCCGGCGACGGTGGAGGCGGGCGGGGACGAGGTGAGGGGCGACGCCGGCAGAGGCGGCTCCTGGCAGCGAGGAGGGAGGCGGCTCGTGGGCTGGGGCGGGACTCCTGGCGGCGGAAGGGGCGCGGCCGGAGGTGAGCTTCGCGGCGGCGGAGGAGAACGGAGAGGCGACAACCGGAGAGGGAGGGAGCATCTGGCGGCGGGCGCTCGCGGAGGGTGGCCGCGCGGCGGCGGGCGGGCGGAGAGGGGCGGGGCCAGCGCCGGGGTGGGAGCGAGGCGGCGGGGAAGCTCGACGGGGCACCGGGCGCGGGACCGCGGCTGCGCGGCGGCGCCGGGGAGGAAGGAGGAGTGGCGGGAGGAGGCGGAGCCCGGCGTAGCCCGGCGGCCGACCGGAGGCGAGGTCGGTGCGGGAGGCGCGGCGGCGGGGCCAGGAGGGGAGAGGAGGTGGGTGGGGCGCGCGCGGGGTCGGGTTGGGGAGGAGGGAGACGGGGCGCTGGTGGGCGGTGGGGTGAGTGGGTGGCCCACGTGGTGGGACCCAGGGAGCGGGGCGGTTGGAGCTGGTGGGACGCGTGGCCTGGGGGGGTCAGGTGTGTGAGTCCAGGGTGGAGGGAGTAGGGAGGGAGTTGGGCAGGTGGCAGCGGGAGAGTGGTTGGGGGGGAGAGAGGATGAGGTGGCGAGAGGAGATTGGGTGGGGTGAGGTGGAGGGGGCTGGGTAGATTAGGACAGGGTAAGAAAAGATTTAGGGGTGACTGGGTAGATATTTATCTGGGGAAGTAGACTGCTGCCAGCTGGGCCGTTTGTACCTGGCCGGTGGCGGCCTTTTCCCGGAACAAAACGGATTTATAATATTTTATTATTTTCTTTGTTTTAAATCAAAACATTTGTAAAAGGGTTTTAGACAAACAAAAGGTCCGGGCAGATCTAGGGTTTGAATTTGAACAAAGCGGGGAATATCTAGAGAACAAAATAGGCTTTTAGAAAATAGTTTCAGACAAACAACTGCATGATGATGACGATGCAATGCACA
The DNA here is from genome assembly GCA_910589765.1 of Avena atlantica. Taxonomy (NCBI): domain Eukaryota; kingdom Viridiplantae; phylum Streptophyta; class Magnoliopsida; order Poales; family Poaceae; genus Avena; species Avena atlantica. The sequence goes on from OU342738.1 coordinate 323,826,825, forward strand.
AAAACAACGCGATTTTCTAGTAGTGGTTTTGCGGGATGCCACAATTCGACACCACTAACAATGAATCTCGCCCTCGAGATCCGCCTCATGATACCGGGAAGAAGGCGGCGAACTGAATCTTCTCGATTCGTGTAGATCCTCGCGACACCACTAACAAGAGGTCGTTGTCCGTGATCGTCGAGGGAAACACTCCGGAAACAAAAGGTCGAAGTTAGAGGTATCAACAAATAAAGCCACCTCTATCTTCCGTGGACGGAGTAAAATTGCTGGATCCACTGATTCGATGTACAAGAGCGAATGATAAGAGTAGTCGGATGGTGATCAGTCCATCGCGCACCCAAACCATTACTCTGCACACGAATAGTCGGATTATGCAACCAACTCTCGGAATTAGACTGAAGATCTCGACAAGCGAGGTTCGGAAACAAAGGAGTGATGCAGACTCTGCATCGGATCTGGCGTAGATGATGTCGTCGCGTCTGAAAACACCGGAAGGCACAAACAAGGAACAAAGAATGATACCACAGACAAAGGATCACTCAGATAGCATGAAGTCCGGATGGTAGAACACCGTGATCAAAGGGGGAGGCAAAACCCTGAAGGTACGACGGGACCCAACCACGAGAAAACCTGGACTCGAAGAGAGAGAAGAGAGCGGATTCAAAACACGCAGAGATGAGAAGAGAGCAGCAGAGGGGTAAGGAGTAAAATCAGACCTAATCAGAACTATCCAACCGATTTTTCAAAAATAGTTTTGACACTCTACTTCGGCCGTTAGCTAGGTTATCCTACAGGCTGGACTTGTGGGGTATCGTAACTGCTGAGCTCTGATACCACTCTGTAACACCCTCAGAATCGACCCTATGCAAGTTTCAGCGATTCCCGCCAATCCCGCATAGAAACGATTCAAAGGTGCCCACCAGGCACTTTCGTGCGGGTGGAAAACGAAGTAATAACATTACACAACAGTCCTCGATGGGACCCACAGAACAGATATATATATAACAGCGACTCAATGAGTCAAGAATACAGATATAATATACAAAGATCCAAATTACCTTGAAAATGATAGAGCGTCCGACTACGGACAAGATGCAAATGGGGCTAAGAGCCCTGAAGAATAACCAATGGCGTCCATAACCCTGCCCAGGCCAAGCCGGAAGGGTAACCCTGCTAACAACGTCGATCTCAAACCCGCTCAAACAAAAGGGGTGCCGACAAAGGGCCAAGGAAAAGAGGAGCGTCAGTACTGAGGCCAGTACACGACGAGACTAGAATTCGGCGGTCCTCGCCTACATAGGTATGGTGGACTGAAGCGGCAGCGGCAGCATGCACTAAACAACCTATAGAGACTCGATACAACTGGCGGCTATCAGAAGGGGATAAGAAAGGCCTATTCGGATCCAACCTGAATCTAACACCAAACAAACCCATCCTGGTATTTCCCCCTCGAGACCAATCGAGGAGGTCAACCGAGGAACTCACACAGTTGGCAGTTTTATTTATTCAGTTATCGTTGCAGCAATTACTAGTCAGGTGTAGATAATCATCCTGATAAAATAAGCAGTGGGCCGTTTTAGTTAACCATTCCGTTGTAGTTGCAACACTTACTAGTCAGATACAATTAGCATGAGATATCCCAAAAACCCAGCAGTTGTTGGTACTTTTATTCAGACATTCCGTTGTAGTTGCATTACTTACTAGTCAGGTACAATGGTCGCAAGCGACACCCAAACAAGCAATTGTTATCAGTTTCATTTAGCCATTCCATTATAGTAAAGCTGATTACTAGTCATTATAAAGTCAAATTTATAGCGCTACTTTAGTTATAGTTGTCTATGATCGAGATACTGTGCTCCAAGTCGTCCATAACCGCGGACACGGCTTTCAGAAAGTTTTACCCGGCCGGGGTGCACAAATAGCAACACACACTCGATCAACCTCGGAAAAACCAAATCAAAACCCAACGAGGCCTTCACGACAAAGCAATCACAGGATTCAGAAATATTTCAGGGGGCCACCCCTTGGAGTACACCCGCAACGAAGTTAGCTGACTTCGAGACGGACCCGAGGTTTGTGGGGCCGGCTGTAAGCGACTGGGAACCCAAAACTGGGCTTGTCGATACCGCGTAAACGGGTCACAATTCCTAAACAATACAGTGTGCTCCTCGCACAATCGTAAATAAAGCAGTAGCATGGCATGCGTACAGGATCGTAAATAAAACCTCAAACTAGTTTGTGGCCCCAAGAAATAAGACGGAATCAAGCTCTGGCTCAGGGGGGTCCCATAATTCCCCGTATGTGGATAGCGCGAATATTCAAGGAACATGTATCAAGTACTCGGGGTCCTACGGGACACAAGTGGGCGGTCGGAAACCAAATATTATCTATCACCCACCGATGCCTCTACTTACTTACTTCAATTTTAGTTGTTAAACAGGAATTAAAGTGAATGATAGGTAAGCCATGATCATCTCCAACATCAAACATGCGGCAAAACACCAACAACTGTGGCACTTGACGACACGCAACAGCACTTGAGCAAGCGACTACGACGCGCAAGTCCAACTATCTAGCAAACAACAGGTAATAGGATGTGTCCAAGGCAATATAAGGCGGCAAGGGATATCTCGGGTACGAAAACTAGAGCATCGCAACACAGATAGCAATAGATCAACAGAGGGAATAAATACTATAAAAGTAAGATAGGTAGAAAGGGGGAGATGCTCGCCTGAAAAACATTGTCGAAGGTTCAACCGAAGATCGGGTCGACACTCGCATCAACTCAACGGCCTTATCCGCGAAGAAGCAAAACACTAGAATAAACACCGGATGCGCTATTTAATACTACGGCAAAAGATCGGGCATGATGCATGTATGACGAATGGCATGGCAAAGATGCGATGCAATTAGGTCATATTAAGCGGAACCGGGGTCCCGACAATTAATTAAACGGTTCAAGTTGTTTAGATACCCCGCAATTTAAATGTTGTTTTAACATGGCACAAGATAGCACCGGTTCGCTACAAAAATTTAAATGAGGCCAATATAAGACTAGATTTGCCCGCATATGGGCCTCATATTTAATTATATGGTGAATCGACATAAGGCCCCCAAACCACATGACAAGATGCATGCGAGTATGACAATTTAATATGCGACAAGTTTATTATATTATAAAATAGGGTTTCGGGAAGGGGTTCACACATTAGGGGGTCTCGACGATCTTGGGGTTCCGGGGGTTCAGGGTCCGGTCTCGGGGTTCAGGGTTCGACGGAAAAGTTCTCGGACTCCGGGATTTAGGGTCTTCAGATCGGGGAAGTAGGTCTTGTCGCACGAGCGTCGATGCTTCCGGGAAGGAGAACTTGGTTCGGTGTCGGGGCGCATCGGATTCTTCCGGTTCGGTGTCGATCTTGTCGCATCCGTGGTCTTCGGTTCCGCGTAGACGGTCATGGCGTTCAAAGTGGAGAACTTGGCGTTCCGGTGGCGATCTTGGCGTCAGGGTCCGCGGTCATTAGATCCGGGACGAAGTACTTGTCGCATCTGGGGTCTTCGGGTACGGGAGTCTCGGCGAACTTGGCATGTCGAGGTTGGGTTTTCGGGTCCTCGGGGCATCGGGGTACTCGAGTCCGCGTGGGTGGTCTCGTTGTTCCGTGTTCGCGGGCATCGGATCCGTGACGGAGGTCATGGCGGTCCCGGGGAGGAAACTTGGTGTTCCGCATGGGTGGCCTCGAGGGTTCGGTGACGGAGATCTTGACGGGTCCGAGAGGAGAACTTGGTGCCCGTTCAATGGTCGAGGAGGATCTTGTATAAGCGCCGTTGGTCTCCGATTAACGCTAGAGCCAAAAAGATTGGCCGGAGGGCAGCATCACCCCAGTCCTGGGAGTATCCAACTCTTACAGTACCATGTATGCAGCGCTTGCCACCAACACGATAACGGAGCAGCAGCTGCACAGGGGCGGCCTCACGCGCGACGCGGACGGCTCGGGAGGACGGTGCAGAGGGACCACCGGCGAGGGGACGCGGTGGCTCGGCTCGGGGACGGGCCGGCGCTAGGCGAGGATGTTGCCGGCGGTGTGGAGCGGGGCTCGGGCCGCGGCAGGGAGAGGAGGCCGGGTGGAGGGGACCCGAGGCGGCGGGGCGCGTCGTGGGGGAGGCGGAGGAGCGGCTCGGGCCGGCGAGCACGAGGTCGGAGAAGAGCCGACGAGGGGGGGCGCTGGAGGCGCGCGGGGTGGTGGATGCGGCGGGCCGGAGGAGGGGTGCTGGTGGGCCGCGGAGCTGGCGGTGAGGGAGGACACGGCCGTCGCTGGAGGGGAGGCGAGCGAGGTGGGCGGCGCGGTGAGGCAGAGGGGGAAGCGGCGGCGATGGCGGCATTGGAGGACGGGCCCGGCGACGGTGGAGGCGGGCGGGGACGAGGTGAGGGGCGACGCTGGCAGAGGCGGCTCCTGGCAGCGAGGAGGGAGGCGGCTCGCGGGCTGGGGCGGGACTCCTGGCGGCGGAAGGGGCGCGGCCGGAGGTGAGCGTCGCGGCGGCGGAGGAGAACGGGGAGGCGACGACCGGAGAGGGAGGGAGCATCTGGCGGCGGGCGCTCGCGGAGGGTGGCCGCGCGGCGGCGGGCGGGCGGAGAGGGGCGGGGCCGGCGCCGGTGTGGGAGCAAGGCGGCGGGGAAGCTCGACGGGGCACCGGGCGCGGGACCGCGGCTGCACGGCAGCGCCGGGGAGGAAGGAGGAGTGGCGGGAGGAGGCGGAGCCCGGCGTAGCCCGGCAGCCGGCCGGAGGCGAGGTCGGTGCGGGAGGCGCGGCGGCGGGGCCAGGAGGGGAGAGGAGGTAGGTGGGGCGCGCGCGGGGTCGGGTTGGGGAGGAGGGAGACGGGGCGCTGGTGGGCGGTGGGGTGAGTGGGTGGCCCACGTGGTGGGGCCCAGGGAGCGGGGCGGTTGGAGCTGGTGGGACGCGTGGACTGGGGGGGTCAGGTGTGTGAGTCCAGGGTGGAGGGAGTGGGGAGGGAGTTGGGCAGGTGGCAGCGGGAGAGTGGTTGGGGGGAGAGAGGATGAGGTGGCGAGAGGAGATTGGGTGGGGTGAGGTGGAGGGGGCTGGGTAGATTAGGACAGGGTAAGAAAAGATTTAGGGGTGACTGGGTAGATATTTATCTGGGGAAGTAGACTGCTGCCAGCTGGGCCGTTTGTACCTGGCTGGTGGCGGCCTTTTCCCGGAACAAAACGGATTTATAATATTTTATTATTTTCTTTGTTTTAAATCAAAACATTTGTAAAAGGGTTTTAGACAAACAAAAGGTCCGGGCAGATATAGGGTTTGAATTTGAACAAAGCGGGGAATATCTAGAGAACAAAATAGGCTTTTAGAAAATAGTTTCAGACAAACAACTGCATGATCATGACGATGCAATGCACAAAAACAACGCGATTTTCTAGTAGTGGTTTTGCGGGATGCCACAATTCGACACCACTAACAATGAATCTCGCCCTCGAGATCCGCCTCATGATACCGGGAAGAAGGCGGCGAACTGAATCTTCTCGATTCGTGTAGATCCTCGCGACACCACTAACAAGAGGTCGTTGTCCGTGATCGTCGAGGGAAACACTCCGGAAACAAAAGGTCGAAGTTAGAGGTATCAACAAATAAAGACACCTCTATCTTCCATGGACGGAGTAAAATTGCTGGATCCACTGATTCGATGTACAAGAGCGAATGATAAGAGTAGTCGGATGGTGATCAGTCCATCGCGCACCCAAACCATTACTCTGCACACGAATAGTCGGATTATGCAGCCAACTCTCGGAATTAGACTGAAGATCTCGACAAGCGAGGTTCGGAAACAAAGGAGTGATGCAGACTCTGCATCGGATCTGGCGTAGATGATGTCGTCGCGTCTGAAAACACCGGAAGGCACAAACAAGGAACAAAGAATGATACCACAGATAAAGGATCACTCAGATAGCATGAAGTCCGGATGGTAGAACACCGTGATCAAAGGGGGAGGCAAAACCCTGAAGGTACGACGGGACCCAACCACGAGAAAACCTGGACTCGAAGAGAGAGAAGAGAGCGGATTCAAAACACGCAGAGATGAGAAGAGAGCAGCAGAGGGGTAAGGAGTAAAATCAGACCTAATCAGAACTATCCAACCGATTTTTCAAAAATAGTTTTAACACTCTACTTCGGCCGTTAGCTAGGTTATCCTACAGGCTGGACTTGTGGGGTATCGTAACTGCTGAGCTCTGATACCACTCTGTAACACCCTCAGAATCGACCCTATGCAAGTTTCAGCGATTCCCGCCAAACCCGCATAGAAACGATTCAAAGGTGCCCACCAGGCACTTTCGTGCGGGTGGAAAACGAAGTAATAACATTACACAACAGTCCTCGATGGGACCCACAGAACAGATATATATATAACAGCGACTCAATGAGTCAAGAATACAGATATAATATACAAAGATCCAAATTACCTTGAAAATGATAGAGCGTCCGACTACGGACAAGATGCAAATGGGGCTAAGAGCCCTGAAGAATAACCAATGGCGTCCATAACCCTGCCCAGGCCAAGCCGAAAGGGTAACCCTGCTAACGACGTCGATCTCAAACCTGCTCAAACAAAAGGGGTGCCGACAAAGGGCCAAGGAAAAGAGGAGCGTCAGTACTGAGGCCAGTACACGGCGAGACTAGAATTCGGCGGTCCTCGCCTACATAGGTATGGTGGACTGAAGCGGCAGCGGCAGCATGCACTAAACAACCTATAGAGACTCGATACAACTGGCGGCTATCAGAGGGGGATAAGAAAGGCCTATTCGGATCCAACCTGAATCTAACACCAAACAAACCCATCCTGGTATTTCCCCCTCGAGACCAATCGAGGAGGTCAACCGAGGAACTCACACAGTTGGCAGTTTTATTTATTCAGTTATCGTTGCAGCAATTACTAGTCACGTGTAGATAATCATCCTGATAAAATAAGCAGTGGGCCGTTTTAGTTAACCATTCCGTTGTAGTTGCAACACTTACTAGTCAGATACAATTAGCATGAGATATCCCAAAAACCCAGCAGTTGTTGGTACTTTTATTCAGACATTCCGTTGTAGTTGCATTACTTACTAGTCAGGTACAATGGTCGCAAGCGACACCCAAACAAGCAATTGTTGGCAGTTTCATTTAGCCATTCCATTATAGTAAAGCTGATTACTAGTCATTATAAAGTCAAATTTATAGCGCTACTTTAGTTATAGTTGTCTATGATCGAGATACTGTGCTCCAAGTCGTCCATAACCGCGGACACGGCTTTCAGAAAGTTTTACCCGGCCGGGGTGCACAAATAGCAACACACACTCGATCAACCTCGGAAAAACCAAATCAAAACCCAACGAGGCCTTCACGACAAAGCAATCACAGGATTCAGAAATATTTCAGGGGGCCACCCCTTGGAGTACACCCGCAACAAAGTTAGCTGACTTCGAGACGGACCCGAGGTTTGTGGGGCCGGCTGTAAGCGACTGGGAACCCAAAACTGGGCTAGTCGATACCGCGTAAACTGGTCACAATTCCTAAATAGTACAGTGTGCTCCTCGCACAATCGTAAATAAAGCAGTAGCATGGCATAAGTACAGGATCGTAAATAAAACCTCAAACTAGTTTGTGGCCCCAAGAAATAAGACGGAATCAAGCTCTGGCTCAGGGGGGTCCCATAATTCCCCGTATGTGGATAGCGCGAATATTCAAGGAACAGGTATCAAGTACTCGGGGTCCTACGGGACACAAGTGGGCGGTCGGAAACCAAATATTATCTATCACCCACCGATGCCTCTGCTTACTTACTTCAATTTTAGTTGTTAAACAGGAATTAAAGTGAACGATAGGTAAGCCATGATCATCTCCAAAATCAAACATGCGGCAAAACACCAACAACTGTGGCACTTGACGACACGCAACAACACTTGAGCAAGCGACTACGACGCGCAAGTCCAACTATCTACCAAACAACAGGTAATAGGATGTGTCCAAGGCAATATAAGGCGGCAAGGGATATCTCGGGTACGAAAACTAGAGCATCGCAACACAGATAGCAATAGATCAACAGGAGGTAATAAATACTATAAAAGTAAGATAGGTAGAAAGGGGGAGATGCTCGCCTGAAAAACATTGTCGAAGGTTCAACCGAAGATCGGGTCGACACTCGCATCAACTCAACGGCCTTATCCGCGAAGAAGCAAAACACTAGAATAAACACCGGATGCGCTATTTAATACTACGGCAAAAGATCGGGCATGATGCATGTATGACGAATGGCATGGCAAAGATGCGATGCAATTAGGTCATATTAAGCGGAACCGGGGTCCCGACAATTAATTAAACGGTTCAAGTTGTTTAGATACCCCGCAATTTAAATGTTGTTTTAACATGGCACAAGATAGCACCGGTTCGCTACACAAATTTAAATGAGGCCAATATAAGACTAGATTTGCCCGCATATGGGCATCATATTTAATTATATGGTGAATCGGCATAAGGCCCCCAAACCACATGACAAGATGCATGCGAGTATGACAATTTAATATGCGACAAGTTTATTATATTATAAAATAGGGTTTCGGGAAGGGGTTCACACATTAGGGGGTCTCGACGATCCTGGGGTTCCGGGGGTTCAGGGTCCGGTCTCGGGGTTCAGGGTTCGACGGAAACGTTCTCGGACTCCGGGATTTAGGGTCTTCAGATCAGGGAAGTAGGTCTTGTCGCACGAGCGTCGATGCTTCCGGGAAGGAGAACTTGGTTCGGTGTCGGGGCGCATCGGATTCTTCCGGGTCGGTGTCGATCTTGTCGCATTCGTGGTCTTCGGTTCCGCGTAGACGGTCATGGCGTTCAAAGTGGAGAACTTGGCGTTCCGGTGGCGATCTTGGCGTCAGGGTCCGCGGTCATCAGATCCGGGACGAAGTACTTGTCGCATCTGGGGTCTTCGGGTACGGGAGTCTCGGCGAACTTGGCGTGTCGAGGTTGGGTTTTCGGGTCCTCGGGGCATCGGGGTACTCGAGTCCGCGTGGGTGGTCTCGTTGTTCCGTGTTCGCTGGCATCGGATCCATGACGGAGGTCATGGCGGTCCCGGGGAGGAAACTTGGTGTTCCGCATGGGTGGCCTCGAGGGTTCGGTGACGGAGATCTTGACGGGTCCGAGAGGAGAACTTGGTGCCCGTTAAATGGTCGAGGAGGATCTTGTATAAGCGTCGTTGGTCTCCGATTAACGCTGGAGCCAAAATGATTGGCCGGAGGGCAGCATCACCCCAGTCCTGGGAGTATCCAACTCTTACAGTACCATGTATGCAGCGCTTGCCACCAACACGATAATGGAGCAGCAGCTGCACACGGGCGGCCTCACGCGCGACGCGGACGGCTCGGGAGGACGGTGCAGAGGGACCACCGGCGAGGGGACGCGGTGGCTCGGCTCGGGGACGGGCCGGCGCTAGACGAGGACGTCGCCGGCGGCGTGGAGCGGGGCTCGGGCCGCGGCAGGGAGAGGAGGCCGGGTGGAGGGGACCCGAGGCGGCGGGGCGCGTCGTGGGGGAGGCGGAGGAGCGGCTCGGGCCGGCGAGCATGGGGTCGGAGAAGAGCCGGCGAGGGGGGGGCGCTGGAGGCGCGCGGGGTGGTGGATGCGACGGGCCGGAGGAGGGGTGCTGGTGGGCCGCAGAGCTGGCGGTGGGGGAGGACGCGGCCGTTGCTGGAGGGGAGGCGAGCGAGGTGGGCGGCGCAGTGAGGCAGAGGGGGAAGCGGCGACGATGGCGGCACTGGAGGACGGGCCCGGCGATGGTGGAGGCGGGCGAGGACGAGGTGAGGGGCGACGCCGGCAGAGGCGGCTCCTGGCGGCGAGGAGGGAGGCGGCTCGCGGGCTGGGGCGGGACTCCTGGCGGCGGAAGGGGCGCGGCCGGAGGTGGGCGTCGCGGCGGCGGAGGAGAACGGGGAGGCGACGACCGGAGAGGGATGGAGCATCTGGCGGCGGGCGCTCGCGGAGGGTGGCCGCGCGGCGGCGGGCGGTCGGAGAGGGGCGGGGCCGGCGCCGGGGTGGGAGCGAGGCGGCGGGGAAGCTCGACGGGGCGCCGGGCGCGGGACCGCGGCTGCGCGGTGGCGCCGGGGAGGAAGGAGGAGTGGCGGGAGGAGGCGGAGCCCGGCAGAGCCCGGCGGCCGGCCGGAGGCGAGGTCGGTGCGGGAGGCACGACGGCGGGGCCAGGAGGGGAGAGGAGGTGGGTGGGGCGCGCGCGGGGTCGGGTTGGGGAGGAGGGAGACATGGCGCTGGTGGGCGGTGGGGTGAGTGGGTGGCCCACGTGGTGGGGCCCAGGGAGCGGGGCGGTTGGAGCTGGTGGGACGCGTGGACTGGGGGGGTCAGGTGTGTGAGTCCAGGGTGGAGGGAGTGGGGAGGGAGTTGGGCAGGTGGCAGCGGGAGAGTGGTTGGGGGGGAGAGAGGATGAGGTGGCGAGAGGAGATTGGGTGGGGTGAGGTGGAGGGGGCTGGGTAGATTAGGACAGGGTAAGAAAAGATTTAGGGGTGACTGGGTAGATATTTATCTGGGGAAGTAGACTGCTGCCAGCTGGGCCGTTTGTACCTGGCCGGTGGCGGCTTTTTCCTGGAACAAAACGGATTTATAATATTTTATTATTTTCTTTGTTTTAAATCAAAACATTTGTAAAAGGGTTTTAGACAAACAAAAGGTCCGGGCAGATCTAGGGTTTGAATTTGAACAAAGCGGGGAATATCTAGAGAACAAAATAGGCTTTTAGAAAATAGTTTCAGACAAACAACTGCATGATGATGACGATGCAATGCACAAAAACAACGCGATTTTCTAGTAGTGGTTTTGCGGGATGCCACATAGGTGGCAGAGACTGCAGAACACGATGGATGCCTAAGTCAACGGGAATCGATATTCCCAAGGACACAAGCTTATCGGCGTAACCCGACATCTTGAGTACATGCTCACTAACGGAGCTGTGCTCTTCCATCATGCAGCTAAAGAACTTTTCTGAAGCGTTGTAGCTCTCTACAGCAGCATGTGTGTCGTAAATCATTTTCAACTCACCCATTGTATCAAATGCATTGCCGTTTTCGAAACGCTTTCGAAGTTCCGGCTCTAGCCCATACAATATGCCGCAATGAACTAAGTTGTGGTCCTCCTGACGAGTCTGATAGACATTCTTCTCCTCGTCAGGGGCATCATCTAAAGGTGGGGGGCCTAATGGCGCTTCTAGCACATATTGCTTTTGTGCAGCAGAGAGGAGAATCCTCAAATTCATGGCCCATTCGGTAAAGTTGCTACCGTTCGTTGCTAGTTTCTCTTTCTCCATGAACACATTGAAATTAAAAGCAGGTGGTGCCATCTACAACAGAATTTGTAAAGTTTAGACTAAGTGTATGATAGATTGAGTTCAACTAATCTATATTACGAATGAACTCCCACTCAAAAACGACATCCCTCGTGCCTTTTTGGTGATTACATGAACCAAATCCACTACACCAAGTCCGATCATCACGTGAGTCGGTATAGCTTCAAAGGCGAGCATCAAATGGGCATCATATCAACTATATGACTCATTCTTAACCTTTCGGTTCGTGTTCCGAGGCCATGTCTGTACATGCTAGGCTCGCCAAGTTAGAACCTTAGTATTCGCGTGTGTAACTGTTTTACACCCGAAATATGGTCGTGGATCCAAGAACACCCGATTATCACGTGATGTCTTGGAGCGACGAAAACATAATCGGTGCATACTAAAGGAAGAACACATTCTTATCTTGATATTTAAATGAGGGATCATCTTATTATGCTAACAAAGCGCTAAACAAGCAATATAAGATGCTATCAAACATCATATGTTTATTAGTGAAATTTTATGGTTCCCGCAGATGATCTCTATCATGTGCATCGTGGTATGATCACTATCATACCTATATGTGTAAATCCAAGGTCTATGGATTTTACACGCTATGTGTGTTGTAAGAGTATCATCTCATACTTCTACTTACAACACTACCATATCATAACACTAGCCCAGCAACAATCTAAACTAGACGCCTCTAATTTATCCATTGCAAGTTTTACGTGGCTTAGGGCTTTCGAGATAGAACCGTTCTTACCTATGAACATGAACCACAACGAGGATAATCAAATTGTTGACAACTCGCTTGCAAAATAGATATTGACTATAGTAGGAGAGACAGACACCCGCTAGCCACTTATGCAAACTAGTTGCATGTCAAGCGTGGAACAGGTCTCATGTGCGAGGACATGTAAAGTTTGTCCGGGCCGCTTCATCCCACTATGCCACCAATATCCAAAATTACAACAAAGGAGCAACAACATGATCATCATCGCCCACATACTCATATGTGTACTACCCGTGTAAAGTATCTACGCATAGATCCGGCTCTGATACCACTGTAGGGTTCATAGCATAGAAAACAAAAATTTTCCTACGATGTGAACTATATACCAAGATCTATCTACTAGATACAAACAACGGGCGGATGTATATCCGTAGAGAACATACCCTTGAAGACCGACAAAGCTTAACGAGTTCAACTCGTGGTTGATGTAGACGATCTCTTGCCGATCTCAAGATCGAGAGGAAGTCCTAGCGCCGCAAATCAGCAGCGCATCCGTGCTCGCACACACGTTCGAGGCACCGAGCAACCTCCGCCTCCTCGCTCCAGCGATGCAGCGGAAGCACAACTCTTTCTTGCCGAATAGCCACCGGGAACATGTATCTCGCTAGTCCGAGACCATGGGGGATAAATTCTAGAGGGGGAGAGAGATCCTTCATGAGGAGGTGTGAGAGACAAGTGAGGAGGGGGGCTCCTTTTATAGGAGGAGGGGGGACCCCAAGGGGGTGGCTGGCGCATGGGGGCTGCCCCCTTTCCCTCCCCTCTTCATGTGGGTGGACACTCCACTCACAAATCTCCTTTAAATTCCCTCCACTCAAAAGTCCACTCAAATTCCCATTAAATTTCCACCAAATTTAATGCAAACTCTCATTAAATAAAACTCTTTTATTTTATTCATAATTTTGTCGATTACTTTAATGACAAACATTCACAAATAACCCCTTGCTAGAATTCTATTTCACATGCATAACCACTTTATGCAATTTCACCCGAAAACCTGTTTCGGTATCTAGTGAAATAAATTCCTGCGCTTGTTCATTCTTTCGGCATGAAACATTTGCTCCAATTGGATGTCGGTGTCTCTTAAGTGTGTCACCCTACGGTTCGTGAATAATGCGGACATGATCGAGACCCCTCTCGGATCAATAATCAGAAGCGGGATCTGGAGACCCATACTGACTCCCACACATTCAACGATGACTTTCTTGTGATCGTCGGAACCTTTTACGCTAGTATCTTAATCCCTTTGTTTCACGATATATTACATGTCCGAGATTCGATCATCGGTATCTCCATACCTAGTTTGATCTCGTTACCGACATGCACTCTTTTCTCGTTCCTGTGATATAACATTCTAGTGATCAAATCACTTGCTTGCAAGCTAATCAATGTGATATCACCGAGAGGGCCCAGAGTATATCTATCCGTCATCGGGATGAACAAATTCCACTCTCGATCCATGCGCCTCAACATAACACTTTATTAGTTCTGAATCCATCTTTATAATCACCCTGTTACGGTGTGACGTTTGATGTTATCAAGAAACTCTTCCGGTGTTAGTGATTGACATGATCTCATGGTCTAAGGATTAGGATCACTTCGTAAGTTGTTATAGCAATATAAACTCAATGACTTTGATCGTAATGCTATACTTCGGATGAATGTTCATCACACCATTACACTAATGTTGTGATCCCGTTATTAACAACATCCAATGTCCATGATCAGGAAACCTTGATCATCTTGTTAATCAACGAGCTAGTTTATGAGAGAGGCATAACTAGGAACTTTCTGTTTGTTTATTAAACACACATGTATTAACGTTTCCGTATTAATACAATTATAGCATGCAAACTAAACATCTATCATATACTTGGAATACACATAATAAACACTTTATTATTGCCTCTTAGGGCATATTCCCTTCAGAAGAAAGTGGAAAAATTGTTCGATGATGTCTGACCAAGGAAGCATACCGCCCCTGCGCACGCATAACTCGACCCACATTGGTGGCTAGTAGAGCAGTTATGTCACGTCGCAAATATGGGCACCACACCCACTACGTGGTGTCTCTGCGTTGCCGCATGGTGACCGAGCCTTGTGGTCTCCCCTTTCCATGACAAAAGGAGGCCCATGTCGGTTAAGGGGAGGGAGAGACTTATACAGGAAAGTTCTTTCCCCAGGAATAGATTCTATAATCGTGTGATCATCCACCATATAGTTGATAGTTGCAGGACATGGGGATCCGCACATCGTGTACTAAATCCGAGTTAAAACCATGAGTCTCTATGTGATATTGTGTTTGTCTAGCTCGCCGGATCTTGTGTTCGTGACCGAACTAAAAAGGGGATCTCCCATCTTCGGTGTCGAAATCCAAGACACGACACAAGGATATATTTTCTTCTGTTTAGATAGAGGCGTGACTTACCATGTTGTCTAGAAAATTGGAGAGAATCAGGAGGGCCGAAAGACATGCTGGTATCTTTGGTTACATCATATAACACTTTACATTTTGCCTTTTTCAAGGCCTATCTTTATACATCCAATCTATATCTTGTACCTTGTAATCATCATGACAATGTGCAATTATAAGAGGGAGTAGCGCTATTATCCACCTTAGAGCCTAGACTTGGGTAAACCACCATGTCTAGTTGTCTCCGACGACATCCCCTCGGGATCCTAATCCCTCTCTGATGTCTTTCATGACTTCCCGTAAAACTAGTCGTTGACAAATCACATGGCATTGTATGAAGATCTAATGAGTTTGAAAGACTAAAGGTAAACTGTGGCAATTACATTGACTGATAAGACCATTTTTATGCATTTCACAATATCTAATGAATATAAAAACATATTACCTATATCTATTTATGTTTGTAGTCTACTAAATTATGTTGACTAACATTGAACTAGAACACCCTATGACTAAGAGTAGACGTCCCACACAATAAAGTAAATGACATATGAGATCACCTCTTAGCTAAGTAAAGAGGAAACATTTATTTTCTCTCTGACATGGTATTTTTTTTAGGATGAAGGGGGAATAATCCCTACAGATTGTGATATTAACCCGAAAGAGCCTGACAAGGTCATATTTTGTTGCAACATATGAAAGAAGTATATTGGGGTTTACAAGGGGAGAGGCAACACAAATGGTGACCAAATCTAGCACAAGAGGGGGAAATATAGTGACCAAGAACCACTCTACAAAGGATTCAAACCTATAGGAACA